>OU342439.1:1200000-1897500 GCA_910589575.2 Carcina quercana | reverse complement strand
CATCTTATCTTTTGGTCTGCGGCAAAATCGAAAACTCGAGGGAACAAATTCGCCGCTCCGTGAAAGTTGGTACCATTTTCCGACAAAAGTTCAACTGGACAACCTCGGCGCGCGATGAATCTTCGAAGTGCCATGATTGTACTGTCTGCAGACAGACTCTCTACAATCTCCAGGTGAATAGCTCTTACAGTGAGGCAAGTGAAGAGAGCTACCCAATGTTTCACAGTACGCCGACCAACAGCTACATTAATCGGCCCAAAGTAATCAAGTCCAGTGTAACTAAAAGGCCGGACGTGGTGAGCAAGGCGGGCTTCTGGCAAATCGCCTTGTGGTGGCGTAATTGGCGTTGCTTTTCTCAGCATACACGTTCGGCAGTTGATGGTGATGCTCTTTACTGCACTTCTCAGGGGAACAAAAAAGAATTTCTGTCTTAGTTGGTTCACGACAAGTTCGTTAAGTGCATGTCCATAGCGTTCGTGATAGTGCTGGATTAACGATCGAACTATAGGGTGGCGGCCGTCAAGAACAATGGGAAAAGGATCAACAGTCACATCTCTAGCGGCGGCGGTCCGACCAGCCAGACGAAGCAGTCCATCCTCGCCAAGAACCAGGGTTATGTCTTTCAGACGACTCTTCTTGTCTACATGTTGGTTCTTTCTTGTGTTGACAATCTCTTCAGGAAATGAGTCCTCTTGAACACGTCGGAAAAGTTGTAGTTCAGCCATAGATATGTCGGTAGCCGAAAGGGTTGGCGTAGGATGAGAGGCCTTTACGCTATTTGACTTAGAGTTTTGACTTCGTACTAAAAGCATCCGAAAAGTTTTTACCGCCACGTGTACTCGAGCCGTGGCGCGGACTAAACGGTTCCAACGATTAACGCGCGCGCAATCTGCGACCAAAGGAGAAGGTAGAGTGTGGTCTCTGTCAACTATTAACCCCACAATTTCAGGTTTACGTTTTAACTCTTTCTCCTCTGAGGCAGTCGGAAAATTGTCTGTTGGCTCGCTAGGCCATTCTGTACAAGGGAGTTTTAAAAAAGAAGGTCCAGTGAGCCATCGACAATTTGTGTCAAATTTGGAGTCTCGGGTGGCATCGTCTGCGATGTTGAGTCTTGTTGGAACGTAATGCCAAGCAGAAACGTCGGTTGTCTGTCTCACTAATTTCGCCGATTCTATTGGCGACAAAGGTCTTAAAAATTCGAGTATCACAACGAAGCCACCTAAGTACGGTCAATGAGTCTGTCCAATAATATATGCGATCGGGCGTGCTTCAACTATGTAAGTTTATTTTTATGTGCGTGCATAGCCCGAATGTGGAAGGTACCACGTAATACCGACAGGGTCAGGAGGGATGGTACACTCCTCTGCGTAACCTTTATCAATTATAGCTTTCATATTTTGACGATACAGAGCTCCATAAACAGGGTCTTTGGCCATTTTTGTCTCAAGACTATGGAATTGGGAGAGGACGAGATTTTTATTGTTAGGTGCTTTATGAATACCAAGTCGCCATAAGAGTCCAGTCTCAAAACGACCTGAAGAGAGTCTACAAGTTGTGTTCTCTAGAGTTTTGATAGCGTGATCTCCGTCTTTTGTATGATGATGTACGGAGATGCCAATGGAATCAATTTTATAATGTTGTTTAAGTAGGTCGTCTAATACGGGTTCGTGTACGTAATTATGATTGATACGCTCTTTTATGAAATTTATAGGCCTAGTCTTTGGCGAGATGAAACCGAAAAGAACCCAGCCGAGTAAAGTTAATACAGCTACGGGCTGCGAGCGGGTCCCGCTCCGAGTTGACCGGGCAACTATGAGCTCCCAGTTATCCGCCCCTATCAAAATCATCGGCTTACCATCATTGTAAGATAAATCGTCACGAATCTCGTCTAAATAGCGATACTCGGAGATGTCTGTTGGAGGCACGGACTGCGAATGAAGGCCTAGATTGGGAATAGCGCGTGCATCAAGGTCATAATTTTGCTCACAGTGTCGACCTTTAATACTGACGCGCACGAGCATTGCCTCTGTTTCAGTCGACATTCCTCCTACGCAATCCATCCGCATACTTGACATAGGGCCTTCGGCTCCTACAGCTTTTACAAGCTCGAGATCTATAAGGGTTGCAGTAGAGCCGTCATCGAGTAAAGCGTAGGTGTCTACAGACTTCGTAGGTCCGGATACGGTCACAGGTATTACCTTTAATAACGGACGTGGTCTACGATTTTCAGGGGTAGACGAACTGTGGGCGATTAAAACCGGATCTTTTTCGATAATAGTGTGTGCTGACTGTTTCTCAGTTTCTGGTGAAGAAGGTACATCCGTGACACCAGTGGCGTGCGATACCACCTCTGAAACACGGTGCAGTAGAGGGTGATGGAGTTTACGTTTGCAGCTTTCGACTGTACAGCGAGCTTTACATGTACGATATCTATGTGACCCCTTTTTAAAGCATTTACAGCAAATTTTATTCTCTTTCACCCATCGCCACCTATCCTCAGGAGAAAGCTGTATGAACTGTGCACAACTATCCACTCTATGTTTATTTGACCGACAGTATTGACATTTATCGATATAGGCCTCTTCCGAGTTAATTTGTTTGGCTTCGGAAGAGTAGCTAGTATTTTCAGCATTGCGCACATGACATTCCGTGACATGTACACTTTCTTTCTTACTTACGTCACGACGTATGTCACGTTTGGTATAAACTTCTGGGGTCGGAATTAGGTTATAACGGATTCGAATATTAGCTTCGTGATTTAAAAATTCGCACAAAATTTCTAATCTCGACTCCAGACCTGCAACTCGATTGCTGGCGAAATATCCCCACTGCGTACGTAGGGATGGAGTTAGTTTAACCAGAATAGCACTAAAAAGCTCTGGGGAAGACAAATACTCACGTCGGTTTAGTAGCTTCACCGTGGCGATGCAGTTGTTCACGCTACACGCGAAGTGGCTGATTTCATGGGTAGATTCTAAGAAGCTAATCCTAGGTAGAGCTCGTAGCTTTTCAAGCTCTGCTATCACGATCTGTTCGCATTGACCGAACCTTATGTGAAGGGCCTCTATCACCTGTTCGGGATCCCTGCAGACCAACAACAGACTGCTCACCGCCTCGCGGGCCAGCCCCCGCACCGCTTGATTGAGGCGCGCTAGGTTCTCCGAGGCAGTAAATGAACCTTTAGTGTCCTCATACATTCGATGAAAGACAAGCCAGTCGACCGCCCGTCCATCAAACACTGGTAATTTAATGTCACTCACCTGGGGACGTTTTGAAAGACTGGTAATGGCGCGAGCGAGCTCTTGAATTGCGCCGTTTGTCTGTGCAGTCTGATTATTATCAATGTTAGCTGTGTTAAGGCAATAACTTTCTTTCTTTAATGTGTTCATCTGCGGATTAAAAGGTTTTTTAAACATCAGTGACGTGCTAGCGTTGGTGGTTGCTAAGTTCCCGTGCTGATATCCCAAGCCTGTAAGGGCGGCAGGTTCTGCCGGTAAAGGGCGAGGGGCAATGAACTGAGAGGCCTCGGGTTGAGGGGCCACTATCGGCTCCGCGATAGACACGGGGGGTAAGCCGAGCGACACGCCCGCGGTCTCCGTCCATGTGGTAGTACACGGTTGCTGTAAGCACTTAAAATTCGACTGAGCACGATCACGACAGGCGCCCATCGACTCTAATGGGGCGCGGGGAAGGGAAGAAAATGTATGTGCACATTTTGATATGTATTCTCGCTCATCGGGTCCCACTTGTGGTCTCGAGCCTAGGTCCGGGCCTGTAGGGGCTGAGACTGTGGGTTTCTGTGGCAATTCATCATCATCGTTGTCTATATTAATATTCGCCAACCAGGTGGTTACAGAGCTGTATGATGACCTACGGCTACTTACCTGAGATTGCGCCTCAATATCTGCTAGGCTAGCTTGCAGTTGTAGCTCTAGTACCTCACGCTCGCGGGCTGCGCTTTCACGCTCGAAGGCTATGACGCGTTCCGTGACGTCACGCTCGATGTCAGCGAGGCGGCGCGCGTGCTGCGCCTGAAGAGCTAGCTTTTGAGCTGCTTTCGCCGACGTGGAAGAACGACGCGATGAGGAAGCAGCAGATGGCCGCGGCGGACGCTCGGACTGAGCGGACGTCGACGGCGCCGGCGCGGGCTGGGCCGAGGTGGCCCCCGACGGGGCACTGATCTCACTCTGAACACCTTTACTAGAGGCGGCCTGCGCCCTGGTTTCCACCATAATTAAAATAGACTGTGAAATTTTGAATTTAGTAGGTACACTATCACTAGTTCACAAACGAAGGACCAAAAATGTTGACGGTGGAGCCGGGACCAGGGCAATTTCAAGGCAAACGAGTTCAATTTAAATGAAAACGTTTAATTCTAAGAATATATACAACAACAACAATGAATCAAATCAATTTACCACACAAGAAGCAGGAGAAATTATAAAAACAATAGAAACATCAAAATACTTATTCTAAAAAATATTTGAAATATTTACAAGTGGCCAGCGAGCAAGAAGGCGGAACCACATCTGTAATAACACTAGAAGCCATTACAACGATAAAAAATAGCCTATGTCCTTCGCCATGTCATAAGCTACGTGCGGTAGAAAATTATTCAAGATCGGTTCAGCTGTTCAGTCGTGAAAAGGAACAAACAGACAAACTAACTGCGACTTTGTAATACTAACTTTTCTCTCTCTCTGTGGCCTCTCTAACATAAAGCTCACTGGTCTTAACGGTCGAATTACCTATCATACACTCTACATGCCATCGATTAAAACTTAAGAGTGGACCTGTCGAACTGGACTTTTATCGGATAAACTAAACGGCACCAATTATGTATGTAAGCTGCCATTTTAAACGCCACATTTGACATTTGGCTACGAAAACGTTGAACAGTTGAAGTGAGATAGTATATGGCATGATGAGTCATTTTTGTCAATCAAACAATATTGGAATGTGAAACAGGTTTTAAGATGATTTTGTTTTGTTAGGCACTGTACAGGGTCAGTTTTATTTATATTATAAGTGTGGATTGTGATGTAGTCAAGTAGAGAACAATTTTTCCCGCGTGTCTTCGGTCTTAGACAAATTGGAGTTGGCTCCGAGATTCGTCACAAAGCCAATTCTGATGTAAAAACTTATCTTGATATCTAATCAATCTCTAAATTGATTTAATAAAATGGGCCTGGGAGTGTGGTAGTGTACACTCGAGTGGAAAAATATGTACCCACTTTATACTATGTCATATTCACTCATTCTGTAAGCAGTGTGTTGTTAATGTCAATTAAAGGTGAGTTGTGAAAATGTTGAAAAAATGAGTACAATATTTTGACACTACCGATGGCCCCGAAACTTATTTTCTATCACATTTGTAATGGCGTGGTGCTGTTTAAATATTACATCCGGTCAGCATTGTTTGATTGACATTTATACTCATAAGTATGATTTAAAGAATATTAAAAGATTGCAAAAAAGGCGACAGTTAATTTTTCTTTTTCAAATGATTCAATCTGGGGGAAATGAACTGCGCTTGCGTCGAACAAACACTCCGCCAATAATGGGTCATTCTTTCACTCTCACAACAATAACCGCGGTCGGTGTGCGGGCCGTGTGCGCGCGCGCAACAAAAACATACGAATTGGGCTACTATTCAATTAGTGGACAAATCCAATATTTGCGGCCAGCGCATCGCGGTCGATAACCTTAATGATGAACAGTTTTACTTAACACGTGCATGGTGGGCTAAGTCATGGGCGAGACGAGAAGAGAGATATAGATTAGAATGATTATATTTTATTTTTGTGTATAATTCTGTAAATGCTCGATTTGACGCCCTCAGAAATTGTTTAAATATTCCCTAAAATTATATAACTAGATTGTAAAGATTTCATGAGCATTCATAGAAAATCATTGTATGGCAATTGACGCTGGCTGCGAATCGTGGCTGAAGATGTTGCTAGTTTTATGTCATAGACAGATTCTGATTGCAACTCCTGCGAAAGTGTGTCAGTCACTTAATCCCTACACCATCATCGACGAATACTTGCAAGGCGAATATATTGACCAAGTGAGTGGTACCTAGGCCATAAAAATTGGGTCTATGGTTCTTTCAATGAGGAAGAAGAGACTTATAGAAATCGGAATGACGAAACTCTGGGCGCCATGCAAATAGTACTTATTTACAGGACAATCGAGGCGCTAATATAACGTAAATCTGGTCTGATGGTCGAATGGGTCCAGAATCTATCAAAATAGATCAGTTATTAGTCCCATCAAATATAAAAGTTATGTATTGTCATGTCATGTCATCGAGAAAGTAAAAAAAATACATACATACCACTTTCTGAGCAATATGAACTAAAATCGACGCAAAAATTTCACGGACTACTTTGACAGAACATCGGGCACGAATGCTGTCACAGTACATCCAGTGTGGTTCTTATCGATGCAAAATTTCAATTACTAAGCCTACAGTACATGAAATATTTTGCATACTTTTTTGCACACACTTATGACAAATTTGTCCGTGAAATTTTGGCGTCGACTATAGACATATTCCTGCAGTTGTGCCACACATAAACGCATATAGCGCGTGGGTTCACAATACACTTTCATAATTGGACCCGCCAACTATGCTGATCTATGTTAATGCTGTATGCTTCATCACCTCAACGCATCTCACAACATCAACCTTATTGCAACAGTATAAAGCACTATATATTCCTACCACTATCTCAACTAGTCACAACCTAGGACAGCTCAGAACCATTTAATTTGATGCGTAATAGCGAGGTACCTAATCTGTACTCGAATCTAAATAAGCATTTAATTTGTTCTTAAATACGGCAATTTGTTTTTAATCTTATTTGTTGCTCTTTCGTTCAGATGAAAGATTGCTTCATTAAATGGTTGCTGCCCTATCTAAATAGCAGATGGATGCAGATTGCTGTCGGTGTTTATCTGCTTAAACACCCTGGGGTCCTAGATTGCTCTATAAATAAGTACCTACTTCAATGAGATGTTATAAAAAGCCCGTCGCGTCGTACTTATGGTCAGTCGTTTTCTGGTTTGGAAATCATTCCATGTTCTTAGATATACATGTCAGAGAATCAGTTTTGTACTTCTGTCAGCAGTACAATATGTCTGCCATGCGTGTAGATTATAGCAAATCAAGCGCCCATAGCAAAGTATAGCACATCCGAATGGAGTTCATAAGTAGATTACCTAAGAATTATAAGTTTTGAGCTTCGATGAAAGTGTTGAGAATTGGTCAGTGTTAGATACTTGTCCTATTCAGATTATTTTCTATTTCCTAAAGTACAATTCGCCTTGTAACTTCAGCTGACTTCTGGCAGCTACCGTCCTTGCACCACACCTGTCACGGAAAGTCTACACCTTGCTTATAAGGGAGGTTCATGATCAGCAGTTGACTTTTCTAGCTTACAAGGAAATTAGAAAATAACTATCAAACAGTAATTGCTTCCTGTCGTCCCTTTTTCCACTTAGCTACGCTTCTTTACTCCCTTCAAACCTTGAACACCAAGGCTTCTGTGTGCAATAAACAAACAATAAAAACAATGCGGCACAATCTGTCACGGCCAATATCAAGTCCATTCAGACTGCTCTGCGGCGTTCGTTTGTGTTCACCCGCCGCCGAATTATGTACAGGCTTTACTTGTTTGGCTTTTAAGGTGCTTTAGAACTTGAAATAGATAGGGTTAGCATTTGCTTTTATGCTTCAAGACTGTACAATATGTACATCGTATTGTATACAGTTTTCGTAGAGCTCCTGTAAACTGCAAACTATATCGTCCGATAGTAGACTTTTTCAAGTACTAAGTTACGATATGTACGCTTGCATACTCGTATGTCTTCATACTGATTAATTGGGGGAGGCTTTTATACGTTGTGGTAGAACATCGATGTAGCCATTTGAGGGTAGCAGCGTCACAGCAGTATACAGTTAATTATCGTCTGGTAACTAACCAGACTGGATAAACTTATTTGGCCTACCATCACCATTAACAAATCGGTTCAGGCCAAAATTAGCTATGCTCGAATATATCACGATATGCAGTGTAAGAAAGATCTTTGGGCACGAGGATGGCATTGATAGAGGCTTGTCCTATACATATGCACAAGGAGCAAGGGTGTGGAGGTGCGTCCTTCCTCGTATCCTTAATGACTTACATAGAAATCTGGCAGAGGAAATCAAAGTTCTAAATAACAAACAACTACAAAAATGTTATGTAGCGATTAGCGCCCCCGGACACTTGCTCGATATTTGCACTTGCACATAATTTTCTTAAAGGAGATTTTGCGCAAAGGAAAATTTTTTAGTTATTATTTGTACTTGTTTTTGAATTAAACAGTTTAATTTAAAAAAATGTAAATACAGTATTAGCACTAATTTAATTAACCATCTGGCGTCGCGAAGTTCCTGTTTTGGCCGCATACAAAAAGATGATTGTCGCGAAGTTGTTCAGGTGCTGAATTACACTTCCTTTGCTTGTTGTAGGTTTTTAAAATACAGCGTAGTTTACTTATATATTGTTATGTCTCCCAAGTCCCAACCCTACACCCGATAGACAAATACCGTTAGTTCGGCTCGCTATAAACCAATATGGTGGAAACTGGTCCGATGCCGCTCGTTGCGGCGGACGGACGGTCGATTCGCGTTTAGATACGACCCACGGATTGATTATGTTATGTTCTAGAGATATTCCATGTTTACTGTTCATTCAACTTTGGTTGAAACGCAAGTGATTCTTGTTAAATAAATGTTGGCGGTTTATGGAGCGATTTCGATCGATCCAGTGAAACTCGGATGAAGAGCAAATCTTGTACACATTAAAAGCACTCATATAAATCACAACAACGTAAATCTCATAGACCTATGTCAACATCATCATAATCAGCCGGGAAACGTCCATTGCTGGACACAGGCCTCCTTCAAGACCACTATGTATCTAGTTTGAACAGATTTTTGATCAATTCTGGGAGTTGTGTGAAAGCTGTCTTCGTGTTCGACTGGCTACACAGTTGGATTCAGAACCCAGGGGTCGCTGCTTCGATTCCCATGCGAGGTATCTCTGAAACCCAGATTGATTGGTGGTTGTTCATTGTAATATGTCAGCCGCATTAGCTACCACTTGTTACCTAAGTCTGCTGCCAAACAGCACTATTTATTGTTTTCCGGTATTGAAAGCTATCAGAGATAAGCAGCGGCGCCTCAATTCCTTGAGGGTGAGCATTATTTGCATTCAAAAAGGCCTTATCGTCATCTACTGGTACCATCAGGTTAGACATAGGCCAAATGAAAAATCCATTATAGTCGTACATAAAAACAATATGGAAATTGCCTAATATTTATTTATTTGTTTTAGAAATAGAAATTACAATATGAAGACTAAAGTTTTACTTTCATCTTTCCAGGCGTCCATGGACCTACCTCCTGATAAAGCGAAGCTGCTCCGCAATTATGACCTTGAGAAGAAATGGGAGATCATCTGCGACCAGGACATGGTGCAGGCGAAGGATTCCCCGACGCACTACCTCAACAAGCTCAGGACCTATCTCGACCCCAAGGCATCCAGAAGTCACAGAGTGAGTAGACCCCTCCATGTTACAGACCTAATTTACATATGACAAAGTTCGCGGAAGCCAGATTACACAGGTTACTTAAGGGCCCTGATTTTAGTACTCTTTGAGGAAAGAAAGTGATGAGTAAAAGCTTAACCGCCTCCGTGACACAGATGGACTCACAATCTGCAGGTAGCGAGGTCTGCCGCCAAAAAGCAGTCTCAGTAGCACTGCTGTGTTCGGTTATGTAAGATAACGAAGCCTGCACCTCATTAACTACACGTTTCTAAAACGGTTTTGTCTTCAAGGTGGTATGAAAGCAAAGCACTATCGCTCACTATCACTATAAAACTATAATATGTATATAGTTTCGTAGAGCAGTTAAAAGTACGCTTGGAAATAATTATCCTCAGTAACTTGTTGTTGAAAGAAGGTAGGAGCTACGTAAAAAATCGACAATGTCTGTGACATATACAAATCCTTCAAGCGCCCCAGTGGTACACCATCTTCATATGGTGGTGTTTACCAGTATCGCATCTGCTCCATTTAAAATTGTGATGGTAAGGGAGAATAAGGCCGTATAACGAAAATAGCAGAGAACTACAATACTTCTTTGATGAAGAGGCAAGGTGATGAAATATGTCTGAACCCTACACCAATCTCATAGGTCTATCTGTTAGACTTTGTTTTATAGAATACATCGCTTGTTTTAACCAACAAACCACCATAAACGGGCATACTAATTTATGAGGCTATGTTGGTAAGACCACGTGGTCGGTTTCAAGGTTAAATTGTTTTGTAGCTGTCCCTCTCCGAGCCCTATCCTACCCGAGCGCGTACGGTGAGACAGCATACATTATGCGATGTTATCCACCCGTTATTTGGATGTTTCGTAGTCCAGGGATCATTTGAAGGATACAGTGTATTATGTAACCATTTTTTTAATACAGTATACTAATGAAATTTCAGATGTCAGTGGTTTTTCCAAATTGTTCTAAATTGATTCATACTCTTGTAAATCAGGTTCAAAGTTGGGTCTTTTTAATACCGAAAAATACAATACTTTGACGCCCTGTAACTTTGGAAGTATATATTTAAACGAAAATCTGACTCACCACCGACACAGATATTTGTTTCTAGATTGTGTTTTGAAAATTTCATAGATTTTCATAGTTTAATACTCAAAATATGACTGGACTACGTTTGTATGGGCGCTTTGACAACAGCATAGCCTCTTAAACACAACGCTACAATGTATTCCATACGGCATCTAATATCGCTCGATCTGACATACGAGTACGTTCGTCTGAGAACCTATTACATCGTGAGCCCTACAGAGCAGTACCGTTGCGCAGACAATAAGCGGTCGATCGAGTGCGCGCGCGCACACAAGACAAAAGCTCATCGTGCCTTATGGCTGTGGTTCAGCTGCATTGTACGGTGCAATGACAAGAGATAATAAAAATGATATGGTTTTAGTGGTCACGGGAATTACGACACAATGATGTGATTTAATTATAATAATGTTTTGGTAATGGAATATCTTTATTGTCGTTCTTGTAATTGTAGATATGAGAAAATATATATAAAACACATGTGTTCGGGTTTGACACGAATGAATCACACATAAAAATTTTAAAATTGTTTATTTCTTTTAAAAATATTACTTACAAAGACAAGGTTGAGGAGACCTTCTTGTTAGCATTAAAATATCAGAACGTCCTACCAGCACATAAGCCTCAAAGAAGCACTAAAGAAGATACAGCTTAAGCAATTGCGCATACCTCATCAAAATAGTCATCATAATCAACAGCCTATATACGTCCCCACTGCAGGGGCTCAGGCCTACTCTGCTACAGAGAGTTTATGGGACATAGTACACCACGCGGGCCCAGTGCGGATTGGCGGACTTCACATGCCTGTTCAAGACATGCACAGGTTTCCTCACGACGTTTTCCTTCACCGTTAAGCAATCGGATAATGTACTTGAATTGAAAAATAACTCATAGGTACACGGCTGGATTCGAACCCAAAAGCACATACCAGCACACAAACAACCTTAAGAAAGCTAAACCCAAGACCCATTGTGCTTAGAAATGATAAACAAGATCTGATACGTCCAAAAGCTATTTATATTGATCGTAAATGTTAAAGTCCTTGCATGATTAACAAAGCTCGCACGAAGTACCCCGTGTGAACGATTACGTCAAGCCTATTGTGTCGATTCACTACGCTATAGCATCCGTACGATTCGATTCGTTGGTTCAAGCTGTACCAAAACCAATAGCTTTTTTAGATAGTTACATATGTGGCGATGACGTCAAGATGGCGGGTCTACATTCTTCTTCAGGAATAGGGCTAATCGCGGTATGAGACAATGATATCAAGATGAGACAGGGAAATCTGTAATTGGCTTATGTTCTACATCTGTACGTATATAGTTATATAGCTTTTGATTTTCTATATTAATAATCCCGGCCAAGTGCGTGTCAGGCTCGCGCACGGGTTCCGTACAGAAAATAAATAATTCACATACTGAAAATCATAAATAATAGGTACGGTAATATAGTTGTTATTTGCTTTTAATTTCGTGGCTTAACTTTGACTGTAGTTGGCAGAGTACGGCTATTGTTTACTGGTATTACGGCGTTGTATGTTATATATCCTCATGTTACTCAGAGTCAACACGATAAGAGTTAATGGTCTGCGTGATGGGTAGATGAAAAAAAATTAACAAGCACTGGGGTCTTCATCACCTCCTCACTTCAGCTCACCCGACGGAAATTCGTAGCTGGTTAACCGCATCCGTGGCCTAATGGATAAGTCCCGGGTTCGATTCCCAGTGGTACTCGATTTGGTTGGTGGTAGGGCATTTTCTAGGTCCGCCGGGCTAGCTACCACTATGTTACCTAAGTCTGACGCCAAACAGCAGTTTTCTAGCACTATTGTATTCCGGTATGAAAGGTAGCAGAGTCAGCGCTTCATTACCTTGAAGCATCTGTGTGCGCTTGAGTCAGCGCTTACTATCCATCGGCCTTATCGTCACTTACCTTCAGGTGAGATGAAGGCCAAGCGCAAACCCATCATTCGTTAAACAAGTGACGTTAAAGGTCGTAGGATAAGAGCGTGTTCACTCAGAAGTCTGGACTCCATTTTTTACAGAGTATATATCAACGCTTGGCCACGATCTGACCTGATGGTAAGCGATGATGTGGCCTACGATGGTGCGCGTTGGTCTAGAAGGTGCCTGTTCACCCTCGAATTGTTTTGCTTTCTAGAAATCAACAGCGTTTTGGACACATAAATACTATCTATAAAAGCAATAACTATTAACTACAGACCATAAACCTCAATTTACATTCCAATACAACCTACTTTACTCACACTCAATAACTACATCTCTTTTAAAAAGAGCCTGCGTTCAAGAGGCTGTCCAAAACTTGCAGCGAACGAAATTTGAGGTGGGCGTCCGAGCGTCGCGAGATGAAAGGAATGTCTCGACATATAAGGACTTGGCTCAATCTAATCTATTTGTGAGAGACCATGTGAGCTTTCTCCTCGCTCCGTGGCGGTTCCGAGGAATTCTAGATGAAAGGGTTTGTGTTTATAGAACACACTCGAGATGAAGTCGATCTCAAGATAAATGTAATGTCATTTTTTACGGTCTTGTATGTATGAATAGGTTATCTGTATTAACTAGTAATCGACATCATCATCATCAGCCGGGAAACGTCCACTGCTGGACATAGGCCTCCTTCATGGTTCACCACATCGACCGGTCCCGGGCCACTTGCATCCAGCGACTCCCTGCGACTCTAATCAGGTCGTCGGTCCATCTAGTAGGGAGATAGTCCGGTAGACGTTTCCCAGTACGTGGTCGCCACTCGAGAACCTTTACTCCCCACCGGTTATCGGTTCTTCGAGCGATGTGGCCTGCCCATTGCCACTTCAGCTCACTGAATCGTCGAGCTATGTCAGTGACCTTCGTTCGTCTACGGATCTCCTCATTACGGATTTTATTACGTAAAGAAACTCCGAGCATAACTCCTTCCATTGCTCGCTGAGTGACTTTGAGCTTGTTTATTCGGCCCACAATAAAGGACCACGTTTCGGTCCCGTATGTCATCACTGGCAACACGCACTGATTAAAAACTTTTGTCTTTAGATACCGATGTATTTCAGACGAGAAGATATGCCGTAATTTCCTGAACGCTGCCTAGTCGAGTTGACATATAATGATTATGCTAGGAAACGTCAGTAAACGCTGAGCACATACCTCCCCATGATACGCCACAATGACCTGTGAGCCGCTTACAGTATACTCTCTAGTACTCGAAGTATTGTAACCGTCTCTGTGACCTAATGGCTAAATGTTGGATTCTCATTCCGCAGGTCCCGGGTTCGATTCCCAATGTGTTTGGCTTGGTTTGTCTTAGGGCATTTTCTATGTCCGCCTGGCTAGCGCTACCACCATGTTACCTAAGTCTGCCGCCAAACAGCATTGTTAATAAAACTGTTGTGTTTCGGTATAAAAGGCAGCCAGCGCCTCATTAGGTTGAGGCTTCAGGGTGCGCACACTTAACATTCAACGGCCGTATCGTCACTTACCATCAGGTGAGACGAAGGCCAAGAGCAAACCTACCATATATTTAAAGAAGTATCATATGACTAGTTATATGTAGTTACCAGCCGTATGCGTGACAATCTTCTTCTAACAATTTCTTGCTTACATATTTATATTACACAATGTTACAACACAAATGGTCCAAAATCTTATTACATATTGTTGTTTTCCAGAAAAGAAAAATGGTCGGCGACTCCACATCGACGCAAGTCCTCAGGGATTTGGAGATATCACTACGAACCAATCACATAGAGTGAGTATCTATTATACAGACGGATAGACATCCCCACTAAGAACTAGCTTTTGTCCGCGACTTCGTCTGCGCGGAATCCAAACATTTTCTCACGGGAACTACTTGTTCAATCGCGATAAGAAGTACCCTACATCCATCTCCGATCCTTCAACTATCCACATATAAACATTCAAGTAATTAGACACTCTGTTGCAACGTAAATGAGGCACAAACAAACTTACTTTCGTATTTATATTTTTATTATTATTTATTTATTAAGAAATTCATATATACGTGGAAGATAAACAAATTAACCAAAAGTTTCATTAAAGATTACAAACTATGATATAACTTAACTACGCCAGGGATGGAAACTTAATGCACAAATATGAAACTACTACGAGTATACTACAACACTATACTAATATTAGTATGGAGTGGTATGGAATATGGAACACAAATTAAGAACGAGTACTCTAACACACGATATTACTAACTAATTACTATCTTAAAATCTTTTTGTTTACAAATGCAATGTTTGCAATAAATTAAACAGAAACAACTAATATCCTACCCTAGCGCTGGTATTTTTCCTATTTGGGAGGATATAGTCTCGCACCAGTCTGAGTCTATTGTCAAGTGCTTCGTTCTATAGGTGCAATTTGTAGTCATATTGTCAAACCGTAATAATAAATAAAAAAATAATATGGACAAGAGGTCATCATCATATTGTGAATGTTGAGAATCTAAGATATCTGATGCAGCCAATTGTCAGAAAATGCATAAAATAGCACATACTTTCATTTTAACATGCCCCTTACTAGATGGACCGACGACCTGGTTAAGGTTGCGGGGAGTCGCTGGATGCAGGTGGCTCGGGACCGGTCGATGTGGCGTACCACGAAGGAGGCCTATGATGATGATGAAATGTAAACAACTGGTTGTGATTATGACAAATCCCCTCATCTTATTAGGGAGGCTCATGTCCAAAAGTTGACAGGCATTTAAAAATATTATATGACTTTCCGATCGCAAAATATGTTCAATGTTTACATTCGATGGGTCTCTCAACGTTCTCAGGTGGGTGAGGGAATTCCTGAATGAGCAGAACCAGGGTCTGGACGTGCTGATCGACTACCTGAGCTTCAGGTTAAGCATGATGAGGCACGAGCAGAGGATAGCTCTCGCCAGGAGTCAGTCCTCCGACGGCATCAACCAGGGTAAGCTCATCACGGAGCTGCGAGCATCAGCTCTGTCATCATTACATTAGATTTTAAACACTTGGACTTACAATCCCGACGTCCCGCTATGAAAGTCTAGTCCCGCTACGTCCTTATAGTCACTTACCATCAGGTGATATGAAAGCCAGTTGCAAAACCCAGGATATGGTGGGTATAAATATTTCCTTTTGGCCAAATAAAAAAGCTCAAAGTCACTCAGTGAGCTACGGTACGAGCTATGCTCGGAGTTTCTCTGCGTGATAATATCTGGAATGAGGAAATCCGTAGATGAACTAATGTCATCGAAATAACTCGACGGGTCAGTGAGCTGAAGTGGAAATTGCCAGGCCACATCGTTCGAAGAACCGATAACCTATGGGGAGTAACCAGTTCTCAATTTCTCAGACTCCCGGCTGATGATGACCTAAAGACTTAATCTAATTATAATCTCTTTACAACTTACAGTAGCGAACACGACCACATCAGACTGTAGCGCGCCTACAGACAACATCTCTACGCTGAATGCGTCGTGGCGTCGCCGGGCCAAGAGCACCGACGCGGAGTGCGAGACGACGGGCAGCCCAGCGGTCGCCCGGAGACGCAGCCGGCACGCGGCACGCCTCAACATGGGAGCATCCACAGACGACATACACGTGTGCATCATGTGCATGAGGGCTATCATGAACAACAAGGTACAGCTTGTAATAAAATGTGTCTTTAATAATAAATCAACAAAATCTTGCTGTGATTACCAATTCACCTGAAAAACGTAGTGATCTGTGAGATGAAATAAGTTTTCAACCAATATGATTAGCGAAATTTAGATACCTACAACTTTATATAAACTCTGCAACTTAACAGAGACTGTTCATGCTACGGATCTTTAAGTAACGTACGAATTCAATCACGTAATAATGCGCGAGGTCAGCAAAAATACACACACACGTGTAACTGACAATGACGAGCGCTGCTTATTGACAGCCGAGTGTCTGAGCTTGTTTGGTGTGTACCTTGTGTATAACAAACGAAAGTATCTGATCTAGTTACATCATAAGTGTTCAATGGAACACGGTCTCTGCGTGTTCTGATATCTGTGCATAGTTTGTATTCTTTTCCGTGACAATCCTACTAATATTATAAGTGTGAAAGTTTGGATGTTTAGATGTTTGTGACGCTTTCACGGAAAAACTACTGAATGGATTTGAATGAAACTTTACAATAATATAGCTTATACATCAGAATAACATATAGGCTATAATTTATAAAGCCATATTGTGTAAATTGTACAAAATCACACTTATAATATTAGTGGGATTACATGGACAATTTTGGCATAACAAAAACGAGTTGCCTAGCAACCGACCATAGAATATGTAATTCGTATTGTAATTATCGGTAGAAGTAACTGAAAGCCAAGCGACATTTTAACAGATTTTATTCATAGTAATAATACACTTTACAAATCAACGTAACACTCACTGACTTTACTGCAATACAAACCGAACGTTATTGCAATTTAAATAGCACTATCACTTTAGTTTAAGCAGGCCACCTTTCGGCTAGACGGCCAGAACAGTTGTGTCCTCCGTTGTCGTCTACCACCGAGGTCAGGTGGTTCGTTCGTATCGGCCAAGTGGTGAGCGCTGATTGGCCCGCCCCACTCGGCCGTCACCTGATTGGTCCACCGTTCCCCATCACAAGTAACCGGTGTACCTCGCTAGTCAAGCGAGGAACTTGCACCGGAAGTCGTGGCGCCAACATCCGGCCCTCCTGCAACGTGTCTGTCCTCAGACACCGCTATTCCTGCATACATGAAAACCCATGTTAGTCAATTGTGTTAAAAAACAACCACATTACTGAGTTTATGTAACCAATTAGATCACAACCTATCAGTAAAATAATAGAGATATATTTTGTACTTTACTCTCGATTATCCTACCTTGCACGATCATGCTCAGACTCACAGTCAACATGAACCACAAAGCTTTCTGGTTTATCAAGTCAGTTTTGTACAAACTACATCTCCGCTCAACTTGCCAAAGACACAATGTCGCATTTCATATGTTACAAATAATAAATGTCTTCCAATTGGATACAAAACATGAAATAATTTGATGTGTTGGAAATTTAATTGAAATCCCTTACGTCATATCTGAACATTGTTTAATCTAGTGAGGTTCAAATGGACACAAATAGTAACATACCATTTTCGCCAACATCATCCTCGTTCCATTCAGAAATTTTGATCCATGGTTTCATATTTTCAACACAAGTGATGCCTGAATACTTTTTGTTTGTCCTCTCACTGCCTTTTATATCAGCCACACGGTACCTGTCTTTTCCTAGGACCTGTATAACTTGAAATGGTCCTTTAAATATTGGCAATAACTTTGTGCTCGTTCCGCTGTTACTTTGGCTAGGTATTTTTACAAGGACTAAATCTCCTAGTGCATAGTTTCTGGCAGAACTCCGTTTGGCATCAAACATTTGCTTTTGGCTCAAAGAATCTGCTTTTATTCTTGCATCCACGTCACGTCTGAGAGTAGTTACATCAATTTGTTGGTCTTCGTCAGGTAAAAACCTGTCACTTTCCATTCGTAACCGGTATCCAAAAAATACTTCGCTTGGAACGGCGTGTATAGTTCTCTGTACGGTACTGTTTATACCTTGTTGGAGGGTTGTCAGTACTTCGTCCCATTTGTCATAGTTAGTATCTGCGCCTAATGACCGCAGTGCTTCGAGTATTGTCTTGTTGTAGCGTTCCGCTTGCCCATTTGATCTCGGCATACCCGTAGCAATTGTATGAGCGCGAATATTTTTGTTAGTACAGTATGATATGAAAGCTTTTGAAGTGAAGGCGGAACCAGCATCAGTGATCAGTCGTTTTGGGTTGCCAAAAATTTTGAATAAACCATCTAATTCTTGTAAAACGAATTCTGTGCTTGTGTTAGGCACAGCTGAGATAAATGAGAATTTCGTAAATGAGTCTACAAGTACCAGAATGTGACAGTTGCCTTTTGTGGTTTTTACAAAAGGACCCAAGTGGTCCATGTGGAGCGTATGAAATGGACGTGCGTATTTTGGAATAGGGTATAATTCTCCTTCTTTCTTACCACTCTTGTTTTTATTGTACAGACAATTTATGCAGTTTTTTATGTATTTGGAAACAATTTTTTTCATTTTAGGAAACCAGTATTTATGTTTTAATCTTTCTAACGTTTTATCTAACGCGAAGTGACCAACATCGTCGTGATTGTATTTGATGACTTGCCAAATGCAGGTTTTAGGGACGACCCATCTGCGACCTACTTCTGTTCGCCGATAAATTTTGTTGCCAAGAAGCTCATATTTGTCAAAAATTTCTTTATTTCCATCGGTCTCCCCTGACAATAGGATATCTCTTATCTTGCACAGATAAGGGTCTTGTTCTTGAACGCTTAAAAGCCAGTCTGCCTCAGTTATTGACATAATAACCTGGTCTTCAGAATTCTCCCCTGTATCAGCAGGGTTTCGGCTAAGTGCATCAACATGCTGCATTTTAGTACCTGGTCTGTGACCAATATCATAGTTATACTCTTGTGTTTGGTATACCCAACGAGCTATTCTTGGTATTACTTCTTGTTTCACCATAGCACGCCTAACAGCATCACAATCAGTAACAATTTTAAAATGGCGACCTAGTAAATAATGTCGAAATTTTTGTAGTGACGCAATGATAGCTAATAACTCAAGCTCAAAAGAATGATATCGTTTTTCTTCTTCAGTAGTTTGTCTACTGTAGTAATAAACCGGCCTTTCACCATGATCATGTACTTGCATTAGAATGCCTGCTATCCCATCACGACTTGCATCTGTATATAGTACAACCTCTCTACTGGGATCGAAAATGGCAAGAACAGAGTCGCTAGTCAACGCATTTTTCAACTGTTGCACAGTTTGATCATGTTCAACGGTCCAAGACCATTTTTGTCCTTTTTTCAGGAGTTTGGTCAGTGTACAGCTTATAGTAGCACAATCTTTTATGAATTTACGGAAATAATTTACCAAACCTAGAAATTGTCTAAGCTGGTGAACAGTTTTGGGCGTTGGAAATTTTTTTACTGCATCAACTTTTTTTGTGGTTGGTTTAATACCATCACCGTCAACGTCATATCCAAGAAATGTAATATTACTGAGCAAAAATTTACATTTTTTTAGGTTTAGCGTAAGCCCATGATCAACAAATAATTTCAGCACAGTTTCCAAAACAGACAAGTTTTCTTCTACAGTTTCAGAAATAATTAACAGGTCATCGAGGTACACAATGACACTGCCAAATCTCAAGTTCCCCAGGACTCTATTCATTATTCTCTGAAATACAGAGGGTCCATTTGATAACCCGAAGGGCATACGAAGAAATTCGTAGTGTCCGTCTTCAGTAATGAATGCCGTTTTCTCAATTGATTCATTTTTGACCGCAATTTGATAGTAGCCGCTTTTTAAATCGAGACTACTAAAGTACTTACACCCTTTGAGTCTATCTATCAGGTCCTCGATACGAGGCATGGGATATTTGTCTTTTATTGTGATTTTATTGAGTGATCTATAGTCAATACAAAGGCGTTTTTCGCCTTCCTTTTTATCAACTAATAGAACTGGGCTGGCATAAGCTGACCTACTTTCTTGGATGATCTTATGTTCGAGTAACTCGTCAATAATTTTGCGCAGTAATGCTCTATCAGAATCTGGTAGTCTGTATGGTCGAAAGGAAACAGGTTTCTTTGAATCTAGTTCAATTTCAAGTTCACAATCACGTGCTTTGCCTAAAGTAGCCAAATTCGTCGAATAACTCTTGGGGTATTTATCAAATAGTCGTTTTAGGTCATCTTTATGCTTTGGTGGAACATTAAAGTCTAATTCATTCGAAGATAAAACAAGATTTATCTTTTCAGTTTTTTCGAACTTCAGAATATTGCCTTTCCTAATGTACATAACCGACGGGTCTTCTGTCACGTTCCTACCGATCAATACTTCACATCCCGACAAATCGTTTACAATGTAAAACTGTACATTTTCAAATTCAACATCGTCTAAGACGAGGGAGGTATTAATAAAATCTGTAACTGTCACAATAGAGTCACTTGAAAAACCTTGTAAATTGATAGATTTTTCAAATTTCTTTGTCGGGAAATGTAGTTTATTTACTAATTCAGCCGTTATTAAAGAACAATCGCTACCCATATCGATAAAAATTTGATGCGCAACACTTCCTAATTTTGCCATTTTATAAAATTTATTTTTAGACTCGTTTGAACGAATGAATTTTACTTCAGATTTTAACTCCTTTTGTTTTTTGTTACGGCAATAGCTTTCAGAGTGCCCTTTTTTAATGCAAAAAGTGCAAACTTCAGTACAGTCAAATCTTTTGTGATTTCCGCCACAACCAAAACATTTTAGTTGCTTACCCTGTTTGTTTGTTGGAAAAGATGATGATGGTATTTGGTCTTGTAGGGTTGAACTATTGCCTGATTCGTTTAGTGCAGAAACACTAGACTCAACTTTTGGTTGACTTTTGGGTATGTTTTTATGTTGAGAGTACTGAGATTGATTAGACATCTGCACAGGCCGCACTGGCTGGCTAGTAATGGTGTATGTACGGCCGTGCAAAAATGCTGCTAGTTGGTCACATGAGGTGAAATTACCCGCATCAACCGATGCACTAATATTTGGGTCATTAATATTGCCAATAATTATTGAAATTATATCGCGCTCCGTGAAATTTACGTGTAATTTGTCGATTTTTGATTTTTGTTCGAAATAAAATTCGTAAAGGGATTGAGAGGCGTTCGGTTTTGATTCAATTATATCCTTAAGCAAAGTATGCATGTTGCGACGCGTCTGAAAGGTGTAAGATATTTTCTCACGCCATTGTTTCCACGTCCAAACAGCCCAGCAACTATCATTTTTTACAAAAGAATCATACCACGTTCTTGACGTGCCTTTTAATTTATTCACAGCTTGAAATATTATTACAGCGTCCTTCCACAAAAATGTTTTTGCATGTAAATCCACAATATTAAGCCAATTGTCTACTTTATCAGTAAGAGGGTCAAATTCTGGAACCATTGAATTTAAAATCATATTATTGCAACTCGGTACCTGACTGACAGCTGATTTCCTTGCCTTTTTACGCCGGGGTGGCGGCGTATCACATGACGAACTAGAGCTCGTACTGCTACTGGACAGCGAACGCTCCCTTCTCTTCTTTTTTTTCGCACGGGTATCTTTCCGAGCTCGATCACCAGCCATTTCCAGGGCCGGGGTTCAGCACTTCTGATGTAATTATCGGTAGAAGTAACTGAAAGCCAAGCGACATTTTAACAGATTTTATTCATAGTAATAATACACTTTACAAATCAACGTAACACTCACTGACTTTACTGCAATACAAACCGAACGTTATTGCAATTTAAATAGCACTATCACTTTAGTTTAAGCAGGCCACCTTTCGGCTAGACGGCCAGAACAGTTGTGTCCTCCGTTGTCGTCTACCACCGAGGTCAGGTGGTTCGTTCGTATCGGCCAAGTGGTGAGCGCTGATTGGCCCGCCCCACTCGGCCGTCACCTGATTGGTCCACCGTTCCCCATCACAAGTAACCGGTGTACCTCGCTAGTCAAGCGAGGAACTTGCACCGGAAGTCGTGGCGCCAACAGTATATACAAACTTTCGCGTTTATAATATTAGTGTGAATACTTTTTGAATGTACTACGTCAGATATTGAAATTTCTTTTGTTTCTTTAAACTATTAGCCTACGTAACAGAATAAACACTATTTTGTACCTTATGCTGGAAATGGAGATAGATGCCTTCTATGCCTATCGAACAAGTAGAATAAATCCTGAAGTACACGCGGACAAAGTCGCGGGCGGAAGCTAGTAAACTATATATTGTGTGTTCCAGTACGGCTTCAACATGGTGATCCAACATCGAGAAGCCATCAACAGCATCGCTCTCTCGCTAGTGCACCACTCGCTGCGCACCAAAGCGCTGGTGCTGGAACTGCTGGCGGCCATCTGCCTGGTCAAAGGGGGGCACCAGATCATACTGTCTGCCTTCGACAACTTCAAGGAGGTGGTGGGGGAGCCGAGGCGGTTTCATACCCTCATGGAGTACTTCATGAACTATGATAGCTTTCATATTGAGTTTATGGTGAGTGTCTACGAAGCGGAAATACCATTGACTTGAGAAATTCGGCAGGTTAGGCTCCATATGTAACAAACTCTGACTAATTCAGATATCACTAAATTTAACCGTGAGTTCATGAAACGTGCGAACTCGTTCATATCGATAGTATTTTTTCTACTCAGGACTTGAAAAAATGTATAATATTTACGGTAAAATTAGTTTCTTAAAGTAATTGTCGACAGTTTAGCCATCAAATAGGTCTTCAATAAAAAAAAGTCGAAAGTACTAGTAGTAGAAAAGTCCTATTAAAGAAAAGTGAAAATAAAAATGCCAATTAGCATGTTTTTCGGGGAGATTCAAGGTGGTTTAAATAATAATAAAACCTTTTGAAAATTTTAAAAAATTTAGTCCGTTGAATCTATTAATATTTTTGAATAATTAACAAAATGTTTTAAATAAGAAGCTTGCTCTATTACAAATAAATTAAAACTGTAATATGTTAGCAATTTTGCATGTACATTTGTATGAATTTTGTCGCAAGCAACTAAGTATGGGTAACATTGTTGGTATTGGTCCTTACTCTTCCCCACGGCAAGCTAAACTTCACAGGTTAAAATAGCAAGAATATATATAAATGTATACGTCCATTTTCAGGTCGCGTGCATGCAGTTCGTGAACATAATAGTTCACTCGGTGGAAGACATGAACTTCAGGGTACACCTGCAGTTTGAGTTCACAGCTCTCAAGCTGGACGACTACCTGGAGAGACTCCGGCTGTGCGAGAGCGAAGACCTGCAGGTACGTGCTATTAGCTGTATCATCTTATTCATCAGCACCACGGAGCGTTTCACTTCTTCATTTTTGTTACAAGCACCAATAAGTAATGCTTTGGTCTCGCGATCGTGACGCACAGCGCTGCGGGTGTGCGACGCAGAGTTTACCGTCCCTGCGGTGAGGTGGTCATTTGATTTTGTCGCAGCGACCAAAGTTGAAGAATCTTCAAACAAATGCACTGTGAACCCGTGACGCACACCGCAGCGTTTAACAAGAACGACGCAGCGCTGTGCGGCGTACCCGCTCCCCTCGTCACCGCGCTTGCCTCTCCTGCGACGGACGAGAGACCACTCTAGACGTTTTTCATACTATTAGGTGTCCGGCACCGCAGCCGCACACCGCAGCGCTGTGCGTCACGATCGCGAGACCGAAGCTTAAGGCTGCATCATGGAATTCAGTATATAAACAGTATATACTTGCTTTTTATTAATACGAAAAAAATACACTAGACAGTTAAATTTTGCTACGACGGTGCCATTAATACATGAATGAAAAACTATTTTCTTTTTTTTATAACTCCTCGTTCATTGTGGTGATTTTTTTCTTCAAATTACAGCTCAAACCAATAGAGTTAATATAAAGGATATTGTACAGTATTGCATTATCAAATCAAGGTGTGATTTCAAAAGTGTATGTTGCACATTTCAGGTACAGATCTCAGCGTACCTGGACAACGTGTTCGATGTGGCTGCGTTGATGGAGGACAGCGAGACCAAGACCGCCGCACTAGAGAAGGTCAACGAGCTAGAGGATGAGCTAGGACATGTAAGACAACACTCGTTACAATAACACCTGCAGGGCTAACATGAAGACTCTCGAGATATCGAGATTCAACAACAAGACGGAATCACAAAATTATCTCGTGGCCTTCATGTTAGCCGTACTGACTTTAGTCCGTGGGCTAATGGCTTCACACTTAGACTTACAAGCCCCGGGCTCAATTTCCGTTGGAGGTACACTCGAATACAAAAATATGTATACAATTTTGTACCATGTCACAGTCTCCCTTTCTTGTTCCTATGTAGTGTGTATAAGTAAATGTCAATTAAAGACGAATATGATGGTGAATACATATTTTTGTACTCGAATGTACCTATCGCTACTCTGTAAAAAATCTTAGTTCGTCTGCGTTGATTCGCAGATTCCATTCTAGATTTTATCACGAGCTTGTTTATTCGGTCAACAGTAAAGAATCGCGTTTCGGTTACATATAAAATATCTGTAAAAATCAACAAAACAAAATATTCTACCTCTAAGAAACATTTTAATGGACTTTTAGGGCATTTTAAGTTGGTTTTTAGTTTTTTTGAAAGCGTTAATTATCACAGTTAACTTTCCTTTTTTATGTTATAGTCAGGTAACCAATTTCGCAATTTATGATAAAGAAATGACATATTAATGTGTGGCTCATGTCATATGATGTAGGCTCACGAGAGGCTAGCGGCGCTCGAGAGGGAAGCCATAGCTAAGCTTGCGACCCTGGAGTCCGAGCTGGCGCAGGTGCGGCAGGAACGAGACCAGCTCGCCGAGGCCAGGAGACAGGTGGTCGAGGAGGTATGTCCACGAAACTAATATCACGATGCTGTTTAATGTACAATGGATTTACACTTGGCCTTCATCTCACCCGATGGTAAGTGACGATAAGGCCCTTCGATCCAGAAGCCAATGAGGTACTGGCTCTGCTACCTTTCATACAACAACCTACTGCTTCGCGACATTATAATCCAATCTCCGGTTTTAAGGTAATTAATTATTTATTCTATTTTAAAATACAGCTATTCTATTTTAAAATAAATTAATTGATGGCAACATTTTAAAATACGACACATACGGCAACATTTTGTGATTTAAAATAGATTTATTGGTGGCAACATTTTAAAATACATTTATTGATGGCAATAATTTAAAATACATTTATTGGTGGCAACATTTTAAAATACATTTATTGGTGGCAACATTTAAAAATACATTTATTGGTGGCAACATTTAAAAATACATTTATTGATGGCAATAATTTAAAATACATTTATTGGTGGCAACATTTTAAAATACATTTATTGGTGGCAACATTTAAAAATACATTTATTGGTGGCAACATTTAAAAATACATTTATTGATGGCAACAGAAATTCCCCTTAATATTATATTTTGGTATGTTGCACTGTTTGTCATAAAGTCTTGTGTTTTCAGGTGTCTACGCTTCGCCGCGCTCAGCAGGACTCTAGGAACCGTCAGTCTATGCTGGAGTCCAAGGTTCAGGAGCTGGAGTCTCTCACCAAGTCGCTGCCCAGGGGGGCTTCCAGTCAGTTTTATTGTATAATACCGCTTTTGATTATCACACAGAGAGTATTTTTTTTTAAATTTTAGGGTCCCGTACCTCAAAAGGAAAAATAAAAGCCTTATCCTTTTCTCAGGACCGCGTAAAGGCATCATGTTAAAATTATCGAATACTAAAAGCTGCAGTTCCTTGGATCTGAAAAATCTCAGTCTCAATCTCATCTCGATATGAGGTCGACGATGATACGCGTTGGTCTATTTACTCTTAGTTTGGTATCAAATGAAATGTATTTATAACTATATTAAATATATATTACATGCTTATATAAATTCTAGAAATAGAAATTTCTATATAATAATTCAGTTATACAAACACGCGGGCGGAAAAATTGAATGAAAACGAGTTAGTATTTTACTATTTTGTTCTGTGTTACAGTGGGCGCGATTTCCTCTCACGCCATGTGCAACGGCAACGGCCCCACGAACGGCCACAGTCCGTCGCCCCCTCTCCCAAACGGCACGGACCACGGCCCCAAGCCCATTGTACCAGCGCCCCCGCCGCCTGCGCCCCCACCGCCCGCGCCCGTCGCCCCACCGCCCCCTCCGCCGCCGCCCCTGGCCCCCATGGCGCCGCCGCCCCCTCCAGCGCCCGGCCTCATGCCGACCCCACACCACACAGATGCCATGACTATCAAGAGGAAGGTCGACACCAAGTATAAGCTGCCGACGCTAAATTGGATCGCCTTGAAGCCTAATCAGGTATAAATATAATTTTAAAGCCAATTTTAATACGAAACGTGGCTTGTTTAAAATTTATAGTAATAAAAGCCGTGTAGTCTCGCCTACTTATGTTGACCGTTCTGTCCGTAGTACTATATTCTGTGTCATACTCCACACAGTAAAGCTCTTATTATATCTTTTGCTAATTTCGTCGCCCTTGCTTTAGGTCCGCGGCACGATATTCAACGAGCTGGACGAGGAGCGCCCTCGACGCAGGATCAACTTCACGGAGTTCGAGGAGAAGTTCCGCATCGGGGGCGTGTGCACGGCGGGAGACCTTTCCACCGACACAGACACGCTCGCATCCTTCCCCAGCAAGAGGTTCCGCAAACCAGACACTGTGTCGCTGTTGGAACACACAAGGCTCAGGAACATTGGTACGTATTAGAGATGTAAGTGATACATGACGCGTGATATTACCCGACCGCGTACTGTTGCATTACACATCACTTGATCATCTCAAACATCACGCATTACCTCTGCATTACTCATGGCATTCCGCGCGTGGATATGTTCTGCACTGCTCACTCGCACCTAGCGTGGCGCGAGCGGAAGGGAGCGTGCGCGGGCTCGGATTTACCGACCGAAACATATGGACGGAGAAGTCGCGCGTATGTTACTGAAATGCAAGCGTATTACTAAGATGATAAGTCTTACTTTATACGTATTTTAATTCCAAGCATTGCAATACCATATGAAAAGCGATGCGCACGGCACGAATCTCAGTGATGTTTAGAGTGATATGTAATGGTACGATTTAATATTACGAGGCACGAACTTTTTTTTTTTTTTTTTTTTATTGAAGATAGACCAACACTTGACCTCAATCTCACCTGATGGTAAGTGACGATGAGGTCGACGATGTTACGTGTTGGTCTAGAAGGTGCCTATTTACTCTTCTTTTGAAGATTCCCAAGTTGTAGCTGTCGGGGAACACGGAAACCGGTAGTGCATTCCATATTTTAGCTGTACGCACGATAAATGTGGAAGCGAAACGCTTTGTGCGAGCTGGAGGAATATCTACAGTGTACGGGTGAAGGTCTGCCGTTCTTCTGTTTGACCGGTACTTGAACGGCGAAGGTGGAATCAACAAAAATAGCTCCTGCGCACACTCTCCAAAATGTATCCTATAAAATACCGAAAGGCAGGCAACCTGACGCCTATGTTCGAGGCTTTGGTACTTTGCCTTAAGTAGCGTATCGTTGCCTATCAGTCTCATAGCTCGACGCTCCACCGAGTCCAAAGCAGCTAGTTGATAGCGAGCTGAACCATCCCAAAGATGGCAGAGGTACTCCATGCATGATCTTACTTGAGCGCAATATAGACTCAAGAGCTGTGATGGCTGGAAGTACCGTCTGACCTTCGATAGGATGCCTAGTTTTTTGGCCGCAGTTTTTGCTATGGACTCGATGTAGCTCCCGAAATTGAGATCAGACGAGATTTCCAATCCCAGGAGCTCGAGACGGTTTGTTATCGGTATGGATACATTTTGGAAAGATGGAGCAAGGTGAAATGGACTCCGCTTCGCTGTGAACAGACACGCCTGTGTCTTCGACGCATTGAATTTAACTGAATTGGCTTCGCCCCAATCGGACACGGCCTTCAGCGTCAGTTCAACACGTTCTACCATTTCCTCTCTGAGGGAACGGGTGTTCAGACTACTGGCCTGTGCTGTGGACACATAGCTCTCCGTTACTGTGCTGTCATCTGCGTACCCAAAGATACCGGGCATTATAAGCAGGTCGTTGATGTGCAGCAAAAATAGAGTAGCAGAGAGAACAGATCCCTGAGGGACACCAGCATTGATGCTCAGCAGATCAGACGAGCAGCCGTCAATGACTACTCGAATCGATCTGCCCCTCAGGAAGTCAGATATCCACAGGCACAAGCCAGCAGTTACCCCATAAGCTGGAAGTTTACTAATAAGGCTATCATGCCAGACCCTATCAAAAGCCTTCGAAATGTCGAGTGACACGGCAATAGCCTCGCCGTGTTTCTCGATGGCTTCGCTCCATTTGTGAGTGGCATAAATGAGAAGATCCCCAGTGGACCGGCCACGGCGAAATCCGAACTGGCGGTCACTGAGGAGATCGTTAGCTTCCAGATATGCCAGGAGGCGGTTGTTTAATGCACGCTCCATAATCTTGCAGAGTATGGAGGTGATTGCGATAGGTCGGTAATTGTTAGGGTCAGCACGACTGCCTTTTTTAGGCACAGGCTGCACGTTAGCCAACTTCCAGGACTCGGGGACTTTCCCAGTGCTCAGGGAGAGTTTATACAGGCGTGTCAGGACAGGGCACAACTCGGGTGCACAGTTCCGCAAGACTATTGCTGGGATGCCATCTGGACCACTGGCTTTATTCACGTCTAGATTGCGAAGTATCTTAAGTACCTCCTTTTGATGTAAATGGATATCCGGCATTTCGGAATCACAACGGGGTACATTTGGTGGAGTTTTGTTCACTGTGTCTAGACGTGAGTTGCTAGCAAAAAGAGATGCAAATAGGTTTGCTTTCTCAATCGCGGAGTGAGCCAGTGATCCGTCAGGTTTCACCAGTGGAGGCAAGGACGGTCGGCAGAAATTTGCCTCGACAGATTTGGCAAGAGACCAGAATGCTTTACTCCCAGAAGGGTAAGAAGCTAGTCTGGCTCCAATACGGCCAATATGGTCAAACCGAGCCTTGCGCATAGTCTTCTTGCAGGACTTGGCGGCTGCGTTGAACGCTTTCTTTAATCGACTTGTGTCCGGAGCTTTGCGACTACGAGCATCTGCCCATTCCAGGTAAGCGGAGTGTTTTCGTGCTTCAGCTCTCGTGCACTCCGAATTAAACCAAGGGCGAGCTTTACTCTCGAGTGACGTGTCGAAATACGGAATGAAGTATTCCATAGCTCGACAAATCACATCTGAGATTGAATTAGCGCAGCTCGACGGATCGTCTGTAGTGAAACACGTTTGCCGCCAAGGATAAGATGCAAAGAAATGACGCATCTCATCCCAATCTGCTGACCTGTATCGCCAAACTCGCCTAGTTCCCTTGGTACTGGGGTCAGGAGGTGAGTAAACAGATACAGATTTCACCAGACAGTGGTCAGAGGTACCTAGTGGGGAGGAAACCGACACTTGGTATCTGTCTGGATCAGTTGTCAGCAGAAGGTCCAAGCAGTTTGCGGTGTGATCATCGACGTCCGGTACTCTCGTTGCACAAGTTACCAGCTGGGTGAGATCTAGCGAAAGAGCTAATGCCCGCGCCTCTCTCCCAGCGTGGTCGGTCTTCTGGTATGGGAACAACCATTGTTGATGATGAGCATTAAAGTCCCCCAGAAAAACCAGTTGTGCAGACGGGTACCGTTGTTGAGCAGCTTCAGCTGCTTTGCCGAGATAATCACATAGCCTCGTCGTGTCCTGATCAGTTCCATGTGACCTGTAGACAGCAGCGTAGACCAGCTGGTGCGTGCCTGTATCCACCAGTAACCACATTACAGAGAAGCTTGGGTCCTCAAGGTTCCGGAGACGCCGACAACAGATGTCATCACGGGCATACGCACAAACTCCAGCTTTGCTGGCAAATTTGTGCTCCAAGGAGTACCCTGGGTAATTGAGGTATGCTGTGTCTGTCGGACATCTGATCTGAGTCTCCGTCAGGAAGAGCATGTGCGGCCTCTCAGCCTCAAGGTGTTGATGGACTGAAACGAGATTGGAGTGCAGACCTCGAATATTACTGAGGTGCACTTTGAGCGCGAGGACGTGCTTCCGCTGTGGAACTCTCTTTGCTTTTCTGTACTTCATGTGGGTTTTTTGGTTGGAAGAGTGAAATAGGCAGGAGGAAAGAAGTGGGACGAGACGCGGCACTGCTAACCCAGTGGTGCTTACCATGTTCCCCACTGATGGTAAGCTAGTCTGGAGCGCGCAGGGACGCCCGAACCCCCCCGGGAGTGGCCATCGGGTCCTCGCATCCGGTCGCCAACCGGCACGATGGAGCACCCCGGGATTTTTCGCAAGGTGGCGGGGCAGCCTTTCATTGGTGGCTAATCAACTACTTGGGCCCCCTACTACCTGCGGTCGGCCAGCGGAGCACCGTGCTTCGGATCCTGCTACCCTCCATGACCAGCTGCCCGGCGGGAAAACAATGGGGCACCATGACCGGTCTGCATGCGCAGCGCAACTGTCCCGACCTTTCCTCCCAATTAGCTACTCCATGCGTCGTGCCGGAACGCGGTGTTTGCCGCTTGGCGACACGGATTTGCACGGAGGGTGGTAACCAGCCACGGCCGAAGCCTACCACCGGTAAAGATGCTGCTCGTTTAGCGCCACCCAGGGGTCACGTGTAGGCAACTAGGGCAAAACCTACGGACGCGAGCAGCTCCGACCCCCGAACTGTAATGACATATCACATTACTTTAAAAAGCACTGTTTTGTGCACGTTTAGTACGTATAATACAACATTGTGACGTCACATTTTAGCGGAATATATAAGAACGCTATACGAGGTTACGCGTGCTAAGTAAACGGATTGGTGTGCCACGGGCATGCGAAATTCCGCTTGATACTTTTTAGCGTTTGTTAATCTTTTTTTATTGCAGCAATATCAAGAAGAAAACTCGACACGCCCGTCGAGAAGGTAATGGCCGCCGTAAACAACCTCGACCTCAAACAACTCCCTCTGGAGAGCGTAGAGATCCTACAACGCATGGTGCCCACCGAAGCCGAACAGAAGGCATACAAAGAATACGTCGCCGAGAAGAAACCAATAAACCTACTAACAGAAGAAGACAAATTCCTGATGCAACTGGCTAAAGTCGAAAGGATATCCGCTAAACTGTCCATCATGAGCTATATGGGCAACTTCTTTGATAACATACATCTAATAACGCCACAAATACACGCGATCATATCCGGTTCATCATCAGTCAAGTCTTCGCAGAAGTTGAGGAATGTTCTAGAGATTATACTGGCGTTTGGTAACTACCTGAACAGCAGTAAGAGGGGCCCGGCGTATGGGTTCAAGCTGCAGTCATTGGATACGCTGATGGATACCAAATCGACGGATAAGCGGGTGTCGCTGCTGCACTATATCGTTGGCACGATCAGGCAGAACTTCCCAGAGCTGATGAACTTCGATACGGAGCTCTTGTATATTGATAAAGCTGCTCAAGGTAAGCGGAATTGATGTGTCATTTGGTATATAATATTTTTTGAAAATGTCTTAATTTTGAGATAGCAGATCTGGTCTGTAAAATAGTAATTATAACCTGGGAATAAGACATTACTTCTAGTGTACGTATAAAGAAAATTTTATTACCACTTCCAAAACGAAAGTGAATGCATAGGTTTAAGAACAACAACAAAAATACTACTTTTTGCCCGCGATTCCGTCCGCGTATACTCCAGAAATTATACGACGGGGAATAATTGTTTAATCGGGATAAAAAGTAATTTTCCGTCCCTTCAACTATCCCTATACAAAAAAATTACTCATTCTGACCCTCAGTTATTACGGGAAGGACGAACAAACAAACAAACGCCAGTCAGATACCTTAAAGGTACTAACGATATGCAAAATAAATATTTTATCTACTGAATCACTCTTTGGTATTTGAAATAGATTGGCTACATATTACTTTACTATACATCTATTAATTAATTTTCGATGTACATATGTATTCTAAGTTGGCTAAAATATCACTTATTCGTTCTAGTGTCACTAGAGAACGTAGTGTCCGACGTGACGGAGCTCGAGCGCGGCATGGAGGCGGTGCGCCGCGAGTGCGAGGCGAGGGACGCGCACCGAGCCAGCAACGGACACGTGCTGCGTGACTTCATCAACAACGTCACAGACAAGATACGCAGGCTACGAGCGGAGACGAAACACGCGCAGGTAAACATACTGTTAGAAAAAGGCTAGTAGTTCTTATCTACAGGCACAGGTGGCGCTAATTGTGATTGATGCTTCGTGCACGTTCGGCGCATGCGCATGTAGATTTCGAGTCTCGTGTGCTTGAGGGCGCAGTGACGTCACACTCCCCGCGTTGCCCCCGCACTTCATCGCAGATTGCATGAAGACTCCGTTCAAATAGCGCGCGCTGGTGTTTTATCTGTCTTGGGTATAATGTTAAAACTGTACCGAAAAATAGTGGTGTTTATAATACTAATTACTGAAATGCTCAAGAGCGTGAGGACAACACGGAGGCACCAAGGCAGTAGTCGCGCATTCGTCATACGTACAACCTCGACTTGATTCTAATCAATTCTACAAGATGGCGCTTTTATAGCATGATTATCTCTTGAGGCACGACGAGTTAGTGAGCTGAAGTGGCAATGGGCAGGCCACATCTCTCGAAGAACGGATAACTGATGGGGCGTACAAGTTCTCGAGTTGCGACCACCTACCGGGGAACGTGTACCGGGCTGTCCCCCAGTAGCGGGATGGAAGTGGATCGGGACCGGTTAATGATGCATACCACGGAGGAGGCCTGTTTCCAGCAGTGGACGTGTCTTGGCTGATGATGATGAGATATTGAGACAGATGTTGGTTAACTTAATAAAGATAGTATGTGTTGTTTTGTTGCAGGACTCGTTCGCGTCATGTGTGGAGTACTTCGGCGAGGCGCCGCGCGGCTGCGACGCGAACGCATTCTTCTCGCTACTCGTTAGATTCTCGAGAGCGTTTAAGGTAACCACTCAAACTGTACAGTTACAATCGTGTCGTAGCCAGTCAGTAGTGACGACCGTAACGTGAACTCGTGCTCGACATAACGAAAAAGAAAGTTGCGTATACCGACGAACTGTTTCTCAAGAAAAACTTCAGCGAATTGACAGCGAACCTTCACTATAGACCGACCGCTTAAATGAGTCCTCGCCCACGCGATACAGGGGCCCTTGGTCGCCGTACCCCCGCGCCCCGTATCGCTCGGGCGAGGACTCATTTAAGTGGTCTACCTATAGGAAAAGAACTAGAAGAAGAAGAAACAAGATAACTAGCCACAACAATTTAGTATTTGTCCGGTATCAAATATAAATGCGCAACACTTTTGTTAAATAACATAAAAATTTCCGTGGTCAAAACATCGATTTGTCAAAAAATTTGCTCAATCTAAATTTAACTAACTAACCAACATGTTACTTTATTATTTGACTACTTATTATCGATAGAACGATGAAGAAGAACGATCCATCGTTCCGACGGGAATAAAATAGTTAAGTCCACCGGGTGTTTGTCTCTAAGATTGTCGAGCACCACAAGCTAAATCTAGAAATTAGTTTCAACCATTCTATGACGCCGTGTGGTTCCGGCTCTGCCGTGTGGTTCCGGCTTAGAATGTAACCACCCCATCTCTTCCCGTGGGTGTCGTAAGAGGCGACTAAGGGAAAACCTACACCGGGAGGAGGGGCAGCAGCCTCCTCCTGAAGAACTAAATCGAGTACTGCGATCACCAACCCGTCTAGCAAGCGTGGTGATTACGCTAAAAACCCCTTATGGCAGTACGCCCATTACTACGGCCCCCAGTCCCCGGCGGCCCCGCTATTCCTGACTATGGTAGCGGTCACGGTTACGGCGGGGCAGGGGGTGCGAAGAATCTCCGGAAGAGATTCGGCTACCACCAACGACGACTCGACCTGGCGACATATAACGCGCGGACGCTGAGGACCGACGAGAAGATCGTGGAGCTGGAGGAAGAAGTAGACAAGTTGCGATGGGACGTTATTGGATTATCAGAAGTCCGAAGAGAGGGAGAGGACACGATAATCCTCAAGTCGGGCAACTTGTTCTACTACCGGGAAGGCGACAAAACGTCACAGGGTGGTGTCGGGTTTATCGTCCGGAAGTCCCTGGTCAACAATGTAGTGAAGGTGGAGAGTGTCTCGACGAGGGTAGCGTACCTTATACTCAGAATAACCAAACGGTATTCGCTGAAGGTTATACAGGTTTACGCACCCACCTCGTCACATCCAGATGACGAGGTAGAGGCCATGTATGAGGACATATCTAGAGCCATACACTCCTCCTCAAAGACACACTACACTGTGGTCATGGGGGACTTTAACGCGAAACTAGGCAGAAGGAACGGCGATGAGCTGAGAGTGGGGAAATTTGGGATTGGGCAACGGAACCCTAGGGGGCAGAAGCTGGCTGACTTTATGGAGAAGGAGGGACTCTTTGCGATGAACTCCTTCTTTGAAAAGCGGCCGCACAGGAAGTGGACCTGGATTAGCCCCGATGGTTCCACGAGAAACGAGATAGACTTCATCTTGAGTACCAAGCGGCAGACCTTCAGTGATGTCTCAGTGATCAACAGGGTGAAAACCGGTAGTGATCACCGCATGGTTCGAGGCACACTGAAGCTTAATACCAAACTGGAAAGAGCTCGTCTGATGAAGTCTACACTCCGGCCTCAAAATGCTTACATCTCAAACCCCGAAAGCTTTCAGCTCGAACTACACAATCGCTTCCAATGCTTAGACGCTATAGAAACCGTTGACGATATTAACGATCGGCTCGTGGAAACCGTCCATGCGGTAGGGTCTAAATTCTTTAAGGCCCGTCCCGCAAATAGAACCCAGAAACTCTCTGATCATACTCTCAAACTCATGCGGGATAGACGCGACATATGCTTGCAGTCTCCAGCTGATTCGTCAGAGTATAGGCAGCTTAATAGACAGATCTCTAAATCGATGCGACACGATATTCGCCACTTTAATACATCACGTATTAAAGACGCGATAGAGCGGAACAAAGGCTCCAAGGTGTTTGCAAAAGATCTGTCTATAGGGCAGAGCCAACTGACGAGGCTGAAGACCGATACGGGCGGCATTGTTTCGTCAAAACCGGAAGTTTTGAGAGAGATCGAGAAGTTCTATGGACAGCTGTACACATCGTCACAGAGACCAGGCGCAAGCCCGGTGAGTGACCGAAGAGCCAAACTGACCCGACACTATACCGAAGATATCCCGGACGTCAGCCTGTATGAGATTCGAATGGCTCTCAAACAACTCAAAAATAACAAGGCGGCAGGTGAAGACGGAATCACATCAGAGCTTCTGAAAGCGGGTGGAAAACCGATACTTGTAGTCCTTCAGAAGCTCTTTCAGTCCGTCATACACGAAGGCTGCACGCCAGAAGCGTGGAGCAGAAGCGTGGTGGTGCTTTTCTTTAAGAAAGGCGATAATGCCTCACTGAAGAACTACCGACCGATATCCCTTCTGAGCCACGTTTATAAGTTGTTTTCGAGAGTCATTACGAACCGACTAGCACGCAGGTTTGACGACTTCCAACCTCCCGAACAAGCCGGTTTCCGAAAAGGCTTCAGCACCGTAGACCACATACATACGCTCCGGCAGATTATACAGAAGACCGAGGAGTATAATCGGCCATTATGCCTGGCGTTTGTGGACTACGAGAAAGCCTTTGATTCAATCGAGACTTGGGCAGTGCTTCAGTCTCTCCAAAGGTGCCACATTGACTATCGCTATATCGAAGTGTTGAAATGTTTATACAATAAAGCCACAATGTCCGTCCGAGTACAGGATGAATGCACGAAACCGATCCAAGTGCAGAAAGGTGTAAGACAGGGTGATGTTATATCCCGGAAACTCTTCACCACTGCACTGGAAGATGTTTTCAAGCTTCTGAACTGGAAAGGACTGGGCATCAACATCAACGGCGACTACATCACTCACCTTCGATTTGCCGATGACATAGTCATAACGGCAGAATCCTTGGAGGATCTGAACGTAATGCTCAATGACCTCAACAGAGTTTCCCAACAGGTAGGTTTAAAAATGAACATGGACAAGACGAAAATCATGTCAAATGTCCATGTTGCACCTATGCCGGTAGTGGTTGGGAACACTACAATCGAAGTTGTAGACGAGTATGTATACCTGGGACAGATCGTTCAACTAGGTAGGTCCAACTTCGACAAAGAGGTCAACCGAAGAATCCAACTCGGCTGGGCAGCGTTCGGGAAATTACGGCATATCTTCTCGTCCAAAATACCTCAGCGTCTAAAGACAAAAGTCTTTGATCAGTGCGTGTTGCCAGTGATGACATACGGAACCGAAACGTGGTCTTTTACTGGCCGAATAAACAAGCTCAAAGTCACTCAGCGAGCAATGGAACGAGCTATGCTCGGAATTTCTCTACGTGATAAGATCCGGAATGAGGAAATCCGTAGACGAACGAAGGTCATCGACATAGCTCGACGAGTCAGTGAGCTGAAGTGGCAATGGGCAGGCCACATCGCTCGAAGAACCGATAACCGGTGGGGAGTAAAGGTTCTCGAGTGGCGACCACGTACCGGGAAACGTCTACCAGGCCGTCCCCCCACTAGATGGACTGACGACCTGGTTAGAGTCGCGGGGAGTCGCTGGATGCAGGTGGCTCGGGACCGGTCGATGTGGCGTACCATGAGGGAGGCCTATGTCCAGCAGTGGACGTTTCCCGGCTGATGATGATGATGATTCTATGACGATGCTGATGATACCGATGTTACATGATGGTCGTTAGCAAGCGGACGCAGAGAACGAGCAGCGCCGTCGTCTCGAGCAGGCGGCGCTACAAGCGGACACCGTCGACCCCAACAAGACCAAGATCATGCAGAAGAAACAACAGGTAAAACAAAACAGATCAACACAATACTCAACTACCATAGATTCAGTCCATATAACGCAAGAAAAAACAGAAACAAAAAATAATATTTAAATGTATTAAATGCTTCGCCTAACAATATGGCGCCTCATGTCATCGTGACGTCACCTGCTTGTAAACTTTGGTAGTTGACTACTGTCTACACGCAACTGTTTACAAGTCGTCAACCATTCGACTAATCACAGTCGTTTACGACCACGTTAATTAAGTAGTCAAAAATTATTTTCTTTTTCGATTTTCTCTTAAAATGTCCAGTATTTTTCTTATTCAATCCGGATGCCATCGATAGATACTACATGCTGTCAAATACCCTGACGTTCATCGCCCCCCACCGAGCCGCGATGCTTCACCTCTCCCCGCAAGAATGTGGCCGGCTGAGGGGGCGATATAATCGCTCGCGCGAATTCCCTCACACATGCGCGTATATACGAACGTCATTCGTTCGAAGTTTGAGAATAGGAACCGATATCTTGTCATTTCTATAAAGTGTCCGCCCTGTGTCTAGATACAAATTGATGACAAATATACAGCAATCTATATTTATATAAATTTCGTTCCGCGAAACAAACGTAATTATCTATCCCTATACATATAATAATAATCAGAGTTGATTTATTAATATGAAATTCGATCACATCAAACATTTTTCTTTTCGTAACCTCGTAAGTACCTTAGCCGCACAGAATCGCATTTACCTATGCTTCTATCCTTTTCTGTCACTCAGAACCGTCCGCAGAGCGAGGAAGAGAGCGGGAGTGTGACCGTACGCGGCGGAATCGAATGTACTCCCGCTCTCTTTCTCGTTCTAGTAAAGAACGTCTCTGAGTGACAGAAAAGGATAGACGCATAGCAAAGTGCGATTCGGTGCTGCTAGATCTAGTTCAACACTTAAGATTAATTACTTATTTCACAAGTAACACGCAAATGATAGAAATGATATTTTTATTCTTTAAAAACTACGAATATTTGTAAATATTGCGTATATATGTCGTAGCTTGGCTCTGTGTATAACGCTTCGATGGAGAATGGAGTCTTGCAGGTTTATGTTGTATTTAATAATAATATTATTATTATTTTAAAGAACGAGTAGTTTTGCGTTTCATTTGTAAAACTGACGGAATACTTACATTTTCTTACTAATGTATTTGTATGATTTTATGAGTTTACGATGTGTTTTTCTTATGTGATGAAAAACTTTCTTCGTGTTTTTTAAAATTTCTTATTCAGTCAGTCAAATCACGGAAACGGAAGGAATTTTCCAATTATTCTATTATAATAATCTTGTAATAAAACCGAATTTTTCTTTCTTCAGTTACCTAATGTGATGAGGTTATAAATTTATAATACAGTGGCGTGACGTCACAAGTCTAGTCGGTTCTAGTGCATCCGTCTCACTCATACACAGGCAAGACTTGTGACGTCAAACCGCGAATGCTCTACGCAGATTTTTATCTTTGAATAACTTTGTCATTTTTCAAGATATTCTAATAATTATTTAACCAGGGTTTAATCGAATTCTCCATCTTACAATTATTGTTACGACATCTTACAAAAGTGGTGTCCCTGGAAACTTCCTTATTGAAGTAACAAAGATTTCGTGGTTTCGTTTCTTTTCAAAACCGACTTAATTAGGCTTTAGAAGTTTATAAAATACACGAAGTAAGTTAGTATTATGTTGTTGTTGTTTTAATTTGAGGTCACGGTTGGTCACGTTTGGAGTTACATTTCAGACACATTGAAGTAACACGGTGATGGTTGAAATTGAAACGATAAATATGGTTTATGTGCTAACAATACTTTTTAAATAATTATAATGTTTTGTGTTAATTATTGTAAATTATATATTGTCACATCGCGTCCCTTTTTAACTGTCGACTGACTATATAACGAGGAGGGTCATTTATATTCGTTCATCATCAATATCAGCTGCGTATGTCCACTGTTGGACATGAGCCTTTCTTATAGATCGCTGCATTGGACTGTTTGGCGGTAGACATGGTGGTAGCTAGCCAGGCGGACATAAAAATTACTTACCACCTATCAAACCAAGTATCAGAGGCACCCCGCTCTGGGAATCGAACCTGCGACCGCTACAACCTGGATGTCTTCAAGGCCAGAGTGAATAGGATATTTCTAGGTAATCATGAACCATCTTAGACCACACCCGCGCTTAGCATCAGGTGAGATTGTGGTCAAACGGAAGCCTCTAATCAATAATTATAGCATTTACAGGCATGGCTTATTTAATAAAATTATTTTAAAACAAAAACCGACTACAAAACAACTTAAACTAAAAAGTAAAAAATAATATTTTAATTACTTTGAACAGTAAAGGAAAATCAACAAAATTATTACAACTTACATACCTATTTACGAGTATAATTTATATTCAGCTGTTTTTGGAGTCGGTGTCAGCTACAGCAAATTAATAGCTTTTTGAACGATTAATTACGATTTAGAATCTACTACTGGTGAAGTTGTAATGTATAACGTAACTAACTTGATTTATAATAGTTTTTAAACGCTGAAATAACAAATAACAAGCTCCAAAGTCACCGTAATCTTATTTTAATGTTTGCGAATAAATTCGTAAGTAATTTGGTCGGTTGGTTTGATATGTCGTGGCCTGATCTTAGAATTACCCACATCACAGTGACGGATCACTTGATGAAATGATGGCATTTCATCAAAGTTTCACAATTGAGTATTTGACTCAAAAAATATTTTTGTCTAAATCGATAGTCCACGTAAAAAGATAAATAGCTCTATCAAATTTTTTTCGATACGACTAATACTTTTTTCATAGCAACTTGCCGAAAAGTGATTGTAATATAGTGCACACGTAACTAATCACTAGATTTGTTGGTCAACTACTCACTTCAAGCTTGACCGTGCTAAAGAGCGTACATCTAACAAATTCACTCGACCAACAAATCTGTAAGTTGGTAAACGCATAGACATTTGTTTACCAGCAGGGAGATTATTTGCTAACAGAAAGCGTAGAGGGGCCCCGCCATTTTCTACCAACTTGACGGATTGTACGTTTGTGGAATTTTACGTACTGTTAAATATATACAATAAATGGGCGAGATATGTTATCGTATTATTCCATTGTTCCATATAGCTAACCAAATTTTTATACCCAGTTTTCCGGAAGGAAAAAAGATTCCAGTTACTTGTTATTCGAGTTAAATCTTTGTTCCATCTGGATAACTATCAAGTTTGATTATCTTGATGGAAAAAGGAATTATTTCTCTCTGTAATGGTCTCTCTTAACTGATTTTATGATTAAAAACCATATTTATCGTTTAATAAAAGAACACTGTAGCGGTGATGGTAACCATCATACATTGTCTCACAGAGGTTTAACTACGCGTCCGTCAGCGCGGGCCTGTTACAGCAACACTTGACTCAGTTGCGGCAGGCCTAGACCACGGCCAGTAAGTCGTTGGTACTTATTCACGGGGGCCTATTCACTGAGTGTGTTTTGTACTAACAACTTGACCTGTGTGTTGTTCTTATGGCTGCTCGATTTTAGTTGGTGTGTGAATATCATTATAGTTATTTAAAAAGCGTACTCAGATGAAACTCCCGATCTCCCAGATTGACTAGCGACCTGGTAAAGGTTGCGGAGAGTCGCCGGGTGAGAGGGTTCAGGTTCTGTGGAGGCCTGTGTTTGGCAGTGGAAGTTTCCCGTGTGATGTTTAGATAGCCTACGGCTTTATTGATAGCTGCCTGTTTCATAAAGCGACAAATGTCATGTTTTTTTCGCTCATAGTGCCCGTTGATTGATTGAAAAGTCGAAAATGACTGACATTTGTCAGTTTATTACGAATTGTATTTTTATGAAACAGGCCCCAGGTGGTATGAAGGCGTATTCTAAGACTGTCCATAAAAATTGATTCGAAATTGTATCTGCTAGTTGACTATCCAATCCTTTTACTCTAGTATTATGCGATGTAAACGAAAAGAACTTCCGGTGTCTAAATGCTATCTACAGTTCTAATTCAAATCATCTTAACTTAATATTTCTTACCTTACTATTGAAATTCATATTTCGGTTCGCAACTAGATTTAAAAAAAAATACGTGTAAAAAGTTGTTTCACAAAAGATTTTTGATATTGTTACTTTGGTAGACCGTACCAGTAATTGATGTAAATAAATGTTCGATTGCTGGCTCGATTTGAGGTAGACAACGGATCAGCGAGTCACAAGACCGATTAGACAAGGTCATTATGAATAATTTTTAACAATTATAAAAATATTATGTACAGTTGCTTCGCACTCACTCACGTCACTTGCGATCCGCAAGTGACGCTAAGGCCGTAATATGGGATATTTACCGAGTAGATATGGTTGCACATCAATCTGAGTATTTCTTACTGTTTCGCACACCGATGAAAATCGACTTATGTAGGGGATATGTGACTAACAAATCACACGAAATGTACGAATGTAATTCTGGCATGCTTTAGATAGAGGGTGCAATTGGACACGAGATATACTAAATTGGGGACTTTGGTTCACGCCTTTTGAAAGCATGTTCACAAAGACTATTTGTAATTGATAATACCTATAAAATTACAGATAAATATAGAAGCATAGCGTTTCGAGTGATTATAGCTGAAGTAAGGCCCCAAGGAAATATTAAACCATTAAAGAAATGACATCGTATGTCGTCGGAACATTCCGGGAGAGTTTCGAATGAGATTATAAACGCTGGTCATTGCTCGACTCTGACAAAAATTGACACTCTAAAGCTTAATATTTCGCAAACGGTTCCCTGAATCAAAAGTGGTGTTCCTAGACACTCAATGCGCGAGTAAAATATGTGATCCCCAAGTTACGTGTATTGGAGCCACCCTAAAAAATCTTTCAAGATTTTATTCTACCACTTTGTCGGCGTGATTAATATCATACCGTACCGAATTACAGCTTTCTAGTGGTAAGGGTCTCTGCGCTAAGCCGCGGACGGACACACGAACAGAGAGAAACTTTAAGGGTTCCTTGTTTGACAACGGAAAAATATAATAATGCAGTTCAAACCAATATTTAATGTCTAAAATGTTTCAATTACGCAAAACTGACAACAGTCCAAATTGTTTATTTTTTACCTCTTTTACTCTACTTATTTTACGTAACTTTTTGTTGATTTATTGCATGTTTATGGTATTATACCCTTCAATAAACAAATATGTGTTTATATAAAGCATTTATGTAGGCAAATAATGTGGTTAGGTACTAAAGCTATATATGTATAAAAACTTCGCCCTAATATTTATAATATGTGATGTTTAATATGTTTTGTATGTACTGAGGATATGGTCTTTTTCCTACGCTGCACTATTGCATGGAAACCTAACAGGGAATGTGTTTGAACTATTACTCATGTTTTCGTTTTTTGCCATTTGCCATTGATATTTCTTACGCTTTTTAACTGGCAATGAGAGAATTATACGGAATCTATGAATCATTTCGTTTTTACATAGCAGTTGCTTTACCGGCCTTAAGGAGGTACTGCACGAAATTTTGTAAATTAAAGTCTACTATGCACTGAATTAGTTACCAGTAAATACATTGAAATGTCTTATTTAGGTTAGCCCGATCCTTGAACAAGAAGCTTGATAAAATTTGCAAATACATAAGTAATTAATTAGAAATACATGCCCGTTAATGCCATCTAGAAAAAGTTAATATTTATTGAGCTGGCATAAGCGTTATTTAGTGTTTATTAATTATTTATGTATTACTGGGTTTGTTGTAGTTTTTATGCCATGCAGAGACACGAATGCCAAATGACACGTTCCGCGAATGTGTGGAGCCAAGGCCTCGTCTTGTACATTTATAATTTTAAATGGTCATTATCAAATAAAAGTGATTTAGTTAATACCTTATTTTCGTATATTTCGTTTTAATTTATTTGTACAAAAACATATAACACACACGAAACAGGTAAGACTCGACACTGAAAACAAAGATGGCGTCAATAAAATGACATTTGACGCAGTCACTTAGTAAAAAAAAGAATTATTTTGTACAATTAAAATAAATGCAAAAATGTATTTCTAGTATTTTTCTGTACATATTTATATATTATTGTTTGAATACAAGCGCAGGTCGAATTTGACACACCTCTTTCAGAACTTAAATTTTACAAACTGACGTTTCATTTCGCGCTTTTTTTTACAAAACCGCTACTCATAGTCCCGCTGCATTGATGGATACAAAACTTTCATTCAAGTCCGCGAATTAATGTTCAGCTATTATAAAAATCGAGTAGCGTCGATGAGCTGTATTACATATTGGAGCTGGTTAGTGAACCAGCTAGCGGTTATGTATAACGGCTTATTAAGCAATCCAATTGCGACATTATACATCAATTATTTCTGGCAATGACGGAATCATCAGATCTTTTGATGTTTATCTTGTTCTTAGTTATCATGAAATAACATAGATTCCGTCTGGTTTTCTTTACACAAAATTTTATTTACCTGAGCTTTTTTTCCCAGGGCCAAAAAGTACTTCACATTACTTTACCATAGTTAGCCGAAATATACATCGTATTAAGGTTTCTTTCAACATACTTTATTTTTTAATTAATTATCTTAGTAACGAAATAATGCTTGCGTGTACATTATATTTAATGAGCATGTAGTTAATTTATATACTATTTAAACTGTATACTTATTCCTTTAAAATTATATATTTTAAATTCCCCATGACATTACGAATAAATCATTTAGTACTCAATTTTAGTCTGCCCTGGGTTTGTCTGTAGATTAGACAATACAAAGTAGGAGATAATAGAAACCCGTGGTTTAATAGTAGAAGAACAGGTTCGGTCAGAGAAACTATAAAATTTAAAAATCGCTTTTGACATTTTATTGACATTTGACAATTTATCTAGAATTTCGTGAAAAAAAGACACAACTATCAGAATTAGAGTCACCAAAAGTTATTTATTAACCTGTCAAAAGTGACATTTATTGTCGTTCCATCTTTTGGTAAAGTAATTAGAGAGTAGACCTCGAAATTATCGTTGCAATAATAACTGGTTGGTTTTAGAAAAGTCAATGAAACACATCAACCATGCAGCGACAATATCGAGATGTGAATGATACATTTATTTAAACCATCGAAATATTTTGATAATGGTGAAAAAATTTCGACGCCGACAGTATACAACCAATAGCTAAGTCAAAGTTAGTTGGTAAAGCGTTCGTTTCGGACTGGCGAAAGACGCAGGTTCGTCCCGCTCGTGTCGATATTTTTTTCATTATTTTCAAAAGCGCATACAAAACAATCAAAAATCTAAATATAACAACGAAACCGTTTGCGTCCAACAGGAGGCTGTGATCAACGAATTGAAAACGAAATCTCAGGCGGTCGGCGAGAAGAAACTCCTCCACCAGGACGAAGTTTACAATGGGGCTCTAGAGGACATATTGCATGGCCTAAGGAGCGAGCCCTACAGGCGCGCTGACGCCGTGCGACGATCACACAGACGCCGCATCAACTCGCACCGACTCTCCAAAGGCTTGGAAGAACTGGACGTATGATACGAACTGGAATCCAGCGATCCTGGCATCCTGGAAACACGAGAATCCAATCCCACAGCTCCGTTAAACCCCACAATCAATCGTAAAGACTTAGACATGGTGCATAGGAAATATGATGATAATGTTAAGAAGAAGTCGACGTACAAAGTGGCGCCTTCGGATGTCGAAGTGGAGGAGCGCTGTGAACTAATCAAGAATACTTACGACGTCATCAGTAAGTACACGAGAGCTATGTTCGATAGTAAAGACGAAACCGTCGTTTGAACGATGTGCCTCATTTTTGTGTGATGCGTGTATTGAATATTCTTAGCTTTTTTATCGGTGCGAAGCAAAATCGTCATCACTTTTCTTTAAGAAAAAATTCGATTGTATTTTGTGTCTGGAGTTGCAGCCTTGACTTTTAATGGCCGTGTGTCCACAAAGACGAGCCTTGTGCCTAAAAAATGTAGTTGCGGTTGTAAGAGAAATATCCATTAATTTACTCTTAGCCCAGCATGTCTAAACAAATCAACACTCTCAATATCGTTTCTATATTGATATACATACTAAAGACAATAAATGACTTACACTTCATTGTGAGATGACAAGCGTATCGCTGTCGTATCGCCGTACAGTGGGACAAGGATCTTTTGGCATTTGCATGACATTGACAGGACTTGTATTCAAAACAAAACACCATGCAATACCTAACTTAAAATTTGTCAAGATGGCGTCACTCTAGTTCCGATTTTGGCCATGTGCCAAAAGAGTATTGTCGATCTGCACATCTTTTACCATACAAATCGATCAACGTTTGTTCATTTATCGACAGTGAACTCATATTATGACACTATCACGTGATTATGTATCTGAATAAGAGAGTACAAAACGTGATATTTCTACCCACAATTAGAAAAGATTTCGCTGGCGACGAGGAAAACGATTAATGTGATATACACACTCAAAATTGATGTTTTTGATACGCCTACAATTCATTCCACGCTCTTTGTAATTTTTATTTATTTTTACACATTTTTACACTGAAACCTTTATATAGCCATGCTGTTTTGATAAACAGTATACACGTGTTTTCTTACGCAAACTGTAGTCCAGCTAGATGTATGAATGATCTTTTATAGCAATAACGCACATTTTTTCCAATAATTCGTGTGTAACTATACCTTCCAATAAGGATTTAGGCAAAAATTTACATAGAGCTTTGTATAGAAGCAAATTAAAGAAAAAAAAAAGGTGTTTTACGTCATCTCTATCTTTGCGTAGGTTTCTCTTAGTCGTAAGAATTTCTAAAACGGTGTCCTTATAAACATGAATACATGGTATTTATATGAACCAATAAACGAATGTTTAGAATAAAATACGAAGTATAAATTATATGCATTTACATTTTATACAATAATATACAGCATTGTGATACAATATTCGTATTTATAATACTTCGAAATGTGTTTCGATTATCATTTTAATTGTTCCTTTGCACAGAGATGATTTTTGCTTTAATGTCCTGAGCTCTTGTATCTTTATCATACATTTAAATAAAAATGATATGGAACTTCAATGCAATATATATAATGGTTTAATGTCATCCGTAATTTTCGTCTTGATCTATATATTTATGCGAAAACTTTAATAATTTTAACTGTAGTCTATGTTAGCTTGAATTAAAAATTAATTCATAAAGTTCAAATTCCAATATATTATTTTTACAAACGTTTTGATGTGTGTATGTTATTTTAAATTTTGAATAAAATTCAACTGATCTGATTCGGGCCTTGAATGAGTTTTTATAGATTTTTATTTAATTGTAAATAATTTTGATTTGTCATTTGGAGTGCTAATTTCAGAAACCGAGTGTAAATAATATTTTTTATATATTATTACCCATTTACCCAAGGTATTTGAGTGTTTAGAGTATGATTCGGTGTAACTAAATTGAAATATTTAATATAATTTATTAGTACGTTAGAAATTGCAACCATTTACATGTAACGTCTATCAAATTATCAAATCTTGAAGACTGGCGTTAGTTCAATCTTCTACAGTATGTATGATGAAGTATTGATTTGAATTTAATAAAATTAACAACTTTACATGAACCAATTCTGTATTTAGTTACACCTAATACGATTTTAGCATATATTTATTTTTAAATCTGAAATTGGTACTAAAGTAAATCCTAAGTTTGCATAAATAGTATAAAAAGGTGCTCCGACGCACAATTTTAATAAATCTCACTTTTATAATAATTTAATTTATAAATTATATATTGCTACGCCATGACAGTTATATATGTACGGCTGATGTATAAATTATTTGACAGGGTTATACTACGCAAATGCCCAACGTACACCAAATTGGTGTGTAAGGGGTCTAACAAAGAATGCCGAAATTTTGTGTATTCAATAAATATTATTAATTATTATCAGTTGTATAGTTGTGTTTTTAAAGTTATTTTAGTCTGTTTATAACAATAGACTGCAGGTGAATATTGTGACTGGAGGACAGAAGAAAACAGAATGAAAAAATATTTTTTACCGTCAAATTATTAAAATCTGGTTTGAAAACTTGGCATTGAAACGATCTCAAATAACATCTACTTATAAACTTTTTATCGGACACCAAATTTATTTGTTGTAAAAATTATTTGTGCTTAAGACACGCTCTATTATTGTTGAATTTTATTAATAATAAAACAAAATACAAACGAAAAGTTGTAGAAATACGCGTGTTTTATTGTAATCTGTCACATTTGAACTAAAACAAGAGGCGTATATTATTTCTTACTAAAACTAAACCCTGAGGTGGTGTCATTAATGTTTTATAACCTATGTATCGGAGTCTGGAACAAAAAGCAGTTGTGAATAGGGAAGGGAGGGAGTGGTCCTTACAACGCTAGTAAACGATCTAATTAAATATTGTAATAAAATAATAGTATAAATGTCTGTCTCTTTTCACCTGCCGAAACGAATGATCCGTAGACCAACGAAGTTCTATGACCTAATCAGTGGCGTAGCTACCGTAGTGCTATGCAGTGCCCCGGGCCCCGCATGTTCTAGGGGCCCCTCGGCCTCCATGAATGACGTTTGAAAAAGTTTTATAATATTCTAGTTGAACCCAAAAACCTATTACCTCTGTACATTCAGATGCCTTTGACGGTTGCATTGATGTATCCAAGTAAACTTTTTCCATCGTTAAGTGGTTAAAATCAATTATTTATCTAATATAATTTGAGGGTGGAGGTGGATTCCTTCAAAAAGACATGAAATATTTATTATGCCATGTGATGGAGTAGTTTTGCACCTGTAACGTATTTAGTAAAATAGGGCCTCAATTTCATTTTCGCCAGGGGCCCGCGATTACATAGCTACGCCACTGGGCCTAATATGTGTAATGAATGATTCATACTATCTTGTTGTGTATTGTTATAAACAGGCTCGCGTTTAGTAGAAGTTTATGTGTCGTTTTGTATGTATAGTTATTTGTATGTGATGTACACTGGAGAAGTTTAGATCGGGTTTTATATCGTAGTTACGTTCGAGTCGCATGTACGCTAGCATAGATATCCAGTATTCGGTGATGCAATAAACAACATTTACTGCGAATATGGCTTTTATTACACTTTTTTCCACACATGTTCCACCTTACAACTACTCGGTGCAGATCTCGTGTCTCCCATAGGTTTGAGCCACATCATAACTTGCTATGATGGTATTTATTTTTGATTGATTTCCGATACATCGGTAATATTGTACGCCCAAAAGGCAAGTTGTATAGGGACAATAACTATATACCACTATTATACGAAATAAGTTATATAACTCTTGCTACTAAATTAGAGCTGAAACAATACAGAACTGATTTGATTTGAAAATAGGGGACGGAATTTTACTCACTTCCCGTTATTCGATTATAGAAATCGTTTTTCACTTTTTTAATTCGTATTTTAACGCATTAATTATTATTTGTATATTTTTATTAAAACTTACTGTAAAAGAGCTGTCTAACTATTTTCAAATATACCTACCGATCGCCATTTTGTACTATCTAGACACACCTTTGGATTCATGATCAGTCGTTGCCCTTTTCATAATAATAAAACAAATTGAGGTAATTTTAGAAATGAACATGTTCTGGGAAATCTTTTATTGCGCCAAAAATTAAAGGTGCTAATGTCTATTTTTTCCCCTCGAGTGCTTCTATAACTTTTTCCACAATGGCTTTATCTTCATCCATCCCCCCGATGCCATTCTTCCCGGTTAACGACATCTTCACAACGGGGTGCATTTCGAGAAATCCCCACTCTTTCAATGTGGCGACGTGTTTTGCGGTAACCGGGTGTTCCCACATTAGAGAGTTCATAGCTGGGCAGAATATAAAAGGCTTCTTCATATTCCATGCTCGCACCACTGCTGTCAGAAGATTGTCGCAAATGCCCTAGAGAAAGAGGAAATACTTTTTATGTAGATGTCGCAGTTGGATTGCTTAATGAGCTGTTTTACATAACTGTTAGCTGTTTACTAAAGATCTCCATTATCTTTTTTTCATAATAGTTGGACTTTGACCCGCAGAGTTGAATGTACGCTTTCCATTCATCAACGCAGCGGGTTGAGGCCATCGGTTTTTAACCGACTTCAAAAAAGTAGGAAGTTCTCCATTCGACGGGTATGGTTTTTTTTTTTTTTACCTCAGAACTTTTGACGGGGTGGCTTTGGATGATTCTTTTTTTTAAGCTGGTGCTTCCCGTGTGGTCAATTTGGTAAAGTTCTGACAATGGCATCCATGAGAAAACTATATAAAACTTAAATTTACCAAATTATGGCAGCAGAAACTTTGTATAAAACTTTGATGGAGGTGGACTTAAATGCAAATTCAATGACAATACCTACAGTTAGACATTGTACAGCTGTTTTATATAACGGCGCAGCTAGAGAGTTATGTAAAACAGCTCATTAATCAATGCAACTGCAACCTATAGAAATAATTATTGATTTGCACTTGGGTATCAATGACGGTGAGTTACGATAAGGCTGTTGGAAAGAATACTCGCCCTGAAGTCTCAAGCTAACATGGCCGTAGCATGATCAGGTGAAGACAGAAAATGCCTTACTACCAAACAAACCGAGTACCGTCAGAGGTACCCTACGCTGGGAATAGAACCGGGACCTCCGGTTGGTAAGTCCTGTAGCTACTTATCTACACTAGTGGCCTCACAGAGCTTATATATATGTCCCCGCTGCAGGGTCTCAGGCCTTCTCTCCGACAGAGAGTGTATGGGACGTAGATCACATCGCGGGCCCAGTGCGGATTGGTAGACTTCACACACAAATTTCTTCTCAGGAGTGTGTAGATTTCTTCACGATGTTTTCCTTCATCGAGAAAGTACTCCTAGTACAGATTTATCGTTAACATGTGGTTGCGCCACCCAGAACATATTAATTGATTTTAGCCCTAATAGTTTTGGATAAGATGGTTCCAGGTGCTGTATAAATCCATATCTAATAGTTGGACCTTTTCGGCTTTTTACACATTTTTCGACTGTCTCTACTCCTGAAACTAATGAAAACTGCATTGAAATCGGATATCATATGGCGGAGATATCAAGTACGATTTTTGGAGAAAGTACTCCGCCAACCACACCAATCAAAAATCCCTGAGGACTAAAAAATCGTTCGATCTACACACAGAACAATCGTATTGATTTGCCTTGCTGGTTACCGACAAGTATCGTCATCGTAAGAAACTCACAGCTGAACATATCCTCCCACTTATCGTATAATGCCACATCGGCCGCTCCCGATAGACGCTTGCATCCAACGACTCCACGCGACGACTTGACTATAATGTTCATTATTGTGTCCCGACACATTTTAACCATCATGAACACTGCGAGATTACATGATACCTTCTTGCGGATAGCCACCTTCGTGGCCTAATGGCTAGGGCATTCTTAAGAGGGTATGCTGTTGTCAAAGCGCCCATACAAACGTAGTCCAGTCATATTTTGAGTATTAAGCTATGAAAATCTATGAAATTTTCAAGACACAACCTAGAAACAAATATCTGTGTCGGTGGTGAGACAGATTTTCGTTTAAATATATACTTCCGGAGTTACAGGACGTCAAAGTATTGTATTTTTCGGTAATAAAAAGCCCCAACTTTGAACCTGATTTACAAGAGTATGAATCAATTTAGAACAATTTGGAAAAACCACCGACATCTGAAATTTCATTAGTATACTGTATTAAAAAAATGGTTACATAATATACTGTATCCTTCAAATGATCCCTGGACTACGAAACATCCAAATAACGGGTGGATAACATCGCGTAATGTATGCTGTCTCACCGTACGCGCCCGGGTAGGATAGGGCTCGGAGAGGGACAGCTACAAAACAATGCAACCTTGAAACCGACCACGTGGTCTTACCAACATAGCCTCTTAATGTCTGTTTGGCTAGCTACCACCATGCTACCAAAACAGCAGTGTCATTGCATTGTTGTGTTCCGGTATGAAAGCATAAAGCTTATGGGTGAGCACGCTTAACATCCAATGTATCTCACGTTGCAAGTGCAAACCCATCACTCATAAATAACGGTTTTTTAATCGTTCCTGGCACTTTATCATATTTTGTATTTAAAACATTCATGAAATGATGGTTTATTAAATAAAATAAATATGATGTAAACGAAAACTAAATATTCCGATTTTTTTTAGAACAAATTCATTCTTGCCTTTATATATTGGTTTATCATTTTAATTATAATTATCGGAGACTAGACTAGAATAATATTTTAAAAAACTAATAATTCAATATTATTTCAACGATTATTTCGGTTGTAATATTTTTCGCTTCATAGGAAATCCGTAGACGAACGAAAGTCACCGACATAGCTCGACGAGTCAGTGAGCTGAAGTGGCAATGGGCAGGCCACATCACTCGAAGAACCGATAACCGGTGGGGAGTAAAGGTTCTCGAGTGGCGACCACCTACCGGAAAACGTCTACCAGGGCGTCCCTCTACTAGATGGACCGACGACCTGGTTAGAGTCGCGGGGAGTCGCTGGATGCAGGTGGCTCGGGACCGGTCGATGTGGCGTACTATGAGGGAGGCCTATGTCCAGCAGTGGACGTTTCCCGGCTGATGATGATGATGATTTTTCGCTCGTCCATACAGAGACAACACTGTGTCACCATGTGAGAAGCTGATCCGACACGCCCTCCCACATAAATATTAGAAACTTATAAAGCAGTTTATGAACAATTCCTCACGTTTGCTATCTTGGCTAAGGTGTTTGCCGTGAGTGGTGCTATTAGCATCACATCGGCCCAGTCCCGCAGCTCGATGTGCATGACGCGGTCTCCCTTCTGCCTCCACCCCCGCCACGTCGCGTCGTCGTAGACCGTCACCTCCGAAGGCAACTCGCATAACTTGCAGAAGGACTTTGCTTGCTCTGTCAGTATGAGGGTAATCTGTAATTTTTTAATCCTACACTAAAATTATAAAGTTTCATACTAAATTTCGTTTACTATAATATTTTTTAAGCCTTCCAAGTGCGAGTTACTCGCGCACCGAGGGTTCCTTTTTTACTTATCATGAAAAATGTGTGTTAAACAATTATTCCCTCTATATCCCAAGTATAAAAAATATAAAATAATCATATATTAAGACAGGATTTTCTGTAGGTAAGTATTACTGGAAAACCTGAGCGAAAGATATTTACCTATATACCTCTTAGTTTTTGACAAATCAATAATCATCAAAAACCCTTGCCAAACAACTTAATTCGCTAAAAGAACCGTATTTATTATATATGTACGTTTCTTTTCGTGTTTCGGGAGCCTTGCTGGGGGAGTCGAACTCGCACTTGGCTACTCCATTCTAACATTCGGCAAGATGTCCTGCAGGCGCTCGTGGCATCCACTCCGGCTCTCTGGACCTCGGCTCCATCCATAGGCGCACTATTCACTAGCTCGCCACATACTTGCAGACACTAAGGAACAGTCTTATTCTATTTTTACATTACAAAACTTAAATACAAACCTGCCAGTTCAATTTATTGTCAGGAAATTGAAAATTGTTATGATACCTTGAAGAAATACCTCTCCTGGGTACTATTTAATTCCAGCAAATATTTCAGTAAGTCGGGTAGCCTAAACCTTATCGATGAGCTCCCAGACCCACCAATTAACAAATTATATGTTTTACGTTCCATGTAGAAATGCTACGTAGTGTCGTTTGTATCGGTGCTCTTGTTCGTTATGGTAATTTATTATATGTATTTTGAAACTTATCAAAGAGCTGCCTTCGCACCTGAGTATATATTCGTTTTAATTATTTATTCTGTTATTGATACAATAACTATTTTTGTTATACTTATAATGTATGTTGCTATAATTATTGAATAAAAACTTCTTTTGTAATTGCAAGTTCTTCACGTCGTACACTTTGAATGACCTCGCGAAGAGAAGTAAATATGTCCCATGGTCGCGGATTTAGGGTCACACATTGATCAACGGCGTTCGTTCGTTCCATATAAAAAAGAGAGCAAAGTGCGTCGTTCCTCATTTATCTATTTTTATATGGGCACACCGTCGAACGCCGTCGATCAATGTGTTATAATCTTATATATGTATATATAAAGCTAATGTTAGTACACCTGTCGGTACTCGGTTTGGTTGGTGGTATATTTTCTGTCTTTGGACGTCCCGGGTTCGATTGACTGTGTTAGCGAAGCGAACAAAGGTCTCCCCTTCGACTACTAGAGCAAAAAGTTACTTTCTGTTTGTTTGTTTTCCTCTACAGGTCGCATTTCTCAACCGATCTTGACGAAACTTGGTATAGAAGTTAACTGCTATTACTATCGTCAATCCGCCTGCCTAGTAAGGTGACAGCAAATCCCCTCATACAAAGTTAAATGTGTTGATCTAAGGAAGGCCCATGTCCAACATTGGACTCATGCAGTCTATTTGGGTGGCACAGACAACACGCCGAGTTTGTTTGGACTTTGATCTTCTTTTAAGGTGAACTGAGGAAGTTACGCCTTGTATACTGTGATTACATTGATATAATTCTAATGAAACAAACATGAATATAACAAATCATTTATTAAAACAAAACTACTAAAAATATCGTACACTTTTTTGTTTATGTACTTATTTAAAAAAAAAATTATATACAAAAAACGATTTTCAATAAATCAATTATATCGAACAAAAAATACAATACGTAAACATTGATCGTATAATGTAAAGTAAATTTTATTACTGCCTATACACCTTTGTACTTCGTAAATTTACTCTAAATATTAAAAAGTCAAACAAGAGTGAATGTAACAAGTCCAAAATTACTACTGATTGTTGCTCATTCTAGCATCCATGAGCTTTGATTTAAATCACAACCTTACAATTCAAAATTCGTAGACTCACTTTAGATGCATACTTCTACTTATTTTCATGACTCTAGATTTAAAGGTTTAAATAAATGCACATGGGGAAACAATAATCAAAATTGTTCCACCAGTTTTTAGTTACAGACAAAAATTCAGAAGTGTCAGACAAAACTTATCTCCAACATTATAATATATTTTTTATTTATTGATTCATGTAAAGTTTTCACTATAAATTATTTTATATTCTGAAAGAATTTTCATATACATAGATCTCGGTGTATTTAAATTAGGCAAGAGACATTTAACAGTTCACATCATTAAAAAATTTTCAAATTGGAGTCCCAAGACAAGCTATATATTTCATCACTGAATCATTACCATTGAACCAAATTCAATCAGCTTTTTATGCCACTCCTGTTGTGCCACTTTAGGTAGAGCTATAATCTCAACTTCTCATCAGCTAGTTCTTTAATAATCCCTACAATTGTATTAACCTCTGCCATGGCCCCAATTCCCTTATCGCCACACATTAAAGTTTTACTAATAGGCGGTACTTCAATGTGGCCCCACTCTTTTAACTTCTCTATCTGGGGTGCAGTGATAGGGTGCTCCCACATCCGAGTGTTCATTGCGGGGCAGAACAGAAGAGGCTTTGATATATCCCAGGCCCGCGTTGTGCAAGTGAGAAGGTTGTCGCAGATTCCCTGTCAAAACAATGACCTATTAAGAATTAAATTTCAGTATTTATATTTGTAAAAGTCAATTAAACTCTATCTTGACACCTGCCGTAAAAAGTGTTAAAAATGTTTACAAGACAAATTGGAAGGTTTGTAATTATTTTATGCAAATCTGGTATTTGCGCGCCATTTTTTGACAGGGCATATTAAGGGTTAGAAGTATGCATGGAAATGTTTTCTTTAGTTATAAGTACTTTAATCATCAAAGGGACAGATGCTCTTAAATTCTAGTATGTAACTTATGTGGTTTGCATTGAGTGTTATGCTTGGTTTACATATCCAGATAACCGATGATGCAGCCCTAGCTAGTGTTTATTTGTCATTTCCTGGCCATTGAAAGGTATTTTTAGGTTACAAACATCCATTGAAAAAAAACGAACCCTTATAATTTCACTCTGGCATCTGTCTGTCACAGCGGATTATCTCAGGAATTACTGATGCTATCGACTTGAAACTTTGAATAGTAATAATAGAAAATGGTATCCAGGGTTCTGCACTTAAAATCTTTAAAAAATATTCTTTTTAAAAAGGGTCTTAAATAGTGTTCAAATTTAGAATCATTTGGTAAAATGGGTATCATATGAAAGGGCTTCATTTTATATTATCATAACAAATATGTGTAGAAGTCCCCCCCTTTCTCTAAAGTTTCCAAAGTAAAAAATCTAAAATATACACAATAGACAGGAAGGAATTTCTGTAAATATTGCAGTATATCTAACTCAGGTCTATTATATTATTTTTTTGAGAAATATAAAAAACCTTGACAAACAAATGCAGTTATGCGGTCAGGAAATTGAACCTATTTCAATGAAAATATCTTTACACTTTTTTCCATGGTTCGGAGCCCTTGGTACGCGAGTCTGACTCGCACATGGTCGGTTTTTTAATCTATAATTTGTTTTTCATCTATTACAGAATACTTGTGTAGGCTCCACAAAAACTTAAAATACCTGAGCCATTTTGGCAAGCGTGTTAGCGTCTAGCGGTGCAATAACCAACATGTCAGCCCATTTGCATAGTTCTATGTGCACAACTGGATCTCCCCGCTGTTTCCAAGACAGCCATTCAGTATTGTCATCGTACACCACAACTTCGCGAGGCAGCTCCTTCACCTCAAAGAAATGCTTCGAACGTTCCGTGACCACTAAGTGAACCTGAAGTATCATAAAAACAAAATTAGACAAACAGATTTAAGTTTTGTTTATCAACTGATAAGAACTTAACCTCAAAATAGTATCCCTGATCATTTTTGTTTTTCTCCAAAAGTGATCTAGCTAGAAGTGGAATTTTTAACGCAGCAACGCTGCCGGTAGCGGCAATTAATACATTGTAAGGTCTTTTCTCCATTTTATATCGAAATACACAATTTGAAAGCGAACATTGAATTTCGGCAGAATAAATTAATAAAATTTGATCGAAATGACATTTGGCAGACAATGCGTTTTGTTTATTTTGGCATTTAAGGTATGAGCTTGTTTAGAAATATAAATAATCTTTGATAAAAAATCACTTTGTCATATAATATTTTTTCCTATGTTAAAAAAATACAGTATACATGCAAATAAAAATATATCACAACTTTAGCAGCTAGAGTAATAAACTCTAGGTTTTTCTTTTATAGCAACTCTACAAGTATACGTCAAATCTGTCAAAAGTAAAGTACAAAAACAAAAACTAAAAAGAAACATTTAAAAAAAAAACAGTAGCTTTGCTTGTTTGATGGGGTGTTGACGCGTGTTCTCTTAAAATATTGTTTACGTTTTGATAACCGTGTTAGTGTATCAAATTCAATTATCATTCATGTTATAATAATAATGTGTTATTTGTGAGACAATATGTTTAAAAACTAAAGATGTGTCATTTATTCTAGTGGCAAACAAGTTGTTGTTTACAATCATGGATCTGAATGTTAAATATTTCGAGGGCTGTGGGCAGGAAGGGCCTATTCGATGTATATTTTTGTGTGAATTCCATCCGACTGCCGGCCCCAAGATCACGTGCCAAGTTCCAGAGAACTATATATCAAAAGATATTTTTGATACAGTGAGCCACTACATTATTCCGAAAGTTCAACTTCAAAGATGTACTTTGACAGTGTAAGTCAGAAGTTTTTGACACTTAGCACCCGCCAGTAATGCCACAAATAATGTACCTATCAGTTTGAATCTTTATTTTCATTCCTATGTATAACTTCATTTCAAACTTGATTTTAAATGGAGCAAATAACAAATAAATTTCGAATAACATAATTCTCATCCAACCGAAAGTAAGTATATCATTTCAGTGATGGCATTCTGGACAAAGGCCAACTTTATTTAAGTAACAAATCTTGTCAAAGTAACAAATGTTGTAAACAAAATTAGAATTAACGTTAACATATGACACATATACAACCTTGACCAATAAATTGCTAGAACCTGGAACTCTGTGATTAGTGACTTCCATCAGAAAATGTATGTCCATTTCTTAAATCCCAAATTTATATTTACAAAGATTTTTATCGCCAACTGCGTCTACATGGTCATCAAAATTTTTCCCACAGGAACTTCTTGTTTATTATTAGTATTCTTGTATTATTAGTATGGATTGGTATTGATTACAAAACATACATTTCCACAATAATTGCTTTTTTCAAGAATATTTATGTAAACTTAGGAACCCAAAATTTTGATGAAGTAACCAGATTTAGTAGTTTTGCAATACATCCTGTATTGCAATAGGTCTTATCTTTGAGAAAAATTCAATTTATTTGGCCCATGTCCAAAAAATTTGATTTGATTTATTTTATCTCTAGTAAATAGTAAATTAAATTTTAAAAGTATAAAATGTAAATAAAGAAGTCAAAATTTTTCTCAGACTACAATAAAGATTTTATACACAAATAGATCTGATGGACCTTTAGGGTCTATTACAAATTAATTCGCCAGCATGGATGTGATTTTCCTATCGTTCATTAGGTTATCGGCTGTGTAAGTGCACTGTTGGAGATGAGCCTTTCTCGTACATCACCATGATGGACTTTTTGGCAAGGTATATCTTAATCATCATGGATGGCAGTCAGATTGGTAATCACAGTAAGATCCTGAAAATTCTTCCCTATGTTGCCTTTTTAGACACCTTCAGGATGACAGAGTGCTCATATCCTCACATCGAAACCACATGATTTTCAAAGAACCTATCAAAGACCGAAAATTACAGCATTTTGATGTTCAGGGATCCATATCTAAAAAGGGGAAAAAAGAGCCTTTATAGGATCACTTTGTTGTCCGTCTGTTTGTTTATCAAAACCCTTTCCTCAAGTCCACATGAAGGTATCAAGTTGAAATTAATAAAAAAACTAAAGTCTGCAATCCCTTGGACCTATGATAAAATCAAACTACTATGTTATTAATAATAAAAAACTTACGGCCGTTTATGACGCATATTTACCTATAGAGTAGTGAAATTTGGCAAGAAACAAGGTCTTACAGCACAAGTATCCCTCCCTCCCTGGATGCTCCGACTCAAACTTAACATATAAATAAATGATAATTTGAAGTTCTTCTTTCAGTACTCTGCTCGGTTCCAAGATACTGGGCTTCCCGGTGAGGATAGACAACAAAAAGTATGCCCGGAACGCGTACTACTTCAACCTGTGCTTCGTGTGCGACGCGTGGGCTCGCACCGTGCACCTGGAGCCTCTCGTCAAGAAACTCACTGAATACTTGGTAATCATCAGCATCATTACAGATTTGTCATGAATTGAGGTGCTATTTTGGTGAAATTAAATTATATTTTACAGCCTGTATACCGTGTTTTATGCAAATAAATAAATATTTCATTTCATAAAAAGCTGTTGATCTTAGTTTAATTAACAAATAATTAAATTATTGTTGTCAGTTATCTATGGAGCTCGAGACGGAGTGGTTGTCGAAGCAGTCCACGTCCGGCGACGCGAAAGCGCTCGGGGGCGTGATGCGGCAGGTCATGCAGGACATCAACAGTAGACGAATGTGCACACTCACTGGTAAGTGGGCAACACATAAAATAGTAATTAATTGTATTTTATATACTTCTTCTATGGCTTCTGTCTGCGGCATGTACCTCCTCTTTCGATCGGGATAGAAAATAGCGTCTTTACTTTGACCTTTAATTATCCCTCTGCAAAAATACTAGGTCGTCAATGTATGAAAAATGAACTTTTAAAGTGAAGTTACCCCATGTTTCATTTATTTATACTTAGTTATCCTGCTATTTGGGGTAAAGCCAAATTTAAAAATCAATGATCTTCGGTTCAGCTGTCCTTGAGTTATAAATGGTGTTGTATGTTATATGTTTATGAAAGAAAATATTTGTTGAAGGTCATTTAAGAAAAAAGAAGGGTTCTAGGAATTACAGGTCTCCTATGTATAAAAAGCTTGTTAGTTATAGTACTCTCAGGATTTTTTACATTTTTTGGGTTTGATTCCCGGTCCAGGCAGGTGACTTTTAACCGGCTAAGTGCGAGTCGGCCTCGCACGCAAGGGGTTCCGTACCACCGTACATTATTGAATACAAGATCGAGCCAAAGACGCCGATTGAACATGTTTCATCTATGGAGACTCCTTTTGCACACTCTGTGATAAACGGACGGACTGCGAGTGCTAAGCAATAGAGTTCCGTTGGGCAGCCTTTAGGGCTGGAACGCAAAAAAGAATGCGGCTGTGCTTTCGGTCTTCAACCTTCAACATACCAGAAGACCCAATGGAATAATGCTAACCATTTACTGCGAAGAGTAAATTGATATATGCTTGGATGACAGGAAGTCAATATACATAATAAAAAAAGTAAAATGTTTAATTTAGAATATTTACGAGTAGACACACTATTGTAGCGTGTCTATGCTGATTGTTATCTGTAGACTTACCTATTATTTCAAAAATAGAACACAATACTTCAAGCATTAAACAATAGTTTTATGATATGCTATTTATCATATACTGTATATTATATGATATTTGGACCTAACACGGCACGAAGAGATAACGTAAACCGCAGCCTCTAAACTCATTTACTGTTTGGCGTGTAATCAATTACAAATAGGTATTTAAACACTTAATAACAACTGGCGTAGGCATGCGGCTTTTGTTCGTAACGTTATATATATTATATTAATTTGATATATATGTAGTTATGGATCCAATCCATGAATAAGTATATCGCGAGCAAAGCCGCACGATATCTGCTAGTCAAGTTCTTTTTAAGTACCTTACGTAACTTAAGCCCTTTGTAAGTATTCTATTGAATTACATTTCTGTTACATTTTACCTATTTCAATTAAAGGTCCCGGCAACCAGGCCTATTGCCTGTTCCAAATAAAGTATTTATTTTGTATGGCTTGCCTTTGATATTATTTAGAAAGCGGTTGATTATTGAGAAAAAATTTCCTTTGGTTTTGTGTTGGTACGAGTATCAAAAGAATTTTGTTTGGATTCTTTATGTTGTATAGAATTGTACAGTTCTTATTTTAATATAAACGCGTTCAAAAAGAACTGTAAATAGAACAATAGAATTAAAATTATCTGGTTTTTGTTGATTTTCTCAAAAAGTGATAAATCAATTTCGATAAAATTTAAATGGAACCTCAGAAGTATGCACTACCAAACAAAAAAAGAACAATCACAACCAGTTCACAATTGGCGGAGTTATCGCATGACATAAACAAAAAACATACAATCGAATAACAATCGAACCTCTTCCTTTTTTTGATTGAAAAAGTCTTTATTAATCTCAAAATTGTGTTAACACTTTGGTCTCCAATAAAGATGAGACAACTGGCTCCCAAGATAGAATACTCTGTTTTATGAGAAAACTTATTTGGTATCCCATGGAAACTCTTCCTTGAGATAAGCAAACTCATCTTCATCAGCCAATAAACTTCCACAGTTGGACATAGGCCTCCTCCATGGTACGCCACATTGACCGGTCCCGACCCACTTGCATCCGGTGGCTCCCCGCTACTCATACTAGGTCTAGGATACGAAGCTCCATAACTTGCTACATAACTTAGGCTACATGTGTGCCAAATACCATCATGATTGGTTCATCCGTTTATTCGTGAGAAGGCAACAAACAGTCAGAAAGCGCAGAATGTGAAGTAGTCGCAGAGTGACAGACAAAGAAGCGACTGAAATGTAGGTACAGAGTTTGCTTTCGAATTTAGAATAGTTTGATTACGTCTACATAAAAATCATTCTTTATGAGTCCAGCTTCCAAATAGACCGCATTTGTTGAAACCGCTTCCGTGGCAAGCGGCTACACAGTTGGCCTTACAATCTTTAGGTCCCGGGTTCTATCCCCAGCGGGGGTACCAATCAATATTGAATATATTTCTTATATATAAATAATATTTCTATAAAGCAATGAACATCAGTATTCAAAATCTACTAAATTTACTTTTTGGACCCTTGCCTTTAAAGGAACGAAAGCCGTTTCCGTCGTTGCTATTTTGTTTCAAAGTGAGTTGATGACGCCAGTTTGTTTAACATCGCACCTCTAATTAGTTTAGCGTGTTATCGGGTAGCTTTTAACAGTTGATAATAGTTTGTAATCATGTTAGTAAGATCAGCGGATGTACGAACAGCTCATGGGCAAGATTCATTGCGCCTGAAATACGATTTCGCTGAGCTATTTGAAAATTTAATATGACACCGCCATTTTGTCTGATGGTATTTTCAAAATGGCGTTCATTGAATAATTATTTTAAAAATCGTTAGATGCATCAATTAAAAGAAATATCCTTTAAAAGAAAGGCCAAGTGCGAGCCAGACTCGAGCATCGAGGGTTCCGCAAAGCTGTTTACACATTAAGAATATGAAGAAAAAAAAGTTTATATCTTTAACAACTTAACTGAAGCAGCATACAAGATTGTAATCTCCTATAAAGTATAACAACAGCTGTGCCAGGAGATTCCGCTTCCAGCAGTGGACGTTTCCCGACTGATGATGAATAGTATAAATGTTGAAAAGTTCAATTTGGTTGGCTTGAAGAACAAAAGCTCTTGTGCAAACTGTTCAAATATCCTGTCGACATTTATCGATAAAAATCCAAAAAAGAAATTCGAGAAGCAACGGCGCCTGCGTTTGCGCAACCGGTTGTCTCCTGTCACCTTTATTTATTTGCTCATTTTTGGTGAAGAGAGCGGGCCGGCGCAGGTCCAAGTTTCACCTATTGTTACATTCTTGTTCATAAATTAATGTCTGACCGATTAATAAGATGTCGCAGCATGTCTTTGCACGCGCAGGTTATAAATATCTGAGCACTTAAGTACCTTGTTACATTAACCATTACTTATTCTCATTTAGTGTGTTGAGGGTAATTTCAATGAAAGCTAATAGAGGTCTGGGTTCGATCCTGGCTCGTACCAATGAGTTCCAATTTGTTATTTGGAATTTATGTACGAATGATTAAAATCAACAACGTAAGGAAACCTGCACACTCTTGAGAAGAAATTCAAAGGTTTTTGTGAAGTCTACCAATCCGCACTGGTCCCGCGTGGTGGACTACACTCTCTGTAGGAGAGTAGGCCTGAGCCCCTGTAGTGGGGACATATATAGGCTGTTGATGATGATGATTTGAGCGAGAAATTTTCTCTCCAACTAACCACTAGGGCTATGCGGAGGCGGGTAAAATTTGCCCAAATCAACGCTTGCCAGACAGGACGGTGATCGCAGTAAGTTGTCGATCAATACCGGATGCGGTGGATCTTTTATAAAGCCGAGAAAACACGACCGTTAGAATTGACATGTGTTGAGCTTAGTGTAGATACAGTCGAAATGTTATGTCATATAAATGTTCAACATTTGTATGACAAGAGATTTGTCGCGGAGTTTGTAGTCAGTTTTGGTTGTGACCATTGACATCACAGGTTGAAATGTTTGTACTCAACACGCGTCATGTCAAGGGTAAATTCAAAGTCAGTCAATGTCAAAATTGTTTTTTTTGTTTTTTTTTTAACAGCCTATATACGTCCCCACTGCAGGGGCTCAGGCCTACTTTCCTATAGAGAGTGTAGAGAGCAAAATTGTTTATTCAATGTAAATTATTTACAAATCTGTTTTAACTTCAACGAATCTATTACCCTTTCAGACGAGTGTTACGCAGAGAAGAAAGAGCGAAAGAAACTATAGGTTGTCGCGTCTTTAAACAATTGAGCAAAACAACATTATATCCTAGTCATAGCTGGTTTACGTTTTATCGATACATCATGAATTGATATATCGATTGTGTGCAGTGACTATCAATAAAACAGTTAAAGGTGACAACTTTAGGCGGTTCAATTTATATCAACTACACAGTATCAAAACATGAATCCATTAATGTTGCAATAAACCTTACACCAGTGACTACAAAAAGTCCGACTTGGTTTTCGTAATTATTTTGTAATGGCGGAAAAATGTAGAAAAGAGTAATTGCGGGCGCCACTGTCGCTCTATGGATTCATAATTAACCCGGAAACTATATGTTTGATTCCCTGCCGACCCTACCACAATTGCCTTTGACCCCATTACAGGGGGTACTTAGTGGCAGTTAGTGCCCCCTGGTGACCTTTGATATGGATCACTCGTACAAAGTAGGTCGCAAATACATTGTCGTTATTGACATCCGCTCCGTTAATTGTGAGTAAACGATGCCGTGCTGTTTTATTGCGTTATTCTTCAAAGGTACTATGTAGTATTTTATATTTGTACTAACACAGAGGCTAGGGAAGAGTTTCATACTGCCCAGTCAAATTATCTATAAAGGCCACGAGATGATTTTGTCACGCCATTTTGTTATGTAGCATATACCTAGATATCTCGTGGCCTTTTGTTACTGGCGTCGATGATACATGTCAAAAAACAAAACGATAAGGATTCTTGGCGCGAACTTGAATAATGGTGGTTGATTGCAATTTTTCGTAATACGTTAATAATACTATTATGTGTGTTTTTGTGTTATAATGGTGTGATATAGTGCAAAAAGTGTCATGGACGGTGTTATAGTATCGATTACACAAAATTGCGAGGGTTCCGACGCGATCGAAAGGGTTTACCATGTCGTGTACATTCGGCATATGGATTCTTTCGAATAATGTTGAAACCATTGAAGCCAGCCTTTGAAATTCTCGTCAAGAATCGTCAAAACAAGCGATAAAATGTACACATTATACATTTTATTGAGACAACTAAAGAAAAGACATGTTCAGAGTAGGCTGTATGGCTTTGTTCCTTTGCCTTCCCATTCGGGAGAATTGAACTACTACTACAAAACGATAACATGTTATCGAGATGCGTTTCGTCAACGAAATTGGAAACCTTCTGAAGGGACGTCGCCTTCCAGAGATGTGCAGAGATAATGTAATCTACCGTGCTGTCTGTACATCCCATATGGCAGATAAAGTCGTGGTGGTGAAAATAGAACGTTATAGTATGGTTCTTGTTTGGCCTTGTATTAGGGATCAAAATTAGATAACAGCTCGTTAGCTTCACTTACTGAAGGTTTGAGGAAGGTATTTCGGTGCAGCGCGCTTTTGCCCGTCAATTACCATCAGGTGAAACAAGCAGATAGGGGAAACAGGCCATGCCAACCTATAACCGGCGCCTCACCAAACAATTGCTACAACTACGCAGTTGTCAACTTCGCCTGATTGTAGGAGTATTCACAGGACATGGACTCTACAACAAGCACCTGTTCACTCTAAGTATCACTGATAGCCCTCTGTGAAGAGCATGTATGGAGGCCGAGGAGACAGCTGCTCACGTCCTGCTGGAGTATGAAGTATTAGTAAAACAATGGGTGAAATGCCTTGTAACTCCGAGGTCGCTCCCAGAAGACTTCAACAACACAAACAAGCTGTTGGACTTTCTGCTGGAGCTGGGGTGGCATGAGTAGGCACACCATTCCATCACGCAAGCAGGCGCATCTGACGTCGAGTTGCGGAAACCTGCCAGATAACTAACGATGATCAAAAGTCCATGTGAACATTCTAGTGAGTAGAGGATATTCGCGACATCTCCCTGGGGAGGAGTAAGCTACAAAACACCGGAGTAAAATAGCTAGCCTTTTTGTCTTCCACAGGCTTCATTTCGAAGAGTATGCGATCTAATTACACGTTCTAATTCCATCGACGGAATTCAAAGCAGAAGTGTGAAAAGGGAGTATACCCGTAGAAATACCGAACTTCTTGGCCTAGTAAATGAAGTAAGTAAGTAAACATTACGTATCGAACCCGTACTTATGCCCGTACTTCCGTACTTTACGTAAACATCCTCAATTAAAGGACTTCCTGTTACTAAGGTGGGGCCAACATTCAGCGCCAGATTCATCAGTCCTTCAAAAAATGAATTACGGTTCTTAATCAGAATTGCGGTTCAGTACTTGGTGTTTGGGGTTAAAGCATGTGTCTTGTCCGCCTGCCGAGCTACCACTATGCTACCTAAGTCTGTCTCCAACACAAATTTAAAGGTGGCAGAAGCCAGTCTGATGCAACTTAGTTCCAAATTACTTGAAGACAAATTGTATGAAACATGGCAAAGCATCAAAGGCGCTACTAGCGCATTGTTGGCGCCACTGTCCCTACGTTATGTATGGTAGAAGATGAATTTTTATTTTGCACCGTTTGAGATTTGGTTGGTTTATTTTCGCTATATGGAGTCTCGTCTTTTATTACGCAGTATACGTATTTACATACTCTTTGGCAGAACCAGCGCCTCATTATCTCTGTGTGAACAGGGTTACCATATAACAGCCTTATCGTGACTTGCCATCTGGTGAGATGAAGGGGACTGTTACAATATAAATATGTTTTAGCCGGCTTATCCTAAGTCTATCCTCAACTCTCTCAGCTGTGACTTTTTTCGCTTAACATATATTTTAAGGGAGGATTACAACATAGACAAAAGGCGCACTTAAGAACCCGCACTTCAACAGGTTGGGACCGACATAATCCTCTCTTACGTCCTTGCTTTCAATACATACATAATACAGTATATTATAAGTGCTATTAAAAGGGGTCTCGGTTTATCATTACCAAATCTGAGATATTTATATCTACCACTAGCTTTTGCCCTCGACACCGCCCGCGTGGACTTGAAAATGTATCCCACGGGAATAACCTGTTCGATAAAAAGTTGACAATGTCCTTTCCGGCCCTTCGACTATCCCTATACAACAAATCAAGTCATTGAAAGTACAAACAAACGAACCTAATTTTGCATTTATGATATTAAGTATGGGTTAGCTTGGCGCCAGTTAAGAAGGCGTCCTCGGATGAAAGGCATGTTTGCATAGAAAGCTGATCCACTTACCTCTGTTACATCTAATTGGCGGAACGCTCATTGTTGGCGTTCCTGTTTAGCGAAAAAATAATATACCTACGTAAAGAAATAACGTTGAAATCTATGATGACGGCTTTTTTAAATGTATGATGGGTTGGCACTTCATCTCACCTGATGGTAAGTGACGATAAGGCCGTTGGATGGTAAACCTGCACACCCAGAAGCCTCGACCTAATGAGGTGCTGTTTTTGTTACCTTTACCATACCGGAACACGTCCTCATCACCAGCCTACATATGTCCCCACTGCAGGGGGGAGTACCGGAAAACAACAGGTTCTATTTAAGCTGCTGTTTGGCGGCAGACTTAGGTAACTAGCCAGGCGGACGTATAAAATGTCCTATCACCATCTAAACTGAGTACTGTTAGGTATTCCACTAGGAATCGAACCCAGGACCTCTGGATTGTTTGTTCAAATGTGTATCTAACTGCCACGGAAGTGGTTAATATGTCATAAACATCATATAAGTGTCCATGAGAATTTATTTAATCACAATGCACAGCGTGAGGGTTGGTGATCGTAGTACATGTTTGTATTTTGTATCTCCTGATATTTTCCCAAGTCGCTTTATACCACGGACGAAATCGACTAACCTTCCTTCCAATCGTGCTGTTGCCCATCAGCGCTGAATAAAGACACAAATAGTTATTGACTTAAACTCCCAGATATTACACAAACGGGCGCCTACAGACTGACATTGAACAGCAATTTGCATACGAATCGAATACATAGACCTGAGACATGATCTCTCTGTTCCACCTATACCTACGTGTGAGATGCTAATTTTGTTGAAAAATTTGAATAATCCACCGGCGCGTGCGTTGCTATATTTATATATGTGATGTCTAAATATTGCTGGGTTGTTTAATTTTGTCGTTAAATATTTAAATGGTCTGACACAAGTGGGTTATGCAAAGCTTGAAATACTCTTCGTTTTTTATATGCTGCTCAGGCAGTTTGCCATTAACATAAATTTTAAAAATAAGTATGGTAGGTTATATATCATCATCAACAACCTATATACGTCCCCACTGCAGGGGCTCAGGCCTACTCTCCTACAGAGAGTGTATGGGTCGTAGGCCCAGTGCGGATCGTCGGACTTCACATGCCTGTTCAAGACATGCAGGTTTCCTCACGATGTTTTCCTTCATCGTTAAGCAATCGGATAATGTACTTGAATTGAATTGAAGGTTATACGTCTATATATTCGTCCAGAATTTTTAAAAATTGGTTTGTAATTTCCGCTGCCACAGTATACCCAGGCAATTTGTTCCAAGCGCCAGTTCTATGTTCCATCCTTTATCCTTTTCTTCAAGAGCTGATGTTCAAATAGCGATTAAGTGTGTGTTTTCAATCGATAATCTGATGAATTATTCATAATTATTGCGTCAACAAGCAATATATCCTACTATAGGTTCTCCAGTTTTGACTTTCATGTGCCGTCGCCATTGTTTTCTTGGTCTATTTTCTACCTGATTGTCATTCATTGAATAGGGATGATGACAAAAAAAAATATTCCCTCAGATTTTTCGATATGACTTATAGTTTTCCTAATAAAACGTCGAAAAGTGATTCTAGTCACGTGGTGCAAAAACGCTCCATTCAAAATCGGTACCTAGGAGTGACGTCACGTCTGCGCATTGAAGTAGATAATGTATGAAACTATTAACAATATTTGAGTTATCTCGTAAAATAACGTTGTTATGTGACCTTTTCCATACTAAAAATTCTTCACAATGCAATTACAAAACAAAATGTGAAATAAAAAATTTAATTCGAGAAGTTTTTTTTTTTCAATTCAATTATTTTATTACTTCATTTCGTGTTTAAGAGGGTATGCTGGTGTCAAAGCGCCCATACAAACGAAGTCCAGTCATGAGTATTAAGCTATGAAAATCTATGAAATTTTCAAGACACAATCTAGAAACAAATATCTGTGTCGGTGGTGAGTCAGATTTTCGTCTAAATATATACTTCCAGAGTTACAGGGCGTCAAAGAATTGTATTTTTCGGTAGTAAAAAGCCCCAATTTTGTAACTGATTTACAAGAGTATGAATCAATTTAGAACAATTTGGAAAAACCACCGACATCTGAAATTTCATTAGTATACTGTATTTAAAAAAATGGTTACATAATATACTGTATCCTTCAAATGATCCCTGGACTACGAAACATCCAAATAACGGGTGGATAACTTCGCGAAGTGTATGCTGTCTCACCGTACGCGCTCGGGTAGGATAGGGCTCGGATAGGGACAGCTACAAAACAATCCAAATTTGAACGCGGCCACGTGGTCTAACCAACAAAGTCTCTTAAAAGAGATCTTAAGACTAATAATACACCGGTACAGACATGAACCCTGGCAGGGCGCCTTTTTAAATTTTTGCGGGCTTTGGAAGCTGTAAAATTAATATTATTAGATGTTTTAAATTTTATAGGAGTTTAATAATGCCCTTTATTGTTTAAAACACAATTTAACCCCAATCTGATTTGGTGTCATTTAGCCTATTATACGAGTACATTGCTTGTGACAAATATTTGTTATTTAATGTTATAATTTAATTATAATAATTATAATATAATAAATAAAATAATTTTCATCAGTTATGCCTCTTGTTCTATTCTTCCAATGTTGGACATTGACGGCTTATCCACATAAGGGTTGAATTTTTTTAAATGATCAAGTACGAGTCAGTCGTCCCAGTTAAGAAGCCGAGGGTTTCGTACAGAATATGAATAATTAACATACTGAAAATCATAATAACGATGGCAATAACGACAGGCGATGGAACAGTTTGTAATATTTTCGGATTTATTCCCGTACTTGTGCTGTAATACCTTGCTTCTTGCCAAATTGCATGATTCTAGTTCAATGGGAAGTATCTATCTAGATTTTGATTCATTCTTCGTCGAAAAATGCGGCTTAAACAGACGTATATTTTTAATGCATTGATCTGGAAACTTCATTTTTTCACAGCTGCAAGAGACTGCAATCTTGCGTATTCTATATTAATTTCAACTTGATACCTCTACGATTTCCTGAGAAAAGAGGTCTAAACATACATACTAACAACAAGTTCTCAGTGTTACCCGGAATTAAATAACGTAAGCGACGAAACGCAAATAACGAATTTGTTAAAAACGGGTTTGTGTAGGGGAAAATCATTCTAATATTTACTAGTTTACATAAAAATACAGTCATGTTTCTAGAATAGAATACTTTTTATCATAAAAATATGTGGTGCAATGGCGTTTAGTTAGCTAGTTTTCCAATGCCCAAATTTCATACGTGCAGCTTCAGTAACAGGTCAGAAACGACAGATCATATGTTCCTCTTCCCTCCGCTCTGATTGCAGCTCATGTGGAATCCAACCTGACAACATGAAGCCAACATTATCTTCGTAACGTAATGATTATTCTATCATCAACTTATCTAAGTTATTTATCGCACAAGTGGTAGATACAACGTGTGGTTGCGTATTAACTTGCTTTATTAAGTCTGCGCGATGTCGGACAGAGATAGTGATATCTCCTTCCGATTATAGTTTGATCCTCTGTCGGAGTCCACAGTTCATTAGTAAACTGGTCTCTGTTGACGACACGGATTTGTAAGAAGATGAAAGTTATGAAACTAAAACGCCTACTACAGTAAACGTATTTATAGCAGTGTAATAAAAATTTATACCATTCCCTCTCTAAAAAGGTTATTTTATTCACTAAAACACTTTCAATTACTGTTTTCATATTTGAATTAAGAACACATCAATATATTCGACGGTTTATGTATACGTACTTATTCGTATATAACAAATGTACCTATATTATATGTTCGGAATATACACTTCTCATCAGAAAAAATCGAAACACCTTGCAAGTTTATGTTTTGTAAGGATTATCAGAAAAACCTATGAAAATTTAATTTGAATTTAGAACATTAACATTAGGATTTGAAAACCTCATATTAATCACTATTAAACGACATTTGACATATATTCCTTAATATACACATTTTTCTGATAATCCTTACAAAACAAAAACTTTGCAAGGTGTTTCGATTTTTCTGATGAGAAGTATTTCTGATTTTAATTTTAAATTATTATTATTTTTGTGCCACGTTATGTGGCCGCCATTTTGGATTTTATATGACCTATTATTCTCTATAACGCGCGGACAAACATGACAGACAGTTGCTCAGCCACTAAATAAGGGAGTACTTATTACACCATCCTGTATAGCAGGCCCTATACAGTTACGTACCTTCATCTTACATTATAATACTAAAACACTGCATTAGAATGCGATAGAATGTGAGTATTGTAAAATGGACAAGTCACATGGGTACAGATAAACCTTGTAATAGGATTAAGTACACTTTAAGCAAATATTGTAAAAATTTATGTTTGATTAATAAATAAATAAAAAACGTCTTTTAGGGTTCCAAACATCCTATGAAAAAACAGAAAACCTTGGCAAACCAACTAATATATGTATGTTACACACACACTTGCACTTGGCCGGTTTTTCATTATGTCTGCATGCGAAGTGTTTTCTCCTTTATAGCACCAGCACTATCCAAACATCAAAAACTTCTTTCACACAAGCCATTTTGCTTGAGATTTCCTGTACTATGTTGAGTTTCGTGTGAATGGGTAGGTACTAGATAAGTCCTGTTGTATTTTGATAACAAATGCTCTTATCGTCGCCGTCTCGTCTGTACGTCGATGCGTCAGGTCATTTTATTATTTGGATTTCCAACAAAGAAACACTTTAGGTGAAGAAAGAGTAAAAATACATACAAACAGACGATAAAGATGTCTGCAGACATGTTTATATTCAAGCGACTGTCTCATTACGGATTTATATATGATTTCCTCTCGAATTTTGTACACATCGGCGACAGTAGATTCTTGAAGTCTAGACTAGTGTTATGTCTATAAAACTAGATAACTGGGTCGCTAAAATGTTTGTAGTTTATTCTTGGTATTATATAGTAATTACTAGCGAATACTACCTCGTGGCTACGTTCTGCGTGAGAAGGTCATGTCCAACAGTGGACTTGGCTTGGGAGTTGATGATGATCACAATATTAACGGAACTTTAAGAGGCTATGTTGGTAAGACCACGTGGTCGGTTTCAAGGTTAAATTGTTTTGTAGCTGTCCCTCTCCGAGCCCTATCCTACCCGAGCGCGTACGGTGAGACAGCATACATTATGCGATGTTATCCACCCGTTATTTGGATGTTTCGTAGTCCAGGGATCATTTGAAGGGTACAGTATATTATGTAACCATTTTTTTAATACAGTATACTAATGAAATTTCAGATGTCGGTGGTTTTTCCAAATTGTTCTAAATTGATTCATACTCTTGTAAATCAGGTTCAAAGTTGGGGCTTTTTATTACCGAAAAATACAATACTTTGACGCCCTGTAACTCAGGAAGTATATATTTAAACGAAAATCTGACTCACCACCGACACAGATATTTGTTTCTAGATTGTGTCTTGAAAATTTCATAGATTTTCATAGCTTAATACTCAAAATATGACTGGACTACGTTTGTATAGGCGCTTTGACAACAGCATACCCTCTTAATTGGAGCGCAATACATGACATGGTTGTTGTGGTTTCGATAAAAGAATAAAATTTCTTATATTATAAAATTATTATTTAGAAACTGATTTCGAACCTTGGTTTGGAAGGTGTCCGAAGGGAAAAATGTAGGCATAGGTACATATATGCTCTACTGCCTGTGCGAAGCCGGGGTGGGTCGCTAGTTTATAATACAAGAAAAGAGATACATATTTCTGATTGGCTCCACATCAATGCATAAGACCAATACAAGTAAATGCGTTCAAAAAGAACTGGAAACCGACTTCAATTGCCCTGAAAGTCAACTTTTAATAAGGCAAATTTAAGATTTATATAGTTTTATCATGGATGCCATTGTCAGAACTGGACCAAATTGACCACACGGGAAGCACCACCTTTCAAATGAAAAAAGAATCATTCAAATCGGTTCACCCAGTCAGCAGTTCTGAGGTATAACAAACATTTAAAAAAAACATACCCGTCGAATTGAGAACCTCCTCCTTTCTTGAAGTCGGATAAATGATTGTGTTCGTATATGCGTTATCGTCGCAGGGATTAACACGAGTGTAATTAACACAGAACGTGTTTCATAAAATATCACTCAATTAACGAGAATTAATTGCCTTTTGGTGGCTCTTTGATTATACTGGAATAGGCTAGATGACAGCAAATCATATTGGGGTTAAATTGTATTTTACACTATAAAGGGCATTATAAAACTCCTATAAAATTTAAAACATCTAATAATATTATTTTTTTCTGGACTTTCACAGCTTATAAAGCCCGCAAAAATTCAAAAACACCAAATTGCTCCAATTAAGTTTTTTATGGTACATTTTGCTTTTTAATTACATTGTGAAATTTCGGTGTTCCGAGTTATTTCACCCTTAATGTTGCTCCTCCTCCGCATCCAGCAGGACGTGAGCAGCTGTCTCCTCGGCCTCCATGCATGCTCTGCACAGAGGGCTGTCAGTGATACCTAGAGTGAACAGGTGCTTGTTATAGAGTCCATGTCCTGTGATTGCTCCTACAATCAGACGAAGTTGAAATCTCACTTGAGCCGTTGTTGTGGTATTGTATATTGTATTTATTGTTCCAGTTGGGACGACAACGACCCACCTGACGGTGGTGAGGGTCAACAGCGACCCTGCCCCCGTAAAGGATCACCAGGTGCCCGTGTTCCTGTACAGCAGACACTCCTTCGTGGCCGACCAATGGGATCTCACCACAAACCAGGTATGCCCAGACTAACCACACAATCGAATACGCGACGTAGCTTCGGTAGCATTAGACTTCAAATGCAATCTTAGCTTTGTTGGTTGAAACCCCAAAATCAAGAATACGGTAAAATAAAAATTAAAACAAGGGCAAAATGATAATTACGGTATACTAAGTTCGGTCGTTTGGGCGACGGCTGATTTTCAACTGCGTTTTTGTCGTTGCTTGAGAAATGTGTTGCTACTCCAGAAGAAAGTTCTACTATTTAGTGAAGTTGAAGAGCTCTGGAACTTGCTTATGTATCACAATCTAGCAAGGGCGTCCATTAGGCCTCCATATAGATAGAAATAGAAATATGTCCGTGCTCCCACTCCCTAAGGTGGACCCGTGTTATTTTCGTGTCCTGTGATTGCTAAACTTCGTGGAGTAATCATCACTAAATTTGTAATCACGTATTGATTTTTTGAATTATTTGATTTACCTTTAACATCATACATACAATAAACACAAATTACTTATAGGGACAAGTATGGTAAATGTGATATAGTGCAGAAGTGTATAAATATTTCTACACTTGACTGTATCATTAAATAAGAAATTATACATGCTGACAGTCATTTAAAAAATCAATACTTACAGTAAAACTAAAGCTAAATACTGTATTTTTACTTGATCCCTTTTGATTCAATTGGTCACTTTGGCAATTGTTAGCAAAATATCTTCGCTATCATCTATGAAATTTTAATATGTTTAAAACTGTAAACGGTACTAAAAGAGATTTCAACTCGCTATAAAGATAAACACTTGCGTAAATAACATGTATGTGATACATCGCGCAAAGTTCGTTCCCCTGTTTCATATCTACTTTAACAATCGCATATAATATATTATATAAAAATATAAATACCTATACGATTTGGTGCTTGCAGCGCTACTTTCTTGATCATTCCACAGACTAATATATGTACGATCATTCTGCTTTGATTGTTGTTGTTTTTCAACTAATTTGAAAATAGAATATAACTGCCAATGAGAAATGTAGTTCGATTTTCAAACTACAGCTGAATCATTATTCACTGACAGTGCTAAAGGTGAAACCACATGGGATCTTCTACATTAATGAAGAGGAAAAGGTTATAACCATGGACTATGTATTACAATTAACAATAAATAATTAAATTGATTACTGCGTGACGTAGCGACTGCAAGTTTATCTGAATCTACTTCACTGAATGATTGTTTGACATATATCTACAGTCACCCTAGATAAAAGATACTATAGATTACGTTTAAATAATTACACATGCTTCATGCATTAGGTACACTAAAAAGATTTCATTTTCCTCGCTAACAAAGCCGCTAGTTTAATTCATCGTACGTTAATATGCTCATCAAATCAATTGTTAGTTAGTTACAATCGACTGGGCACATTATAAAGTGGGACACATTTTGAATTTTAATGCGGCGTACAAGCATTGACAGCTTGTTGGCGCGAAACAAGCGAACGAACCTATCGTGTAGTTTTATATAGCTCCTCAGCATGATGCACCATCGTTGGCCCATCAAATGGTCGGTGAGATGGCCTAGCGTTGGTGCCAACGTATTTTACACACTATGGCGACATCCACGTCCCATTTTGCACTAAATATTTCGTCTTATATTCAATATTTCGTCACTTACGAATTGAGCGCAAGCGCCATTGTTTAAGGTAGAAGTAGTATTTATTTGCCGCAATTACTTTAACTTCGAGCACGTATTTTAACGTTCAATCACGTTCAAATAACAAATTAGCGACATGTTACAGAATTAATATAGTATACGTATAGCGCGGACGTTCACCGTCTTCCACTGGTCCGCGATACCTCACCTTTACCCGCCAGAAAGAGACCCAGATACGGTTTAGTACTATGGGACGCGCGTACTTACACGTGCGCGTGTATACAAACGCCATACGTTCGATAAATGCTGATCTCCCGAAATTTGTTTGAAGTGTCCGGCGTGTAGCCATGTGGTAACGCGTACTGGCATAACATCACAGGCACCACTAGCCATTCTACGGGCGAAAGGTCGCACAACCAACAGCATCAAGTCCATTCGAAGAAGAAGAAAAAAACGGGTGAAAAATGGACACGGAGGCCATCCCAGGCCATGCATATAACACCGCACTGTAATCCAGATAACTCCATTACGCCACTCAACTCCACACGATGGCCCATTCTATAGTAGACCATTGTGATGGCCTGTAGTGTAGAGTAGCCATTAATAGTGTACGTACTATAGCTCCAATTGATTTCTCGTTCACGCTTGGATGAACCGAGGGTGAAATGTGATAATGAAGTGTCTCTCTCTAATTCTTGTGTAATTTTCTATGACAAGGTAAAAGCTTAATCAATTGATCGTTTTATTTAGTCTGTATCAAAGTAAAAATTTAAGTATATATTAAATGTATTTGGCCTGTATAACTGTAAAAAAATCGCATTTTCTTTATCTCCCCACTGTTTTCCAGTAAATAAACTTGATGCAGATCACGATCTGTCTTGATATGGTCAAGAATAGGACTCGCTTACTCTGGCCTTGAAGACATCCAGAATGTAGGGCTCGCGGAAACACAGAAGACGACAGGGAATTCCACTTCTTAGCGGTGCACATAATGAATGAAGAAGCGTAACGTTTCGTGCTAAATGGTGAAAATGTCATTTAGGAGCTTGGAATAGACAATGTTTTACTGAAACATGTGGCTGTAATACCTTTCTGGCACTGACAGCCATATTTTGCAATATTTTTTTTATGAACTGGCATATCGTCAATCTAAAAAATACTGGGAAATTAATTTTTTGGATCGAAATATTTTCATGATTCGAAATAGTTACGTATTGCAGAAAAAAATTGTCTGTTTGAAGAGAAGGAACGGAACCCCATCCTGCCGTTCTTCTGGTTGACTGGTGATTCCATCAAATGAAACATGTAGAACTGCTTTTGTATTGTGTTTGGCCAGAAGATGCCATTTGTTTTTAAAAGCGACTTTGTCCGTGGATAATTTGAAATTTCGTTGTGTTTTGTGTTTGTGTGAAAGTGTTTTGAGAAGTACTGAAACATGTGTTTACATTAAAAATATCTATCAACGGCCAAGTGTTTCGATAACCCGGCCGTTGACTCGTCGATATTTTACGAGAGCTGTTGTATTTCTGGACACCATGAGCTAGTCGCGTGAAAAATACATAAAAAAATAATGAATAGAACAATGCCAAATGGTTTGTTTTTATTTTTGGTGCCGAGCTAGATTTTGACAGTGCAGTTTAGTTTAAGAGGCCATAGAGCAACAGTGGCGCCCTCATTCGCTCATTTCTACTTTTCTCCGCATTTATTGTTGCTGGCTTACGGTTTATTAATACACAGTGTATTGATATATCGATTGTGTGCAGTTACTGTCAATAAAACAGTTAAAAGTGACCACTTCAGGCCGTTCAATTCATAACAACTACACAGAATCTAAACATGAATCCATAATGTGTCGATAAACCGTAAACTAGCAATGACTACAATAAGTCCGACTTGGTTTTTGAAATTATTGTATAAATGCGGAGAAATGTAGCTAAGAGTGAATGAGGGCGCCACTGTCGCTCTATGGCCTCTTATATTTGTATGTAGTATATTACATTTTATGTGTAATATTTTATGTTTGAGTTGAAACTGATATTCTTAGTGTTTAATTTGTAGCTATCTGTGGAGATCTTTTATTGGCTTCCTGTTTTCTAAGATTTATTTATACTCTGTCTGATTTGCTGTTGATCTTCCTAAAATAAATAATAAAAATAAATAGCCACAAGATATCGAATTTACTAGGTTCTTACCGGCCTTGTCGGATTGTCTTACATGATGGGTTACTTGGCCTTTATCTCACCTGGTGGTAAGAAACAATAAAGCTCAGAAGCCACAAGCTAGTGAGAAGCTGGCTCTGCTACCTTTAATACCGGAACACAGCAGTGCTTTTAACACTGCTGTTTGGCGTAAGACTTAGGTAACTTGATGGTAGCAGGCTAGGCAGACAGCCCAGACATTAAAAATGCCTTATCATCACCTAAACCATGTACCCCACTGGTAATTGAATCCGGAACCTTCAGCTTGTTGATCCAAGCGTGTTACGATTTGGCCACGGAGGCGGTTAGAAGTGGTACGTGATTGAAGGAGTACTGTCCTTATATACAATCGCAACTCGTTTAAAGCTTTGTCTATAAGTGAACTTGCTACTAAGTATTGCTATTCTGCTAAGTACTAAGTTGTATATAAGTTACTAAACATTGTTATCGTATAACTTTGAAGTGTCTAAGCAAATTTCGCTTATGAAACGGCTCTCAGACATAACTTTCAATGAAATCTGTTAGCTTACACTCCTTATTGAATTGTATAAGCTGTTAGTACTTTTGCATTTATATTGTCAGATTAAATGCGAAGTCTTATACATCCGTATGTACTATGTATGAATGAATAAGTTCTGAATATAATGCACGAAAAGTTACAAGGTTGCTATTTTGTAAAATAATATTTAGTTATTTACGCATCATGCAACACTTTGATGATTTTTCATCATCTATACATATACAATTCAAAGTCCTGACTGACTGACTGACTGACATAACGCTCACTACAAACCGCTTGAGCTCAACTTTAGCTATATAAACTTGAAGTGGCTGTCCACGAACATCCTGTATGTCCCAATTCTAATTTTTAAATTTCAATACCAAATATAGTGTTTTATTAAACATTTTGACATAACTTTGTCGAGTTTTTTTGTACAAAAGTATTAAATACATTATTATGATTGGCAACACTGTAAATCTAAAGATGGCGTCAATGAACGTTCTCTAATTTATACAATTAATATGGGTGTTGTACTTGAAAAATAAAAAAACGACAATTCTAGTAGTTTTGAATAATAATCAGATTTTCTCCCGAAGCTGTTAATAGTATAAAAAGTGGAGGCCGGTTTTGAAATGTCCCAATGTAAGGTTTTAATACTGTTACTTTTCACAAAAATATCCGTCATAATAACTTTCTTTACTTTTTTCGGTTCTATTCTGAAGAGCAATGCCATCAAAGCATGCTTGCCGTAGCATTGTTACAAAACAAACAAGTTGGCAGTCCGTTGTCCAATGAATGGCCCATCGACGCCTCGCTCGAGGCCGAGCGGCGCTTGCGCATCGCATAGCAACGCGGATCATGCGCCATTCTTGTAGCTTTGTTTTGATAGGCCACCAGCTAATTTTATCGTTTGTTTTATAGTAGAGAGGACAATGGTTCTGTTCGTTTTTTATTTCTTTTTAAGTGTTCTCTTAGTTGTATTTGTTGTAGTTTATTGTTAGGAGATTTTTGATTTACCTTACTCCCCAAGGACAAAATTGACAAGCTCCTGACCTACATGTATCTAGGAGACGATAACATTTTGCAGATTCTGTAAAGAGGAAGAGGAGACACCCATCCACGTCCTCTGTCACTGCGATGCACTCCATCACAGTAGACAACAGTACCTTGGAGGACATATCGTTTGCCATTGTTCGGGTGAAGCTGTAGAGGTCGCAGGATCATCAGCATCAAGTACATTCGAAAGAAAAAAAAAGGACATATCGTCACACCAGACGATATTAAGGTCTCCACCCGCTCCCATCATATATCGTCCGTCGTCTCGGCGAAGTGCTTTAACCACATAGGGGTCACAATAGATCTATCAAGGTCGCAGTGAGTGGTTGGACCCCTTTTACCACCACCCTTGCCTCAAATAATTACAATACTCGTACTACCAAGGATGTACTAAATTTTATTGTAATGATACAGCTATATCCCAAGTAGTGCCAACTAAATGTTATCAATGATGCTCATTTGTGTTGTACCAAATTGACTACACAATGAAAAAATGAACTACTTTATTTCGTTGATAGGCTATTTTTCACCTAATTAGTATACCATACACAGCGTTATCTACGTATATAGCAGCATTGTTGTGTTACCAGCACTTACCGCCAGATGAGATGAAGGAATGCATATTATACAAAACAATATAGAAATTACGAAAGTCGCTACTAACGAAACGCAAGGCTTTGAGCACTATCCTTTTTTATCTAGCCGGTTTACACACTTAGCGATTTTTTCGGCATTGTGCGTGGAAGTCGAACCAGACGATCTCTTCCCAGTAGTTAACGCGCCTGATGTCCTGGATTGTCTAGGACCGTTGCCCGTTGTGTAGCCACACTACTGCAGGTGAGCACATGGGCGGGAGATTACTTGGTGGCCATACACACCCGGCATAAGGGGTTGTTTGTCATGTTCATATTGAACATTCGCCTATCAGCCCCTAACTGTTCTTCCTATTCAGACTGAGAAGGAGGCGCTACAGCTTAGATAGCGATGGAGTTGTCTATCTTGCTTGGCGACATTCTTTTGGTTCGGTCCAGTGTGTTTTAAAAACATGCTAGTTCGTTCGCTGCGTCATTTCTAAGTGAGCAACTGTGACGTATTGGTTACAAAAATAACCCTCGCGTCCGTTCTCATAGCTACGATACGGGCAATACCGCTTGGCGACACCGAAAGCTCCTGCCTAGCAACTATAAATCAGTGGGCGGAGCGTGGGTGTCTTGAATGATGCCCAATGGGACCGATCCTTGTTAATTTACAAGTTAAATAATTTAACACGTTAGTGCTAAGTGTATGACAGTTTGTCAATTCCCAAGCTTTATTTGTTTTATTTAAGGTCATGAACGAACCAAATGAAACGGCAAATAAAAATAACGACACAAATCTACAATGCGTTGGTAAAGTCTAACTTCAAGTACTTAATTGAAAAAACTGTCCGAATTACAGAGAACACAAAATAAACTGATTAAAATATTATATAATTACGATTACCTAACACCAACACAAACACTCTATGAAAAAACTAAGATACTCAATATAACTCAAACATATAAATTTAAAGCCTGTATATTAATTTAAAAAATTCTAACAAAAGAAATCCTCACAAACATTGTACTAAACAAACAAATTTACAACCATAGCCTACGAAACAAAAACTATTTACAACTGCGAGGACCGAGAACCAACTACGGAAAGAGGAGTATTTTGTTTGAAGGTGTTAAACTGTTCAATGGTCATCCAAGGGAACTACAAGAACGGGAACTATTTGAATTCAAGACAAAACTGTGAAACCATATTCAAGGATAAATATTAGTGTTTTTTTAAATATAAATACTTAGTTATAATGTAAATTGCTAAATTTCTACTGTTTGTTTTTACACACTAATTATATAGTCTTAATTACTCTATAAGTGAAATGTCAATTTCTTTTGAGAAATAAATTATTCTTTAAACCGAACGTTGCGGCTCATTTGTCAGGTAGCTGAGCCAAATTGTCTTTTTAAAAAGATAATTCGTATGCCGCGGTGTACGTTACGTCACACATGTCGTGTCTAACATACAGGCTGCTACACATTATTTCGTTAAAAATCATTATAGTTTTTAGGTCAATAAAGTTTTTATCTATCTATGCTAAATAAATAAGCCAGCCTTTCGGTTTTCTACAGGCTACATTTCGGAGAGTGTGAGATCAAATTACACAACCTACCTCAACCGACCGCTTTTTACAAACGATCAACCAGAAGAACGGATGGGTTCCATTCCTAATGGTTGACATCCCACAATTTCGCACGAACCATATGTCCTTCTTTTATTATGCGCAACTCAAAAAAATGCATTTCTCTGCTAGTTTATGTGTTTCCGGAGCGCTACAACCTGGATATCTTCAATGACAGAGTGAATAGGCTATCGCTAGGCAACCGTGAACCATCCTAGACCACATCCGTGCTTATCATCAGGTGGGATTGTGATAAAACGGAAGCCTAGGAGGAGTAAAATACATAACCAAAAGGAGTTGGAGTAATTGTTTGGAGCTATGACTTTTCTCTAAACCTAGCAAATAATAATACGTGTTCACTATTTACAAAATTTTGTAAATAATAATTTCCGAGTTGAATATTCCGCATAGTCGAAAACAATGACAGGAAAATGAAAAAGACTATGTGATTCGTGATCAAATTGAATCGTATTTTAATTAGCTTTTTGGGCGTGACACGATACACTTACGTACTTATATCTCGCGTAATTTCACTTACAATATTATTTCAATGGAGGCTTTTCATAACGCTGTCATTTGGTTTCATTGCACCAAAAGTAACTAGATGGTGCTGAAAAACATTCGCTGACGAGCAGTCCACACGAAAGAACCTTGCTTTATGTACTTCGTGTATCCACAGTGTAAAAGTAGATGCTTTTTATAAGTTCTCACAAAGCAGTAATATTAAGAGGCTATGTTGGTAAGACCACGTGCTCGGTTTCAAGGTTGCATTGTTTTGTAGCTGTCCCTCTCCGAGCCCTATTCTACCCGAGCGCGTACGGTGAGACAGCATACATTACGCGATGTTATCCACCCGTTATTTGGATGTTTCGTAGTCCAGGGATCATTTGAAGGATACAGTATATTATGTAACCATTTTTTTAATACAGTATACTAATGAAATTTCAGATGTCGGTGGTTTTTCCAAATTGTTCTAAATTGATTCATACTCTTGTAAATCAGGTTCTAAGTTGGGGCTTTTTATTACCGAAAAATACAATATTTAAACGAAAATCTGACTCACCCCCGACACAGATATTTTTTTCTAGATTGTGTCTTGAAAATTTCATAGATTTTCATAGCTTAATACTCAAAATATGACTGGACTACGTTTGTATGGGCGCTTTGACAACAGCATACCCTCTTAAAGGACAGTTATAAGGGCGCACCCTGTAGCGCTAGCCCGCTGGGCCACGGCAGTGGCGCCTGTTAACCAAATGATAATAAATTCATTGCGCCGGACACCGAGCCCACTCAGCTCACCTACTTTGTAATTGTAATTGGCGAGTTTTTTTATTGCGTTTGTCATGAGCAATGAGCACATTACAATAAGGCCACGCTAATGTTGCTGTCTCTGTCGTTCCATTTTTATGGCACATATGTTTTGGTTTCGCGTGGGTGTTTTAAAGATTCTATCTACATTTATTATGAACTTCCTGGTGAACTAAAAATAAAAAAGAATCTTCATTTTTTTGTTACTCTGACAAGTTTTACGAAGTGAATCTGTTGTGAATTTTATCCATTGGCGCCTACCAAAGGCGATTAACTGTACGGCAGATATTCCCAAAGTTGTGGTTGCTTTTTCATTATTCAATTTCAGAAGAGGCAATGGTCGTCAGACCTTACATCCATTGTGTCTTTGATTTCCTGTGCCGTGAATTTTAGGTTAGGTCAAAGCCATTTCTTTAGTAATTCAAGTTTAAGTTATTTATTGTGCTTAAATGTAGTACTTAAAAAACTTGAGAGGTGTCAAGGGACACCCGGATGGAACGAAGTTCCTTTCGATTAATTAGTGAAGGAATTGTAATAAAATTTTACAAATTTTCAATAAGGTTTGAACGGATTTTTAACATTATATTTTAAATATGGTTTTGTAGGTTTTTTCATTAGATTTTTTATGTACGTGATACGTTTTGTTTTAGCGACATCTGTCATTGAGTAGCGTCAACTAATCAGAGCCATCTGTCGTCACATAGCTGTACTGTTGGTATCGTCTTACTACTACGTACGTGGTACTAACAGATGACGCTAACCTACTATAGCAAAAAGTGTCGGTGACAACTTTTCGTAAGAATTTTTTCCGTCTAGCCCCCTTTCATAATGCGCGATAAGGAACTTCGTTCCAATAAATAAACACGTTGGTTTTTCTCATACTTAACCAGAAACTAGCATGCAAAATTGTCGCAGATTGCTATACAAATAATCATAAATATGCTTGATCTTACAAAAGCAACCTCCTACAACAAATACTCTCATTTACGATAAGTATTCTCAGTAAAATTATATGTTTTCGCTAGGTTAGGATTCTGGAAGAAATTTATCTGTTAGCGTTCATTCCACCAATATTCGAGAATAAATGATGGACGTTCCGGAAATAGTATTTCCTTTCGAACGAAACCAACAAACCGCGCGTGTATGTATTTTTTGCTTATTTGCTTACTGGTAATAAAAAGCGTCTTTGACACTTTTATATACATACACATAACACAAAAAACACGCGTAACACGAGTGGCGCGATTGATCAAATATGATATTTCGTAGCAATTTCCCGCCAAGGAATTGGATTTCTAAAGCTTGAAGATTCCGTAGATAAGTTGGTAAAAGGTTTCGCGAATCAGTTACATTTGTAATTGAATCAGGACGTCAGACGTCAGGTGAGAGGTTTCATAAAGTACTTACAAGAGTTTTACAAAAGGAAAACATTGTGACATATTCTTCAAAATACAATATCTTTCTCGTTAATAAATCATAGAATCGTATATAAAATATCAAAATACTAAGGCAGTTATTGTTTTAAACATTTATAACTAAATATAAATATCGTTCAGTCTCGTATCCGAGTAACTTTTGGTAACTTCATTTGATGTGAAATCGTTGCGAGCTCCTGCTGGAGATACTTGCCATGCCGGATGTTATCGCCGGTAACAAGAGATTTAATAACCGTAAAAGCTTTGAAACCGTTGGGTCTTACCCTAAGTAAGTAATTTGGAATACATGATCTGGTAATGAGACGACATGTGTTTTAACATCTATCCCGTAAAAAAATTCCCGTGTGATAATTTATGAAGGCTACCCCGGCAAAAGTCGTAGGGAAAGTCTAGTTTACTATAAACCCTTTGAATGTCTTTGTCTCGAGCCATTTGGCATGGAAAATTATAATGATCTCAGTTGAACGTATTTACTTGCTCTGCGCTGTATACAGAACGGAATGAATAAAATGTTTAATTTATCTTTTTCCATGTTTACTTGTGCTGGTGTCGCCTTGAACTATAAATTTGCAAATAATGCTTTGACTGTATGATATCGTTGAATAAGGAAAGGTTCTTTGAGTAATTTAACCGCCTCTTTGGCCTAATGGCTGAATGTTGGATTCACAAGGATTTAGAAATAATGATTTCTGAAATTGAATTACAGATGTTTCGTTACATAATTCATGTTATTTCGATAAATTATTTTCTCGTAATGTGTCCAAATCTGGACATATAACTGGAGTCATTCGCGCACTCATCCAATTCCATTCGTTTTTAGGTCTCTAAAGATGTGCTAGAGATAGAGATGAGTCGAACTCAAATGAGTAACGTTTACTAGTACTTAAGGAGCTACTCAAGGATAAGGAGATCTCTAGCGAGATTGCCTTAAGTTCTAGACTAATCAGCGTTTATTAATACAGACCTTAGAGCGCGCCTGCGTTCACTTACTACATTAATTCTGTGACAGATTTGTAATTCGAATGTACGGGTGCATAAGGTAAACAAGAAATCATGTTTGTTGTACTTTTGTTTGTGTGTAACTTGTATATAACAAATGCAAGTGTCTGATGTAGTTCCTTCATACGTGTTCAGTGGAACACGGCGTTTGGATGTTCTGATGTGTGTGCTTGTGGGTGAGTTGATACAAGGGTAGGTTATTTATATGTCCTGAAATTACGAGTATCTCTAAGACTGAATGATATTTGGATGTACTTTTTTTGCATTGATTCAAAACCCCGATGGGAAGCTGAAATAAAGAGGGAATGCCATAAAACTAACAAAGCTTCATCTCTTCAGTGGAGTCTTGACTTACTTACTTGACTTATTCGCCCGTGTCTCTCCACTGCTGAAGATAGGCCTCTCCCAACGTGCGCCTTCCGATCCTCAGTCGTCCTCATCCACTCGCTTCTGTGAACTCGAGAACCTTTACTCCCCACCGGTTATCGGTTCTTCGAGCGATGTGGCCTGCCCATTGCCACTTCAGCAGACTGACTCGCATAGCTCGTTCCATTGCTCGCTGAATGACTGTGAGCTTGTTTATTCGGCCTGCAGCAAAGGACCACGTTTCGGTTCCGTATGTCATCACTGGCAACACGCACTGGTTAAAGACTTTTGTACCCGATAAATAAACGCTGAAAATATACGAGAAATTTATTAATTATTTTGAATGTATCGTGCTATATATTAACAGTATTGTTACGAGCTTCCGTGGTTCGTATGTTGAAGAGAAACACGACTCCAAAGTTCCGGAGTTTATTGGTAACACAAGTCCACACACCAATCTTCAAAATCACGGGTCCCCCCAAACAGAGTACGTCCCTGTCTCACTGGTTCCGAGTCATCGGCACTGAGTCCGTCGCTGGATTCCACGTACAGAGTCCTTGATCACTACTGACACCGATCTGTCGATACTGACACCACGTGACACTAGTACACTAACACTTTTCCACCTCGACTGTACTTTTGCTCTACAATCTCTTCCGGTTTTCGTTTCTTCACTTTTTATCATAGTCATTTGTCAATATCCGACACGAAGGGGATAGATGGATACACCTCTCTCTTTTCTTTATCTCTAGACTTTTCGAGCAGCTCCGTGACTGTATATTTGAGTAAAAAACAACCCATATTCTACTTGATGTGCTAATCCGATTTACATGTAAATATCTCCGCCATATTTTGTAATTTAGCATCGCAAATGACAAGGATAAATGCCAAGTGGCGCTAATGTGTCGTCCAGTTGAGTTCGTAAAGCTATTTGCATTTAGATCAGAGCTAACTTGTATTACTATCACGTCCATATTTGAAGCACTGAGTTACTTTATGTCATACTATTTGGTGTTATTAAATATTTTTAGTTCAAACTATGACAATGATAAGTTGTTACAACACATTATTAAGCTTTATAAAGTATCGGTGGAACCCAGACGGAATTAAGAGGGTATGCTGGTGTCAAAGCGCCCATACAAACGTTGTCCAGTCATATTTTGAGTATTAAGCTATGAAAATCTATGAAATTTTCAAGACACAATCTGGAAACAAATATCTGTGTCGGTGGTGAGTCAGATTTTCGTTTAAATATATACTTCCAGAGTTACAGGGCGTCAAAGAATTGTATTTTACGGTAATTAAAAGCCCCAACTTTGAACCTGATTTACAAGAGTATGAAACAATTTAGAACAATTTGGAAAAACCACCGACATCTGAAATTTCATTAGTATACTGTATTAAAAAAATGGTTACATAATATACTGTATCCTTCAAATGATCCCTGGACTACGAAACATCCAAATAACGGGTGGATAACTTCGCTTAGTGTATGCTGTCTCACCGTACGCGCTCGGGTAGGATAGGGCTCGGATAGGGACAGCTACAAAACAATCCAAATTTGAACGCGGCCACGTGGTCTTATCAACATAGCCTCTTAAGTCGTGTTATTCGATTCAAGCCGGCTATTTTACACCGGTGTTCCAGGCTTTACAGCTTACCATTCTCTGAGCTGTCACCAATGATTGTGGCGCGACGTTCTTTTGAGTCCAAGTCAGCTAATTGATAGTGGGCAAACCCATCCGATAGGTGGCAATAGTGCGTCTACCATGAGTTTACGTAGTCGATAACGTATATCGAATACTATCGGAAATGCTGTTCAGTCGAGATGCGCGTGACAAGTGCATCTACCATGAGTTTACGTAGTCGATAACGTATATCGAATACTATCGGAAATGCTGTTCAGTCGAGATGCGCGTGACAAGTGCATCTACCATGAGTTTACGTAGTCGATAACGTATATCGAATACTATCGGAAATGCTGTTCAGTCGAGATGCGCGTGACAAGTGCATCTACCATGAGTTTACGTAGTCGATAACGTATATCGAATACTATCGGAAATGCTGTTCAGTCGAGATGCGCGTGACAAGTGCATCTACCATGAGTTTACGTAGTCGATAACGTATATCGAATACTATCGGAAATGCTGTTCAGTCGAGATGCGCGTGACAAGTGCATCTACCATGAGTTTACGTAGTCGATAACGTATATCGAATACTATCGGAAATGCTGCTCAGTCGAGATGCGCGTGACAAGCAGCAGCATGAACAGCATTTCCGATAGTGTTCGATATACGTTATCGACTGCGTAAAACTCATGGTAGACGCACTGGACAGAGCGATAGTTAACGATACACGTTATCGACTGCGTAAACTCATGGTAGATGCACAGTGCTTCTACCATGAGTTTACTCCATGCAGGAGCGGACTTGAAGCTTGATATAAGGTAAGAAGCTGTCCAGCAATGAAGTGGTTCTTATTTGCTTCTTGAGTATTGTAGAATGCATGTATGATACTCGTATTTGAATGAAAAATGAATTATTTGACCGTCTTCTAACGTATTTTATTTTTCAAAACCTACTTATATAATAGCTAAGCATACCAATATAGTGTCAATTAGAATTTGTTTGTAACCTTTTGATACGTACGCACTATCAAAGTTGAAAGGACAAGCTACTTTTGATCCCGGCCCATTACGTGGTACACTCGAGTACAAATATATGTATCCACTTTTGTAACATGTCACATTCACACTTGCTTGTTACTATGTAGTGTGTTATTTTATTTATTTGGATTTTCAACAAAGAAACACTTACGTAAACAGACAATAATAACAGTAAGTGCTCCTTCAATGCCCCAATCCGTTTGCACGGTACAGTTATTAAGAGTTTTTGGATGATGGGAATAATTAGATGACATGAGCATAATATTTTGTATTTTTATTGCGACAATTTATTAATGGTAATGACATGTATTAATTTTTATGTTTTATGTTGAAATATTGTATAGCCCAATCGGCTTAATTTGGAGATACTTTTATATAATTAAGATCCTACATGTGTAATACCCAAATTAACAAATAAAATGATTTGATTTGACGGTCAGTGTTATCTTACGTTCCGATCCCCGGCCGTAAGAGGCGCCCTCGGGACGTCCTCAACGACCCCGATGATCCGATCACCTTGGCTCTTCAAGCACTATCGATCCGTCCTCAAACCGGCACTTTACACACCTTCCCCACGACGAGCAATAATCCCGGCGCTTACCGCAACTATCGGCACATTCCGGGCCGATTTTCTCCGATCTCTTCACCACAAAGCAACGCCCTAAGCCGAGGACGAGCCCGAGCGGGCGCCCTTAGGCCTGTTGCTAGTAATAATAATACCGGTTGAGCGCCTTCCGCGCTCGCCATTGTCCGGGTGAAGCTGTAGAGGTCGCAGGACCAACAGCATCAAGTACATTCGAAAAAAGAAAAAGAAAAAAGCTCCTTCAATGACAGGAAATCAATGCATGCAAACAATAATTAAAACAATAAAGGAAAAGTCATTCCAAGGTGAATGTTACATGGTTCAAAAGTGGATACATATTTTTGTACTCGAGTGTACACACTGATACATATCAAGCTGTATATTTCCAGTATACGCTGACCTCTCATTGAATGAACTCCCGCACGATGCTAGGTCAGCTTATACTGGAAATGTATAGCTTGGCCGCACCAGGCAAGATTGGTAGTAAACAAATCTAATTTCTCAAATAACAAAACAAACAACGTATCGAAGAAATGCACCTGTCTTCAGTATGACGCAAGGGGCGCACGCGCCGGTGCATTGACGCATAGTATTCCCGCGACCTTCGACCGTGCTGCACGTGCCACGCGACGCGCTATGCACGCAGAGCATGCAGTGGCATTCGTAAACAAAGTTGCATTGTGGTCGGACGTGTCGGTCTCGGCTTACAACAGAATCTACCGGTACCGGTCGGTACTCGGGTTGGTTGGTCGTAGGGCATCTTCTATGTCCTAATCTAGCTGATAGCTAGTACCTAAGCCTGCCGCCAAACAGAAGTGAGCACGATTACCATCCAACAGCTTTATCTCCACTTACCACCAGGTGAAATTAAGCCCAAGTGCAAACCCATTATTCAATTTTTTAAACCACATAGAACTAGCTACATGTTTAATATAGTAGATGTTATTCATATCGTTACAGAAGCGAACGCATATTTTCCGTGCCGCGTGTGTTTCGAAGTTGTTTGTTCAATTTTAAAACTGGTTATACCCAGTTTTCTGTAGTCAAAACAAATAACACATTCATTTAAACTCTTTTTATATGTTGGCATAACAACACAGTGTAGTCTCAGGTAAATATAGTACATTTGAGTGTGGTGCATCGCGGCACTGCACAATACTGCACACGGCCAGTGCTGGGCATTTCAGGCGACCTCGTTCTGCTGTTGGGCCCACAAAACTAATATTATCTGCAAAATAATCACTGAATGGTTGATAAAATCGTTGATGGGATACCTTCTTTGTCAACTTTTTGATTCCTGTATATTATCTTTGGCTAGACCAATGTTCAATAACGTTCTCTTTTGAAGAAGAAGCGTCTCGTCGTCATCAACAGCCTATATACTTCCCCACTGCAGGGGCTCAGGCCTACTCTCGTACAGAGAGTGTATGGGCCGTAGTCCACCACGCGGGACCAGTGCGGACTGGCGGACTTCACATGCCTGTTCAAGACATGCGGGTTTCCTCACGATGTTTTCCTTCACCGTTAAGCAATCGGATAATGTAATTGAATTGAAAAACAACTCATAGGTACACGGCTGGATTCGAATCCGGAACCCTCAGATTGAGAGTCCGCGCCTTATCCACTGCGCCACCGACGCTTCTTCAACCTCTTTGGGCCCAGACGAGGAGTATTTTATAAAATGTTGGGTCACAAAAGTTGGTTGCTTTTTAGAATAGCGCTTCAACCGCGTTTGATAAAATCGTTGTGTTCAAAGCAAGTTTAAAGGCTGAGATAAATTTCAAGTATTTATACGAGTACGTCGCTACTTCGCGGACACTAGTTTAAAATCAAATCTAATTCTACAAATAAAAATGTTTGCCGTTGCCGTGAGTTTGAATCGCTTGATACCTCAACAAGTAGAGGAAGCAGAGGTCGCGAACTGAAGGTCACTGGAATATCTGTATGTATTATGGCCCGGGCGGCATTGAACGTGTTTTTGTACCTCCTGGTAACTAGGCCCGCCTACGCAATAGTTTCAAATCGCCTTATACGCTTGTAATATATCTAATTTACATAAAAAAATAATACAATAAAGTGGTATTCATTCCGGTACCATTAAAATCAGCAACAAAGTTCGGGTCGGAACGCTGAGATAGAATTCTGTAGTCTCAACAATATTGAGATTTACTGTTAGTTTGGGTCGCTTTCAGAAGTTTCCTGAAAATTATATATATTTGCATATTTTAAACATTAAATATTGCAATTGAGTTGAAAGTTAATAAATACATCCAGTATTTGCGCCATGTTTGAAATTCCAAATAGTTTGCCTGAGAAAGATGTAAGCAAAATCACTCGATATCAACTCGGTTTCGGTAGAATATGTAACGCATTTGTACAGGCCAGACACGGCAAAGAAATGTCGTGATATTACCGATGACGTTTTATAACACGCACATGTGTGAATACGCGCGTGCGATACTACCGATCCTTGAGCGGGTCACTTGCTTGTAGAGGTGAGGTATCGCGTATCGGTGGGAGGCGGCGAACGTACGTTCTGTACGTAGTAATATTAATTCCGTGGCATTGGTCTAGATTCTAGAGTCTTCATTTGAAGACTTAATAGTTGTAATCTTCAATATGTATGAAGATGTGTAATATTTAACTAACAAAAACATAGTTTACATTCTTAGTAGTTTTTTATTTTATTTAAACAGTTTATTGTACACGGAAAATAGTTACATAACACAAAAACAGAAAAATATATACAACAGGAACAGCTTATTTCTAAAAGAAATTTCTTACAGCAGTCCTAGGTCAAGTGAGAAATAGTGAAGAGTGGAGGGCAGTTAGGCGTGTACGATATAATAAACGATTACATAAATACGAGATTCAAAAATCAAACTAATATATATCCCTACTAATCCCTACTTTATATTATTATATTATATATATTATATTATTATATGTATTATATTATTATATTATTATATATTATATTTATATATATATTTATATTTTATATTAATATTAAATGCGAAAGTAACTCTGTCTGTCTGTTACGCTTTCCCGCTTAAACCTCTCAACCGATTTTGATGAAATTTGGCACAGACAATCTTTAGACCCTGAGAAAGGACATAGGCTACTTTTTAATGCGAAAAAAGGGGTTTAAGAGCTTGAAAGGGGGGATGAAAAGTCGTATAGAGGTATCGTTATTTTAGAGCTAGAAGCTTTAAACTTATTTTTTAGGCTGTTGATTCAGTTTGTTATTTTGTTACGACGTAGTTCTCACGGGATAAAACCAAAAGTCCACGTGGGCGAAGCCGCGGTCAGAAGCTAGTAAATAATAATAATACATACATTACATACAAGAAATAAATAACTTCCGTGGCCTAATACACGCTTGGACTATAAATCTCGAGGCCCCAAGTTCGATTCCCAAATGACCAATCGGTTCGGTAGTTACCACCGTGTTACCTATGTCTTGCTACCGTTTTATCGTGAGTTCTAGCCGGTTATCGACAGTTATAAATAGTTCTGGCCTTCGGATCTGATCACAATTTGCATTCGTTTACTCAAAGTGAACATGTGAACGGCGGGTTATCGATATCTGACAGTTGGAAACTATCTAATACCTTTAAACGAGCAATTCTTGTATATATATTATAATTCGGATCTCGGAAACGGCTCCAGCGATTTCGCTGAAATTTGGTATGTAGGGGTTTTGGGGGGGCGAAAAATCGATCTAGATTAGTCTCATGTCTGGGAAAACGCGCGTTTTCGAGTTTTCATGCGTTTTTTCCTTCGCATTATTCGACGCAAAATATGATGTGAAATTTCACGCTGTCAAAGATAATCACTTTAGCCGAGTGGTTCATACGTGTCATTCCGTCCGAGATATCTGCGTTCAAATCCTGGTTGGAAAATTGCTTTTATTTTTGTTTTTTTGTGGCAGAAATAAAGTTTTTGTTTGTTTTTAAAGAACGCCCAGATATTTTAATAAATAAGAGAATTGAATAATAAAACGCGATGGTTTTATTCACTCGCTAACTTTTCATGGTTGTGTTTGTCATTAAATTTCTACTTGTTTATTTTAATTTTCTTAAAAGTGTGTGTACTCTTAAAATATTTATTTTTGTTTTTAATAGCATCAGAATTCTCAGGCCCCACGGAAGAACAGCGTCGCAGCAGGCTATCTGCTTTTTTTTGGCACGTCATAAAATTGTTTTTTAATGTTAGTATAGTAAAAGTTAGTTTTAGTATAACGTGTCGAAATAAAGTTTTTTCTTTCTTTCTAACGACACACTTCGCAAGGGCAGTAAAGCATGTACCTTTTTTCGAGGGGGAAATCTTTTAAATCTATTATTTTTATTTTATTTGTTGGAAAATTAACAACTTACAGACAGTACGTATACAGACAAATATATAGCACAAGATATCAAGCCTTTACAAATTTTCTCGAATAGTACAGTTAAGTAGAGCTAGTTTTACGAGCTAACAATCAAAGTAAATATAAATAATACAGATACTCGACTCCTTAGAAGTCGGGATTTGTGGAATTTCCATCCACGAAACCCCCTCGGAGGTCATCCTCGTCGCAAGTCTAGGAGCCCTGGGAACTACAGCGGTAGTTGCTGAGATAACACCAGAGTGAGATTTTAAGGGTTCCGTTTTTCATCGGATGTTTGGAACACTAAAAATCGACAAAAATCACTACTATCAACATTGATTTAAGTATCCTAAATCATAGTATTTTTGTTGTTTTTGTCTCTTTCTCTATCTCCACATTCTAGGTAATGCTCCTTCCCGGTAATCCTTTGTTTTGCATATGTATTGTTATAATTCTATATAAACAATAATGTTGAGTTTTTTCATATTTCACGTTTATTTAAAAGTCGTATTGAATTGAATAGTAAATTAAAAGAATAGTATTTTACTAGCTGACTGTACTTTCATGTTTTCCTTGGAGCGTAGCAAAATCAATTTTGGAGCCCGAGTGGAAGGACTTCTTGGAGCGGAGTGGAACAAGCCCCCGTATCATCTACCTTTTTGATCCGCTCGCCTTTTCTTTTAGGTTTAGCTTTCTATCGTCAAAAATGCTCTGTAAACAAGTATAGTATGGCAGTCTGGCAAATATGCGCAGACTAATTTCGAATCTAGAAGCGGTTATGTCAAATACTACATTGAAACAGCTTTCATATCAACGTAGCAAGAAGTAAAAATAAACCTGTATAATCCACTCAGTATAATTCTAAAACAAGCAAATAACTCGGTCAAATAATCCATTAAGACGAAATAAATCTCTGGCACATAAATGAACACATTGTTTATGTTATTAGGAAAGTTTCTGTTTTTATTTTAAATGAAACGTAACGTAGCGTGCATCGTTGTGAAATCTAGTTTTGAACTAGAACGCAAATAGATGAACCATAACATAATATAGCACTTGTGTCGTAATGCCGTGAACTATTTTCGGCGCAGCAATGTAAAGATTTTTCAACGATATTTTTTGGATGTTATGAAGGATTGATCCGATCCGTCCGTGAGTTTATAACGGTGCGAGTGAGAATTTATTCACTATATATTTATATTTACAAATGGCGAGGGATTGTTACAAAACCCTCAATTATTTTGATCGCATACTACGCTACTTTTGAAATAATCATCCAGCTTACGTGTTCAATGAACATATTTTCTTAATTAGAATAGGTTCTATGTAGGTAGGTAGCGCGTTAGTAAAAAGCGTCGGTGGCGCAGTGGATAAGGCGCGGACTATCAATCTGAGGGTACGGGTTCTAATCCAGCCGTGTACCTATGAGTTGTTTTTCAATTCAAGTATATTATCCGATTGCTTAACGGTAAAGGAAAACATCGTGAGGAAACCTGCATGTCTTGAACAGGCATGTGAAGTCCGCCAATCCGAACTGGTCCCGCGTGGTGGACTATGTCCCATACACTCTGTAGGAAAGTAGGCCTGAGCCCCTGCAGTGGGGACATATATAGGCTGTTGGAGTTGGTGAGGTAGGTATGAAAGGTAGCAGAGCCGCGGCTCACGTTTAACATCCATCGGCCTTGTCATCAATTACCATCAGGTGAGATGAAAGCCAAGTGCAAAGGGCCACAACAAACCAAAAAATTTAATAGTCATTTTCGGGCTCCTCTTTTGTGAGTTGTTTTACAATTCAAGTACATTGATATCATATCATAACATAATTATTATAAACGTCATCGCTTGAACTCATTCGATTCACACTTGTTCTACGGCCCAGATAAAACCCGGCTTAGTTAAAATAATCTCTAAACAAACCATTTGTCTCTATGAAACAAGTGTTCTCATTTGGTTGGATTACTTGTTTGTACAGTTATGTTTCTAGGTCCAATATTGTATTCCAAAATATGGTGACACCTTTATCTTGTGTTTGCATTAGAGGATATGGCACCGGCGGGCGGTGCGCGACCTTGCGTTGACGGTTGCAGAGTTATTATTACAAGAGTTTATACTTTATCTGAGGAGTATTTTGCAATGGAATTTGCGATATTCTTTGTCTTACCTACCCACTGACAAGGCATAGACAATGTCCCAACTACAGCTGTAATGCATAACTGAGTCTGCTCCTGAGGTATGGCAATGGTATGTGAGGGTGTGTTTGTGGAACGTCAAACGCTGCCCGATTGATGTGTATCGTTTGACGTTCCGTAAATATACCGTTCCGCTCCCATACCTCAGAAGATACGCCCAACAGACTCGGTTATGCGTCAGACCTGTAGATAACTTATTCAGATAAGCTTTATTAGCTAGCTAGATTATCAAAAAAATAAATCTTAAAAGTTTACATCTGTATTTCTCCCCATGGGACCTGCCTGACCTAGTGTGGGAGACAGACCAAACAGCATAATGTAACCTTTTACTGAATAAAACTAATTTGCATTGGTTTGAACTCAGAGTTTCTTAAATTTGAAGAACATAAAACTAAAGTAACCAAAAGGTGCCGAGTATTTGCGACGGGGGTAGCTTATTAAAATATATAATGTTAGAGCAAGATTGTTGCACAGTTGTTTACACTTGACTAATTCACATTATTCACCTAGGGGATAAAGCAGTGTCTTACGACGCAGGCGTCATTGAATCCTGAGTGCATCGAGGTATTCTAGCTCATCCAAGACAACAGCTTTATTCCCCAGGAAAATACTCTACTTTTCACACCTACTTTGAGTCAATAATAGGCAAACTAGTAGACAGTACGAAAGAAAGCATTTTATTTTAGTTATGAGTAAGTTGAAGTTACCACTTTTTTAAATTTAATCGTAAAAAGCGCTAAGGCCGTCTGACTGTAGATACCATTTCGTTAAATTTGTTCCTTTTGGCACATAGAAAAAATATTTTTAACCGACTTAAAAAAAGGAGGAATCTCTCAATTCGACGGTAGTTTTTTTATGTTACCTCTGAACTGTTGACTGGGTGAACCGATTTGGATGATTCCTTTTTTTATTTGAAAGTGGGTGCTTCCCGTGTGGTCCGGTCCCATTTGCCAGCCATGAGAAAACCATATAAGTCTTAGCTGTACACTTTTAGGGCAGTTGAAGTCGGTTTCTAGTTCGTTTTGAACGCGTTACCTTGTAATTTTGTAAAATGTTCTTTCATTCATTCCATTTCTTAGCCTTATTGGGTTTCTCAATCGGGGCCGGCCACGTAAACCCAAGGTATTGGCGTATAGTCGCTAGTTCTTACGGAAGCGAATGCTGAACTTCAAACCCCTGAAAAGTTGTATTCAGTAAACATAAATAATAATAAAATAAACAATAAGTAGATAAGGATTTATAAATAATACTATCAGTCTGCTCAACGATAATCTCATCACTCAATCACTTGTGAACATGATTTTTGTCCTTGATTGTTGCTGTCATTTATAATTTAGGCACGATGAAGTGTTAAGTTTTATTGCAGGGTAGTGATAACAGGCCCCGGGACGTTTATCAGAGCAGAGTGCTGGAGATAAATAGTAATTGGCGTTATAAATCGCTTTTCAAGGTTCTCTGATAACTGTAACAGAATGTTTTACACAGTTGGTTTTGTAATTTGAGCGATATATGTGATATTTTGCCAAACAACTCTTTTTTGTGCAGGAATGTTCTACTTCTAAAAAGAAGGCGGTTCTCAATTCAACGGGTATGTTTTTTTAAAAAATGTTTGTTACCTCAGAACTTTGGACTGGGTGAACCGATTTTGATGATTCTTTTTTATTTCAAAGCTGGTGCTTCCCGTGTGGTCCCATTTCAATTTAATCCATTTCTGACAATGGCATTTCCTTCAAGCATTCATGAGATAACCGTACAAGTCTTATTGCTGTAGACTTTTAGCGCAGTTGAAGTCGGTTTCTAGTTCGTTTTGAACGCGTTAACTTGTCTATGGTTTGCACTTGGCCTTCGTTGTTAGTCCAACGGTGATTCAGTCTAGGGCACGGCAGTGCTCCCGCCAAGCCAAGCACACTTTTCTGATATTCAGAGTACTTCTGGCCCCCCTGTTACTTCGTTGCGGATTAGTCTGAATTTTCAGTGACCAGAATTACATACTATCAATACTTATTCTTCCAATATTCATATGAATAGTTTTTGAGACATCGCCAGTTAAAGTTCGCAACATATCTCTAGTAATATAAAGTACCTAATTTGTCAACTTGTCATTTAGAAACCAGAAAGTCAGCTTTAGCCGGGGGCCGTTAGCATGAAGAGCAAAGAGTAACGGCCGGCATATTTATAGTCTAGATTCTTTTCGTAGTTGATCCGCAACGATTGTTCCGCGCTTCTCAGCTCGGTATAAATAGCGGAACTGTTTTTTGCGTACGCGCACCCTCTCGGTGCATCGAGTGGATCGGGCGGGTTCGATGACACGTTTATTATCATTACCGCATTTACTATACAGACTCTGACATGATACCAGGGGCTCTATTTTTGATTCGCTCTACGCGCCGCGAGCGCTCGATTTCTACTGATTTTCGTTCGACTTATGATTTGAATTTGGTATTTTTGAATCGCTCTTCTGCAACGAGTGGTCGGGACCACCAGCGACCAGCGAGCGATAGACACTATACTTATCTATGCGATAGACTAAACGTCATCGTCGAACACTGACATTACCACTTATTGACATTGACAGTAGGAACTGTTCTATGAACTTTGCGTTCCGTTTTCCTTGCATGAATTACCGGTTTTATTTTTCTGCGTAAAACGGATAAAATTAAACATTTTAAGTAATATTGGCAACACCTGAGGCGAATGATTCAAAAAAACAGTCAACCCTGTTTTCATGCGACTTGTAGTCGATCGTGACTTAAGTCGTGTGCGACGTCACACGAGCGAATCAAAAATAGAACCTTGGTCTTTTACAGTTACGCTTTATGTTTTTGCAAAAGTGGTTGCTATGCATAATCCGGTGTATTTTGTTGCGATGCCTGTCAAATAGATTTTAAAATTTATGTAATCTAAACCTAACGGGGTTTTATGAGGATTTTTTCGTGGGCTCAATGACTCCATGTTGTTTTTTGAGCTCCTGTGATTGTGCAATAAAATACCTCATCATTATTGGGATTTGGCAATTAATCAAACGATTGAGCAAGATTTCTGATGTATTTAATTTAGAAACAGTAAGCATACGTTTTACTGTGACTGGTTACAAAAAAGAGTAAGTAAGTAGCACCGCCATGTATTGAACAACTATTGAATTACGTTTACAAAGCTACGTACTGACTTTGAGCGTGTTTATTCGGCCCACAGTAAAGGACCACGTTTCGGTTCCGTATGTCATCACTGGCAACACGCACTGACTAAAGACTTTTGTCTTTAGACGCTGAGGTATTTTGGAAAATCATCAACCAAACCGAATACCGAAAGGAGTTCCCACGGGAATTGAACCCGGGACCTATTGCGTGATTCCAAGCGTGTAGCCACTAGTAGGCGGTCAGAAAATTTTTGGTTTGACTTCTTATATAAATCTGAAGAGCAGAAGGTGTCAAAAAATCGGACTATCTGCTCCCCCTTGATGAGATTTTGTGAGACACCTGACTCAACTCACATGAGATTTTCCTAATTGAATATGTTGAATGGACGCCCTAAGTGGAAAGAGTCGGTGTAATGCAAGGAGTATGGCTGGAGAGAGCGTGAACGAGGTTTTGTTCTGAACAAATACAGTAAAAGCTCTTTATTCGCGGGGTATATTTTCCATAAATATGCCGCGAATACAGAAACCGTGAATACGGAATGGTAATTTATATGGGATTATAGGGGATACGTTCCTAGGTGACAAAATAATAATAAAAAATACATAAAAAATTAATTTAATTGAAGTTTTTGAACATTTTAATTAATTATCTTAAGGCTTAGGCAATGGTTTGAAGAATTTTGTAATTATTTCTTGCTTGGCAGTTTTCAAAAGCTCCTTCAATTCAGACTGATACACAGCAGTCGCATTAGCAATTTGTTAAACCGTTTATAGTAAAAAGACGTAAAGCTGCTTCACTATCACTAAATAGTACTAATCACTAAATAGTATAAAACAAAGTCGCTACCCGCTGTCTGTATGTATGTATGTATGTATGTATGCTTAAATCTTTAAAACTACGCAACGGATTTTGATGCGGTTTTTTTTAATAGATAGAGTGATTCAAGAAGAAGGTTTATATATATAATACATGCATAATATAGTAGAGCAACACCGATAATTGTTGGGGTTTCTAATGTGATGTCGTAAATAAACACATCTTTTTGCGCTTACATTGCAAACGCTGGCTAAACCCTACCAGATAGATCAAAATAATGTACTACTGTATTGTACACCTTAGAAAGATCAACAAAAAAGTCCGTGATGGTATAGGTCTAACTATTGTATTTATGTCACTATAACTACTTTTATCAATTTTTTAAGTTGATAGAAATGCCGACCAAAATCAGACCATGTTATCCATACCTTTATATTAACCCTTATCAAAATAAATCATTTCATATTCAAGACTGCTTCAATAGCTGTATATAGCTTCTTCAATTATTGAAATAGGACATTCCATTCAAAAGATATAACGAATTTAAAAATCAAATACACACAGAAAAATAAACGCCGGGCCCTGTACACCAAACATGACCAAACTGAAGCATTCAAATAATGTAGTATTGACCGACGTGCGAAAGAGAGGCTTAGCGATGCTATTTAGCTGTGTATGAAATGAAAAAAATTACATAAGAAAAAATTAAACTCCTTAAAAATAAAATACATAAAACAAAGTGGTCAAGTGCGAGACGGACTCGCGCACCGAGGGCTCCGTGAAGAATATGATTAATAAACATACTGAAAATCACTATCACTAAATAGTATAATACCTCAGCGTCTAAAGACAAAAGTCTTTGATCAGTGCGTGTTGCCAGTGATGACATACGGAACCGAAAGTGGTCCTTTACTGTGGCACGAATAAACAAGCTCAAAGTCACTCAGCGAGCAATGGAACGAGCTATGCTCTTCTAACTTCTATACGTGATAAGGTCCGGAATTAGGAAATTCGCCGACGAAAGAAGGTCACCGACATAGCTCGACGAGTCAGTGAGCTTAAGTGGCAATGGGCAGGCCACATCGTTCGAAGAACCGATCACCGGTGGGGAGTAAAGGTTCTCGACCACGTACCGGGAAACGTCTACCAGGCCGTCCCCCTACTAGATGGACCGACGACCCGGTCAGAGTCGCAGGGAGTCGCTGGATGCAGGTAGCTCGGGACCAGTCGATGTGGCGTACCATGAGGGAGGCCTATGTCCAGCAGTAGACGTTTCCCGGCTGATAATGAAATAGTATAAAACAAAGTCACTTCCCGCTGTCTATATGTATGTATGCTTAAATCTTTAAAACTACACAACGGATTTTGATGCGTTTTATTTAATAGATAGAACCATTCAAGAGGAAGGATAATTTTAGGGATTTCTAATGTGATGTCGTAAATAAGCACATCTTTTTGCGCTTACATTGCAAACGCTGGCTAAACCCTACCAGATAGATCAAAATAATGTACTACTGTATTGTACAACTTAGAAAGATCAACAAAAAAGTCTGCGATGGTATATGTCTATCTCTTAAGGATAACCCACAGTAACCATTTTTATCCTTTACTTTTTCCGAGAAAAAACGGCTTATTTTGCAGCGATCTTAGGCAATATACAGCATTAATCCTTATCCATTTAAGTACCTTAGACACATTGTGCGTTTAATATAGATCAATATGGACCTTTACAGAGAGTAATTTAAATGAATATTTTCGAAGATATTACAGATCGCCTTCCTGAGAAAAAGGGTCTTGAAAGACACACAGACGGACAACAAAGTAAACCAATAACTAAGGGTCCCTTTTTTCCTTTTGAGTTACGAATCCCTAAAAATGTACAAAAATGAAAATATAGAAATGAAAAACTTTAGATTAAGTAAAAAAATTGAAACTCTAAAAATATAAATAGTAATTTAATCAGAAAAAACTATTTATGTCTTGCAAAAAGATACATTTACGTTTTTCCCAAAATGTTAAAAAGATAAATGTCCACCCGTGCGAAGCCGGGGCGGGCCGCTAGTTTACTATAAACGGAACAACAACATTTAAAAATATACTTTATTTATTGAGTTATAAGGTTGCTTTCATTCTGTTTGTTTACATTCTCAAAAACACCGATCGCGGCGAAGGCGGCTTGTGTCAAAGGCCTCGGCGATATCATTTAACAACATACTTTAGGCTAACTTGTAGTAAGATCTATTTTACTTTTTTATCAGTCAATTTGACAAGAATATTGGGTTGGATACCTATTGGAATACTTTTATTATTATGTATGTACTTATAAGATCCGCGAATAAAAATGTTTTAGTCGCGAATATAGAAATTGGGTCGCATTTTTTTCATCCGCAAATAGTGAAAACGCGAATAAAGCAAGCGCGAATAAGGAGCTTTTACTGTAGTGCCGATTCATGGTGGGAGGCGAGGTAAGCTGCGACAACACTAATGTTAGTGTCAGTGTATCAGAAAGAGACAATATGAAAAGACATCAACGCGCGTGTCTGATAAATTTGAAATTTAAACATTTTGTTTTATTAAATTTTATATCTGTGATATATCTGTTCCATCTTGTGTGTAATTTAAAGTTGTAGTACATATTCAACGACATTAAATTTTATAATTTGCTTTTATTAATAACGCATAATTTTTGAGTATAAAATTCCTCGCGGAAGTCCAAAATACGGTTGGCAACTGCGGGCCATGCACACTGCACTGGTTATTCTACTCCGTCGTGTAGCTTGTTATATTTTCAAGTTATATAGTGTCAGTTTATCTCTGTTGAACTTAAAACATATGCATCAGCCCGTATCAGTGAGTTCGCAGTATTTCTGTACGTTTGCGAGGAAATTTCCAAACTGTCAGACATCGCGTACCAATTACATCTGAATAATATCAAGACACCGATAACAGATAACTTATCATCTGCTGGAGCGTTCACAGTGAGATTACTTTAAGGGTTCCATAGTCAAAAGGTCCAAATGCAACCACATTCTTATGGCAACGATAAACTTGATAATTTAATTTTTACAATTGCGTTAATCGCGCCTACAAGAAAAGTAAAATTGGCATGCTCATAAATGTCCATACTTATAATTTATAATATAACCAGCTTCTGTCCGCGACGTCCGTCGTGATGGGAACTACTTGTTTAATCTGTATAAAATACCACGCTTCGTCACAGGAGTCTCTAGACAAATATCGCGCTTTTTCGAGCTGTATTCAAATTATGGCGCGTAAAGTTCAGCGCTTTTTACTTACGGGTGGCAACACTGACGCACATTTTCAACTGTCGAAGTTAGTTCAAATTTAGAATGTGCTTTTAAAATCTCACCTCAAGTATTTGTGTTTATTTTTTTGATACGGAACCCTGCGTAGTTATGAATGAGACTCACACATGGCTGATGTTTATTGAGTTCTGATAAGATTACTAGTGTCAATAAACTCAATAGAAAGTAGGTTATTATAATTTAAATTGCTTCATCGCTGTAGCTTATGTATCAGTGGCGTAAGCAAGGATTCGAGGATTCCATCAAATTTTCATACTAAACTTCTGTTGCCATAATCTTTTAAAAATATAATAGCTGGATTTGTGTAGTAACTATCTAAAAATAGTACATCAGATTGTGATGTCGCTAAATGAGTATCATTAACATACAACTTCACAGTGAATCACAATTTTCATTTTAAACACTTTCGATTATTGTTCAAAGCGCCATCTATGAACCGTTAGCTGCGTAACTGCTATTGTAGCTAACTACGAAGTTGTAAATTAATGTTATTCATTTCGCGACACTATAATTTCGTCTTCTATTTTTAGGTAATTACTTATCAAAGACAGCTATTCTATTTTAAAAGATTATGGCAACAGAAATTTATTATGGAAGCATTAGGAGAGGGATAACGTTAACCTTCGCAACATCAAGGGCACATCATGTAATGTAATGTAGAGTTGCGAGTTCCTGATCAACTCCCATGCCGATTGGAAGGGACTAAGCCGTTCTAGAGTCAAATTGTGTCTTGCGTTGAAGAAGATCACTAACAAACCCTTCCGAATCCCAACAGCAAATTTGTATATTATGTGAAGTACTCACCGTTAGACAACTCTTTGTCCTCCATAGCACCTTACGCTGGCACTCCTCTGTAAAATACTTGCCCTAGAAGAAGGCAGCAGCCCTGCACATATGATAATATTATTATAAATTCGTATTATTATATCGGAACGCCAGTGCTATTAACCCCGTTATTTGGCGGCATACTAAAGTAACACTGCTAGGCAGACTGGTCATACTGTTAAATATAAGAAATAGTAGAGGTCACAAAACACTCTCTTGAGGAACACCGTGGGTAAACTATTCGCTGATTTGACGCATTAAACATGCACGAAATTTAAAAAATACGTTTAAAACGATTTGACAATTTCACTTTGTTATCATAAGGTGTTATAATATCACACGTGAGTGGGTACTACTTAGCGCCGCCGTTGATCAACGCAGGCCATTACATTTATAGCCGGCGGTTACACGTGTCCAATGTAAATAAACAACTCACTCGTATGTACATACTGACTCACGATGCGATGCATTTACAACGACACGTGGAGTGAATAGGAAATAGATGTTTGCAGATCATAGCATACAATGTAGGGTGTCATTCAAAATCAAGTCAAAATCTCATACATATCTCGTTATCATCATCAACAGCCTATATATATGTCCCCACTGGAGGGGCTCAGGCCTACTCTCCTACAGAGAGTGTATGGGTCATAGTCCACCACGCGGGCCCAGTGCGGATTGGCGGACTTCACATGCCTGTTCAAGACATGCAGGTTTCCTCACGATGTTTTCCTTCACCGTTAAGCAATCGGATAATGTACTTGAATTGAAAAACAACTCATAGGTACACGGCTGGATTCGAATCCGCGCCACCGACGCTTCCGTCATTTATTTAATGGTAAGCGCAAAGGTTGTTGTTTAATTCGCTCTCTAGCCAACACGTGCACGGTACTGACGTCAACTCTTGCGCACGTGAAAAATACCATCCCATCACAGTTCCATGCGCAAATATCTTTCTTCTAATAGTATAAGTGCAGGTTTTCTCACGGTATTTTCCGTCACCGAAACGCCAACGGTAATGATTTTTAAATAATGAAACTCACAGGACGTTTTGTAGAACAAATAAAGTTAGTAAAAGACTAAAATGTCCCTACAGCTCGCACCAAGCGTACAGATGAAATATTGAATGCGCTACCGGTTTCTGTGTTCCCCGAAAACTTCAAACGAAGAGGAAATAGGCATCTTCCAAATCAAAGCGTAACGTTATCGTCACTTAACATCAGGTGAGATTGTGGTCAATACTTGACCTATATTGTATTAAAAAAATTGTAACTTTTGATTTTACAATATACCTCATGAACACGAATCGTAATCGTCAACTGAATATGTCCACAACTGGACATGAGCCTCCCTCATAGATCACCACGGGGTAGTATAGAATAGACACTTTATACACACATTGTTACACAGATCAACAAATATCTGGAATACAAACAACTGCATCCTGTCAACAAGGCCTGCAGACATCCTTCTTTCTCACTCGTACTCGTGATTTGGCCGTGTGCCTGTCTCACCTGCATCTCATCACCACCACCCAGGACGTCACAGAATACATTAAGAGAAAGACCAACTACATCGTGAGAATGGAGCAGCTGTAGTCACGCCACGACACATGCTTCAAGCATTCGTGGTGCAAGTCCCGACCTGCAATCTGGATAACTTCATGAGGGACTTCTGGACGAAGGGCATGGTGTACCGTCGCTTCCGAGGGAGTATAGCGACCAATTCCACCAGAGCGGAACGAATGGACTGAATAGAATCTGCTTCTTATTTTTGTTTTGTTAGTCACAGATCAGTGCGCTCTCCAGAAAAAAGGTGAGCTTCGACAAAGGCCTCATTTTCGAAATTAAGTGTATCCAAAAATGATAACCATCAATCTGAATAGATACTATTTATATACCTCTACAGTAGATTGGCAAAACTCACAAGCTCTTATCGCTTTCACTGGTAAAAATTTATGATACGAATATCTGATAACGGACTCCGTGGCGCAGTGGTCTAAGTTAAGTAAGTTGGGGACATTATCAATATCGCTTTGTGAGACATTCTCAAGTTTGTTTAAGACATTGCAGGCTGAATCACCTGATTGTCTGAAATATAATATATATGATTCCGTGCTTCGTTAGTCACGTTAATCCGTTGTTCCCGGTTACTATCTACGACAGGTACGTGAGCCATGTCACAGGACTATGACCGCTCCACAACTCTTGACACTAGTATAAGGTTTCCACATCCTACAAAATCTACCGTGCCACTCAAAAAGGTCTACCGTCTAGCTCTACAAGGTCTACCGTTTAACTCTACAAGCTGAACTCTACAAGCACTACATCTTGATCAATAAGTATGGCTAGACTTGACACAGTGTCCCCTACTTCTAACAAAAGGTTGCCTGGAAGCAAAGACATTTAATAGTAATAGACCGGACAAAGCAAACAAAAATTTTGATCCTAAACTTATTACCAATTGGTAATAAGTTACTGAATCTATTGTCACATCACGTCACGCGGCCGTACAAGATATTTGACATACCGTTGACTTTTGAGATCAAAATGTTTATATGAAACGTTTCCCAATGCCCGCTCTATAACCAATTACTATATTTAAATATCTCTGCCTGGAAGTAATCATTTTTACCGGTGAAGCCGACTAACTGAACCTTATAATTGGTATTATATTATTGAGTTTATATTTTATTCACAAATTATAATATTTTCCTTAGCGATATTTCTGAGATTTCGTGAGCTCGGCTCCGATTACTTTCTCGTTATTGCTTATTTGCGGATTCTTGATTGTTTGTTATTTGAGTAATATCCAATTTAGATATATTAATAGAATATCGAATTTATTCATTCTCAAACATACACAAGGTTTTGTTCGAGACTTCGTCCGTGTGGACTTCAGAAATTATGAGGCCTTAGCAAGTGTTACAAAATTAAATACTACCTTTATAGTAATATCATCCTGAGCAGAATGAAATTTTAATAGCGAACGTAGTTCCAAGGTCGCGATCCCAAAAAGAAAAGGTAAAGTAAGGTGTTTCAAAGCATCCTCAAGTGGCTCTTCACACGCACAGAAGACCAACAAAGGCGGGGAGCTAAAAGCCTCCTGAAATATAATATAATTCAATTCCATCAACAATCTGCACAAATATTAGCTCGGCCAACGCAATTTGGTGATATTTCACTCTCTAACCCTTCCCAAGTGTTGATGTTGACACAAAAAGTTCAAATATTTTCGCAGTCTGTGTTTGAGGACTTGCTTCTGGAGTCAGTGATGTGGGTATAAGATTGATATCTCGAGGAATCATTAAACAAATTACGACTGTCAAACAAATACTGCTCCATTGCGCATGGGTAGGCAGAGTCAAGTATGGCTGGAGAGCAACTGGAGAGTAAGCGTGAACGCGGTTGGGTTATAAACAAAACTCACCGATTTACGGTGGGAGGCGAGGTAAGCTGAGACAACGTCAATATACATGTCAGTGCACCAGAAAAGGACAACATGAAAGAGATCAACGCGCTTGTCTTATAAATTAAAATTTACGACGTTTTGTTTAAATAACTTCAATACCTGTGAAATATTTTGGGTACTTTGATGTTCACATCATCATCATGTTAATTTTTATTTAGCTTTTAATAATTAAGCGTAATTTGACTTTGAGGATAAAATTCCTTGTGTATCATTTAAAGCGAATATTGTTGGCGCCCGCCCACCCGCTCCATCATTATTTGTGTGTGGGTAGAATAAACTGTTATAAGTGTGAGCAAAACCATCGAGTTATAGTTTTTCTCAATTATAATAGATACCCTGAAATAGGCCACACCCGGCTAAAAGAAGTAAATAGAAAAGATATACGCATTGTTATTTAGTAGACTATTGGTAGCAAATAGCAATGCAATGAAAAATGTATAGCAGGCTCATTTTATGTCGTAAATGATTGTGTTTGCTTTTTACAAAGATTTTTTTAAAGAAAAACACAAGATTTAAATACGTTACGATTAGCAATGCTGGTTCAATTTGACTACGGGACTCGTTGATTTAAAAATGACACGGACTTACGGTTGGACTAACGTTTAGAATTCAGAGACATCGTAATCTATCCAACTGGAACTACTTGTTATATTGGGATGAAAATTAAAACTATTTCAAAATGTGGCAACCGGTTTGTTTCGCCACTTCCGGTACCTGCTGTTTTTTTCTTCAGAAATAACAAGTTTCAGTTGATGATAATGAAAAGTGTACACTATTTTGCCATTTTTCGAAGCTACTACTTACCAGCATTTTATGAAAAGTTACGTGCATTCTATGTTTTATTTAAGCAATATATAATTGTCTTTGTTCTCATATTTCAAACAAAGAAGAGGAGCTGTAACAAGTTCTATTACGTCTAATAATAACTGTATAATTATGAACGTATTTCATAAATCCTTTGACATATAAAGCATCGTTAATTACATTTAACTACCAAATAATTAATTAAAGAATGAGTCAAGACTGTGATTTTCCGGTAAACACGACCAATTTTGTACTCTAGGCACTTAACAGTTCTCGCACACCAAGTTTGCCCCTCTGAAGTTAGCTCTCCGCAATTACAAACATGTACAGTCGGAATGTGTGCGTATTATTTTCGATAACAACTATCCCTAGATGTCATAAAACACTAGGACATTTCTTTCCACCCGCTAACTTGCCTTGCCTCCCATTTATACGTTAATAATTGTTACTTCGCGGTCGTTTGGGTCTAACTTCAGAGGGGCAAACATAGTTTGCGAGTACTATACCATGTTTAAATTCAATAAGATATATGTTGAATAATTTGAGATTGCATTCATCTCAATTCAGAGTAACCTATCCCATGGATGGCGCTAAACTAGCAACAACCTTTTGCTATCGTTAAATCGCGCGCTACATAACGGCACAACAATATTAAAAACACGAAATTTTATACTAAAAGAGTCGGTTCATAGTCTGATCTCTTCGTAATTTGAATCCGGAATCGAACCGAAATGAATAATTAAAATGTCTACCTTCCCTAAACCCATTTCAATTGTGATAGCTGCCTCCATAAAATATCAATTACTTGGTAGATTTGTACCGGAGCCACAATTATCCATCAAGTGTCGGGTCCGGCATGGGTCCGACTGACCACAGACCCATTCATAAAGTAACGGACTGTGACGGATCAACAATTTACACGCGCAGCGAGCACTAATGGTTTTTGGAGCACTTACGCGTAATTGTTTTGATTATACCCGAATGTCTTTATTTTGTCCTCACAGAGCACGGAATCCTACTCTAGCAATGGCGGCGCAACGTAGCGTAGCTATTCCGTACGGATAGTTCATCTATTGCTCCTTGAACATTTCCCCACTGTAATTAATATCTAAATAATGTAAGAGTAATAGAATTAATTTATCGATATAATCATGTATTGCTACAAATACACACCGAAAAGGGATATACATAAATATACACAAAACAACTGCAAGAAGGTGATAGAAAATATTATTCTGGCGCATGTTGTGCTGCTGAAATAGTCTCGGCGTTTATTTTTCTTAATTTTGTACTTAAGTGTGTTTAATTAATGTGTAATTGCTCATAATTGAATGTTTAAAGAAATAATTGTGTTGTTTGCGGTTAGTTTTGTGTTTATTAAGGCGTAATTGCTCATTAGAATCTTAAATGAATTCAAGTTGTTTTTAGGGTTCCGTCCGACTGTCACAAGAAAACAATGTTTTCCTTAGGCCTAGACACTGTAGGCTATCCAACATATATAGATATAATATAGAGCATAGCATGTCCAGAATTGATCAGATTTGTAGCCTGCTGGACTCGCATTCCGAAGGTCCCGGGTTCAATTCCTACTCCTATCGGTACTCGGTTTTGTTTGAGCTATAAATGATATGTCAGCCTGGCTAGCTACCACCACGTTACCCTTAGTCTGTCGTCAAACAACAGTGTTCATAGCACTGTTGTGTTCCGGGATAAAAGGCAGGTAGCAGAGCCAGCGCCTTATTAGTTAATTAATGCATTAATGCGTCGAGTTCAATAATAAACTTAATTTTATCGAAATTGATTGAGCACTTTTTGAGAAAATCAACAAACGCCAAATATTTACCCAGATAACCTCTACCTCTAAGGGTGAACATTTTTAAGACAGTTGAAGTCGGTTTTTAGTTCTTTTTGAATGCGTTAATTATTATACCACATATTCAGTTCTGCTGCACGGACACTATCTTAGCGAACGAAATAAGGTTCACGTCCAACAATAGAGCTGATGAGTGTGCTGAGGATAATGATTTGAAGATTGCTCTGGTATTGTTCCAGATCCTGCCGTACATCGACGGCTTCAACCACGTGTCGAAGATAGCTGCGCTCACCGACGTGGAGATCAGCCTGGTGCGCGCATGCGTGCAGAACCTCGTCTATTACGGGGTAGTCACTCTGGTGCCTATCTTCCAGTACTGCGCTGTGAGTAGAGACTACCTATCTAACTGACTATATATACTAAAAGGTCATCGCATTTATCTTCATCGTCATCAGCCAGGTAACGCCACTGCTGGACTGCTGCCTCCTCCATGGTAATACAATGCCACATCGACCAAGCCACTTGCATCCAACAACTTCCCGCAACCTTAAGCCGGTCGTCGGTCCATCTAGTAGCGGGACGGCTCGATAAGCGGTCGCCACTCTAGAACTTTTACACTTCAGCTCACTGGCTCGCCGAGTTATGACGGTAACCCAAATCCGTCAACAGATTTCCTCATTCCAGATTTTATCACATAAAGAAATTCCGAACATAGCTTGCTGAGTGGCTTTGAGCTTATTCGGCCCACAGTAAAGGACCACGCTTCGACTCCGTATGCCATATTATTTGTGATTTATCTTACAAGTCACAAAACTAAATTATTTCCAGGTGTACAGCGCAACACCTAAACTGAGGCAGCTGACACGGTGCGCGGGCCTGCAGCGGCAATGCGTCGAGTTCTGCGCGAGATCATGTACGGAAATGTGGTTTATATTTCTTTTCTGTCAACTTTTGACCCCTTTCACTTAGAATGGGTCAAGGTCACGGTATAATGCGGTACTCCTGCGTAAACCATTGTAGAGTAATTAAGATTGCTTCCCCAATATGTTTGACACGGGACGGACTTGGCGGTTCCCCCATCCTATCCTATCCGGCAAAAACAAGTTTAAGTGTAAGTTTTCCGTTTTTCGAGCTTTTCTTTAGTGTTATCCATAGCGCGTATGTATACTATAGTCTGTGCCCAGTTAGGAACTTCGATTCAACGGAGTGTTCCACGACACTCGCTCAGTTTTTGACCTCATATGTCCGTATATTAACTTGTCTCCCTCTTCTTCTGTTTCCGTCTCATAGTTGCCACCCTGTTCAGATTTGTCAAGTTTCCTGCATACCGCCATGTCAACTGTCTTATTTTCTTTATTATGTCTTCCATCTGTGGTGTAAGTCTGAATGTGCGGTGTTTTAATGTGAGGCATATCACATCTTTTGATCCCAACAACATCATGGTACTTTTAACCCGACATAAAAATGGATATTTCAAATCCGACCTGCACTTGTACACTATAAAAAAATATCAGGGAATAATCTAAAGATACACAGAAAAATACTAGAGTTACACTATCGGTTTTATTTTGTTTCTACAAAATCATTATTTTTGTAAAGTCAAATGTCATTTTATTGACGCCATATTTGTTTTTATACTAAGTCTTGCCTGTTTTCCAAAATATTCAAAAATGTTAATTGAATCACTTTTATTTGATAATGACCATTGAAAATTACAAGTGCACTAGTCCAAGCACTCACACAGGGCTCCATACTTTGTCGGAACGTGTCATTTGACGGTGTAACTGTTGTATTTCAGCCCGTCAGCCCCCCAAAGTGAGCGACATATTCCGAGTGTACGCCGGCATGACGTACGGCAGCACCGTCCGCGACCTGTGCCGGCGCATGCGCCCCCAGGAGCTGGCCATCAACGAGCGCAAGCTGGTCCTCTTTGGAGTGCTGGAGGGGCTCATACGGAGGGTATACAAGGTGAGCCCTTGGCACTGTACCTTTTTATACCATACCTACATAACTTGAACTTAAAGGACCTGCAAGTTTGTCTCACATAAGAGGTACTACAATGACCCAGTTTCTCAGATGACAGAGGGTTCCATTAAAAGAAGTGTGAGTAGAGGTTATTTCGGTTATAGAGCTGCGTTTATAAAGTAAACTAAACGGAAATTTATATGCTTCGTGCGAGTGAGAGAGGTGATAAATTGATGTTATCTCAGTTACAGCCTATAAATTTTTTCAAAATTTGATACAGTGGTTTGCTTTGTCCCTCTCTAACAGAGGTAAATTGTCGGGACCTCAGCATGAGATCAAGGTATGGAGGTTTATCACTTATCCAGGGCCCACTTAACCAAGTTTCACTGTACTTCCATTTTAGCCCAAGGACCACTGTCAGGTCATAGATTTCTAATCTGTTTAACAATATGAAAGAAATAAGAAAAAATTTTTTTTAAATATAATTTGAGCCACGTCTTAACTGTACTAAAATGTAACTAAAGAGAAAATATAGGTCAGCAAATATATTTTTTCAAACTTTTGATTTTTATATTGATTGATTGAAATACGAAAATATCGCAAAACATGAATTTAAATATCGATCTAGGGTAACATTACACTCTAGCGCCATATTAGCATGATTTATTTCGTTGACCCTTTTACAGCTTCCGTATCATGCGAACAGAGTATCATTGGCTTTCGTATTGCTCCAGTTGATATAGGAATCTAGCGCTTCTCTGTTTTGTTCAGCAACCTACAAACCTTTATTTAAGGATGTGTTTTCCTGTTTGTAACTATCGTCCCCCAAATAACTTCTTTGTGAAACTGAAAATAGTTTGGGTAGACGGAACAATAGCGTAAACAACAGCGTCGGTGGATAAGGCGCGGACTCTCAATTTGAGGGTACGGGTTCGAATCCAGCCGTGTACCTATGAGTTGTTTTTCAACTCAAGTACATTATCCGATTGCTTAACAGTGAAGGCAAACATCGTGAGGAAACCTGCATGTCTTGAACAGGCATGTGAAGTCCGCCGATCCGCACTGGGCCTGCGTGGTGGACTACGGCCTATGCACTCTCTGTAGGAGAGTAGGCCGGACACCCTGCAGTGGGGACATATATATATAGGCTGTTGATGATGATGATTAACAATAGCGGATTTAGCGGGCAGGATTGCCCCGCAAGCGTGACACCCGCAAATGTCCTTTTAATACGAGTATGTAGGAGCTCTATATGTTGGAGGTCCCGGGTTGAATTCCTAGTGGATTAACTATAGGTACTGGGTTTTGTTGGTGGTAGGATTTTCCATGTCCGCCTGTCTAGCTACCTAAGTCTGCCGCCAAACAGGAGTGTTAATAGCACAATTGTGTTCGGGTATGAAAGGCAGCAGAACCAGTTTCTCATTAGGTTGAGGTGCGCCGATACTTTTTATCCAGTGCTGCCGTGGTATGATTTTTGAAGTCAGGGCAGACGAAATAAAAAAAACTTGATAATGATAAAAATATTTATATGTATCTGTTGCAGTATCCGATAACGCTGACCAACGAGGACGCAGCGAGCGTGGTGAGTGCGGAGAGCGAGCACAGCGGCTCCCTGGTGCGCACCTACAGCGGCCTGGTGTGCCTGGACGAGCTGTGCTGCCAGGGCGGGATGACCGCGACACAGCTAGAGGAGCAGCTAGAGAGGGACAGCAACGTCGTGTTCATCGTCAAATGAAGTGTTCGCAACGGGGATGAGGTATGGCAACTTCGATGTCAAAGGGGAATCAATATCGAAACGTATTATCAAAGGGGAAGATGTGTTATTTGAACGACAATTTAGTTGTCAAAGGGGAATTAGTATGATAATATGTGATGATGTGAATAGTAAAGGTACGAGTATATGACAGTGTTGTATTGTCAACGAGGATTAGGTATGGCAACTTGTTGTTATTAAAGTGAAAAAGTGAAAGATTTAGAGTGAGAGTTGTGTATTGAGAAATGATTGGTATAAGCACACGTCGGACGCTTGGAGCAAATGTCGTGAATCGGCACACATCGAACGGTCATTTTCAGCGACAGTCTCTTGCGGGGGAAGTGAGGTATCTCGGATCGGCGGGAGGCGGTGAACTTTCTTTCTGTTCGTAGTATTAATTCTGTGGTGCAGTTGTGATTTCAACAAGATGTTATGCCGTAAAATATGTTGAGAGGAAGTGTGGAAGCGTTTTCGTTGTGGTTTATTTGTCAAATGAATGGAATAAAGTGATGACGTCAAATAGACTCTTATACCAAATGAGGTTATGTAAGGCGCATATCCTTGAGTAAGTTGTGAAAAACTGAGAAATATTAACTTCCTAGTAACTGGCCAAAGTGCGTTATTAGCACTATAAAATAGAAACTTATATTTATAGGCTAAGCTGAAAAAAATAGTTATGGATATGTTGAATATTATAATTCCGGTGTAGATTCATAAAAATTATGTATAACTGTAAATCCGATATACTCGCATTTAGAGACAGATAAACATATTTTAAAATAAAATGGAAGTATGGAATTAAGTACAGCATTAGAATTTTGATAATATTTTAGTGTTAAATATTAAATAGTTAATGTACGAGTTTTAGTTTGTGTGACGGTTATAAATAAGTATTTTATACTGATGACGATCTCCCAGCTTATGTTTGTATAAAATATATTTTTAAATAATGTGTAAAATTTTATGTATATTTTTGATTGCCAAGTTAACAGAGACGCCCCATATATATTGAAAATAGATGTAAGTGTTCGAATAAAAGACAAACATTTATCGTGTATAGTTTCTATTATTAAATAAACTAAGAATATTTTTATAAAAGGAATGAAGTAATTTGGAGATTTATACTAAAAACGAGCTGCTCAAAGTTACGTAGTAAACATAGTTTTTGTATTCGGAAGTGTAGTAAAAAAGGTGCTATAAAACTTTTAAATAATGTATAATTTTGAGTTATTCCCACCGATTTTCCAAGTGTTCATTGTTATTTTATACCGCTTAAATCTTTTAAGTTACTATTTCCCAAAAATGTATGACTAGTCTCTTAGCCTTAAATTTTTGTGAGCTTTGTCCAAAAATACATCACTTGTCGGCTGACCGCCGAATGTAAATAAAATATTTTTGCTAGTCACTGACCTCGATTTCAAAAAGAACATATTTTTCAGATCTAAAAACTGCCCATCTCTTTCTGATCTTAACGTTGTGAAAAGCGTGGCGATATATCAACACAAAGTCTGTAGATGTCGCTATCCAATTAATAATAAAAACTGCTTCAAAAACTGTCGCTATGTCCGGGAATATAGAGTATTTTTGATATCACATAAAAATTCAATCATCGATTTATCACAGAAGTATTTTTATGGGGATGTAAATTTTTATATTGTTTTATACCTTTATAACCATAATTTGTAGAGTATGTTCTTTTTTAAAATCGACAGTTTTTTTATATTTTAATTATTGTATCTTGATCTTGTATATTTCACACAGAAGTGCTCTGTGCTATTTCATTAAGGTTGACCCACAATGAGCGATTGCCTTGATCAAGTTGCTCTAGTGGAGACTTTGAGTTTGATTCCTATTTTCTGTAGGAAAAGTTAAATTTCTTTGCAATCCATTACGCATTTCCACACTTAGACTGTGAAACTGATATTGAACTTCAGGCTGAAGTGTTAAGCTAACTCATATAAGAATATTCACTGTCAGCTTGCAAATAAACAGCTAAATTTAAAAGTGTAAGTTATTCCTTACAAGATTTTTTCTTCTATTTTTGTACTACTACTAAACATACGTAAATACGTACGCCACGTCTCATCCCATCTCGATATAAACTGGTCGCATCCTACATAAATAGATGTGTTGAGATGCTCAATGTGTCTCAATCTTTATTATTTTTAATTAATCTAGAATTATCTTAAGGGTCCACCTCCATCAAAGTTTCATACTACATTTCCGTTGCCATAATCTTTTAAAATATAATAGCTGGATTTGTACAGTAACTATCTAAAAAAAGGACATCAGTTTGTGATGTCGCGAAATGAGTATCATTAACATACAACTTCACAGTGAATCACAATTTTCATTTTAAACACTTTCTATTATTGTTCAAAGCGCCATCTATGAACCGTTAGCTGCGCAACTGCTATTGTAGCTAACTATGAAGTTGTAAATTAATGATATTTATTTCGCGACATTATAATTTCGTCTCCTATTTTTAGGTAATTACTTATCAAAGCCAGCTATTCTATTTTAAAAGATTATAGCAACAGAAACTTAGTATAGAAGCATTAGGAGAGGGATAACGTTAATCAAAGTCAATGCATGATGTAACTGTTGTGAAATATTATTTTTAAGAGATTATTAACTTCGAGAGAATTATTATTACCGCCATGAACGAAGTTTGTAATGTTAATATTGTTGCTAGTTCTACAACTTTATAAGACTCGATGTTTTGTATGAATGTTTATAATAATTGAGATATAACAATACTGTAATATTTTTGTTATATATTTTCTATGTTTATGAAATGTTTAGATATTATGCCCTATATGTTATTTTGTATGTAAGCGACTCAATTAAATAAGTATTTTGGGTAATGCGTTTTTATTTATCTTTTACTACCTCTACATAGTCTTAGCACAGTTGTTGTTACAATGTAACAAGCTAGCTTCTAGTTGAAGCTCTTGGGTGTGCACGCATCCATCCAAGACCATACCTTCCGAAAAGTTGAGATGAAGGCCGAGTTCAAATATTGAATATATGAAGTTGTTATAGTGAGGAATTTTATAGGCTATTTTTATAGTTAACAAAAATATATTTTGCTAATGAATTTAAACATCGAACAAAGTCGCAGACGCTATAGGATCTTTCACTTACCTGCTCGAATAAACCGGTACTGTTGCTTCTTTTCCCCTTGAAGTTTAGTTTGAATGTACGAAGCATTTGGCTTCATTGTCATGTTAGAATAGCTAAGTATGGAATTCCCAACCAGTTTCCATGTAATCACTCTCTATCTCTATGTGTATCTCTCTTTTTCTATAATACAAATACAATACACAAATATTTAATTAAATAAAGGATGTGTGGGTCGTCAGCTTCCTCATTGAGCTAGGGGAATTCTACGCATGCCAAATTTTAAGGCAATTTAGGAGCAATCAAACTTTAGCATTCATAATTTAGCAGCAACCATAACTCAGTTACAGCGAGTTGTTTTTAGTGAAGGAAGGAAGGAAGGCAAACCAGTGAGGTTAAGGCTTTAGACTACAGTCAGGCATTTAAAGGACAATTACAGCAATGAGAGCCAAAAAAATTGACGATCACATTGATAAACTGTTGGATCTACGAACGAAATACCGTCTGTATCTTCGTAATTATTCAAGTTACGATTATGTATTGTACCATAACGTACCAGTAAGTCATAACTCGTAAACGGTGCGTCCTAGGCCAAAAATAACCAAATTTTCAAGCCCCCCTTGACGAACACCCCCGTCGCTTAAATTTTTCTGTCGAATGAACCCATAATCATCATCATCAAATATCATCACTAGAAAGTGAATGGGTTCAATAGCAGTACAATGGTAATTTTAAAATTGTTGGTCTTCAGTAAGTCATAACTCGTAAACGGTGCGTCCTAGGCCAAAAATAACCAAATATTCAAGCCCCCCTTGACGAACACCCGCCGTCGCTTAAATTTTTCTGTCGAATGAACCCATAATCATCATCATCAAATATCATCACTAGAAAGTGAATGGGTTCAGTAGCAGTACAATGGTAATTTTAAAATTGTTGGTCTTCAGTAAGTCATAACTCGTAAACGGTGCGTCCTAGGCCAAAAATAACCAAATTTTCAAGCCCCCCTTGACGAACACCCCCCGTCGCTTAAATTTTTCTGTCGTATGAACCCATAATCATCATCATCAAATATCATCACTAGAAAGTGAATGGGTTCAATAGCAGTACAATGGTAATTTTAAAATTGTTGGTCTTCAGTAAGTCATAACTCGAAAACGGTGCGCCCTAGGCCAAAAATAACCAAATTTTCAAGCCCCCCTTGACGAATACCCCCCGTCGCTTAAATTTTTCTGTCGAATGAACCCATAATCATCATCATCAAATATCATCACTAGAAAGTGAATGGGTTCAATAGCAGTACAATGGTAATTTTAAAATTGTTGGTCTTCAGTAAGTCATAAGTCGTAAACGATGCGTCCTAGGCCAAAAATAACCAAATTTTCAAGCCCCCCTTGACGAACACCCCCCGTCGCTTAAATTTTTCTGTCGAATGAACCCATAATCATCGTCATCAAATATCATCACTAGAAAGTGAATGGGTTCAATAGCAGTACAATGGTAATTTTAAAATTGTTGGTCTTCAGTAAGTCATAAGTCGTAAACGGTGCGTCCTAGGCCAAAAATAACCAAATTTTCAAGCCCCCCTTGACGAACACCCCCCGTCGCTTAAATTTTTCTGTCGAATGAACCCATAATCATCATCATCAAATATCATCACTAGAAAGTGAATGGGTTCAATAGCAGTACAATGGTAATTTTAAAATTGTGGGTCTTCAGTAAGTCATAACTCGTAAACGGTGCGTCCTAGGCCAAAAATAACCAAATTTTCAAGCCCCCCTTGACGAACACCCCCCGTCGCTTAAATTTTTCTGTCGAATGAACCCATAATCATCATCATCAAATATCATCACAAGAAAGTGAATGGGTTCAATAGCAGTACAATGGTAATTTTAAAATTGTTGGTCTTCAGTAAGTCATAACTCGAAAACGGTGCGCCCTAGGCCAAAAATAACCAAATTTTCAAGCCCCCCTTGACGAACACCCCCCGTCGCTTAAATTTTTCTGTCGAATGAACCCATAATCATCATCATCAAATATCATCACTAGAAAGTGAATGGGTTCAGTAGCAGTACAATGGTAATTTTAAAATTGTTGGTCTTCAGTAAGTCATAACTCGTAAACGGTGCGTCCTAGGCCAAAAATAACCAAATTTTCAAGGCCCCCTTGACGAACACCCCCCGTCGCTTAAATTTTTCTGTCGAATGAACCCATAATCATCATCATCAAATATCATCACTAGAAAGTGAATGGGTTCAATAGCAGTACAATGGTAATTTTAAAATTGTTGGTCTTCAGTAAGTCATAACTCGTAAACGGTGCGTCCTAGGCCAAAAATAACCAAATTTTCAAGCCCCCCGTCGCTTAAATTTTACTGGCGAATGAACTCATTACCATCGTCATGGAAAGTGAATGGGGTCAATAGATCATGACAATCATAGGGACTTGCATGTCGTATTTACGGCCAAGCAGGTCAGAGAGATCGTGAAAGGGATGACTAGAGTCAAGTTACCTGGGCACGATAAAGCAGCAGTAAAACGTCCAGTTGGATTGATGTGTGGGTCGCCAGCTTCCTCATAGAGCTAGGGGAATTCTACGCATGCCAAATTTTAAGGCAATTTAGGAGCAATCAAACTTTAGCATTCATAATTTAGCAGCAACCATAACTCAGTTACAGCGAGCTGTTTTTATTGTGTCAGCTGGAGACCCATGTCTATAACAGCATATAAGAAATAACACTTTATAATAACACTTTATGGTGTGTGTGTGATATAACACAGTATAAGAGGTATATGAAAATAACTAAAAATAAATGTTTGAGAAATCTATATCATGTTTTATTCAATAATTGCTACTGAAAATATACTAAATACCGAGCTCAACAATTATTGATCATAGTGATATAAGCTGTATGTGTTGCACATATACCTCTTATACTATGTTATGTCACATCATAAAGTGTTATTTCTTATATGTTGATTCATTACTAAACTAAATCTTGATTCCCTATTAGTCAAATTAGTAGATTTGAATTATGCACCAACGGTGAAGGGTTAGACTCTAGCTAGACCTCAAATTTGGTGAAGATCGTTCGTAATCTCTCTATGAAGTTAATCGGTAGTATACCATTGCTTATTTCAGTCGGCTCCTGGTCTAACACGCTCAATATACCAATTCAATCAATACGAAAGTGCAGGTTAAAATGAATTTTAAAACAATCACAGCTAAGTTGAAACTCTATTGTAATAGCGTAGCGTACTGAACGGCAACGGCCCGCTCAGCGGCGTCCGTGCGATTATTTTGAATTTTTTGGCGGGAAAATAGTTTTTGGCTTATAACTTTGAATCTAGACAGCCTGGAGATTTGAAATTTTGACTCGTGAACGCTCCTATTGTATGGTCTTATTTGATCTTTAAAACGAAGTTCTCACTTATGTAGTTTCAGAGATACAACATGTGTCAGCTGGCGACCCGTGTCACCAGCTTACACACACATTTTGGCTCGTAGCTCAAACAGTTTTAGCACTAGAGATTCGAAAATTTTGGCGCCTGGCGCTGAAATTTTGCCCTAAAATATGAAGTACAATACATAATCGTATCTTGAATAATTACGAAGATACAGATGTGTAAGCTGGTGACACGGATCGCCAGCTTACACACGGTATTTTGTTCGTAGATCCAACAGTTTATCAATGTGATCGTCAATTTTTTTGGCTCTCATTGCTGTAATTGTCCTTTAAATGCCTGACTGTAGTCTAAAGCCTTAACCTCACTGGTTTGCCTTCTTGGCATGTGTCAGCTGGAAACCCATGTCTCCAGCTGACACACTAAAAACAGCTCGCTGTAACTGAGTTATGGTTGCTGCTAAATTATGAATGCTAAAGTTTGATTGCTCCTAAATTGCCTTAAAATTTGGCATGCGTAGAATTCCCCTAGCTCTATGAGGAAGCTGGCGACCCACATATAAATAAAGGTAGAAGGAAAGTATTCATGTTAGTATTCGCTTTAATAGGCAAATCGGGGCTTAAATTGTTTCCATGTTCCCTGAAGAATATACCTTGGGATACAGGCACATCCTAGCTAGATCAATGCGTAACATCATCGACCTCATCGCACACATGTTCGCCAAGGTTAACCACTCGTTGCGCCGGTTGACGATTAGGTGTAATTTAATTTGGTGCGCGAGTGTGACTCGCTCTTCGACGTTTTTTTAAATGGACTTGCACTTTCACCTGATGGCAAGTAACAGTAAGGCCTTTGGTGGAAAGCGTGCTCAGCCAAAAGGGTCAATCTAATGTGGCTATTTTAGAAGAATAATAAGGGTATGAAATGAAATAAAAGTTTGCTTCAAGACGGTACTGATTTACTACGTTCTTATATAACATTATATAAGTTACAAAATACATAAACAGGTGTATAGGTAACAAAAACGTGACTAGCGTTACAGAAGGGTTTGATTGTCGTCGTGTCACTACCGCCTCAACTTTGCGAGGGGCTTGAAAATACAGTTTGATCCGACTCGTTTTCAGTTATCGATACATTTTGACTGAATCTTTATATAACGCTATCCTTTTCTAATTTCAAAATTAAGAAAGGAACGGCAAATTTCATCTTTAATTGTAAGCAAACTGAACAAAACATGTAAAAAAACTAGACAATTGGTATCGCAATTATAAAGTTACAGTTTACCATCCCTTTTTTATTTAAGAAATGTGACAGGGACAAAGTTATTGTGAACAAGATTTAGTCGGTGTCGAAGTGTACATGCCGTTTGAATGTAGTTATGGGTATATTAAAATTGTACATAATAAAACTGTTGTCAGCCATATGCATATAGAGGACCGGCTCTACGAACAATCACAATGGCACCTATTCATTGGTCCTAAACGTCAAATTAGCACCAATCTTACCAACCAACCAAATTACGTTCTCGAACTGTCACTGTCAAAGGTCATACCAGACATCCTGAGGTACGCCATAGAGTATCTGAATTGAGATTTTAGACGCTTTTCAGTGTTCATTGCTGGACCGTGATAGAAAATGTACTGTCACTTAGCAGTCAGAGGAAGAGATGGAAATGTGTAATACGAAAACTCCGTCACAGCCATGGCATTAATTATATAGTTGTCATCAAATGCGAAAGTGTGTTTGTTTGTTCTTTTACGCCACAGCGCAGTCAGAATAACTGGATTTTTTGTATAGGGTTAGCTGAAAGGCTGGAAAACGGCATAGGCTACATTTTATTCCAATCAAACAAGTTGTTCCCTTGGGATAAAATCCGAAGTTCACATGAAGCCGCGGGCAAAAGCTAATACAAATATAAACGACGATTGCCGACTGAGTTTTGCCGATCTCACTTCTTATTTAATATTACTGTTACGTAGTAACATTCGTAAGAACATTCAAGAAATTATTTGGGCCATGGCAACAGTTTTATTATGACGTTCAAATGCCGGAAGAACCTTTCTTCAGAACTATCAATTTTCAAAAAATCAACATGTCTTAATTACTATCTGCCGTCCCTCTCTTAACTATGAAATAAGAAAAAGACAGTGCCATATAAAATGTTCTGAAGTAATGTTGACATAGGATTATTCCAGTTGCTTTTGTACTCGTATCAACAACAAAATACTCGTTTTTGGCACAGCGTGTTTATTGAACGATTGGTAATATACTATACCATACTACAGTTGCTTCAACTTTTCATGTCATTTAACTTAGTTTTATGGATATCGAATAAATTTAAACTATAAACTTTTCTTAGATATAAAAAGAAAATAGATTTCAGCATACAGTCAACTGCTGTTTAAATTGTTAATTTCGTTTGGTCTAGTCTTTCACTGATCAAATTATTGATTATACATAAAAAATAGTTGTTTCAAATGCGGCCTGCACTTGTACACTATTTAAAAAAATCTAGTAATAGTATAAAGTTATACACAAAAATACTAGAATTCTATTTTTGCATTTATTTTAATTGTACAAAATCGTTCTTTATGTACTAAGTGACAGCGTCATTTTATTGACGCCATCTTTGTTTTCAACGTTAACTCTTAGCTGTTTCGTGCGTTTTATATATTTTTGTAGAAATAAACTAAACCGAAATATACGAAAATGGTCACTAAACCACTTTTATTTGATAATGACCATTTAAAATTATAAGTGTACAAGGCCAGGCCTTGGCTCCATACATTCGCGGAACGTGTCATTTAATAGATTTCAAAAAATACACGATTTATTCAGTTAAAAAATCAAATTTATTTCCAAAGACAAAAAGTTTCAGCAACCTGTACGCATTGAAAAAATAAATATTTTATTATTATTAGCACTATATTAAAACGATGGTAATTTTACATGTTCAGTTAGTACACCATTTTCTTTATTATACATATGATTCGTTTCGTTTAAAACCTACAACAAACGTAAAAATATACAAATTAATCGACATAGTCCAAGAGCTAACAGTGTAATATATTTCAATTAAATGTTATTAAATTATAAACATTGTTTTTGAGTGCTACAATAATTTCAGTGCAAGCAACATTCAGCCCAAAAATGAGCTGTTTACTGAGGAACTGTAACTATAAAGTTAAAAATATCAACCAAAGAGGTCCGATATATCTATCTCTTACCAGCTGTACGATCAATTCTTGTATATACATAGCTTTATAAATAATTACAATACCATAACGAAATCGTTATATTCGATGAAATTTAGCGTTGGTTTCAGGGTCTATTCTAGTCCAAAATCAATTTTTATATTTTTACAGAATACATTTCTTAAAATATAGTTGACGAGAGTAGATCGGTCGCCCAGGTACATTCGGCTACAAAAATATGTACCCACTTTTGTACCATTTCATTTTCACATTCATCTGATATTTCCTTTCACACACTGCATAGGAACAAGAAAGGGTGAATGCGACATGGTTCAAAAGTGGGTACATATTTTTTTCCTCGAGTGTACCATAAATAAAATTTATTCTTCACTTTCTTTTGACTATTCATAAAAGTAAGCAAGCGAAGCGTCAGACCTGTTCGATTGATATTTTGAATTTTACATACATTTTAATAACGGTCTAGCTAGCTTTCATTTTCTATATTAACGAGATCTCGCTCCATCAAAGTTTCATACTAAATTTCTGTTGACATAATCTTTTAAAATATAATAGCTGGATTTGTGTAGTAACTATCTAAAAATAGGACATCAGAATGTCGCGAAATGAGTATCATTAACATACAATTTTACGATGTATCACAATTGTAATTTTTACTAACTTTTTATCATTCTTTCAAAGCGCCATCTAGGTACCATTAGCTGCATAACTGCTACTGTAGCTAACTATAAAGTTGTAAATTAATGATATTTATTTCACGACACTATAATTTTGATCTCCTATTTTTAGGTAATTATTTATCAAAGCCAGCTATTCTATTTTAAAAGATTATGGCAACTAACTAAAGCATTCGGCGAGGAATCCCGTTAAGATGTTTCAGATTGGTCACCTAAAACGTTCATGTAGATTTCATTTGAGGTGTCATTAGCAATAGATTATTTATTAGGCCAGTACACAACTTCGTATATTACAACAAAAAAAACTTACAGCTCGTGTACTATTTTCGAATACATTTAATTTCAAGAGGATTGAAAGAAAAATTGTAAATAATAAAATACTTATAACAATGTAATTCGATTTCAGTATTGATCTAACCACAATAAACATAAAATGGATCTTCATGTACAGCATGATTTCGTCAAGTCCTGCAGATTTAATTACATAGCATTTTATGTATTTAATTATACTAACTTACATGTATAGGTTTTATTTATTTTTACATGATTTCAGGCACACAGTTCTGAATTACACCATTATTAGATTGGGAATATTTAAGCTTACTAACTTACAGGAAGGCACAGAACGCTTGGAATATTGTACGCTGAATTTTTTCAAAATTTCTAATGCAATTTTACTTCTCGACATAACTATGGAAAAGGTCCGTAAATCATTGTATTTATTTATGAAACTGCTTCATAAAAGAGACGACTAGTAAGAGTGGTTTACTAGTAAGCTAAGAGGTAATCTAGTAAGGGTTTACTTCTAGTTTTTAATAAAAATAAAACTTTTGACTGATTAAAACACAGTACATAATAACCAAGATTATGGCGGCAGCCCTAGTGCCCGCCTCTACAGAGAATGTAATAAAAAATCAATTGAAAACTCCTTGGTCTGGTCAGTGTTTATGAGAAAAAAATCCCGAGGAAAAGAGATAAGTGATAAAGTGTCAATTTTTAAATAGGGACTTAACGATGTGAGTGTAGATAAATACACTTCTCATCAGAAAAATCGAAGCACCTTGCAAGTTTATGTCTTGTTAGGATTATCAGAAAAACCTATGAACTGAAAATGAAGCGTGGTTGTCTCTTTTATTAAACAGTTTCATAAATAAATGCAAGCTTTAAGTAATGTGACTTTTAGTTCCTAAAATATGATATACGGACCTTTTCCATAGTTATGTCTAGAAGAAAAATTGCATTAGAAATTGTAAAAAATTCAGCGCATGGAGTTATGATGAGGGTTTTCAGGAAAAATTTCGATACTTTTTGGAGCCGCTGTCGCAAGAGGTTATCCATCCCATAAATATGACGGTTTTTCTTTTGTCATAAGGTCTATTTCCTTTTATTATAATTCGCGCTGCCAAAACAAAATTCTTAGCACTACAACGTTATTGAGGTGGGACATAGAAGAGTACTTTAAAACAAAAGGAATAAGATACATATTTCTGTGATGGGTGACCTGTTGCCACATGGTTGCCACACACACAATTTTCGTGAAAACACGAATTGCCAACAGAAACAAAAATTTCCCGCGCACTTTTTTTCTGTCACAACACAACTGAATGTTTTTCGTTTCCAGTGTAATTCAAAACTACCACAAATGGTAACACCGCTCTTAAATACAATTATATAGTTGATTTTATATAACCTAACTAAAGCGATCGACGTCCAAGCTTATATTTTAGCTTTGATGTGCATTAACTTTTCTAGCTCACGAAGGATAGCGTTTACTGAAAACATATACGATCTTTTCTTGATTTATTAAAAACTTAGAAATAGCTAGAAGCGTATTCGCTGATAGCTAGACAAAAAAGTTTCGTCCAATCACAGATCTAGGAAACCAAACAAGAATACAGTAAGCTACTGATATACTGACCTTGGAAAACCCGCGATGAGGGATAGAATATACTCACTTTGTCTCTTTTCTTTGTGTGAGATGTATATAAGCATATCCTTTTTCCGAAACGTACTTCCATTATAAACCAGCCCATAAAGAAGTTAAATTTGCAATTCTTACAAGCGCCCTACACCAGTCAACTTTTGGACAATTTCGTGCCAATCTCCAATCAGAGTGTGCCGTGTAGAGGAGATTGTAGGTCTAATCGCAGAGGAGATTGGCCGATCAAACTGGCCAGTGTAAGGTGCTTTTAACAATATTAAATTATCCTGGGGCAACGATTAACATCTTAGACCACTAATCACTTACCATCAGATAAACTTGTGGTAAAACTTAGAATGTTTTTCAAAAAATTAAAATTAAATTACATTTTAAAAATTGAACGGAGATCCCTTTGAGAGCCCTACACCAATCAAGAAAAGAGATGATAATCTTCAAACCAATAGATTTTCAACAAATATAGCTATGAAATATCGTGATTAATCTGGACATCTTATAAAAAACCGACTTGCCGGGGCTTAAAGCTCCTCTATTTTTCGTCAAGAGTTAAAAATAAACAATATTCATGACTCGAAATGTCCAACTATATTAAATATAATTTCCTTATCAATAAATACATAATTCATGTCTTCGTGAGATAGAAAAACTAACGTTAAACAATTCCTTTACTAAAACTAAATTTACATAGATTCCGATTCAAGGAATGACCTTACAGTGGGTTAATATTAAATTTAGAAATAAAATTAAGCTTAAAAGCGAAACAAATTACGATAAAATAATTTTGAGACAACGATGTATTTTAAGTCTGTCGCAGACTTAGAATTAAGGCAAGTCCCTAATTATATATTTTTCCACGATACATAAAAAGAGCTTTTATTTTCTCACCGGACACAACCGTCATTTGTTTAGTCTTATTTTTTAGGAAAAAAGAACTGCTTTAAATATGACAACTCACGAAAATATGTCTCAAAACTGCAATAGTTTATAATTTAAAAAAAAATCAATATATTACGGAGTGCTATTTTCCTTGTGAGAAAGTCTATATTTTTTGGACAATTATGACCTTTAGGAACATCCGTGGAAGGCAGTCGGGTTAAGAACTAAGTACACGGTATAATACCTTCTAGTACGAGAAGTATCACCTCCCAAAAAATTCATATTTCGAATACGGCATCACACGTCAGATTTGTCCGTCAGGTTTTCTGAACATGGTGAAATTTATAATTCGAAAAAGGAGGTAATTTTATAAAGAACAAATCTTCCTCTTATTTTTTTTTTAGCAATTTTACTTTTAATTTTAAATTATTTTGAACCATGCGAAAATGAGAACCAAGTTTTTATTTCAGATGTAAAATAAAAACTATTTCGAAGTAAATCTTGAACATGAATAAAGTGTTTTTGTTTTTATATATTATATTCAATAAATATAATATATAATATATATAATAATAATAAAAAATTAAATTTTTCATTTTTTTTAAAGTTTAGATAGCCTGATGTAAAAATCGGATGTGGATACGCCGTAACTTACAATATCAGTAGAGGTGTCCAATTCCTTTCGCAAAAAAAAATTAGGCTTAGCATAGATAAGAAACAAAAATCTTAAAATACGCGTCGTTGGAAGGCAAATATGACACAGCTTACTAAGTGCATAAATGCTCTTGAATCAAGAAGAACAAAGCAGGTGGTGCAGCCAAGTTTTATGTTTTAATTTTAATGTTTATATATAAAAAAGTAAATGGCACATATGGCTACATAGCAAGCTGTATGTTTCCAGCATAAGCTAAAATAGGCTATTCGTACACTGAGAGGTCAGGTTTTCAAGTTGTTTAGATGTAAATAAATAAGAATAGCACGACCGAATCGTAAATCAAAATTACATTAATTTTTAAATTTCCTATATTGACTTTTATCTTTATATCTACTTAAAGAAGTGAATATATTAGGGCATATAAATGCAGGAATTAGTCTTTTTGAATAGTCGTTTCGTCTACCTAATCGGACATAAAATATAGCCGCAAAGAAACTGGTCTTGTTTTAACATGACACGATTCTTAATTCGTAACCGTAATCATAACTAGCGACTGTATGTAACCGGGTTGGAAACCGGATGTCCGGCCAAAAGTCAGGCAGATCTTATAAAGAGTGTACCATAAGTTGTTGTCTACTTGTAAAGACTTGGACAACATTATTTACCAAACCGGATAGTAGCTTGTTTGGAAGAGGTCCCTGGTGGTGTCTGAATAGAATATGATCGCACCATATCATGCAGTAAATAGAGCATCAGTGTTTGAACAGTCGAGGTCTGGGTGCGATCCTGGCTCGTACTAATGACTTCCAATTTGATATTTGAAATTTATGTACGAATGATAAAAATAATTACCATTGGCTTTTCGGTGAAAGAAAACATCGTGAGGAAGCCTGCACACTCCTGAGAAGAAATTCAAGTCTACCAATCCGCACTGGTACCGCGTGGTGGACTATGTCGTATTCACTCTGTAGGAGAGTAGGCCTGAGTCCCTGCAGTGGGGACATAAATAGGCTGTTCATGATGATGATATCATGCAGAAATCACAGACGGGTAACGCCATCTACCTTGTATCAAATATAACATATTTAGGTTATTGCAAATGGAAGCCATGTCGATCTATGAAGAAGGCTGTTTGGCAGTAAACTAATGGAAGTGATGAAGGAATGAGTGTAGAGGAATCTGTTACTAGTGGTTGACCAGTAGGTCGGGTTTAAACGACCTATATTTTATAAACCAGTTGGTTATTTCATACTGCGCATGGATCAGGTCCTCCAACACTCACAACGACACCAACTTAGTGGTTCTCTTCATAAATATTGATAGATTATATGAATCAGGATCCAAATAACTATATTCTAGCCTTTCTGACATCATTGAATTGACATAAAACAGAATGAGATGAATATACATTCTCTGTCGCAAACTATGTGTCAAAATGAAGCGATTTGGGTTTAATAAAAGAGCTATTCTTTAGTAAAGGCTTAGTTAAATTACAGGGCAACTAACATTTCAGTTGACAAAAGTCCGGGCGGTGGGTTAAAAAAAACCATATGACTATTGGCATCTTTTTAATATAAGAAATGCCGGATTAATATGACGAGTATCCAGTATTGATAAAATGGATCAACTTGAAATAATCTTAGATACTAAAGGTTCTGATTCTTGGCGCGAACTTGAAAAATGTTTCATTGCAATTTTAGTACTTCGTTAATAATACTGTTGTGGTTTTTTTTTTTGTTATAATGGTGTGATATAGTGCAAAAAGTGTCACGGACGGTGTTATAGTATCAATTACGCAAAATTGTGAGTGTTTACCATGTCGAGTACATTCGGCATATGGATTCTTTCGAATTATGTTGAAACCAAGGCTGACCTTTGGAATTCTCGTCAAGAATCGTTAAAACAAGCGACATTATACATTTTATTGAGAAAACTGAAGAAATGGCTTCGGCCTTGTTTATAACCTTAAAATTCTAAGAGAGAATATCATTATCAAAGACATGGCTGTATGGTGTTTTGCCTTTGCCTTTTCCCGGTAGGAAAAAATCTTACCAAAAAACAACTAGAGGTTCTTGTACCATAGAGATTATATTTGCACGCCGATTCTCACGCGAACTGTCATTGTCAAAGGTCCAGAGAGTAGTCGTGCATGCGTCCAGTCTGGACGTAATTCTTATTAGTTGTAACAGATGGCGCTAGTTTATCGCGTACGATTTTCCTTTTTCAAAATAATTGTTGAGTTGTAGCTTTTTGATCAACCACGATTTATGATCCATTATCGTACAGAGTTGCACTGTATATTTCTAGCTAAATTCCGATTACCACCATAATGATCCCACAATTCAAAGACAATCTAAAGTGATACATAAAACTTGGCCGCACCGAAGAAAAGCACATCAATTCCATACATGTCGAGATTCACCTAGAGACATAACTCTATACAATATTCATTTATTAAGGCATACGATCCGCTACATACGAGAGTTGAGACGCGTTTTGTGTACAGCTGCCTTACTAATACATAACTTAGATATAATTTAACATAGTCAACACTTACATACAGTAAACTCGGTTGTTCAGCCGGAACACATTTCAGAGTGCTCGTCCCACGCTGCCACCTGAAAATTATACATACATTCATATATAATGTACTTGTATTTTTATATACACTTCAAAATTTATTACTCATTCAATCAGTATAAAAAATTGCCTCTATCCTTATCTGATCCATCAACAATCCCTATATATAAAACCAAGCAATTTTATCTCTCTGTTACGACTTGAAGGTAGGTTACACTCTTTTTGGCATTCGGATGGGTGGATTAGTCGTTTTTAAGAAAACAATAAGTAAATTTAATTATAATATGTATCTTGCTCATAGTTGCTTCGACCATTAGTTTTGACATTCCTCTCTTGATGTTATGCTACTCTAATATGAATATAAACTTCAAATATGAATACATTTGGTCCTCTGGTTACCGTGAATAGAAAATCCAAATATATGCTCGGAGATTTACGTTCGTTCGTCATTTGAAATTTCATATTTTTGAATCGCTCGTACGCAACGAGTGGTCTCTAGCACTTGTTACTGGTGGCGAGCTACATGTAGATTAAAGATCATATATGTACACTGACGTTGATATTGGTACGATATTGATTGACAATATCAGTTCCTACAGTACTGAGTATTTTGCAGTCATGATTCAAGGGATTGATCAAAAATACAGCAAATTAAAAAAACAGCAGTCTTTGAGCAAATTAAAAAAATCGATTCATTAGTTAACATTTTACATTTTACTGCGTCACATGAAAAAATTTCAAGATTTCAGACTATATTGACGACACCGGAGACGAGTGATTCAAAAATAAGGCAAAAATATTCCATACGACTTGGAAGTCGTAGTATGCGACGGTGAGATGTTACACGAGTGAATCAAAAATAGAGCTTTTTGTTTGTTAACGTCTCACCTGACAGTCGCGACTGCAGTACCATTGGTTAGCACACCCCGCGCACACGAACTGTGCGTCGCGACGCCGGCACCCCTGGCACAGCGGTGTGTCGGCGGGCTCGGCGCCCCCCTCGTCGATCACGAGGCGGCCTCCCGAGCCCGCGGGCGACCCCGCCGCCGAGCCAGGCGACACCGGGCTCTCTTCGTCGTCCTGATAACAAACACATTATATATAAGAACTAAACGTAAAGGTGTGCGTAAATATATACAAGTTTATAAAAATTGCACACACTGCACAAACTTCTTATAAATATTATTTGGATGGCTGGATTTGTGCAGTAATAATCTCAAAATAAGACATTTGTACGCACTATTTCAACGTACTTAAAGTAATTTTAAAACTATTATTCAAAACGCCATCTAGGGACCATTAGCTGCAAAAAGGCAGCCGACATTTATTTAGTACGATAATTATACTTCTTTCCCGCTATTTCAATCCGATATTTTAGGGAATTACTTCTCAAAGAATAGGGAATTATTTCATTGCAAAAGATTATTGTAAAATAGATTTTATACGGGAGAGTTTTTAAAGACCGGCCCCTGACCTAGTCTCTGCAGTACTACAGGAACCAACATCAAATCCCATCACATATTCAAGTATAACCAACTCACTAGCTGCACGACTTCCTCCGACTTCTCCTGCTGCGTCTCGGGCGGCGGCGGCGTCGGTTGCACCGGCGTTATCGTGATCTCGCCGCAGTTCTGCCAACGTACACAACACACACACTAAAAACAAGCTGTCTATCAATCATAATACACGCCAGCTTGGTTTATACGCAAGCTATTGCTTACCTAGGGCAGCGGTGACGTCATTTAACGACCAATACATAGCTTCGAAACCGTTTGCTCTTGAACAACGCGGAAGTTTGATCCCCGGCGGGGACATAGTCAAATATATAAATAAATAGTAAGATGATTCCGTGCTTCGTTAGTCACGTTAATCCGTTGTTACCGGTTACTATCTACGACAGGTAGTAGCTGCATGAGACATGACAGAGGGCTATGGCGGCTCAACAACTGACAAGAGGGTTTGTGAGGTTAAAGAACATCTTACTGCGATCACAACTACGCCTAAAAAGCGTGGTGCTAATGAAAGTCCGATGTACCGACCGATGCTCATGTCCAAAAGTGGACTTATGAATAATGATACAGCATGATATTACACAAGAATAGTGAAAAAATATGTGACGCGATTTCGTAGAGAGCAGTGTCAAAGAAACTGTCGCTAGGAAATGACGCCATTTTGTTTCAGTGACGTCATTCGAAGCCATGTAACCGACGTTTAATTGATGGCACCGCTGCCGTAGGAAACTAAAGCTTTACGCGTTCAAAATAAGGCCAAGAATGAGGTCAACGACGTCACAATACAATGACTCCCTAATAACGTAGCAAAGAGGCGTATTTTTTCAAATTTCCTATTGCAATTGGGCATCATCTCGCCTAATGGTGACAATAAGGCCAAAGAATGTAGGCGTGCTCACCCAGAAGCCTTCAAGGCTTCAAGCAGGCAATTTCCAATATGAGATCTTTTCGAGTAATTATGATTCACGTAAAGTGCGAGTTGCTTATTGTTTTACAGTCTAGTTTGACTTTGATAGAGAATTTAATTTATAAAGAACAATATCATATTCAATTTTACTAAGTGTTTTCCAAGAGAAACAGCAATTTTATAGTAATTGCCATAATGTTTTAAAATTAATATGTCAATAATAATATTCACCAATATTTTTATTTGCACTAAAATAAAGCCGAGTGCACAGGTCACACACGAAGTACTTTTAGGGTCCCGTAACTCAAAAGGAAGACAGCTTCTTTGCTGTCCATCTCTCTGGATTTTTTTCTGAGGAACACTGGGAAGTATCATGTTGAAATTAATTTCAAAAACTCAAGTCTCTAATCCCCTGGGTCAATGAAAGCTTGTTATGCGCCAGCCTCTGAGGATTGCTGACCGCCGGTGCTTCGTCAGCGCCTCGTGTAACCTCATTCTGATAGAATAACAATTAATTACGTAGAAATGGCAATTGTGTACTTGCATCGTGCCTGTGCACATGTCTTTCGATTAAATTAGAATTACGTTATTTTAGATTGTAATTTAGCGTCCAAGTTTAACTAAAGCTAGTTTAAATCATTTTTTAGAACCTCCGGTCGCAGCCTTCTTAATTAGCTTCTAAGTCAACGCAATAAAAAAAAATACGATTGTTTATGCCGACTTTTTTCCGATTTACATTGCGAGCGAATCAAAACTCTTATAGCACAAGTATAGCAATAAACCTTCTAACTAGATTTTTTAAATTATTTCACTTCATTTATTTATTTGCAAGTTCCACATGTTAAAGATGTTACAAATATATTTCAGTAAGGTGACGCCCTGTTAGGGCACAGCAAACATACATAACTTAAATTATAATAAAATTAATTTAGAATGTCAAAAATACAATGTCAAGTTTATTTCAATCAATTACATTCAAATCTCGTTTATGATTTTCAGTATGTTAGTTATTCAAATCTAGACTAGTTAGTCTGTACAGAACCATCGGAGCGCGAGCCCTACTCGCACTTGACGTTTTTTTCTATTTGAGGACATTAAAAGGCCATGTTCTTTTCATCATTTAAATTGAGTTAAATTAATATTTTGTAAAATAAAAAATATATACGTTTTTTTAAATTCTTTTACGTCAGTCTCATCCTACTAATATTATAAGTGTGAAAGTTTGGATGTTTGGATGTTTGTGACGCTTTCACGGAAAAACTACTGAATGGATTTGAATGAAACTTTACAATAATATAATACATCAGAATAACATATATAGGCTATAATTTCTAAAGACATATTATGTAAATTGTCCAAAATCACACTTATAATATTAGTGGGATTACATGGGAAATTTTGGCATAACAAAAACGCGTTGCCTAGCAACCGACCATAGAATATGTAAATTTGTATATGCAAACTTTCGCGTTTATAATATTGGTGTGAAGACTGTTTGAATTTACTACATCAGATATTGAAATTTCTTTTGTTTCTTTAAATTATTAGACTACGTAACAGAATAAACACTATTTTGTACCTTATGCTGGAAATGGAGATAGATGCCTTCTATGCCTATCGAACAAGTAGAATAAATCCTGAAGTACACAGTACACAGACAAAGTCGCGGGCGGAAGCTAGTTACCTATAAGGCTTCTGGGCAAGCACGCTTCTATGGTGCTATAATGTCACCGTCAAAGCAAGGTCAAGCGCAAGCTTTGTTTACATATAAAACATGGTCAAAAAGTTACAAATGATGATTTTTAAATGCGTTTAGAAGTTAGAAAAAGGCAGTCATAGATAAATAATTTAATTTTACAAAACTCGAATGTTTACATAAAAATACTTGTTCGTTACGGACCGTATATGAAGGCGTATGTTTTGATAAAACAAAAATATTTTTAACGTTATCCGATGGAAGGTCAATTGACCTTATCAGTGATATAGTGTCAACCGAAACTAGCTCCGTTCATGGGAGGTCATAGGCCCAGTAAAATAGTTGTAAGCGCGTAGATAAAACTTGTGTATGTAAACAAGATAAAAATAAATGAGTTGGCATTCTATATAGTATGTTACTTCTTTAGATGAGCATTGCCATTCTGTCGTTAGCGAAATCATAATCATTTGCACGTTTTAGAAATTGCATTGTTCGCTTTGGAGATTGTTGAAGCAAAAATTGAGGTGTTAATTGGTATATCATCAATGTTAATGTTTCCAATTATGACTTTATTACGGCGACATTGTGAAGATATTTTTGACAATCCTTTCGTGTAAAAAAATTTGTTATTATGAAAGTTACCATTCGCGGGAGATGACCCAAAAATACTTTCTAAAGTCACGCTGTTAAAGTATGAATTTAAAAAAAACAATGGGCAAGACGTTAGGACTAAGACACAACGAGGTCATGTCGACGACCAAGATAAGCGACCTCTTATTGTGGTCGTGATCACGACCACAAATATCGTACAAAATGTTAGCCGCCACCGAATTTCTGCTCCAACAACAAAACGCAACAAATCACATTCTTAACAACTAAATTTTGAATTTTGAATGATCGAGGCCAATTCTCAACACCAATTATAATGTTCTGTATCTCTTGTACACATTGAGGTGGTACCTTGGCCTGACCGAAAGATGGCAACGGCGTCGCGCTCTGTTTTCTTTCCGGCGACGTGAGCAGTTTAGCCAACGTCGGGGAGTAACTCTGAGCGGGGGCCGCGTGCTGGAAGGTTGGCAACACCCATTCAAGCTATGTTCAAATATGGATCAATGCTACGCGGTAGAATGGTGTCACATGTGATTTTTGACTCAGCTAATACGCATACACCTTGACCAAGTACACCAAAAACCCTTTACGATAATGTCCAATACGGTTCATTACATCTAATGTCTAATTAGTATTATGGCTCTACCTTGTCAAAATTTTCAGGTTATGGACATCGTGTTAAATCCTTTTTAGGGTTACGATCATCCGATGAAAACGCGGAACCCTTATAACATCACTGCGTTTATTTATTTAATAATAAATAAAAAGAATGATGTATCGAATAATATCATTTGGTGATTCAAGTTATAATAAAATGGTTTTAAATAGTCTACGCAGGCAGAGGCGCTTAGTCATTTAAATTCAAAACTGCTGCTGTCCGGAATAAAAGGCTTTTATTTCATTTAAAAATGGCATTTTAAATTACTATATCTAGCGCTTGAAAACAGATTACCCGTGTTTAATGAAGATCATAAAAAATAACAGAATTTAAATTTAAATGACTTTCAGGTCACAGTGTAACACCATCCTAATGTGAATAAAGTGTGTGTGTTTAAAATTATGTATTTATATACACAATGCTTCATAAAGATAACCCAAATGCAGTGCTGTATGAAGTTGTTAATTGAATATATATAAATATAATGAATGCCCCATTCAAAAATATAGGACTAATATAGAAGCCAATACATGACAACTCTGAGGTGTATTTAGAGATAAAGTGGTAAATTAAATTTTTGGTATTACAGATTTGTAAGTTGAATAATGACAAGATTTAATTACAGAAGTTTTACAGAAATTTTGATTCGTGATTGTCAATTTTTTTTTAAATGAAGCAACTATTCGAATTTTTCATTGAGCCAACACCTTATTTGAACGATTACGAATATTTGATACATATAAAATTGGCAAATCGATCGATCGATTTTCGATTTTTCACAAGACTATGTGGCAGTGGATTTTTATAAAGAAGAAAAGTAGATTGCACATTTATTTTATATTTAAAATTAGAAAAGGGTAATCAGACTTATTTTAAAATATATATATATTTACACACTTGCCACCAAGCCCTTACCACTTGGGTTAGACACTTGGAATTTAGAAAATCGATTTCTTTGAATATGAAGAGTACAACTAAGGAATCATTTTAAGGATGGCATCCATAAATTCACAAACATATATGAACGAATACATGTATACTTCTAAGTACAAAATATATCATAGGTTTTTTGCTTTCATTTAGACAAGACAACGTTATTTACAACAACAATATTTTTTTTTCTTCAAAACTCAACACAAATCTGTAATACATATACCAAACATAATTTAAAAGAGTCCTACCTAAAGTATGAATTATAAACCACATACCTTAGTAAGTATACCATGTAGAAGAGAGTTCTGTTGACTGGACTGAGTTTCCTGGTTGGTAGTGACCGGTAGTAGAGATATTTCTGGGTAGGGAGGCGGTGGGGGGAGCCGGGGGCTTGTTGACGGCATCCTGAAAATTACATTCAAATGGTCACTACATAAGTTTAAGTCTGGTCGCGGAGCAGGAAGAATTTCGTACAATGACCTCTCAATATGTGTCTGACATTGTGGCAAATTATTTCCATCGCGCTCGCACTTAGTTGCCACAAGTGATGTCAATTTATAATTAGATGGTAACGATCTGAATAAATCAATCTACTTTAACCCTTACATGTGCTGTGTGGTCGCGGATGAGGAAGAATTTCGTACAATGACCCCTCAATACATATTGCTGAAAGCGCGACGGCGTGTATGTTACACGTGAGCGAATGACAGATACAAGCATTGGCAGGTCATTGTACGAAATTCTTCCTGCTCCGCGACCGCACTGTAGTCCAAAACAACAATATACATAATAGAGTCAATCAATCAATTAAAAAAATATATCAGATAGGCTTCCGTTTGACCACAATCTCACCTGATGGGACGATGTGTTCTAGGATGGTTCACGGTTGCCTAGAAACGGCCTATTCACTCTGGACTTGAAAACATCCAGGTTGTAGCGCTCGGGAAACACAGAAGCCAGCAGGGAATTCTACTCCTTAGCTGTATGCATAATAAATAAAGAAGCGAAGCACTTTGTGCGAAATGGTAAAATGACATCTAAGTAGAGGTCCCTACCCCTAGTAAATCTATCTACCCCTTCACTAGCAATGGCATCGTGCAGAATAAAATGGGCGTGTTGGTCATCGATACCAAAAAGATGTTAATGGTATACGTCATCCAAGGACCATGGAAGTTAAAAACCAACCTCTCCGGCTGCTTAACTTCATCGTGGCTCCTCTCTGGTCGCCTTTTGTGGTGATCAGGTCTGGTGGTGGTCTCGGCAGGCCTGGGCGGCATCACGGGACCCGGCTGCTGCATGTTGGCGAACTGTACCAGGGCATCCTTGAATATGCTGTTGGGTAAACCTCCCGCTTGGATCTGCTGCAGTCGTTCGAGCATGGCTTTCTGGTTCTGGAATCATTAAAAATATGATTACACGTCACGTATGTAGGAAACTTTTCGCAACTGGAATATATATTTCATTTCATCAAATATGCAGGCCTAGTGGCTAAATGTTGGACTAACAACGAAGTTCCCGGGTTCGATCCCCAATCGGTACTCAGTTTGGTTGGTAGGCCATTTTCTATGTCCGCCTGCCTATTACATTTAAAAAGTATTCATGCATAGTTCTGTAAATAGTCACACTAATTTAAACCATTTAATTAAAATGATGGAATGTGAGAAACTCAAACTTTCTGACTGTCATCATATGTACGATTTTTGATGGAAATAAACTTATCTTTAGTACCCTCGCGTACAAAAATATGTATCCACTTTTGAACCATGTCACTTTAACTTTTAATTGACATTTCCTTCAACACACTACATAGAAACAAGCAAGAGAATACATTTATTAGAATATAGCTGGTGAGAGTAGATCGGTCGCCCAGGTACATTCGGGTACAAAAATATGTCCCCTTTTTTGTACACTCAAGTACAAAAATATGTGTCCACTTTTGTACCATTTTACATTCACTTTTAATTGACATTTCCTTTAACACAGCATAGCAACAAACAAGAGTGAATGTGACATGGTACAAAAGTGGATACATATTTTATCACTCGTGTGTACCTCCTCCTGTTTTGAAATCGGTTGTAAATGATAGTGGACAGTGTTGGCAAGCTATCCTGTATAACAAAATGGCACCTAGCGCGCGCCAACTGCACATTAAGGGGGTCAAGGATTACAATTACTAGGCAGTGTATTGACCCGCCGAGCCAAGGTCTCACTTGCGCTCTACTCAACAAGAACATTGTTTATAATTTACAAAGGTTGAATTACTAGTTTAATAAGACTTGTACAATCGATATATTAATACGTGAAGCAAAAACATTGTGCTCCTTTTTACGAAAATTGCGCGGACGGAGGAGTATGAAATTTCTCACACTTGTAGTTTATATAGCGGAATGCAGAATGTTAATTTTTTTAATTTTAAAATTAATTATTGTGGAATTTCGACCACTGGGCGACCTCTAGTAAAATATAAATATACATTACATTATGTATTGTGATTAATGAATTAAATTTAAATTATTTGTTTAAACTGTTTAATGTCGAAAATGCCTAACATCAGCTGATTCAAACTGCTGAATCGATTTTTACCAAATATAGCCAAGAAAGCCCGCAAGGAAACATGCTTTCACGTAAAAAAATGCATCAAAATCATTCTATCCGTTCGAGAGCTACGATGCCACAGACAGATACATTGGCGTCCAAACTTATAACACCCCTTTTTTTACGTTCGCGTAATTCATGTTACCTTACGTGTATGGGAGCAGCTACCATAAAAAAATTCTACCTCATTGTCGGCGTGATTAATATGTATACCCGTACCAAATTACAGCTTTTTAGTGGTAAGAGTCTCTGAGCTAAGCCGCGGACGGACAGAGCTAAACTATAAGGGTTGCTTGTTTGACTACGGAACCGTAACAAGTTCCTTTCCTCTAAACCCAATTCAGATTATGTTCGCAAAACAAAACTACTTTAACGAATAATAAACCAATGTAGTACATAAGCAATGTTATTAAGGTGTTGTTTTCAATAACATAATTCCCTGGCAACAGGTACAGGCATTAATAGAAAGATCTAGCCGCGGCTCTTCTTACGGTATTTTCCTCCATAAGAGGTTCAGTTCCCCGCGACCTGCATCTCCCGCGAGTTAGAGGGAGAAAGGGACAGACCACTCCTAGTCCATGAACAGTACCGAGGTTTTGGGGTATAAATATAGTCCACTTTTAATAGAAAAACACAGTTCCTCGATAGTCAGTTCACAGCTCCCCCACAAGAAAAAAGAAGGCCAATCACGACTCCAAAAGCTTCAAGAAGCCTCGACCGCTTAACGGCTGTGGACATAAGGTCGTTGACCCAAAGCCATGAACTGCCTGAACAGATGTTGCCAGAACAGAATTCCTATGTCACGTTCGCACATCTGATAGATAGGAGGCTATACACATCGTTTTTATCTTCCATCGTTTCTAACAAATATATAGTCCATGATGCACAGAAATTCCAAACATTTTAAAATGAAAAAAATTATATCCCGCATATCCATCTCTACAACAATCAATTTTCAACTACAAATGTAAGTTTGTAATCAAATCATCACTTACCATATCCAAATTATTGAACAGCATATTTAAATTTGACAAATTGTTCATACTATCGACTTTGGGCGCAATGGGTCTAGGAGCATTCATCATATTTTGATTCAATAAAGACTTCATTCTCCTTCCCCTCCTCGGGGTTATATCAGGATTGCGTTGCCTGTAATCTGCTATTATTGACTTCACATCTTTAGTGGGCCCTTGTCGACCCATCGGCAATCCATAACTCGATGGCAGCTGTCCATTCATGTCTCTAGGAAACCCTTGCATCGGACCTGGCATCATCAAAGGTTGAGGGAATACTTGCTTCGACATATTATGCATATGAGCTGCTTTGTCATAAGGCGGAGGGAGACCAGACATAGGATTAAAGTGGGTTGTGACTGGCATGACTTGAGGCTGAATCATTGATGACACAGTTGAACCTGGCTGCTTTATCGATAACCCAGAAATCTCATCACTTTTATCTATAGCTAAATTCTTCACTTGATTTAAGTAATCAAAAGGATCTGTAGGATTCGATCCGTTCACTTCTACTGACTTCTCAAATGATAGCACTTGTTTACGTCTTAGTAACCGCAGCAAAATCTCTTCTTTCACCTTTTTTAAATGCAATATATTGTTCCATTCATGTTCCTTCTTTTGAGCGAGTTCCCTTAAAGTTTGTATTTCAGCTAGCAGCTGTTCTGTGTGTCGCTGGATTTCATCTATATTGTTTTTGGTAGCAGTCTGTATGTAATCATTTATCATCGTATCATGTTGGGGGAAAGTCTTCTCTACCTCTTGACACAATTTTTTGAGCGGAGATTCTGTATCAACTTCTTCACTAGCACGTCTTTTTGTTGGTTGGTCCTCCTGCAACAATTCATAGTTTTAGCCGCGAACAAAAAAGAGTAGTATATGTATATCCCAATTAGCATCAATCATTATAAAAACTTGTCTCCCCTGTTGTCACTTCATTGTGAAAGATAATTTCAGCGTTTCACGTTAGTGTTATCCCTCTCCTAATTCTTCCATACTAAATTTGTGTTTCCATAATCTTTTAAAATAGAATAGCTGGCTTTGATAAGTAAAAAATTACCTAAAAATAGGAGACGAAATTATAGTGTATGAATAACATTAATTTACAACTTCATAGATAGCTACAATAGCCATTACGCAGCTAATGTTTCATAGATGTCGCTTATAACAATAATTGCAAAAAAAGTGTTTAAAATGAAAATTACGATTCACTGAGAAGTTGTTTGTTAATGATACTCATTTCGCGACATTGCAATCCGATGTCCTATTTTTAGATAGTTACTAAAAAAAATCCAGCTATTCTATTTTGAAAGATTATTGATGGACAGGGATCGCCTTAATTCCTTGCATGTTTGCATATTATCTAAGATTAAAGAAATGGCTCTGTACGCAATGAAATACCTTAAGGTGGTTGTGTGCCCTTACCCTCCAATAAAAAAGTTGTGCATTGCTAGGCTAGTATGTTACTTTCACTGTCATCATTTCAATTTGTAAGAAAATATTTTTCCTAAAAGTTGTGATAGTTATAGAGTTTATTTTGCCCTTTCTTCTCTGGAGAACGCTTTTTAGAAATGGAAAAAGAAATATTTACATTTTGAGTTTGAGGACTTAACTTTGATTTTGCAAAAAGTGTAATGAATTTTTGTGAATTGATTAACCAATAATTTACGGCAAATGAAATATATGAATACAAAATTGTACAGAAATAGATTACCATTTAGAGCAAAATATTAACTGATTTCATTCATTAGCAGTTAATACATTAATTAATAAAAATTAATTAAGCTTATTGCATTACAGGAATAGTTAATGGTGATTGTGTTATTATAATTAAGAAAATACCTCATTTATCATAAACCAAAAATATTTTAAAAAAATGTTTCTTCAAATTTTATGCACTAAATAGCCAACATTCAAATACACACTGGTAGTGTTCCATATTAGAATTTATGAGTTCGAACAACCTGGCATTTTAATGTACATATAATATCAATATTAACACATATGCCAGTCAACTTACAAATAAAAGAGTTTTAAAGTGTTATGCTCATTACCCATAATTCTGTCTTACTGGCCATGGCCCCACACCCACTCTAAATCTTGATGATTGTAAGGAACATGTTCTATTTATCTAATTCTAAAGGATAAGAAATGAATTAGGTTTCATAGAAAACTGAGAGGTAAACAGCAAACTTAAAAGCAGTATTAAACAGTTGTTTATATCTCGCTTCATGTTTTTGTCTATAAAGCAAGTCATAGGTCAAGGTAGTGCATGTTTTTTGCAACGAATGGAAGCCAAATGTTACTCCACAGGAACAGATAAATAGGAGAAGAAAAAAAATTAAGATTTATTTTGTAAGACTTAGGTCCAAAGCGACAAATGTAAATTGTTTTATGAAATGAGGATTAAGTCATAGTTTTCGTTGTTTACCAAGCTCAGGGCAAATAAGAAAAAAAAACATGCTTTAAGATGGCCACTATAACCCCTCTGTAGCCTAGTGGATACATATTCAGACTCACCATCCACAGGTTCTGGGTTCGATTCAGATTGTTTTTTTAATATGAGTAATCTGTTTCCACTTCGTCTTTTACCTGAGGTGATGATGTGGTTGGATGGAAAGTGTGCTGTGAAGCCTGAACATAATGAGGCCAGGAAACAATAGTGCTATTAACATTGCTGTTTGTCAGAAGACATAGGTTGATATAGAAAGTACGTTAAGGTATTTGTGTGCCTACCTATACAACAATTTGTTATACAGTGTAACTAGCACTGTTGTGTTTCACTATGACAGCACTGCACCCATATATCCAGGCAATCAAATTATATAGGCACCTGAAACTGCAGCGCCATGCACCACTATAAGACATAATATTGCTACAAACACCATATATGAAAAAGCATCTATAATGGTGTTTTGCAGCATATTGAACTGTGTGAACTCTCAAGAAACTTGTAATTACACTGACAAGGGGGCTATATTTCACTAGTAAGTTGCTAAGAGTATAGGTGGGTGATGAATAGAAGCACACATTTCTAAATAAAATAGCATTGAATTCCTTTCTATTGGCTATTTTTTTTATCGATATGTCCACTGTAGCCACAAGAGCCATTGATTTATATCTTAAGATATACTCCCCTCACATGTCAGACTTCTATACAAATAAATATTACATGTGTACAAATATCTTAATAAAATTAAATACCTTAGTTATATCTCATAAATGGATATAGAGTGTCACATCAATGGGCTGATTGGTGACAGCTTACTAGTAAAGAAACAGGTGTCTTTAAGTCAAAGAATCACTTACCATAAGATGAGACTATTTGCAATATAAAAAGTCTTAAAAACTAAAAAGATGAAGACTTCCAGGCCATGGTGAATAGGCACAGTATAGGCAAGTGTGTGCCACCTTTGACTACATCATCACTTTAACAAGCAGATGTGATTGTGGACAAATATGAGCCTATTCTCCTATAAAAATACCTTAGTAATATCTCCATTAACAGGCTGGACCACTGGCCTCATCTCTTTTGTTTCTGGTTTCTCTTCTGGTAGTATTTTCTCAACAGCAACCACTCCAGTCATTTCAACATCAGCTACCTTTTCATCAGAATTATCTACCTCCTTTTGAACCTCTTTCACGGGACTCGATTCCTTTATGGTTTCTTTTTTAATTTCCAGTTCTTTATCTATAGTTTCTATTTGTTCCTTTAGTTTTATTATTTCTGATGGTTTAACAGTTTCTACAGTATTCGTAGCTTCTATGGGTTTGATGGATTCTTCAGGTTTCGGAGTTTCTACAGAAGGTGTAGTTATTGGAACTGCTTCTTCTACTGTTACAATAGTTTCAGGTGTTTTGATTTTTGGTACTTCTTTAATTTCTGTTGCATTATTGGTTTCAGACTCTATGGTTCCATTGGCTGGGCTTAAAGTATCTTCTTCTTTTTTTGATTGTGTTTCTTCTGAAAATATAAAAAATTTAATTTTTGTACAATATTCTGTATATATCCAGTTTTTCCTGAGAGATATAGATATCAAACCAAGTTCAGGCTAAATTGCTACAGTGTAGAACTATTAAATTTATTACATCGACCCATTTGACTAATTAGACAATCCCTAAGGTAAGGATTTCCATGTAGATAAAGTTGCAGGTGACTTGCTAGTTATAATAATAGTAACAACTTGCAAGTGCCCAGAAATATTTGACTACTGCCTATTCACATTTTAAGTAAATTCAATGGTCTGATCAATGTTAATTTGTTTAGTCAGAAATTTTGTCTCATCACTACACCAATCTCAGCTCAGTGTTAATAAAATAAGTTGTTTGGGACTATCAAACATGTATATTATTTAGTGGTAATTTAGCATCTATCAAAAACAAGTGATGATAAAAAATTGATTAGATTTAGAGCATTCTTATCATCATCAACAGCCTATATGTGTACCCACAGCAGGGGCTCAGGCCTACTCTCCTACAGAGAGAGTATAGGTGGTCACATTCATATGTTCTGTGTCAATATTTTATTGCTATTCTTCTCTTGGCTTTGAAATGAGAAACGGTCAGAGTTCTCTCTTCTCATACAATGTTTATGAACAGTCTTTACCAGTATCTGAACCTATATAATTATATTCATTGAAATTTGAAATTTTGACATATAAAGTACAAATAAAATACAATATTAAAAATAAGAAGCAATGTCATTAATGTAAGAAGCTTACCAATTAATTTGTCTTGTTTCTTCTCTATCAGATCAACAGTCTCGTCATTTTCTTTTTCACTTACACTCTCTTTGGCATCATCATCACAGCTTGCCGCCGTTTCTTCGACCGGCTTCTCCGTTGGTTCTACTTTCTCCACAGCCCCGACATCGTCGACGGCCAAAGGATCAACTTCATGGCTCCCCGTCTCGCCTGGGGACGCTGCTGCAACGTCCTTCGGAGACTCAACTATCTTCACACTTATATCGTTCATGTTTATTTACATATTTATTCACAAAGTCACTGTTTCACCACGCCGTGAGGTTCAACGACATCACGACTACAATCATCATATTACGTTGATACTACCCTGCGTACGCACTTTAACACATCTGGAAACTGTCTTATGCCAGATAATTTACGATAAACACTCTGAACGTTAGAAATTTCTATTTTACGCTGGGTAATTTCGTGGTAATTCGCGATGCGCAAGGAGTCTAGGCAGCCGTGAACCCAAGGGTCATCGTGACTAATTTGATGTGAATACCGATTTTTAAAGTAATTCATATGAAAATACTATATTAGGTATTGTCTGAAATCGCAATGTAGGTAAAATAATATCAATTCGTATTAATTTTAGGAATGAAAATTAGAAAAATAATAAAAGACCGAAGGACGCAAATCGCACGCAAACTACTGAGTTACCATACACATAATCATAAATACCGATCTTTATTTCATTTGTAACTATATTTTTCTTGTTTTTTATTACTGAAATATGATACTGTAAATATAAAATTCAATTGATATTTTTTCTGAAGAAAAAAGTATGATACAAGATATTTAGCCACAACAGGTCAGCACAAAGCAAATATATTTTTCCCCATTTTTTACTTTTTTTGATAATGGTCATATTAAATCAGCATCATCAAGTACTCCATTGCATGCAGAGTGTTACAAATTGATTTTATAAACCTTTACTAACAAACAAACCGATTCTTTAAAACTCAACATTTAACAGTTATATAATAAAACACAGATAATCACACTTTAAACATTAAAAAATGATAACATAAATCAACAAAATGCTATAGAAAAATTTAAAAGAATTCATAAATCTTTGCGTAGTGTAGAACGAGCTTGCAGTAAAATCACAACTTCCGGCGGAAATACAGTTTGTTTCCTATTGTACGCAAAAAATGAGTAAAAAAATGTATCAAACTGTATTTAACTGTTTCTCTCGATTCCAAATAGATTATAGTGAGTTACATAGTGACTCAAGATATGTTAAATTGTTTTCAATAATTGATTTGATTATAATGTATTGAACCCGTTGACTAGCAAATCAAACAATCCAATTGGAATTTCCCGCGAGATAATTTGGCTACTTTATGTGCAACAGAAACTAACCAACCTTTTAAATGCGGTTGATGGTAGTGTGGTAGGGTTGTAATGTAGGTATGTCGATAAGTTAACTAATATAACCAAGATTTTGTATTTTACTATAAGGACCCATTTGCTAATCTAATATCTTTTCAACATAGCGGCCTTTGAAACATTTGTTGTTTGTTGTTAGAAGAATTGAAAATAAAAAGGGCACGAAGTTTCCTAAAGTGCCATGTTTATAATTTATTCAAAATTATATATGGAAGTTTAAAATGGTCACAGAAATTAAATGATCACACAATTAACCTCTTTTATATTTTATTTGAATAATAATATGCCTCTATAATTCTATTACACTTTTAGCAATAATGAATCAGTCGCTATGCTGATAGACAATGACGTTGTTAGATAGATATATACATATCTATTTTTGCTTCATGGAGTCCTTCTTTGACTCAATGGATCATTTTGCGCTTTTGTTTTAAATGCAGTAAAAAATGTAGATTTATCAATGAGTCATCATCAAAATATATTTGAAAGAATGATACTTTTTAATTGTAAGAGTTATATTGATTGTGAAGACTTACTTCGATTGGACTGTATCATTATTATTTTAGTCTTGAATAGCAATCAAAAGAAAAGCTATTTTATCATATCGACAGCTACATATAAAACTGGCCTATCATCTGCAATATTTCACACTGAAAAAATTAAGTATAATTCATAATATATAAATATATTTTTATTTAATTATTTTGAATTCAAATATTGTACAGACGTAGACAGCTCAGGTAGACACACCCTGATTTCCTCCCATTACAAAGTAATGTGTACTGTAGTTATTTATGTATGTAAGGCTTTCACTTTTAAAACCATGGAGATAAAGAGGGGGACGGGAAGGAGAGTCTCGGTCACAGCTGATTCAAATCAAATCAAAATATCTTATTTGCAACACACACAAAAACTTATTATTTATGTATTATATACTTAGCATAGTGTGTGTGTGTGGTGTGAGGGTGTGTGGTGTGTGGTATCTATCATATATCATATCTCAATTATCTCAACAACTACTATCGCTATCGATTAGAAATTTGTAACAGTTATGGGAAATGGTGACCCACAGGTGCTGCAACTGAAATAATTGATAAAAAGGGAAAATAATATTTGAATTAATATTGGGTTGAAATTTCAAAGTGGATTTACTTAAGCCATGTGGGGTATCCAATGAAAAGGCTTTAATTTTTAAATTCTTAATAATATTTATTTTTATTATTGGCTGCATAGGTTTTGACTTATCATGAAAAGAGTCGAGGGTGAACAGGCACCTTCTAGACCAACGCGCACCATCGTAGGCCACATCGTCGCTTACCATCAGGTGAGATCGTGGCCAAGCGTTGATCTATACTCTGTAAAAAAAAAGAATTATAAAAATTATTTTGCCCCCGCAATTTCGAAAGTTTTCAAAGTGAAAAATCTGATATAATCACAGTAGACAAACCTTACTGCAATTAATATTACAGGAAAACCTTAGCGAGGTGTCAACCTAGTGAAGTTTTTTTAAGAAATACGAAGAAAATCGTCCGGAAAATTAGCAAAACCTCGATCAAGGTACTACCAGTACGTTTTTTATTCCTGGTTTGGCATCCTTGTGCCCTTGGTGTGCGAGTCTGACTAGCTCTACTAGCTAACCAAGTATGAGATCCTGCTACGAAATTCACCATCAATCTCATCTCGGGCAATAAATTAAATTGTTCGTTCATAACTGCACACACCCAGCGCTCCCTACACAAACTTGTTAAATTGTCTTAGTATCACTATCATAATCATACGTCGGGAAACGTATACTTCTGAACAAAGGCTTTCCCGATGGTACGCCACATGACCGGTACCGAGAAGTAATGGGAGTAACTGTGTATGTCTGATTTTTACGAATAAATGGCTCACCTGATCCTGCTGAAATTTGGCACAAGCACACGTGCAGACGGTGTTTTTATATGCTTTATTTTACACACATACATTATATACATACATTTTAGATTCTAAAGAGGTATTTACTTTAAATTGAACCACCTGAAGTGGTCACTGTTTTATTTGTGGTAACTGCACAACACAATCGATATATCAGTTCATAAAATTTTAAACCAGCTGTGACTTGGTTTGGAGAAACAAATGGTTGGAATAACAAAAAGTACTACTTGCGAGTTTCATAAAAATTATTGTTCCTCATGCTTTCTTCTCAACTTAATTATATATGATATTCATTTATAAAACTGGGTTTGGTTTTATCGACATCGAATTTCGACATGTATGTACAACACTATATCAGAAGGAATGAAAAAGCAAATGGCTGACGAACGATACGTCGCAGAAATACCAGATAAAAAGAATCCGATGTAATTTCATGAATTATGCGCTCTTAATGATTATGATTAGCAAAATAAGACTGCCAAAATAATAAAGCACTGAAATAATCTAATATTGACAACTGAGAAACAGCCAAAGCTGTAGAAAAAGCAAAATAAAACAAGCCTTCTGAATACCACTCAATAATTGCAAAACGAGATTGTTGGACGACAACGGACGCATGTCCGTTTATTGTTGAGGTAAGTCGTCTTTGTTTTACTGACTAGCCTATGTAGAGTAAAAGTGCAAGATTTCCTTTCATATTTGCTTTTTCGGATAATTGCGAAAATGGGTGCCTGACTAAAGTATTTTTGGATTATCGTTGCTGATAACTTGCTCATAGCTTTTGTTTGATTGTTATCGGTTATTTTAAACCTGTTTTGACATTTTTCGTCCGTTTTGGTATCGTGATCAATTACAAACTCAAGTTGGAAACCAGGTCTGGGCCCCAGACTCTGGGGTTTACATTTTCCTCTTGACATAATGTCATTGTGTTCTGATTTTTAATTTTTAATTTGCAGTTAATGTGAAGGCACCGGGCGGGTTTTTCCGCCCCTTCACCATGGACAGGCTCTTCGAAAAGCGGCACAGCAAACATCACAAAGAAAAGCACAAGAAGCACAAAAAACGTAGGAGCTACAGTGGTACACACGAAAATTATGCTACAAGTAATTCTCTCAAACCACTGGTTGAGTATTCTGATGTGAGCTCAGAGGACCTGACGGGCCCTGAAGCTGGGGAAATAGAGAGTGAGTCCAGCTCGATTGGCAGACACATTGCCGATGATTTGGACAGAACGAGAAAGTCTCACCCTATTCGCACATTTGTTGACAACAAAACTATTTCCGTGACGACCACATCCAGTCGTCGGTCGGAGGAATATGCTCTCACACGTGATTCTTCTTCAGCAGCTAGGAAGCGGAGACATGATTACCCAGAACCTGAAGCTGATTTTGAAGAGAGGCACTATAAAAAGAAGAAAGAAAAACGGAAGAAGGAGAAAAAGAAGCGTAAGAAGAAGTCTAAGCATCGTTCTAGAACTGAGAGCTTAGACAGTGTGTCTCCAGATGACAATGTGCCTGTTGAGACTCCTGTGAGACAGACCTCCCCGCTTAGATACACTCAGGTCCCTGTGTGTGAGTGGGAGAAGCCATCTTCTCCTATACGGAACGGGTCTTGTTCACCAGTGTCGCCAACCACGCCTCCGCTAATGAGGCTCGAGTCTCCGCGGCGTCGCGAGAGCCCCAGACACCGCGCGCCACCGCTTCGAGAGCCCTCAATTCACCCTCTGCCATATTCACCACATATAATTTCTCCAATAGTTAACAGGTAAGATTATTTTCAAGTACAAATTGCATGATTTTTGCTCTTCTAAACTGGCAGAACTGTTTTCTCAAGAAAAGTGTTTTGAGCATGTGCTAAGTTGAGTTTAGAACAAATTAATGAACATTATTTCATCATCATCATCATCAACATCAACAGCCTATATATGTCCCTACTGCAGGGGTTCCGGCCTACTCTCCTAGAGAGAGTGAATGGGATATAGTCCACAATGCGGGCCCAGTGTGGATTGGTAGACTTCAAACATACCTTTGAATTTCTTCTCAGTGTGCAGGTTTTCTCATTATGTTTTCTTTCACCAAAAACCCAATGGTAATGATTTTTATCATTCGTATGTAAATTCCAAATAACAAATTGGAACTCATTGGTACGAGCCAGGATCGAACTCAGATCTCAATGATGAATGATATTCAATTGTTCAATGACCCTGCCCAACTGAGCTACTATGGAACATTATTTATGAAAGTTTGTAAAAATTGAACAAGATTTGGTAGGTAATTTTTCAAGTGTAAATTTATACTGATATTCAATTTAAACTAGTTTGTATTAATAAATTAAATTCAAGGTTGAGTCAATCTCCTGATTGGTGAAAGTTTAAAACAATAAGACCTGAGTCCTGATCTGAAACCCGTAAACATTGACATGTTTGAGTGTTCTTGAAGTTGACTGATTCAATACAGTAAAAATGCCTATTAGAGCAATTGTTTTTTATAACAAAATTTTTATCAGGTAAGAAAATAATTCATTTTTCATTCATTTTTTAAACATTTGAAATAGAAACAAATATACAATAAAAATACATTGTCAAAAAAGGGTTATATTGAAGATATCTAAATTATGGTTTCTAATCATTCACAACACAAATTCATAAAGTAAATGTCTATGAAATGTAGACAAAAATGTGCCTTAGATGCAGTGAATGTTATTTTTTGTGCCTAATTTTGTATATTTTCTAAAGTAACTTTATTTATCTTGTAATGTAATTAGGTAGCAAATTACAGAGATTTTTGTTATTTATATATTTATATACACCTATTTTATCTGAATGTTTAGTATTAATTGTAGCAACTATGCTATTAAAACCATAAATTGCATGGTCTTGATGTTATTGGTTAATCTGATGTGTTATGTTTCTAATGATGCTTTGTGTTTTTCTTTCCATGGCGGCCCAGTATTGAAATAAGGTAATCTTCATGATTGTAGATAGTTACATGATTTGTAATTAATATGGGAACATATATTTCATTCACCGTAATTCATATTTTGTAGAATTATATGATCACAGCTGTATAACTGCACTGTTGGATAGGATCCACAGTGAAGAAACTTGGGAACTAATTTGGGTTCGGTGATCAGTACACTTGGCATTCAGGCAGTGATCGTATTAAGATGTTAGTGATACGTTAAGAGGTGCTGATAGATGTCCTAATATTCTACTAGACTAGTTTTTCACTAAACCCAAGGAATATGGCATCATTGGCATGTGTCCACTGCTGTACAAAGCCTCCCCAACAAGAATACACAATGACTGATGATGGCATGACGTGACCATGGAATGAAATGTTCAGTCGTTATTAATTTTGTGCAAGACAGAAATGAAAGAGATAGCTGATGGCGTTCTCTTTCTGTGTATGTGTAGTGTAAACCTAACAATCTTTATTTACTCAATAATAATTACAATTGAATTACTTAGAACTATGAAACGTATTTAAATTATAATTCGTCCGGCTGTCCTGTAAAAATTTATAACATTAATTTTTTAAATTTATTATATGAATATTATTTAGGTTTGTTTTCCTCAACACACAACTAAGTTTGTCAAGGGTGTTAGAGGATTTAAAAAAAATATACAAAGCCCTTACTACTGTGATTATGACAGACTTTATATTTTTGCACAAACCCAAACTTTTTATGATTAGTATAAAACTATGCACAAATGGATACCTCACTTGACCGACCTCTCCCATATTTTTGCCCATTTGTAAATAAGCATATTTCGTAAATTTTTTATCTTGTGTCACCTGTGGCCTGTGTCGGTCACCATTTCCCATAACTATTCTAAGTTTCAAGTTGAGATCGTAAGTGCTTGTTGAGATAGATGTGACAGATAGACAAACAAACAGAAACCATTCGTTGTTCGGAACCCTGAAAACACAGAAAAAAATTAAATAACCCTATGCTATAATCAAACAAACAAAAATCCATTTTAACTGATACTCTTCAAACTGTTGAATCGATGTTTACCAAATATAGCCACAAAATCGCTCCATCCGTTCAAGAGCTACGATGTCACAGACATTGGAGTGAAACTTATAACACCCCTCTTTTTGTGTGGGGAGGGTTAAAAATATGAATTGTTATTAATGTATCCATTGATGTGTAGGAGGAGGCAGAAGTCCACTACGCCTCACACGCCGTCCGCGCCGCCCTACCATGAGACCGTCACCATAGAGTCTGACACCGAGGTGGAATACAGCAGACGGAGGGACTACTACCCGCCGCACACGCAGTCGCCCATCATGATCATATCAGGTACGGTGGCGATGATTTTCATCATCATCAGCCGGGAAAGATCCACTGCTGGACATAGGCCTCATCTATGTTATGCCTCATTTACCGGTCCCGAGCAACTTGCATCCAGCGACTATCGTGACCTTAACTAGGTCATCGGTCAATCGTCTTGATACACGCTCGAGAACTTACTCCCCATCGGTTATCCATTCTTTAAGGAATGTTCACTGCCACTACAGCTCACTGACTCGTCGAGCTTTTTCGGACATCTGTAGATGGAACTGTCTAAGGATTTCCTCATTCCGGATTTTATCACATAGAGAAATTCCGAGCATAGCTCGTTCCATTGCTCGCTGAGTGACTTTGAGCTTGTTTATTCGGCCCACAGTAAAGGACCACCGCGTTTCTGCTCCGTATGTCATCACTGGCACACACACTGATTTTTACATGCTTCCATTTAATAAACCTTTTAGATTTTTTTACTGAAGATAGATCAACGCTTGACCACGATCTCACCTGATGGTAAGTGACGATGTGGCCTACTAAGGTGCGCATTGGTCTGGCTAGAAGGTGCCTGTTCACCCTCGACCCAAGTTGTAGAAATATATACTGTGGACTATGTACTGGTGGAGCCCTGCGGCGATGGCCATACTTGAATGGCGATGGCGGAATCAACATGAATAGCTCTTGCGCGAACTCTCCAAAATGTAACCTATAGAATACAGAAAGGCAGCCCACTCCACCTGTGTTCAAGGCTTTGGAGTTTGGCCTCCACAAGCGAATCTTTACCAATGAGCCGATGAGAGATAAAATTTTCATATTAAATTAAAAGGCTTTGAGTTACCTAGAAATAGGCCATGGAATTGTAATGTCGATAATGAATCACAATTTTCATTTTGACATAATTTTGCTGCGTAACGGCTATTGTAGCTGACAATAAAGTTGTACGCTAATGATATTCACTCCGCAACACTGTTCCGATCTCCTGTTTTTAGGTAATTGCTGCACAAAGCCAGCTGTTCTTTTTTAAAAGATTATGGCAAAAGAAATTTTGTATGGAAGGATTATTATTTGTTAATCAGGCAGGCAGCTGATGTAGCTGACAATGCCTGTATCGGGAAGCGCTTTGTAGGGGCTCCCCGCGTGTTCGTTTAAATGAGAAACTGCTTGTTATATTACTGAGTTTAATTGGAGACACAAGGATTTCATTACGACAATATTTTACATTATTTTATCTACGACGTGTACATGCAGAAGCTTAAAACAAAAACGCATCTTCTTAAAATTCAAAAGTGTTGACATCGTTTTGTCCAGCCAGCTACCTTCTCGCGCACCAAGGAGGCGACACGCCACACCTGCATCCAGCTATTCTCTTCAGTTAATCTTGCTGAGTTTTGTTTTTTTCTGTCCAGTCTATTGATTAAATGAGTTGACACTTGAAGCAGTGACTGCTTGGTTTGAAACTTTATTTCACTTCTTAACTACTCTTTTAGTTAGGAAGTGTTTGTTGTGTGAAGGAGTCCTTTTCAACTTATGGTCTAAGGCCATGTCTTGCATCAGTCTTGTCAATCTTGCAGTTGAATTTGTAATTTTTTATTATTATTTATTTAAGTCAGACATACATCCATAGTGTTAGTAAACTTAGTGCTATGTTAGTAATTAAATATGATGTGAGACATGCTACTGGGACACTGGTGCATGTAATGACAACCAGTGTCGCAGCATCGGTCCGTCGGTGCGTGCGCGACGACAGCGAGCAGACTGCTGTAATCACTTGCTGTCTTTCGTTTGGGCTGCAATTTGGTATGCTTATGCAAATTAGAAGTATTATTTATTCAATGTCAAAGATATTCACATGTCAAAAATTCATATTTTAAATTAGAAGTGTTAGTACACTTAGCCTAGATTAGTAATAAAATTAAACCTACAACCTAAATAGACACGTAACCTAACCTAACTAGCGTGGATCTGGTCCCGATCCAAAGGTCCCCATCACGCTTGCCGCGTTGCCACGTTGGATGGCAATGGAGATCCTTTGGACCAGGAAAGATCCCGACCGAGGATCAGAGCCCCTCTCCCTCATGCGGCGTCCCAGTTCGTGGACAAACGCCTCTAAACACCACGGTCCCCCCGTCTCGACAGCAACAGGAACAAATTCGCACGTCGTTTACGTATGTAAATTGTATTAGTAGTACGACATACTGGTATGTGACGTGTTCTGTTGTCAGATTCCCCTGTGCACGAGACGTCGCGTCCGCGAGAGTACGTCCGCGGGGAGAGCCCCCGCCGGGCGCACCGGCGCCGCAGCCCGCGACGCCGGCACCGCAGCCGGGAGAGGGAGCGACATCGAGACCCGAGGACACTGCACAGGTTAGTTGACTAGAGAACAAGTTAACGCGTTCAAAAAGAACTAGAAACCAACTTCGACTGCCCTAAAAGTATATATTTTTTAAAAAGGGACTGAACTATAATTAATTTCAGATCTCAAAGTCGTAGCTCATTGAAGAGGCGTCGATCCGGATCACGGCGTAGACGCGGCTCCACCTCGTCTCCACCCAGGCACAGGCCCAGGCATCAAGATCCTCCCAGAGACAAGCACAGGTTAGTTCTGGGAACTTTGAGAGCTGGAGTACAAACGCCTCTTTGATTTCGCCGCGTGCGAACGCACTCCTGCTCTCTTTCTCGCTCTAATAAATAATGGTTCAGAGTGACAAAACGATAGAAGAATAGGTAAGTGCGGTTCGGTGCTGCTAGATGCATCTCAACCCTAAAGAGGCAGCGATCTTCCAATGCTTTCCGTGGGTTTTAACTCTTTAAAATGTTCCACATCGTACTTTCATGTATTTTACGTATCATGGGTTTTGCCCTTGGCCTTCATCTAATCTGATTGCAAATGAGAAAGTAAATAAGCGTGCGCACCCAGAAGTCACAAGCTAATGAGGCACTGTCCTTGCTACCTTTCATACTGGAACACCACAGTGCTACTAACATGGCGGTAGCTAGGCAGGTGGACACAGAAAATGCCCTACTACCAACCCGAGCGATTGCTGATAGGTATCCCCACTGGGAATCGAACCCGGGGCCTCCGGATTCTTAGCCATTTGGCGACGAAGGAGGTTAAATTGTATTCATAAACACTGTAACACCTACGATCGTTACCATATAACTACTAATATAGTATATCATGTAATCTCCTTATTCCTTTCCCCTAGCATCGCCTCGTATAAACCTACTTCCCCCCGCAACGCCCCCGATCCCCCTAGGGATTCATATATGTTGACAGAAACGAACGGACGAAACGTGTAAGAGCGTGCGGAAGCTTGTTCAAGAAAACATCAAACATTGTTAGCAGTATATAATAATGTTAGTTTTTTGTTTGTTCAGAAGCAAGCACGAGTCCCCCAGTCCACCGTCCTCGTCGCTGCACAGGAAGATAGACTTCAAGGAGAAGATCAGCGACACCAGCCTGTTCGCGGAGCTAGTCAAGGACAAACATAAAAGAGCCAAGGTATGATACTGTTTGTCTTAAAACATTGTAATGTATATCTGTCAAACCTATAAAGCAACTGCAGTACATATCGTGTCACACTGCAATGGATAAAGGGACACAGTGGCTCACTAGGAAATAACACTGCAAACAAACTAGCAAGGAAGGGCTTCGGGACAGAAGTATTTGGACCCGAACTAATAATCCCTATACCCTTTAACCAACTAACATCCTGGACTAAGGAAAGGACTACTAAACAACATGCGACCTACTGGACCGAACTAAAAGACTGCGAGAGAGATCATCCCATCTCTCTCTAAGCGCCTGTCACGCACCCTTCTCTAAATAGGAAAACCCTAAGGAGAATGATAGGGGTGCTGACAAGCCACTTGACACACACACACACACACATGAATTTATTTGTCACCGCTTTGTATTATTTACAGAAACTACAAGAGATCTTAAACCAGAAGGAGGAAGAGTCTCAGGGGGCGGCCTCTGTGACGTCAGTGAACAATCCCGACGTGTTGACGGTGGATGAGCTCTCCAACGCTACGGGGGACAGTTCAACGCAGGTCAGGCTATATTTAAAGATTATATATCTGACGGCAAAATATGTTTTCTCTAGGAAGTCAACTTATCAATGCAGGAAAGATCAACATAATCTAAATTTAAGAAATATTAACAGACTTGTTCTTATTACGACGAAATATATGAATTACCATAGGAGCTTAGAATTTAATAGCATAAAAATATTTAATAATCTTGATAATGACATAAAAAACTGTAAAACTCTAAATGAATTTTCCAATAAATTGTATAAATATTTAATATGTAGACCTTTTTATGACATAAAAGAGTTTTTTGTAAATTGTTTGACTCTGTCTTCAGTAATTAGGATTAGTTTTTAGTATTATTGTCCTTTATGTTTTGTATATACTTTTTGCACAGTTTATGTAATTTAAATAGCAAATAAACGAACATTAAACATTACAATGTACAAATACACTACTTATTTAAGAAAAACATCGTGTATAATCCTGCATACTTCTGAAACGAAATTCTCAAGTATGGCGCGGAGTCAGATACAACACGCAAAACTTTGGTCTAAATTTAGAACAGAGAATAATTAGCCCAATGGGATGCATAGTTTCAGAGAAAAAAATATTTTCGCTATTTTTATGGAGCGAAACACATTCGAGTCATTTTCTCAGGTTGTATCAAAAAGGCATGGCTTTGCTTTATACTTCCTGAAAGCCTAAGCGATTTTGAAGCCATACATATATAAAACTTGTAGGCACCTGCGGCCGCACGAGAAAATTGATGTCGAAAATTGCACTTGCAAATCAAGTCATTGTGACTGACATTACGACGTGAAGGAGGGACAAACAAACTCACCTTCGCATTTATAATATTAGTATGTATTTCGCAGGCGTCAAAAGAGAACGGTGACAACTCTAAAGAAAGTAGCAACAAAGACGTGGTGGACATTCCTATGCCGAATGCGGACGCGATCGACGACAACCCGCCCTTACCGCAGACGACTAACGGGGAAACGACCAGTGATGCAATCGAGGTACGTTTAAAATAATATATATAATAGGTTTGCACTTGGCCTTCATCTCACCCAGAAGCCTCAGAATAAGGTGGGAGTGGGATTGGGATTCTGTTAAAGCATCTGTTCACGTTTCAGAAAGCGCCCTCCCCTCCGGTTCCGGCGCCCCCGCTCCCCTCAACGATGGCGCCCTTCCCCCCGCCCGCGAAGATGCTGTCGAGTGTGGTGGACGGCGTGTACTTCAGCCAACTGAACAACCAGCCCCCGCAGAACAAGCCCAAAAGTCTGACCAAGCTACCCATGCCGCCAAACACACAGGTAATCAGAATCAGAATAATTTATTGCAGAACTGGGTGGTACAGAGATCTTAGGTGTATAATTACAGAGTTTCTCCAATTCTTACCCGAAGGCGTACAATATTTAAAATGTCAAAAGAAATGAATACAATAAAGTAATAAATTTGTTGAAGAATTAATAAAATATACATGTCATCTGGTTTGCTATTATAAATACAGTCTTAATTGTGTCTTATGGCTATCAGCTCTAAAAGTCGTCATTCAAAAAATCATTTATATTATAATAGCATTTAATAAATAAGTAAATTGTTTTCTTTCTGTCCGCAAGTCCAGGTAACTGCTGGACTTGCGGACAAATTACAGGAAATGATGAAATTTTATCTTCAGCTGGGGAACGTCCACAGCTGGACATAAACCTCCATGGTATGCCACATTGACTGGTTCAGTGACAATTGCATCCAGCTACTAAATAAGTTCGTCGGTTGATTTAGTAGGGCAACGTCCCGGTACACGTTTCCCGGAATGTGGTCGCGACTAGCGAACTTTTCTCCCCATCGGTTAACCGTGAAATTTTATGTTTTCGAATTTAAATTGTTATTACAAGCTTTCCCATATTATCACACGGGAACTGCTTACTAGATCGGGATAAAAAGCTATACCTATACAATAATTAATGCGTTCAAAAAGGAGTAGAAACCGGCTTCAACTGCCCTAAAACTCTACGGCAAATTTAAGACATGGTTTTCTCATGGATGCCATTGTCAGAACAGGACCAAATAAAATGGGACCACAAGGGAAGGGAAGGGAACCTTTCAAACAAATAGGATTCATCAAAATCGGTTCATTCAGTCGAAAGTTATGAGGTAACAAACATTTAAAAAAACATACCCGTCGAATTGAGAAATTAATGAACAAATCAAAAGCAATTTTACACAATTCTTTTGACGTATCTATACTGATCTTTTTATTGTGCATAAGGGTAAAGAGTAAAGACTGACTTCAAGTTGTATTTGTTCCAGGTTGAAGACCTGAAGTCGCTGGTCACCGAGAGCCCGCTGAGCACGCCCTCGCCGAGCCCGGTGATAGCGCCAGTGCTTGCGGCCAAGCCCGATAAGCCCAAGAAGACTGGCATCATGAACCTGCCCATGCCGCCTGGTAGTCAGTTCAATCTTCTATATTGCTCCTCTCGACTTTGCTGCAACGGCTGCATAAGTCCACTGGTGGACATCAGATTTTCCTTAAGGCGATTTGTCGTAGGCACCACAGGCGCTTGGCATATTGGGTATCAAAGTCTGCCGGCAAACAACAGCGTTACGCGCTAAACGCTTGTACTTACAATCCGGAAGTCCTGGGTTGTATTCCCAGTGGGGGGTCACCTAATGGTACTCGTTTAGGTTGGTGGTAGGGCATTTTCTATGTCCGCCTGGCTAGCTACCACCATATTACGTAGTTCTGCCGCCAAACAGCAGTGCTAATAGCACTGTTGTGTGTCAGTATGAAAGGTAGAAGAGCTTGGATGCGCATGTTTACCATCCAACGGCCTAAGGGTCTGGTTCAGATGTAGGCCAAGTGCAAACCCATTCATTTTCATATTATTAGTCCACTGTTGGACAAGAGTCAAATGTCTGTCATTATCATCAGCCGGGAAACGTCCACTGCTGGACATCGGCCTCCTTCATGGTACGCCACATCGACCGGTCCCGAGCATGCATCCAGCGACTCCCTGCGACTCTAACCTACGTATGTCATAAAAAATTTTAAATCAACACAGGCATGCATATATTTCCAGTGATCCCAGGGTCTGAAGACTTGAGCGCTGATGAAATGGACGGGTCGACGCCCCCGCCCGCGTCCGGTAGAAACCAGTATTCACACGTGTTTAGTGCGAGGAAGTCACCCAAAGATGGCGCTGTAAGTAAACTCAGTAGTATGCCGATCCGCTGCGGAGTTTCAATAGACATGCACCGGCAGTCTAGTTCTTGAATTCAAGAGTTTCTATTGTCGGTAGTCTTCTCTTTTCACCGACATTATCTTTATCATTTGATTACCGCCTCAATGGTCTAATGAGCCAGCATCTCAGTTTGTTCTTGTGGGTGAAATGAAACGAAAATTAATTTGCCAGTATGGCATGTTGATTCATAGATGTTACATAAAGTTGTTCATAATACATCCTACCTATCTCAGGTGTGCAAATGTTTAGTATACTCGTAATTAATAATAATATAACCTGGTTATTTCATCATCATCATCAACAGCCTATATATGTCCCCACTGGAGGGGCTCAGGCCTACTCTCCTACAGAGAGTGTATGGGACATAGTACACCACGCGGGCCCAGTGCGGATCGGTGGACTTCACATGCCTGTTCAAGACATGCAGGTTTCCTCACGATGTTTTCCTTCACCGTTAAGCAATCGGATAATGTACTTGAATTGAAAAACAACTCATAGGTACACGGCTGGATTCGAACCCGGTACCCTCAGATTGAGAGTCCGCGCCTTATCCACTGCGCCACCGACGCTTTTATTTACATAATTAAAATTACTTAAAACTAATTATTTTATATTGTTACAAAAACATGTCACTATCTAAGTCATTTAAAAATTCATTAACGTTAGCATTTCTGTAGCAGATAGTCAAACAATTGTTATATGTAAATGTCATGAGATTTAAATTTGTCCAGAACTTTATTATATATTCGAAGTGAGCATGGTGAGCTGGGTGAACATGTTTACCTTCCAATGGCCTTATCATCATCAGGTCAGATGAAGGCCAAGTGTAAACATATACATTGATTTTTTTATAACTTTGATATTAACTGTCAGCGGATCCATACCACAGAAATACTAAGTCCAGACGTACACCGCCTCCAGACGATCTGCGATACTTCACCGCCCCCGCAAGAGACTATATCATGAAATTTGTTCGAAGTGTCCGGGCTGTGCTTTGGGTGGTTGCGTGCTCTTATCGTGGTGCGTATTTTCCAGGCTCTATCTAAACTGAAAAGGCCTCGTATACTGAAGCGTCGCGGTTCTAAAGTGGTGGCAGTGGCGACGCCCACGCACCACGCCAAGGACTGGGGCGAGAAGTGCGTCGACGGGTTCCAGGTATAAACACACCTTGTACAGTACTCGCAAACTAAGTTTGCCCCTCTGAAGTTAGTCACAAAAGACCGCGAAGTATCAATTTATTAACGTATAAATGCAAGGCAAGGCAGGTTAGCGGGTGCAAAGAAATGTCCTAGTATTTTATGTCATCTAGGGATAGTTATTATCGAAAATAATACACACACATTCCGTCTGTACATGTTTGAAATTGCGGAGAGCTAACTTCAGAGAGGCAAACATAGCGTGCGAGTATTCAATTTATTCAATAATAATCAATATACATATTTAATATCTTTCCTTACGTGTCAATGTTACATATTTAAATTTCGTAAGGTGTAGGCTACAGTAATTCTTTTATAGAATAAAAAGATAATTATAAAATTATATATAAAGTCGAGACCACACAGCTAGTGTCTACATTAAATTAACGGGAATTCTTCAAGACAAAAAGAATTATTTCATCGTAATTTAAAAAAAATATATAGTTAGCTTGGATAAGTAAAAAAAAAAACAATCTATCAGAATTGATAACCTCCGAATTTAAAAAAAAACATTGTTTTGTTTTTGAAGTCGGTTAAAAGAAGGATATCGGATTGTAATGGCGGGAAATAAATATCACTATCGTACAATTTTAACCTACAATAGGCTTTACGCAGTTAGAGGTCCCTAGATGGTGTTTTGGATTACTTCATAAAGCCAGCTATCCTATTTTAAAAGATTATCATAAAAAAATTAGTATAAAACTGTAGTCGTGTGGATAAGCTTAGAATAAAATTTTCAGGTGATAACTCAAATAGGTGAAGGCACTTACGGGCAGGTGTACAAAGCTCGCGACAAGAACACCAACCAACTCGTTGCGCTGAAGAAGGTTCGGCTGGAGAACGAGAAGGAAGGCTTCCCTATAACAGCGGTGCGCGAGATCAAGATACTGAGACAACTCAACCATAAAAACATTGTCAATCTGAGGGAGATTGTTACCGATAAACAGGACGCCATGGACTTTAGAAAAGTGAGTGGATTTGTAGATAAATATTCAGGTGGTAGTATTTTTGACATTTTGTATTTGACATTTTTTTTAATGAATGCTTTGATAATTCTTATTTAAAATGTACTTACTAACTTAGGCTAGAACTGTACTAACACTTGATGGAATTATTTGATTCTGATTAAATATGATTTGATTGATTGATTGTAGCGGGTTTGATTCCTGACAGAGTACCTGTCGTAAATGCTAGTCATGTTTTTTTAAAATCTATGAAGGGTCTGCACTTGGGTGTCATCTCACCTGATGGTAAGTAAGGATATGCGTACCCAGAACCTGTCATACCGGAACACAACAGTGCTTTTAACACTGGTGTTTGGCGGCAGACTTAGATAACATCGGTAGCTAGCCAGACGGACATAGAAAATGCGCTACCGCCAACCAAACTGAGTACCGATAAGTAGCCCCACTGGGATTGAACCCGGGAGCTCTAGTTTGTTAGTCCAACATTTAGGCATTATACCACGGAGGCGGTTATTTATGGTGCTATCTCCACGGACGAGGGTATCGCAACGAGTTTGTCCTATACGGAGTTAATTTCAACGACATGAATAGAATTCCGTCCCTGGAGTGAACTGGTGGCTCCGAGAGGACAAGCGACCTAAAGGTCGTCCCAGACGTCAATGGAGTGACGATACTCGTATTATACAGGTGGAAAGTAAGACCTGGACAACACTGGCTGTCGATAAAGTGAAATTGAATGTATTGGGGCAGACCTTTGTCCAAAACTGGACTATCCAATAAAATGTTTATAATTAATGCATTCAAAAAGAACTAAAAATCGACTTTGACTGCCTTAAAAATGTTCACCCAATGTTTTTGATGATTTTATCAAAAAGCGCTCAATACATTTCGGTAAAATTTATATGGGACCACTTCTGAAGAATGCTCTACCAAACAAAAAAACGAATCATCAAAAGTGGTTCACTATTGGCAGAGTTATCGCGTATCATACATCCCAGAAAACATACAGTCAAATTGAAATTTGTATTTTTGTATTTGTATTTTTGTTATCTCGTTTCAGGACAAAGGATCATTTTACTTAGTATTTGAATATATGGACCATGATCTGATGGGCCTCCTCGAGTCCAAGATGGTGGACTTCACGGAATCACACAACGCTTCCATCATGAGGCAACTACTAGACGGACTAGCTTATTGTCATAGGAAAAACTTTCTTCATAGAGATATCAAGTGTAGCAATATTTTAATGAACAACAAGTGAGTATTTTTGTTTACGCCATATCAACATGGCTACTCATGGCTACACATTTGGGCTCACAAACAAAAATATATTAAATAAGACATATTGCAGGAAGAGGGTATATTTACAAACGGAGGATTATCGCTCGTTAGGCCGCGTGTTGTTTACGTGCTATGCAGTGTACTACCAACCGAACCAAGTAAAAATTTCACTAAAAATATGATTCGATCACGAATTTTTTAAGTTGTTTTTTATGAACTTTCGTAGACTTTGTGTTTTTAAATTCGGTTGGAAGTCCATTATACAATTTTGCTCCTATATGTTGTATGGAGAGTCGTCTCTTATTATGTAGTATACATATATCCTCGTTGACAGTCGTTGATCGACATTTATATGAAGTGACCGGCCTGTGCCGAAAGTCCTCTTAGAGAACGACCGCAAAATTTTTTCTGTTTTTGGTTGCCACTTGCTAAAATAGTATGTAAAATATGTATTTATTTGTAGAATTTTTAAATAGTGAATTGTTTTCAGGGGCGAAGTGAAACTGGGTGACTTTGGCCTGGCTCGCCTGTGGTCGGCCGAGGACCGCCAGCGTCCGTACACCAACAAAGTGATAACGCTGTGGTACCGCCCGCCCGAGCTGCTGCTCGGGGAGGAGAGGTACGGACCAGCCGTCGACGTGTGGTCCATGGGGTGCATACTGGGGGAGCTGTTCCAGAAACATCCACTATTCCAGGTCAGTTTTATACATACTTACATTGCCTATTTGATACACGCTTGAACTGACAATTCGGAGATCCCATGTTCGATTCCTAGTGGTCCCTATCGGTACTTGGGTTTGGTGGGTAGTAGGGCATTTTTTATGTCCGCCTGGCTAGCTTCCAACGTGTTACCTAAGTCTGCTGCTAAACATCAGTGCTAATAGCACTTTTGTGTTCTGGTAAGAAAGGTAGCAGAGTCAGAGCCCCATTAAAAAAAGGCTTAGATAAAGGTGGAGGCACACTTACCATACAACTGCCTTACCGTCACTTACCATCAAGTGATATGAAAGCCACGTGAAAACCCGTCATACATTTAAAAAAGACACTCGACACTCTCTGGTATAAAGTCATCACCTTATTATTTACTCTTTCGAAATAATGTTTAACCGACTTCAACAAAAGAAGGTTATATGTTGGACGCGTATATTGACGAATAATAATTGTAAATATATGTATGATACATTTATGATGCTATAATCTAGACTGGGAAAAATTTATATGTATAGGAAACAAAATAGTTATTTTAGTTTGACGCTGTAGAACCAATCATTGCATGTAGACCTCAAAAATATCAGATCGAAAGATTTAAAAAAATTCATACTTTTTAGTATGTTAGTGAAGAAAATCGACATAAGTGCGGTTTCTTAATTTTTTTTCTAAACAAAAACCTATTAACCGCTGTCAGGCGAACGTAGAGATGATGCAACTGGAGATGATATCTCGTGTTTGCGGGACGCCCATCCCGGGCGTGTGGCCCAACGTGGTGAACCTGCCGCTGTGGCACACGCTGCGGCCCAAGAAGTTCCACAAGCGGTGCGTGAGGGAGCACTTCGCATTCATGCCCCAGCCCGCGCTCAACCTGCTAGACAGGATGCTGGAGCTGGACCCAGACAAGAGGATCACGGCCGAGGAGGCACTCAAGAGTCCGTGGTTGAAGAACGTTGTGCCCGAACAGTGAGTATTACCAGTATCCATACTAATATCACAGAATTAATGTATTATTACGTACAAAACGGACGTTCACCGCCCTTCACCGACCCACGATACCTCACCTCTCCCCGCAAGAAAGTGACCCGCTCAGGGGTCGATAGTATCGCGTGCGCGTACTCACACATGTGCATGTATACAAACGTCAACCGTTTGTATGGGAACAGGAACCGATATCACGACATTTATATGAAGTGTCCGGACGTGATAATATTATGCATACGAAAGGGAGTTTGTTTGTCCGTCCTTCACTCGTAACAGAGTCAAAATGACTTTATTTTTTACTATTCCTATACAAAAAGTAAAGGCATTCTGTCTCTCCGTTGCTACGTAAAGGAAGAACAAATTCACTTTTGTATTTATAAAATTAATATGGATGCAACAATTGCTTTTGTCAGTTTTTGCACTTTTCACGGTTAGTTGAACATATTTTGATCTCTATAAATATACATTTGTTAGTGATGTGAGTGATACATGACGCGTGATGTTATCTGACCGCGTACTGTTGCATCACACATGACTCGACCATCTCAAACATCACGCATCACACATGGCATTCCGCGCGCATGCCTTCGTCCTGCACCGCTCACTCGCACCTAGTGCGGCGCGTGCGAAAGGGTGCGCTGCGCGGGCTCCGATCCTCTGACGGAACCATAAAGTCGGATAGAACGCGCATATGTTACTGAAATGCAACCGTATTACTAAGACGATAAGGCTTACATTCTACGTATTTTAATTCCGAAGTGATTTTTAGAGGTCATGGCATTACAATAGCAAAAGACTGTTGCATGGCAGCGCACGGCGCGTATTACAGGTGATTTTTAGAGTAATGTGTAGTGGTACGATGTAATATTACGTGATACGAAATGTCACATCACATCACATTACTTTGGGAAGGAATGTTTTGCGCAGATCTAGCTATAAACTGTTTCCGTAGTGATTGAATTCGGAGGCATATAAGCTTGATTATTATTAAATGTTTAACAATGCTCAACCTTCCACAGAATGCCTCCCCCGGAGCTGCCAACGTGGCAAGACTGCCACGAGCTGTGGTCGAAGCAGCGGCGGCGGCAGCAGCGCGAACAAGAGCAGCAGACGAAGCCGAAGCAATCGTACTTCGCGCCGGACGAGAAGCAAGAGTCCAACCAATCCGACGCAAGCTTCAAGAGCGAAGGCGCCTTCCGCCCCGAGGCGCCGCCCGAAGCAGGCCAAGTTAAATAGTATACGGGCTACTGGGGCGATGCCAGTGAGTGGACTGATCAATGTTGAGGTGCTTTTAGTATTGATACCGTTAAGGGTTCTGACATACAGATTGGCAACGTCGTGTTATTAGTAATTTTCAACAACAACAATACAAGTATGGTTTGTTGTAAGTATCCATGAGAATGAAGTATTATTTATACTAAGGCTAAAACCCCATGTTTGTGGCTCGATTTTTTCCGCGTGGACTCCAGAAACTATCACACGGGAACTATTTGCTCCCATGGTCTTTTTCGAAACTTCAAAAATCTAGTCATTCTGTCTCTCCGTTACTACGTAAAGACAAACAAATTTACTTCCGTATTTATATTAGTATGGATTTTTTTAAAGTTTCTTTTTTGTATTCCTCATTTGTATTGTCAGTATATTGTCGCAACTAAGTAGTATTAATTATATGGTACGTCATTTAACTAAACGACTTGTAACATTTTTACTAAAAAGTTGTCAATGTGTCATTTTCTCTCGAATCTGACATAAATTACGCCGTTGCCAAACTTTATAAGAATGCCAGCCTTAACTCTACAGCAATCTGAAATAGTATAAAATAAACACAGAAAAGAAAAATGACAATAATGCTCGCAGATGATTTCGGTTTCAGCAAACACATTATTACCTCTTTATAGACGTAGACTTGCATGCACATATCCTTGTACGTGAGAAAACGAGATAGCTGTAGACGACCCAGTGCAAGCTTATGGGGACGATTTGAATTTTACCCCTAACCGATTTTGGTTAACCCTAGCATATTTACCTCGTTTTTATGCTGAACTAAATGCTAGGCCTCAACCGAGAGTCTGAAAGATTTCCAGTGGCCTAACTCGTTATAGCTCAAATATTTTAAATTTAAAATGATATACAATTTTATTTTAATCATTGAAATCAAATTTTGGAGTATGACACTGTGCTGTGTATCAATACAGAAAGAACATCGATGCATTTCTAAAATATGGCGTCGCAACTGAAGCCCAATCGACTGAGAAACCTTTTGAATAAAATAATGTCGGGTTCCATAGAATCGGATCAAACACGGTGCTTCGACCAATTGACTTGTGATTTTATTATTTAAGAATAACGGGGCCAGCCCTGCAGTATTGGTACATTTAAGGGTTTGTAAATTTGCCCATTAATTAAAGTATAAAATAAATAGGTACTGTCGGCGTAATAACTAATAAGGCATATATGTAAATTTTCAATCGGTACTAGAGTTGAAGTCAGCTGAATAAAACACCTAAGCGGTTTGGTGCAATTTTGTCTGCACGAGTCTATGGCATGGCTTATTTTTTCCCGGTTCATAAGTAGTTCCCAAAGGATAAATTGCTGAACCGTATGAAGTTGCCAGAATTTGTTTTTAATTATTAAAGAAAAATACTTTAGGTTATTCGATGGATGAAAGTTTTATACCAAGTTTTTGTTGCCATAGTCTTTTCAAAAAAGAATAGCTGAGTGTCGTTGTGAAATGAGTATCGTTAATGATATTCATTTCGTGACACTATAATTCTAACTCCTATTTTTAGGTTATTACTTATCAAAGCCAGATGTTCTATTTTAAAATATTATGGCAACAGAAATTTAGTATGGAAGCATTCAGAGTCAAACCCCGTTACGCTTTCAATTGCCTTGTACTGTTGGACAAAGCAAACAAAATTGTGTCTAAAGCGCTCGACTTAACGTTGACTAGGGTTGACTCTTGAAATGAAAATGCACCTGTCACGCACATTTCTCAATCTGAATAGGAAAACCCTAAGGAGAATAATAGGGGTATGTTCAAAATGAACATTACAGACAGACCCTTGTGTCGTGGATGTATGGCCTCCGAGAAAACTCTCGCCCATGTGCTTGCAGCAGCGGCCACACTCCTCTGTCAGGAGATTGGCTGGCTAGATGATCTGGAAACTAACCAGACAGAAAAAAGCTGTCTCACCTTTTGCGTGCCAAATTTCATGTGGGCTTTTAGTAAACATGCGAAAAACAGCGTTTTTAAAAGTAATTATATATGTAATTACTTTTCGTACCGCGTGATATCACTTCGTACCTTTACGCATCACTCGAAACATCACCTGTAATGCACGCCGTGCGACAGCGCAAACATTGCTTTTGCTATAGTAATATTTGTAATCTCTAAACATCACTTGCTCGGAATTAAATATAATAGAATGTAATCCCTATCTTCTTAGTAATACGGTTGCATTTCAGTAACATACGTGCGTTCCATCCGTCTTTATGGTTTTGTCGGAGGAGCGAAACCCGCGCAGCGCGCCCTTTCACTCACACCAAGCGCGGTGCAAAGAACGTATACCAACACGCGGATTGCCATTAGTGATGCGGAGGTAATGCGTAATGTTTAAGAGGATTGTCTGTTTAGAGCACGTGGCCGCGTTCAAGGTTGCATTGTTTTGTAGCTGTCCCTATCTGAGCCCTATCCTACCCGAGCGCGTACGGTGAGACAGCAAACACTACGCGAAGTTATCCACCCGTTATTTGGATGTTTCGTTGTCTAGGGATCATTTGAAGGATACAGTATATTGTGTAGCCATTTTTTCAATACAGTATATTAATAAAATTTCAGATGTCGGTGGTTTTTCTAAATTGTTCTAAATTGATTCATACTGTTGTAAATCAGGTTCAAAGTTGGGGCTTTTTATTACCGTAAAATACAATTCTTTGACGCCCTGTAACTCTGGAAGTATATATTTAAACGAAAATCTGACTCACCACCGACACAGATATTTGTTTCTAGATTGTGTCTTGAAAATTTCATAGATTTTCATAGCTTAATACTCAAAATATGACTGGACTACGTTTTTACGGGTACTTAGACACCAGCATACCTTCTTAAGATGGTCGAGTGATGTGTAATGCAACATTACGCGGTCGGGTAATATCGCATTACTTACACATGCTATTTTAGATTCCGGCTGGCCTCAATTCTTATACCGATACCTGACAGTACAAAATTTCGTAGATTCTTATGACGTCCGTGTACATATCATGCTTGCTTGTATGTATATTTGTGCAATATCACCCATGTGCGAATGCCTTATTTATTTATCTTAATACTATGTAATTTAAAATGGTGAATGTATATCTTAATCATGCCAGTATATTTTATAATTAAACAAAAACAATTTACAACCCCAAATGTATCAAGAAATACATGTAAGTGCGTTGGAAATTCTAGTGCGTACCAAAATTCGTGTGTAACCAAAGTTTTCATGCATAAGAGCTAGCTAGTTACCTGCCAATTTTATATTGCAGACAATTATAGTAATATGTAAAAATTATGTATTTTCTTGTAAATAATGTATTATAGTAGGTTATGGTTCGACTCAATAGTTTCGTCTCAAAAGTGCTAAATAAAGATTGAGGTTCCTTTAAAATAAGCTGGGTGCAGTTTCGGAATGTTCGCCGAGGAGTTTCTCAATGAAATCAACTGTCAAAATTGCTGGAAATGTGTATGTGTAGCAGTTGTATTGGTTAATAAGCGTTTTTTTTCTTCAAAATAGCTGAACTTTTAACACGTGTAATTCAAAAAACGTTTTGCACAATGGTTAACCGTTATGTAAAACAGCGTGAAATGAATGTGGAAGTGTACTTCTAAAAAGATATGACAGTATTTTTGACAGAATATTCTTGTGAACATTTGGAAACTGCCTTGAAGGTTTTATGCGAAGTTTTTCATCTGAAACAGTTTTTCTTTTAACTTCATACGATTTCATACACATGTTATTAAAAAAAAGTTATAGTACCTCTTTATGGTATTTTAGAAGTGGCTTCTGGGGATTGAATACACGTATTTTCGGTTTGGAAATGTTGTATGTCGCAATATTTTAGTTAATTATTGTAAGTGAACTTTATAGCGCTTGATGGTAAGTGAAGATGAGGATGGATACAAAACGCGCTTACGCTTAAGCCTCAGGCTCTAGTTATTGTTAATTTGCTTATTTAATTAATTGACATAACTGATGACTTTCATCGTTGCAAGCCTTTTATAATAAAATTAGACCGCCATTATACATAAAAACCTGGGGCAAGTGATGTGAATGTCTGTTAAACTAATATAGTGTTCCAAAACGTATAACGTGTTTTTAGTTACCAAAAGCACTCTTAAATAATTATTTTTACCTAATCTTATTTTCACATAAACTCGTAAGTACCTTAACTATTGGTTTTTTATATGTATATAAATAGATCAATTAAGAATGAATGTTCGTCTTCCTAGACTCAAAAACAATATTGATGTATGTGATTTGAAATGATTGTCGGAATACTTTTTATGTAAAATCTGTGATTGTAAATGATGACATTTTGAAGATAGTTTGCTTGAGAGAGTTTTGTTGTGTTTTTTAAAGGTTTTGTTGGTTGGTTCTAAAATGTTGAGCAAGGTACCTAATCCTAGACAGCGCTTTATTTTAATTTGTATATGTAACTGCAGCAATTCCAGTTCATTCATTCATTCAATCCTGGCTCATACCTATTCATTCATTCAGTACTGGCTCATACCTATTCATTCATTCAATCATGTTATTTCTACTGGTGTTACCGTAAAAAATTTATTATTTAAAAGAAATTAAATTCAAAGGAATGCTCTTGACCCTTACGGTAGACAATTTTATATATGTTAAGCGCCAACCGAGCAACAAGCTTTAATTCAAAAACCAAGATAATTGAATTGTATTGAAAATTGGGTATGCAACCCTGCGTTAAAAGTTTAGGGTTTTTTTAAACATTGAGCGCTGTCTAGGTTTCTCCTATAAAGGGGGCCTTTATTTGAATATTTGCGTGAATATTTTAAATTCCTACACTAGTAAATAAATCGAATGAAACTAGATTGCATTTATATTTTATTAAGTTAATGTGTATATTTGTAATTGTTGAACTACACACCCCGACTTGTTTTGGTCGAATTTCAATGTGTTTGTTGTGTAGTTACCTTATTATATTTTGAGGTACTTTATTCCCGCGATAATGTCCAAATGCATTAATAAAATAAAAGCAATGTTGAATGAAATGTAAGTCATGTTAATATTTCACAAAATGTATTAGGTATTCGATATGTTTGTACATGAATTAAGTATATTAATTTTAAGAAGTGTAAATAAATGTTTTAATAATATAGAATATTTGGAACGGATTTTTTTTGTTTCATTCGCTTGATCCGCTACGATTGTCTAAGTAGGATATCGTCGCAAATATTACTATAGGACAATGGGTTCAAAATAGGCTGACGTCGAGTTGCGGAAACCTGCCTGATAATGAATGGGTTCGCCAGAGAGTAATTATTGTCATCCGAATTTGAGTTAATAAGATACAAGTTAATTAAATATGAAGGGCGTAAAACTTTTCTCTTTAAGTTACATACTCCGTCCGAACTATGGAACCGTTGAGAAGATTTCTTCCCAGTAGTGGACAAGTGGCATTAATATTTTTGTCCTATTACCGTCATCGCCGTCTCAGTGTAGTTTAAAAAGTTTGGACCACCGTTTATCCGTAGTATCACAAACACAACGGACGTACTGCCATTGACTTTCTCATGATGATGATTATAGGTTCATTCGATAACAAATTCATGTGATTGGGGGGAAAATCTGGTTATTTTTGTCCCTAAGACGCTATTTTTCTATTATTGTTCAAAACATCTAACGTCAGCTGAAAGTTGTACGATAATGATATTCATTTCGCCACACTATAACCCGATCTCTTTCAAAGTTTTTTTTACTTATCAAAGCCTTTTTTTAAAGATTTTTTCCCATCTATATTATCTCTTAGAATTTTAAGGTAATAAAAATTAGGCCGAAGCCATTTCTTCAGTTTTTGCAATAAAATTATATTAAATACATTCTATCGCTTGTTTTGACGATTCTTGACGAGAATGTCAAAGGTCAGCCTTGGTTTCAACATAATTCAAAAGAATCCATATTCCGAATATACTCGACATGGTAAACCCTTTCGATCGCGTTGAAACCCTCACAATTTTGCGTAATTGATACTATAATACTGTCCGTGACACTTTTTGCACTATACCACACAATTATGACACGAAAAACACACATAACAGTATTATTAACGAATTACTAAAATTGCAATGAACCACCATTTTTCAAGTTCGCGACAAGAATCTTATCAAAGCCTATACTTATTATTAATTTATTTTAAAAGATTATGGCAACAAAAATTATGTATTGAATCATTCTGAGTGGATTCCCGCTAATAAATAAAATACCATGTATCAAAATATGTTTATTTAATATAAATGACTCGAAGGAACGGGCTTATAAATAAGGCACATGCACAGACACAACCTGTATGGCCAAAATTTTCTGGGTACCTAATGAAAAACTTTGTCTGAAAAATAAGAAGTGTGTACATTCCATGTACATTTAAATATGTATTCAATCCAAAAGAATCACAAACGTAAATATGTACTTGTAGGATTCATACATAAAAATTTGGTAATTTTTATAATGTTGGTACTGTTGACGACCAGAATCTATTTGTCTATGGTTTTTAAGAAGTATTATTAAATATCAGTGTGCACTTACATCATTGGTACATGTACCACAGATTATATATTAATGATAAAAACGCTCACGGTCGGGTCAGAGTGAATACGCGATTTTGTTTCAAACTGACATGCTCTGACATATAATTATAGACTTGTTATAGACAAAGAGATGCAATATGGATGCAAAAGATTCTGGTTGTCAACAGGTACATTCCCATTACGACCATGATTAAGTTATAAAAACTTAAAAACTAAGTTACGATTAGGCACCTTTGATTCAGCTTATATTACCATTGAAATGTATCAAATAAGTACACGTTATAAACAAATTTTCGTGGACTATGCATTTATTATTACCGGTTCCTAAGTTTTGTATTCCATAAAAATACCTAATTTAATTACATATGGCATACATAAATACTAAGTACTTTGTACGTTAATTGAATTAAATCTATCACACTCAATTATACATTACAATAAAATATTAGAAACGTAATTGAATTTATAAAAAGTTTATACGAAATAACATTTATATAAAATAATAATAATTTGAACTTGGTTTTCTTTTAAATGTTACTGTCAAAGTCAGAGGTCTCATATGTCTAAGCGAATATATTTCGTTGTTCCGCCTGAGTTCCACCTCGTTGTTTTCTAGGAGTTTTACGCTTTAGGCCGACTTCCCTAATTTTACGTTAAGACTAAAACAGTAACATTTAAAACAAAATAATAAATTAAAAAATGGAAATTAGTATCGCTTAGAAAAATTATCGTTGTTACGGTCGTTGGTACAAATTATTTAATTTCATATTGGTATTGAATACTGGTTCATTGCGTTCAGGGTGTGGCAACCTGCAAAAAAACAATACAAAAATTAATAAATTTTCTGCTAAAAATTGAAATAAGGATTATTGTTTCTTTCCTTTTGTGAAACGAGAGGTTATGTAATGTTTTAATCATTTTGCTTTGTCAGCTAGAAATTTTTTCAATAGAAATTCTGGGGAACACTAAGAAAGAAAAAGTAGTTTCAGTGCTAGGACCATAAAATCAAATATCAGTCCAGCTCTGGACACCAAGTAGTGGTCAAAGTGAGAATACACCAGACTTACCACTAGCAAGTTACCGCTTTTGGCACGATGTATGGTAGGCTGGGGCCCGTTGGTAACTTCTATGGTGCCTCCCTGCTTCCCGTTGACCAGGTTGTGAGCAATACTGAAAGGAGTATACGGAAAAGAATCAACTAGAGATCAATGACCTTCGTATACAATTATCTCTGTTGTATATATAGATAGTACTATGAAATTGTAAAAAATAAAACGGTTATTTTATTATATTATGTAGAATAGATGTTGATTTTGCCCGGTTTGAGATTTGGTAGGTTTATTGTCACTGTTGGAGTCCCGTCTCATATTACGTAGTATACGAATATAAGTACTCTTTGGATAGGTAAGACTATGGCGAACGTCGCCTGCCTGGATAACTCCCTTTCAATGTGTTATTGTTATAAAGGTGATACTCACGTTCTCGTGTCCACAATCTCTATGATGTCGGGCTTCTTGGAGTAGTCCGTGACGATGGTCAGGGCCTCGATCAGGTGCGTGACGGAGATAATCAGATCACCCTGAAGATATGATTTATTCTTACAATTTTATTATCAATTTTTGTAAATAATAATAATCAAAGAGTTTTACTACTAATTTTAACCGCCTCATGGCCTATTCGCTTGTACTTGTTCCCAGTTATGTTATCACATGGCCTTCATCTTACCGTGAGGTAAGTGACGATGAGGCCGTTGGAGGGTTTGGTGTGCATTCACAAGACCCAATCTAGTGAGGAGCTGTCCTCTGCTACCTGTCATACCGGAGCACTATTTGGCGGATGACTTAGGTACCCAGACGAATGTAGAAAATACTACTAACCATAGCCATACTAGACGCGTTCAAAAAGAACTAGAAACCGACTTCAACTTCCCTAAAAGTCTACAGCATTCATCCCATTAAATGTTCACCCTTAGAGGTAGAATTCATCATCATCATCATCAGCCGGGAAATGTCCACTGCTGGACATAGGCCTCCCTCATGGTACGCCACATCGACCGGTCCCGAGCCACCTGCATCCAGCGACTCCCCGCGACTCTAACCAGGTCGTCGGTCCATCTAGTAGGGGGACGGCCTGGTAGACGTTTCCCGGTACGTGGTCGCCACTCGAGAACCTTTACTCCCCACCGGTTATCGGTTCTTTAGAGGTATAGTTATCTAGTAACATATTTAGTTTTTGTTGATTTTCTCAAAAAAGCGCTTATTAAATTCCGATAAAATTTATATGGGACCGCCTCTGAAGTATGTTCTGTTAAACAAAAAAAGAATCATCAAAATCGATTCATAATTGGCGGAGTTATCGCATAACATACACACAAAAAACTTACAGTCGAATTGAGTACCTCCTTTTTGTCGGTTGTGTGTCGGTAATGTAGCCAATTAGTCCACGGAGGCGGTTAAAAAGAATAAATAAGATCAGTCAAAATCATCGCTCTTACCTTATCCTTCTTGAGGTCCTGCGGGATCTTGATGAGCACGAGGTTGTCTGTCTCGTTGGTAACGACAACACGCAGCTTGTCTAGCGGCAGGCGGTGCTTCAGCTTGTAGGTCTTGCGTCCGGCCGCGTCGAGCACGTACAGCGCCTGGTCCGAGGCCAGCAGCGCTCGCTCCCGGGGCTTGTAGCCGCGACGGTCGTACTTCACCGCCTCGCAAGAGTACTGCACACAATATTCGTTAGGAAGAACGAATATCATCAAAATTGAAAGGAAGTTTTTAAAAAAAGGTCAAATGCTAGTTGGACTCGCGCACCAAGGGCTCCGTACAGAATATTGATATTCAAAATACGAAAACCATAAATAATATGCACTGGACAATCCTCTAACGAATGCGCCTCGATTTTCGTTCTCGATTTAGTTTTGCTACTGGTCAATAGATGGCGATACTTATAAGTTCCTTCTATTTAGTTGTTGTATGGGAGCCCCTGAAATTTTTATTTTATTCTGTTTTTCTGTATTTGTTGTTATAGCGGCAACAGAAATACATCATCTGTGAAAATTTCAACTGTCTAACTATCATGGTTCATGAGACACAGCGGTGACAGACGGACTGCGGAGTCTTAGTAATACGGTCCCGTTGATTACCCTTTGGGTATGGAACCCTAAAATCTACGCATGTGCCAGTTGGACGGAATCGGCGTCAGAATATTGTATATCTAAGGTAACAATCACCTAACCGTTTTTTCAATCAGACTTAAATGACACGTTCCGCGAATGTATGGCGCTAAGGCCTGGTCTTATACACTTATAAATCTAAAAGGCCATTATCAAACAAAAGTGATTCAGTTACCATTTTTGTATATTTTCACTTAGTTTATTTGTACAAAACTATATAAAACGCACGAAACAGGTAAGACTTAATGTTGAAAACAAATATGGCGTCAATAAAATGACATTTGACGCTGTCACTTAGTACAAAAGAGTGATTTTGTACAATTAAAATAAATACAAAAATGTAATTCTAATATTTTTCTATACATATTTATATTATGACATGATTTTGTAAATAGTGTACAAGTGCAGGCCGTAATTGAAACAACTCTTTTCGTTAGAGCTTTATTACGTTACCTAACTTTATGATTTTCAATAGGTTAATTATCCATATCCTGTACGATACCCTCGGTGAGCGAGTCAGACTCGCACTTGATCGGTTTTTAAGTAGTTACCCACTTCGGACAAAGTAGGGTGAAGGGAATGATCACTGGTTGGCGCCGGTAAGAGAAGATAGATAGGAGGAGGCCTATGTCCAGCAGTGGACGTTTCCCGGCTGATGATGATGACGAAACATATATCATATATAACATATATAGGTATCTGTGCTACTCACGATGAGCTGCTCGCCGGTGGGCCACGCCGGGGACGCCATGAAGGTGTTTCTGAGGACCTGGTGCTCCCCAGTCAGTCGGTCTTCTACGAAGCGGTCGCGAACGCTGCCCGGGTAGCTGTTCTTCTTGTCTATAAGTACACATAATATTATAAAACGAAACGTATTTTTCAACCGACTTCAAAAAAGAACGAGGTTCTCAATTCGACGCGTATGTCTTTTTTGTGTGTGTTACACGATAACTCCGCCAATTGAGATCCGATTTTGATATTTTTGTTTGTTTGATAGAGCATACTTCAGAGGTGGTCCCATATAAATTTTATCGAAATTGATTGATGGCTCTTAGAAAAAATCAACAAAAAATTAATTTTTAAGGCAATTGAAGTCGGTTTTTAGTTCTTTTTAAACGTGTTAATTATTCACATCCAAGAACCATCTGTTGCTTTTGTAATGATGCGTATTTTTGTATGTCTTATTTTTTAAATTCTTTTTATGTTTAACATACTCCGCTCCATTCCCCGTTGGCACGTTATAATTTTATTTATGAAATTTTTGATAAATTTCCACGTCTGACAAGCATAGGTCAAGCATGATATAAGGCAAGAATTCGTAACCTTAGTCAATTCAATTCAATATGATTTTATTATACACCAATACAAGCTTAAGTTAATAAAATAAATAAAAAATGTACAACAGGCGGTCTTATCGCTGACAGCGTCTACCAGACCACCTTTGGGTAGAGGAAATAAGTAACAATATTTGGGTGGAGGTGTAACATATATTGATAGATTATAATTAAATACTTGAATAAACACATATGTATACTTATATAAATAACCTTAGTCTTCTGTTTGATTGGCATATTGCTCTTAAATATTTCTTTGAAGCTCCAGTATTTATTCCAGGTTAACTGAGCCCTGCGCTCGAAGAACTCGAAGAACCGATAACCGGTGGGAAGTAAAGGTTCTCGAGTGGCGACCACGTACCGGGAAACGTCTACCAGGCCGTCCCCTTACTAGATGGACCGACGACCTGGTTAGAGTCGCAGGGAGTCGCTGGATGCAGGTGGCTCGGGACCGGTCGATGTGGCGTACCATGAGGGAGGCCTATGTCCAGCAGTGGACGTTTCCCGGCTGATGATGATGAGCCCTGCGCTCAATCTCCTGGTAGTTGTTTGATCTGTCGAAGCTTATTTCCTTGCCTAAGTATTACAGTATAATTTGAATAACAGACCCTTAAACATCTTCTCAGCCAAGACCTTGAGCTCAAACTGCTTCTTGTCAGCCGGCGACAGACCCAGACGGTACTTCCTCGACAGCCAGGCTCGATGGAGCCGATGCAGCTCCTTGGAGGCCTCCTGACACGTCGCCGGGCAGATGGGCCACGACAGGTCCAGGATCCTCTTCGGGAGTTGGTTGGACAACCGCTTCAGCCAGTGGACCTTCGCGATGGCGAGGAACCGACGGTTTTCTGGGGTTTCGGGCCCGTTGCGGGTGATGAAACCTGATTAAATTAATAAAAAATTAAATCTGTTTCAAAATGGAGTGAGCTCTTTGTCTTATCAATCAACCATTGTATTTGCTTTAAATAGTGTACACAACAGTTCAAGCCTATTTAGCCATTAAAAATAGCATACAAACAAAGTCAACTAAATTAATGAATTAATTACACTAGTCAAAGTACTCTTCATCATCATCATCAGCCAGAAAACGTCCACTGCTGGACATAGCCCTCCTTCATGGCATGCCACATTGACCGGTCCCGAGCCACCTGCGTTCTTCGAGCGATGTGGCCTGCCCATAGCCACTACAGCTCACTGACTCGTCGAGCTATGTCGGTGACCTTCGTTCGTCTACGGATTTCCTCATTCCGGACCTTATCACGTAGAGAAATGCCGAGCGTAGCTCGTTCCATTGCTCGCTGAGTGACTTTGAGTTTGTTTATTCGGCCCACAGTAAAGGACCACGTTTCGATTCCGTATGTCATCACTAGCAACACGCACTGATCAAAGACTTTTGTCTTATGGTCAAATATAACCATTGCATTGACAAAACAATTGTTGTTACACTTCTTTACAGTTGATGTTGTTGTTATAGTTAAGTCTAACCTTTGATGAATGCCCTGATGACCTCTGCGGCCTTCTTTCTCCTCTCCTTCAGTCTCTGGGCTAGGAACCTGCGCACCCACTTCTGAATGATGATGGCAGCTGCCCTCATCTTCAGGTACTGCTTCCGCTGCCAGTACCCTCGCCAGCGGCTCTGGATGATGGTAGCTATGTCGTTCTTCTTGATCTGGTATGCGTCTTCGGTGTCGAAGAGAGTCTTAGGGAAACGGATGAAGATTTTCGTGCTGGAAATTGAAGAAAAAAATTGTACAAAGACAATTAACGCGTTCAAAACGAACTAAGGAACCGAATTCAACTGCCCTAAAAGTTTCACATCGTTCTTCCCCTAAAATATTCACCCTTAGAGGTAGAATTATCTGGGTACATATTTTGTTTTTGGTTGATTTTCTCAAAATGCGCTAAATCAATTTCGATAAAATTTATATGGGACCACCTATGAAGTGTGATCTACAAAACAAAAAAAGAATCATCAAAATTGATGGAATGAGCGCGTAGCATACATAAAAAAGAACAGAGGTTCGAGTTCAGAACCTCTTTCTTTTTTGAAGTCGGTTGAAAACCGATCACACGATACACTTGCGCAAAACAGTGCACCTACCATGAGTTTACGCAGGCGATAACGTGTATCGTTAACTATCGCTCTGTCCTTGTCACCCGCATCTCGACTGAGCAGCATTTCCGATAGTATTCGATATACGTTACCGCCTGCGTAAACTAGAGACGCACTGGTCTGTTATACCTTTCATTGAGTACTAGCTTCTTCGCGTAGACTTCAGAAAGTATCCCATGGGAACTATCGACAGGTGTAAAATGTACCTTATGTAGCCCTTCAACTACCACTACACAACTATTACTATACAAAAAATCAAGGTATTCTGACTATCTGTTACTACGTAAAAGAAGAACGTTCTTGAGAGAGAAATCTGGAGGGATCTGAGACTATAGGCCTGTGTCCATCTGTGAGATAGTACAGGCTAACATAATTATTATTATGTATACTGGGTTTACACTTGTCCTTCGTCTCACCTAATGGCAATAATTGAGGATATCTATCCTGGCTCGTACCAATGAGTTTCAATTTGTCATTTGGAATTTATGTACGAATGATAAAATCATTACCATTGGCTTTCGGTGAAGGAAAACATCGTGAGGAAACCTGCACACTCCTGTGAAGAAATTCAACGGTGTGTGTGAAGTCTACTAATCCGCACTGTTCCCGCGTGGTGGACTACGGCCCATACACTGTCTGTAGGATAGTAGGCCTGAGCCCCTGCAGTGGGCAGTGAGGACGTATATAGGCTGATGATGTGATGTGTGTACTTACTTGCCCATCCTGTACTCTTCTCTCTCGAACTGGAGTACATCGACCAGTTTCTGGACGCCGTCACGCGGCACCCCCTTGAAGTTGGGCCACGTCTCCTTGCTCAGACACTTATATCTGAGTACACACATACATTTGTTTACATTATTTAAACAGTACAAAGTACAGTTAACTTTTACAGGAGGGTGTGCTTATGGAACGTCAAACGACGCATAGCTCATAGCAAGTCCGACGTGGGGGAAGTCAACGCTGGGAGACTTACGTCTACTATTATGATGATTCGGAGTTATGTGATAGATGATATATACTATTAGCTCCTGAAAACCGTCCTGGTGAACCTGATCCATTGCTGGTCCAACAGTGGCTTTATGGACGCAAGATGATGATAATGAGATGGGTAGGCCAGGCCACCTAATTACGGTAGTTGTCACAAAATTAGATTGTATTTTACACACTAAAGAAGTATTACTATACTATGTTTTATGTAAGTCAAAGCCTAACCTTTCTAGGAATGCCTCGTATGTCCTTCTGTAAGCGAAGCCGGCTCGTCGCACGCGCAGGTTCTCCATCAGCCCGAGGTATTTGACTTGATGCGACACAAGACGGTCGTCGAATTGCACTGGAGCAGAATAATCCATTCATAAGAGAAGAGGACGATAAATATATTTTTATTCGAAAAAAAAACCATTACAGCAAAGTTGCAAGCAAGGTTATGGGAATGCCCTACCGCCAAACAAACCGACCACTGACTTCCGGATTGTGAGCCGAACTGTCTAGCTATAGACCACGTGAGCTTCTAATAATAAAATCTAACAGTCAATAAATTGGTAACACAATCGCAAGAAGAGAATCATTATTTCTCTTCAGTTCTGTCACTCGCCGGTCGCTGCCGCGGCACGTTAACATTTATTTTTATGTATCAACTTACTGGGCATCTTGAAGTCATTTGGCTTGATACACCTGATGTATGAGGGCTCCTTGCTGCTGAGGATCTTGATGAGCTCGTTGAGGGAGTTCTTGAACTGCGAGATGGCGGTTTCTGGGCGCTTCTTGCTTTGTAGGTTCGTGTCCTGTCGATATCAAACATAATACTTTACTAAGACGTTAACTATTAATAATTGTGCGAAATAGCTGTGTATATTAATTAGAAAACAAAGTGACGAAAAGCTAAGGTTTGCACTTGGCCTTCATCTCACCTGATGGTAAGTGACGTTAAGTGATGGTAAGCACCTTGAAGCCTCAACCTACTGAGGCGCTGGCTATGCTACCTTTCATATCGGAATACAATAGTTATTAACACTGCTGTTTGGCGGAAGACTTAGACAACATGGTAGCAGCTAACCAGGCGGACATAGAAAATACCTACCACCAACCAAATCGACAGTTACCCTCACTGGGAATCGAAACCAGGACCTCCAGATTGTGTATCTAATTTTAGCCATTAGGCTAGGCTAGGGAGGCGGTTGAGATTAGTAATATAACCTATAAATACTAAAGTTCCTTTTAAGTCCTTTTAATTGTGTTTTTATCACTGGGAGTCTGAATGTCAAATCCAATCGCGATGAAATTTGGTATGAACCAATCTAATCCAATCGATTTGATTTAAAAATAGCTTGTACTTCGAAAATCGAAAATTGGTGATATGATTTCAACAAAACAAACGCAGACCTAAAAAGTAATCAAAGAACAAACTTTGGATTTTTAAGAAATAAACTAGAAATAGATAGCATCTAACTAAACGGAAACATCTACAATCAGTTCCTACTACGTTTTTCACTATTCCTAGTATTTTATATAGTGAAAAACGTAGACACTAAGGTCTATATTAAATAGTCGTTCCATTTCACGCATATTCAACTTAATTCCCTTCGTGCACAATTAACTCAAGATTCCGTATTTTTTGTCTCACCTCGTGATCTTACCTTGAAACACTTCCCTACGATGGAGTTCCCGCTGTTGGCCATGACAGCCTGCAGGTCTCGGTACAGAAGGTCGTTGTTCTTCTCTAGGAAGGTTTTCACGTTGTATGTCACTTCACCGGCGTAGTGGACCAGACAGAACTCCTGAAAAAATCACACCGAAAACAAATCAATGGGAATTCGAAGTTCAGCTGTGCGCCCTGTCACAGTATTAACATTAATAGCCTATATATGTCCCCACTGCAGGGGCATAGGCATACTCTAATATAGAGAGTGTATGGGACATAGTCCACCACGCAAGACCAGTGCAGATTGGTAGGCTTCACACATACCTTTGAATTTCTTCTCAGGAGTGTGCAGGTTTCCTTCACCGAAAAGACAATGGTAATGATTTTTATCATTCGTACATAAATTCCAAATAAGTAATTAAAACTCATTGGTATGAGCCAGGATCGAACCCAGATCTCGATTGTTCAAGAACTGACGCTCTACCCAACTGTGCTACCACGGCTTTTATAGTATACGTAAGTTGCGCTTTATTCTTATCGTCACTTTCCATCAGGTAAGATAAAGGACAAGCTCTAACCATGAAGGTTCCGCCGAAGGAACCGCCCCGAGACCTAATGACAACACGCTAGCAGGACCACTTTGACACCTGATGGTAAATGACGATTAGGTCATTGGAGAGAGAGTATGCTCATCAAAAAGCATCTAGCGAATAAGGCACTGGCTCTATTCACCTTCTATACCGAAACACAACATTGCTGTTATTATGTCTGTTTGTTGGTAGCATGTTGGTAGTTAACCAGCTGGACAGAATACATGACAATGTCAAATTCAATTTCTTGCACCATCCCATGAAGCTATCCATAGTTAAATTGAATTTGGGAAATTTTTGGATTCACGAGCAGTTATCACTCACATCGCGGCCCATGATCTTCTGCGTCTTGGTGTCAGCCTTGCGGTGTGACTTGTAGTGATGATGACCGTCGAGATGGTGGGAGAGCTTCTCCAGGAAGCTGTGGTCGGACGCGTCGCCGGGACGAAGGCATTCATCGTCCAGGATCGAGATTATACCTGAACGAACACACATGAAAATTCACTCATTTAGACATTGTTATTAGCATCCTCAGCCGGGAAACGTCCACTGCTGGTCATAGTCTTCCCTAATGGTACGCCACTATGACCTTCACCAGATCATCACATCAACAGCCTATATACGTCCCCACTAGAGTGGCTCAGGCCTACTCTCCTACAGTGTATGGGACATAGTCCACCACGCGGGCCCAGTGCGGATCGGTGGACTTCACATGCCTGTTCAAGACATGCAGGTTTCCTCACGATGTTTTCCTTCACCGTTAAGCAATCGGATATTGTACTTGAATTGAAAAACCACTCATAGGTACATGACTGGATTCGAACCCGGTACCCTCAGATGGAGAGTCCGCGTCTTATCGACTGCGCCACCGACGCTTCCGCACCAGATCATCAGCCAGTAATTATCACTTATAGCTAAACCGAACATGATGGTCGTCATTCGCTAGTCAGCTATCTAAATCCAAGGTATTGGCAAGGGTACATGTTTTTACAGAAGCAGCTGCAGGAGAAATGGACTCTACCTGTGAGGTAAGATTTGATTGCATTGTGTGCTTGACATAACTTGCGAGCTTCAAAAAGGACACTATTATAAAATCGTTTGTTTTGTGTCGTTCGATCAATCGAAGTTAATAAGGACGGACAACCGACGCATTCAGATATAATAATAAAAGTTGCATTTTAAATTTCTTCTATAACAATCTTTTTGAATAGGATAGCTGGCTTTATGAAGTAATAATTTTAAAATAGGACACCGTCGGGAAATGAGTATCATTAACATACAACTTCGTAGTGAATCAATTCAATCAATAAAGTCACATAAAACACCATTAGCTGCGTAACGGCTATTGTAGCAAAAGACACTATAATCTGTATAATATATTAAAGTCTACCATTGTTTTTAAAAAGGTTATGGTATAAGAAATGTATGTGAGCATTCTGAGCGAGTTCCCGTACCCTTGTGCCTGGCCTCTATGAGGTCGCATATGACGATGTTGTTGAAGTACTCCACAGGCTCCCACTCGATGCCCTCGCGCAGGTACTCCTCTTGCTCCTGCTTCAACGTCAGCTGGATGAACAGCTGCTGCAGCTTCTCGTTGCAGAAGTTTATGCAGAACTGCTCGAAGCTGTGCAAAAAAAACAGAAGTTAAAAAAATTGTTTCGCTTACATCGCTCGATGATCATTTTTAAACACAATGTAATTCCACTTTGATGACTTTATATACTCGTAGTAGGTACCTTCGTGTACGGAGCTGAATGTTTCGATTCGAAGAGATTAGATTTTAGGTTGTATCTAAAAAATTATTAGACGGAGGTCCCGGATTCGATTCCCAGTGGGTACTCGGTACTCGGTTTGGTTGGTAGTAGGGCATTTTCAGGCACCTGGATAGCACAATGTAACCAAAGTCTGCCGTGTTATATAGCACAGCCTTGTCGTCACGTACCATCCTGTGAGATGAAGGCCAAGCGCGAACACATCATAAACTACGTCGGAGTGCGCTAGGATGCTCGAAGGCAATTGAGATCATCAATCATATCATCATCTGTCTATATGACTGCGCTAGGATGCTCGAAGGTAATTGAGATCATCATCTGTCTATATGAATGCGCTAGGATGCTCGAGGGCAATTGAGATCATCATAATTATCATCATCTGTCTATATGACTGCGCTAGGATGGTCGAGAGCAATTGAGATCATCATATCATCATCTGTCTATATGACTGCGCTAGGATGGTCGAGAGCAATTGAGATCATCATATCATCATCTGTCTATATGACTGCGCTAGGATGGTCGAGAGCAATTGAGATCATCAAATCATCATCTGTCTATATGACTGCGCTAGGATGCTCGAGAGCAATTGAGATCATCATATCATCATCTGTCTATATGACTGCGCTAGGATGCTCGAGGGCAATTGAGTTCATCATATCGTCATCTGTCTATATGAATGCGCTAGGATGCTCGAGAGCAATTGAGATCATCATATCATCATCTGTCTATATGACTGCGCTAGGATGCTCGAGGGCAATTGAGTTCATCATATCGTCATCTGTCTATATGAATGCGCTAGGATGCTCGAGAGCAATTGAGATCATCATATCATCATCTGTCTATATGACTGCGCTAGGATGCTCGAGGGCAATTGATATTATCATATCATCATCTGTCTATATGACTGCGCTAGGATGCTCGAGAGCGATAGAGGTCATCACATCATTATCATTTAACTATCAATATTCGTTGATCGTTGTTCCGTCATTTCAGAGACAGTCCGAGAAACACCTGGGTTTATTCAGTTGTCCACCATCCACGTCAGTCGTCTATCAGACAGTGTTTTATGACTCAAAGATCGGTATTTAGGAATAAAACCTGATAAAATGTATTTGATACGTGTACATGTCCAGTTTGTTTATCTGATAAGCATTTGGGTGAAAGTCACGTATCTGTGATATATGTTAGTAAGTATGTTATGAATATAATTGCCTATAGGTGAAAAACTGAAGTAAATGACTGTCATTTCTTTTTACCCATGCGGTTCTTAATTATTAATGTGTTTCTGTTTGACATCGTAGATTACATGCTGGTAACTAGCCAGGCGGACATAGAAAATCGAGTACCCCACTGGGAATCAAACCCTGGACTTGTGAGTCCAAGCTTGTACTTTTTACATTCGATACGCTTCCGTTTGACCACAATCTCACCTAATGCTAAACGACGATGTGGTCCAGGATGGTTCACGGTTGCCTTGAAATAGCCTATTCACTCTGGCCTTGAAGATATAAGGCCCTGTAATTTTTGATAACCAACTTCAAAAAGCAGAAGGTTCTCAATTCGAGGGGTATTTTTTAGGGTTCCGTACCCTAAGGGTAAAAACGGGATCCTATTACTAAGACTCCGCTGTCTGTCCGTCTATCTGTCGGTCTGTCATCAGGCTGTATCTCATAAACCGTGATAGTTAGACTGATGTATTTCTGTTGCCGCTATAACAACAAATACTAAAAAGCAGAATAAAATAAATATTTAAGAGGGTATGCTGTTGTCAAAGCGCCCATACAAACGTAGTCCAGTCATATTTTGAGTATTAAGCTATGAAAATCTATGAAATTTTCAAGACACAATCTAGAAACAAATATCTGTGTCGGTGGTGAGTCAGATTTTCGTTTAAATATATACTTCCAGAGTTACAGGGCGTCAAAGTATTGTATTTTTCGGTAATAAAAAGCCCCAACTTTGAACCTGTTTTACAAGAGTATGAATCAATTTAGAACAATTTGGAAAAAACACCGACATCTGAAATTTTATTAATATACTGTATTGAAAAAATGGCTACATAATATACTGTATCCTTCAAATGATCACTGGACTACGAAACATCCAAATAACGGGTGGATAACTTCGCGTAGTGTATGCTGCTGGGTAGGATAGGGCTCGGAGAGGGACAGCTACAAAACAATGCAACCTTGAAACTGACCACGTGGTCTTACCAACATAGTCTCTTAAGCTTCCATACAACAAACGAGATTTTTGCCTCGTTTTTGCTCTGTATTGATAACTCTGTAACAGGTAGACGCTGGAAATATTCATAGAATATTTAGTTATATATTCTCTTGAAACTATCTAATTTCAATTTGGTCCAATTCTGACAAGGCATCTTTGAGAAAACCATATAAGTCTTTTTGCTGTAGACTTTTACGGCAGTTGAAGTCGGTTTCTAGTTCTTTTTGAACGTGTTTACTCGTACTCCTTTATGTATTCTCTTTTTTATTATTTTTTTGGTGTGTGTGCAATAAAGTGAATTTGAACTTACTAACCTATTTTTCGGGAAGATTTCGAATCCATATATATCCAGGATTCCCATGACCGAAGCCCTAGGGTCCTTGTCCTTGGGCGCTAGCGAGGAGTTGAGCCTGGAGACCAGCCATGAGAAGTGTTTGTCGTATACTGCCTTGGCGAGAGCGTCCCTGGCGTACTGTGCCTGCTCGAGGTCCAGCGGGGTGCTGACCACGTCACCGCGCGCGTCGATGGTGCGGCTCGTGAGGGCTGCCCGGAGCTTCGTCTGATCAACTCGAAGGAGCTGGTGGATAAACAATCAAATTCAAATTTCACCTTAAGTCGCATTATCTCAGCATCTAATCTTTTGTGATGTAGCATCTAAACTATTGTATCCATAAAATAACGTTTATATTTAATTTGTATGTATTTAGTATTCAAGTATATATACAGCGTGTATATTTCACATGGGTGTATAATTTTATGGCAATTATTGTAGGTCCTAAACAACACATTTACATCTTCTCTCGTGTGAAGGTTATCAGCAACCGAAATAGTCCTATCAAATTTTACCTATATAGTGCCTTGCGACCTCTATAGCTCGGGGAGTAGCCAGTGCTAGGTCTTCTATATCATTTACATAAATTTCTCTAATTAATTTTTTTTGTCCATACAAAATAATTTAGCACGCAATGTATTAATTACATCTGAAGTTATCAATTTAAATTTCAATAAACCGTTTATCCTTTTTACCGCGAATTTGTACGCAATACATTGCAGCTCGGTCGTACTTTAAAAAATAATTCACTCTTTATTAATTAAGCTGTTTAACAAAATTTCTTTCACATATGATTTGTACGGTCGTCAACTATATGTGGATAAATTATACGCACGTATAAACTATACACGCTGTATACTCGAACCTATATTCCGTGACAAACAGATTAACTGCTTATATATACTGTTTATAAGATTCATCAACTAATGGCTGGCTACAGGCGTGATATAATAAGATGATAATTTACGGGACAAGCATAGCCAACCATTGACAGCACTAATCGTGACGTATACTTGTGATGAGCTCGTCCCACTTTCAGAAAGAACATCATCATCAGCCAGGAAACGTCCAACGCTGGACATAGGCCTTCATGGCACGCCACATCGACCGGTTCCGAACCACCTGCATCCAGCGACTCCCCGCGACTCTAACCAGGTCATCAGTCCACCTACCATCAGAGAACCTACCTCGTAAAGAACATACTTTGTTTTATTGTACCATGGCTACAGGCTGCTCAGTACCATAGATTAGATATTAGTACATAAAAGGCGAAAATAACAATAAAAATGGGGACGCTTCTCAGCTTGCTACAAGTTAATTCGTTAGTCTATGGCAAACACAACGAGGCAAACAAATTTAAATATGGAACGGTCATCAAAATCTTCCTTCCTTCTAAGAGTTCCCGTGTTTCAGTATTTCTAGGTATTGGAACGTGTAAATAGGATATGAGTGCACGAAGACAAACACTACAGTCAGGCGTAATGTATGTTACAGGAAGGAAACATTGCGCAAATATTCTCGAACAGCCATTCATTATAAAAATATGTTATTGATAACCTTATGAGGTCATTTCCATGCAAACGTTCTATTGTGGTGAATCTAGAGCAAGTGTGTCACTAAAATAACTTCGGAGGTATCTATTTCTCGGCATGGTTGGTGGTAGAGACATTTTCTATGTTTGCCTATCTAGATACCACCATGTTACCAAAGTCTGCCGCCAAACAGTGTTAATAGCACTGTTGTGATACGGTATGAAAGGAACGAGCAAAGCGAGTGAATATGTATAAAAATTATGGTCCTCGTAAAATGCTCATTTCGAAAGATAAAAATCAGGTTGGGTTATATAAAGTAGTAGATGCTCGGTAAGTTACATATAAACTGAAGCAACTCCTGGCAATACCTTAAACAATAGCATTAAGTTGTTGACTAGATCGTACGTGTTTAATGTAAACAAATTAAACAATGGCCCCAGATACAAGCCTTGCGCGACTCCGTTGAGTAAACAGCCTCATCTCCGTATGTTAGCAATTAAATGACAATAACATCGTAATTAGTGAACCTCTTAGATACAATAACCAATAATTAAATGTAATTTATAAAGAAAATACGTAATATGGTGCCATATTTTCCTTAGTATAAGTAGTCGATTGCTTCATGCTGTTCTAAAAATATGTAATTTTTCAACTGTAGTTTTGGTCAATAACGATAGTCAATAGACATAAAATATGTTTTCTCTGGTTGTAAAGGTTGTCTAGTAAATTTTCTACGTTTCTCTTACTACCTACTGCCATGTCATTTAAATCTAATAAATAAGAATGCATATGACACTGCAGTAGGTAAGCCATTAATGTATGGTTCTTCAACCTTAAGAAACATTCTTCTTAAATCGTAAGCAGTTATTATTGGACAACTAGTTTGCACTGGTTAGTTATTTTATTAACTACGAAGAAATAAGTTTCTTCAGGTTCAATGATAACTTACGTTCTATCAAACATTCATATGATCATAATCATAATAATGTTTGTCTCATAACTTAATAATTATCCCTACTAATATTATAAATGCGAAAGTAACTCTGTCTGTCTGTTACGCTTTCCCGCTTGAACCTCTCAACCGATTTTGATGAAATTTGGCACAGACAATCTTTAGACCCTGAGAAAGGACATAGGCTACTTTTTAATGCGAAAAATAAAGTCCACGCGGACGAAGCCGCGGGCAGAAGCTAGTCATTAATATACTTATAAATAAAAAAGAATGTATTAGCAAGTGCTATTGTTTAGGTACCATTACACCAGCGAATATGTTTTCAAATGAGACAGGCCTTACCTCAGCAGCGTTTTCACTGTTGGCATCATGGGACAGGATCTCAGCGAATCCTTTATCGTTCTGCACGAACTTGATGTTGCCGAGATGAAGGACGCAGGCGACGATAGCGAACATCTCTTTCTGCTCATCATTGTTGATCTCGATTACCTTCATGGCTTCTTGAACTGTGCGGAATTGGTCCGCGTCGTTGTTGCGCTGGCCTGACTGAGGCGTCTGGAAAGTTCATCATACAATTCATCATCATCATCAACAGCCTATATACGTCCCCACTGCAGGGGCTCAGGCCTATTCTCCTACAGAGAGTGTATGATTTGTTTTTCAATTCAAGTACATTATACGATTGTTTAACGGTGAAGGAAAACATCGTGAGGAAACCTGCATGGCTTGAACAGACATGTGAAGTCCGCCAATCCGCACTGGGCCCGCGTGGTGGACTACGGCCCATACACTCTCTATAGGAGAATCATACAATTGCTGGATATGAATATCATAGAATACCACATAAAGTTTCCATGGGATTTGCTATAATCTGATTTGCAGGCGGATTGTTGAACGCGAAGTTTTAATTGATTCGTAGTAAAATGCTGCAGACTCTTAGTAATCTTTAATGACACCCACAAGATGTGACTCCACGTGGGGTTATTCTTGTCTAAAATTGAAAACATACAGATAAATCAGAAAACTTATTTTTTAATGGTTGAAATCATTATCTGCGTGAAAAACACTTTTTCCTCAACGTAATAGGAGATGGTGTTGAATCAAAAAGTTTTGAGGAAATGCATTTGTCCCAAAAAGGACATGTTAACATGACATAATACTACAATTAGATATAAAAATTATGTATAAGATACATATATTTTGTTAAATAGATGTAATCTGAATTCCAAAAAATACTGATATTTTGCAGTTCATATAATTAGCTTTATATTTCTTGTGCATTATGTTTTATAGTAGACATATCTATTGTTTTGTTAATGTACCTACTAGCTTAATTCACATAATTCTTATCACTGTGAGTGGTTCCAAATGTGTTCAGAGATATACCTTCCCACGCAAAATTGCGAGCGGCGGATAATCACAAAGCTGATAAGAAAGCTGCTATAAACATGTCAATGTAACAATAATCCATAACCCATTGTTTGATCGCACGTTGAGAGAATGTCACGGAAAAGAACCGAACAATGTAAGTTCAGTCGTGAGAGCTGTATGTTAATTGCTAAAGAAGGTCGTTACAACGAAAGATGCTGCAGACTTTATAGTGCCAGATAGTAAAGTAGGTATCGCTATGGCACTGGGAGTATGTCACCGGATGATTCGTGCTAAATGGATTCTTAAGCCAAAGATCGCACTGTGGCTCTACACGGCCATAGCGAGACCCATGGCCACTTATGGCTCTGTGGGGTGGCAGGGCAAGACCAACCAGTTGACATGCATCAAGAAGTTGAATGGACTTCAAAGAATGGCCTGCCTGGCCTTATCTTCGTCACCTATAGCGGCACTGGAAGCGATGCTAAACCTTTACCCTCTACACCTTCAGGAGCAAATGGAGGCAAAGATGGCAATGCTCCGCACACGTGTCAGTTCCAATTAAAACTGGTAATCGACCGTGAGAAAACTGCAATCAGATCTCATGTGCAGCGACATCAATGCCCTTGGGTACCTTGGTGAAGGAGTTTACCTTTCAAAAGCTTTACAAAGTGCATTTGCCTCAAAGGACTGATTGTAAGGAAGATCGACCTGAACTTCAGTCCAGAGAGTTCATTTGGTTCACAGCTGGACCAAAGAAAAACGGGAAAGCAGGGGCTGGGGTGACAGTTGAAATCAGTGTTAAGGATTGGATGTAAAACCCAACGATTATATTAAGCTGTTAACCACCGAAGATAATGATTTCCACTTACCGAATCAAGCGTGTATTTGTACGCTTCAGGTCTCGATTGCAGCCTCAAATATTTCATCAACTCCTGATCACCACCAGCCAAAAGCTGATAGAAAATGTGGAAATTCCTTTCCCCAGACATCTGACTGACTACCCTTGACTTCTCCAGGAGGTAGTTGAGGATATGTCCGCCCTCAGGAGCCCCTTCATAATTGAACTGTATGTCCATGTATTTACCGAAACGACTGGAGTTGTCGTTTCTGTGGGTCTTGGCGTTACCGAAAGCTTCGAGGAGGGGATTGCTTTGGAGAAGTTTGTCTTTGACGGATTCCACATTGGTGAGGTGGTTTGTTCTAGCTGCTATGTATTCGAGAACCTTCTTTGAGGCTTCGGTTTTCCCGGAGCCGGATTCACCTGTAAGAAGCAGATTTATTTGATCCTTTAGTCTATACTTCCTATCCAGTCAACAGCGACCATCTGTATAAGAATGTGGATATCGATATTAAGCGGTTTGAATGAAAATGGTTTAGCTATATAAAGACCTACCGAAATAGATATATACTTTTGGATAAAGTTACGCTGTTCATTAGATTGTGCCTTGTTAAATTGTATACTCGTATTTTGTGGTCTGTCTCTTTATACTCGTAAAAATGACAATTGACACGAGTCTGCTTTTTTAGTTGTTACATGTAAAACATTTAATACCAAAAGACGTTTTAAGTAAACAGATAAAGAAGTAAAAAATCGAACATGTTATTGATAAATAACTTAAACTTACCTGAGATCAGAATACATTGCTCTCTGTGTTCATAAATTAACGATCGGTACGCGTTGTCTGCTATCGCGAATCTGCAATGAATATCGAAATGAAATGTGCATATCTTGATAAAACTTTAGCACGCACGTCTTATGTGTTGGCACGTAAAAGCACACGGCAAGTGTCAAAAATGGCCGGGCAGGTGCTACAGAGAAATTGTAGTCTGAATACTTGGAATATTATCCTTAACACGAGTCCACTATTGGACATACGAGCCTCATATATTTGCTGTGTTATAAATGTACCCAAAAATATACAGTTTTTTAAAGAAAATAAATGTAAATACTTCACAATAAAATGTCTAAAGACAGCGCAAAAATTTCACGGACTAGTTTGGCATAAGTGTGTGTAGAAAAATGTGGCCAAAATCGATATTATAATCCGATATCATATTTTTTGATAATTATTGCACAAAGTTTAAAAATTCTAGTTTAAAAGATGGCAACAGAAATTTAGTATGAAACTTTTATCCAGCGAATAACCTTAAATCCTAGATTCGACAATCTCAAAAACATTTTGAAACAAGCTTAACCTGTGACTCAATATTTATCTCGCACTCAATATGTTTTGTTATAAAAATGATAGTCGATAAAAATGATAGTCGATATCGATAAACGCTTCTATAAAATACTGATGCACATCGATAAACGTTGAAATGTGTTGTCGCTACAGCAATATTGTTGTCTTGAGGAGCGATACCAAAATATAGCATTTTTAGGGTTCCGTACCCAACGTAAAAAACGGTAAAAACAGGACCCTATTACTAAGACTCCGCTGTCCGTCTGTCACCTGAACCGTGATAGTTAGACAGTTGAAATTTTCACAGATGATGTATTTATGTTGCTGCTATAATAACAAATACTAAAAAAAACAGAATAAAATAAATATTTAAGGGGGCTCCCATACAAACAGGCATACAGGCAACAGGTAGACGCTTGAAATATTCACAGAATATTTGGTTACATATTCACTTTAAAAATGTATTAATTAAATTAAAATAAAACAAATATTTAAGGTACTACGAGTATACAACAGACATGATTTTTTGCCGTTTTTATAGATAATGGTACGGAACCCTTCGTGAGCGAGTCCAACTCGCACTTTTTAAATAATCACCTATCAAATTTTAAAAGACTATGGCAAAAGAATTTTAGTACGACACTTTTATCGGCTAAATCACCCTAAAGCCTCGTGAAAGCGTCAAAATGAAATATGGTGACTCACACATGTGGAGGTGCTTCGAAGAAAGCCTTCTGGTAGTAAAGCTTGGTCTTCTCTTCCGTGTAGATGGGCAGGTTCTTGTACGGGTTCACCGAGATGAGCACGTTGCCAATGTAGGTCTGAATGGTAAGATAGCATGCGATGAGATACGTTGAGTTAGAATTAAGTTGAGTTGAGTTAGAGTTGAGTTGAGTTAGAGTTGTGTTGAGTTAAGCTAAGTTAAGTAACCAGGCGGGTTTAAGGTCTAAAATTCAATTGTTTTATGTACAGTCGAGTGATGTGTACCTACTTTTGTACCATCATCATCTTCAGCAGGGAAACGTCCACTGCTGGACATAGGCCTCTTCCATAGTATGCCACATTGACCGGTACCGAGCCGCTCTTATAGGTCGTCGGTAGGACGGCGTGATATGAGTTACCCAGTACGTGGTCGCCACTTGATAATTTTTAATCCCCACCGGTTATCGGTTCTTCAAGCGATGTGGCCTGCCCATTGACACTTCAGCTCACCAACTCGTCGAGCTATGTCCGTGATCCCTAGTTCCTCATTCCGAATTTTATCACGTAGAGGAATTCTGAGCATAGCTCGGTCCATTGCTCGCTGAGTGACTTTGAGCTTGTTTATTCGGCCCACAGTAAAGGACCACGTTTCGGTTTCGTATGTCATCACTGGAAACACACACTGATTAAACCATTTTTCTAAACGCTGAGGTATTTTGGACGCGAAGATATGCCGTAACTTCCCGAACGATGCCCAGCCGAGTTGGATTTTTCGGTTGACCTCTTTGTCGAAGTTTTTATATAATAAAGTATAGTGGTTGATAAATAGATATAGATACTTACATAGATGATGTTCTCATTGAACCGCTTCCTCAAGTTGTCGATGAATGCCTCTTCAGAGCGGAAGTCTTCTAGCAGGACGAAGTCTTGCACGCCGACGCGCTCCCGGTGCTGCAGCGCGTGCTCCATCACGCCCTGCACCGACACCGGCCGCAGCAGCCTGCAGACAAAACGCGCAATGGATTACATACATTGTCACGATTTCGATTGACATTAGCTTTTTAGGTACCAAAATTCTTAAAATCGCTCGTGAGATTTTTGGCAGATATCGATAAAAATACGTCTATCTCTGTCTAAAAATATGTTAGGTCCGTGACACTCTTCTGATTAGGCAAAGGAGTTTATGATTACTTTGTACAATGGATTTGCGATAGGGCCATTCTTACGCACACCTTTCATATCGGAACACAATAGTGCTATTAACACTGCTGGTTGGCGGCAGACTTAGGTAAAATGTTAATACTCCGCATATACATTTCACCAAAAAACGACTCTAGCTACAATAAAATAAGGAGCAATTTAGAATACACAGCGCTACATCCCTGAATTACTCGTAATATGCATCATCTCTTTCTAACCCTATCTTTCCTGTTACGGGTTGATAGACTGGGATTCTAAAGCCGAGACCACACGGCGAACAATATAATCTATCGGACTCAAAAATGGTATCATCTTTGACGACCGCTTACGCCATAGAAACCAAACCGCAAAACTTAGTATTCAACTTATCAATAATCCAGCTACCCATGTCCACCGCTGGACGTAGTAAATAAAAGAAATACAAGTAAAAATAAAAACAACAACAAATAACTAACGATTCTGCCCTGCTAGCTGAAGCACAGGTTCCACCTAGTTCGGCAGCAGTGGCGGCAGCAGTGGCTCAATTTATTTTACAAACCTAAAAGCCACATAATTTTCTAACGAAAAGGTATTTTTGTTTTATATAACTACATTTACGACAAAAAAATTAAAGTATTATTTTTGTGGAAATAAATAAATATTTGATTTGATCCTCACCGCATAATTTCTATTTTCATTTCTAAACTGTGAAACCATTCACTGAAATCACTAAAAAACCCATTCCTAACCTAACAAATAAGACTGATCAAATACTTGTTGCCCACTCAAGATCTCTTTAAAGACTGCCCAATTCTGTTTATTATTGAAGTCATTTCGTTAATTGTCGGTACATGTAAACAAGTCAATATTTCGCTAATGGATACATTTAATGAGTAACGTGGGAAAGTCAACTAGGTAATTAGTTTATCAACTGTTTGTTGAACGAATTTAAAGTTTTAGAGAATAATAACTTTAGTTTATACGTATACAAATCATTATCTAACTTAACCTACTTTAAAAGAGACGAATACCCTGTAATCGAATCTATTTAAAAACCTGCCAAGTGTGAGTCTGACTCGCGCACATTGGGTTCCGTACCACCCACGAAAAAAAAAGTTTCTTGTGTGGTTCCGTAACTCAAAAAAAAGTACTCTTATATGATCACTTCGTTGTCCGTGTGTCTGTTTATTGTTATTATTTGTTGTTAGAATGACCATGGTATACACACTCTGTGAATATTTCTAGTGTTACGGTTATGATTCAAACGGGTTCAAAAGATACAGCCTTCTTACAGACGGGCGGACGGACGAATACTGGGTCATAGCAATAGGTACACCCTTTGGCTACAAAACGCTAAAATGTACACTTTGTAATTAATTAAACAACAATTTCAAATTAACTCCTTGAAATTTCATGACATTATCATCCGTAGAGAATTTTTGTTATAACTAAAACATCGTTTTATTTTGCGATGAAAACGAAACAAGGCGTGAATTGACTATTACGTACATAGTTTCTAGTAATTCCCTCTTCCCGCAACTCTTCAGGGCTCAATACGTGTATTATATCTTTTTTACGTAATAGAGGTAGATCTGAGCAGACTATCCAGTAATAAATTATTTATTAAACACATTGGTGCAGTAAGAACTGTAGTCCTTCTACCCACATTAGCCATGTTAGGTATTTAATTGATGTTGTACCGTTTATGGCTAAGACGATTGATTAAGCGACCTTAAGCCGGATTAATCGGCCGATTAATCGGAAATCTTTAAAATGTTTTATATAATTTTTACTTTAATAGTATGTCGGCAACTGATAATACGAGTTACAATATTTGTATGTTTCTATGTATTATCGGGTCTTATTAAGTTATTACGTACCCTTCTATATGATATATTTTTATGGTTCCGTAAATCAGATGAAACAAGTAAATGCGTTCAAAAAGAAATGTAAACAGCCTTCAATTGCTCTAAAAGTCTACTTTTACTAGGGCAAATTTAAGATTTATATAGTTTTCTCATGGATGCCATAGTCATAACTGGACCAAATTGCAATGGGAACACACGGAAAGCACCACCTTTCAAATCAAAAAGAATCATCCAAATCGGTTAACCCAGTCAAGGTCACAAACATTTTAAAAAAGAACAAAAAAACAACCGTCGAATTGATAACTTCCTCTTTTTTGAAGTCAGTTAAAAATGGAACCCGTATCTTACTCTGGTGTCTGTCTGTTCTTCTGTCAAAGCTGATTATCTCAATAACTACTAATGCTAATCGACTTGAAATTTGGAATATAAGAACAAACTTAACTTTGCAGCTACAAAAATGTTTTCCTATATATCCGTCTATATCAAGCCTGTAATAGTGAAAAGTAAGTTTGTAATCGTAAAAAATCTTTTTGATATAACGACCAATGTATAGTTTTCGGAATTTCCCCTTTACTTGTGCTATTAGATATTGATTCATGCCAAATTTTTATAATTCTAGGTCAAAGGGGAGTACTCTATAGGGTTTTAATTCCCTTGTGCGCACAAAGCATATCTTTTGATTACGTTGATTTACAAGTTTGATTTTTTTACAGCTCCAACGGATTACAGAATTAATTTCAATGTGATACCTCCACGCGTTCCTGAGAAAAAAGTTATCAAGATAGACAAATACGTGATCCTAGGGTTCATTTTTCCTCTAGCTGTACGGAACCCCAAAATGTGAGTGAGCTAACCTTCACGTAATTAATTGACGACTTTTCTCAAAGCAAACGTAACGGTACCATAACGGTGCCACAACAAGCTTTATGCTAAATGCCAACAATGATATTTGCATTATAATATAATGTCAAGAAAGTTGACATTCCTCACAAATATCACGGGGTTTTGTCATTTGCTACGTTGGGAATTATACATTTACCATACGTATAAAGAGGTATTGTTTTACTTTTCAACCGACTTCAAAAAAGGAGGAAGTTCTCAATTCGACGGATAATAAATAAAAAACTTGAGAGGTGTCAAGGGACACCCGGATGGAACGAAGTTCCTTTCGATTAATTAGTGAAGGAATTGTAATAAAATTTTACAAATTTTCAATAAGGTTTGAACGGATTTTTAACATTATATTTTAAATATGGTTTTGTAGGTTTTTTCATTAGATTTTTTATGTACGTGATACGTTTTGTTTTTAGCGACATCTGTCATTGAGTAGCGGCAACTAATCAGAGCCATCTGTCGTCACATAGCTGTACTGTTGGTATCGTCTTACTACTACGTACGTCGTACTAACAGATGACGCTTACTTACTAAAGCAAAAAGTGTCGGTGACAACTTTTCGTAAGAATTTTTTCCGTCTAGCCCCCTTTCACCCCTTAAAAAGCCTTTTATTTCTTGCAAGAATGTTAAATTTGTTTTAAACTAAGGAAAAATATAATTAAAATAATAAAGAAAAAAAATCCTATGCAAGAACCCTCCTCAGGCGAAGGTGACGAAGGCCTCCTCTAAAGAATTCCAGTTGTCTCTATCTTGAGCTACTTGAGCCAGCTGGGGCCAGATATTTTTATTATTTCGTCTTCCCATCTTGTTTGACGGATATCTTTTTTTAAAAAAATGTTTGTTACCTCACCACGTTTGACTGGGTGAACCGATTTAGATGATATTTTTTTTTGAAAGCTGGTGCTTCCCGTGTGGTCCCATTCCAATTTGGTCCAGTTCTGACAATCGTATCCATGAGAAAACCGTATAAATTTGCAGGGCAATTGAGGTCTGTTTCTAGTTCTTTTGTTTCTGTATGTTACCTCCGTGTGAATACCGGCAGAAATGTCTTATCTTTTGACATATTTATTCAATTATGATATGTGATTTGATTATTTTTATCTTAACTTAATGCTATGTATTCGAAGATGTCTTGATTTATATGTAGTGAATTCTATGTTTCGAAGTGTATTTAAACTATATTGTACTGTTTTTTTAATACACTTTGTAAAATATTGCTGGAAACACGATTAAAATGGTTCGCGAACAAGGCAGTATTATGTAGTCACGAAAATAAAATAAAACACAATAGCAACTGAAATAATCAAGAATTAAAACGACTGTTTAAAATTCACGCGACGGGTTGATCGTGACGAAAATGTCCGTTACACAAAATTGTTCGAGCGCTGACTCATGCGCAGGAGTCTCCTAAAAGTGTAAAACAGATGTTCTGCGACACATCAGACATGCAGAGTTATTCTTATATTGTTCTTGTGCCTGGCTTTTGTATTCAAGGTAGGCATAGTGAGGTAAGGTGTTAACTTGGATGAGAATTCGATAATATTGTCCTGTTTGACATTAATTTCCCTCGTAAATAGACATGAAAAATGGACTTTCTGTGAGAGGACCATGGCCGTGTTTCATAAAAAAACAATTCGTAATAAACTGACCAATGTGAAGTCATTTTTGCCAGTAGTGCCCGTTGATTGGTCGAAAACTCGAAAATGGCCGACATTTGTCAATTCTATTACGAATTGTTTTTTTATGAAACACGACTCATGAGAGGACTTGCCATAATCATAGTTTATAGAAAGATCAATAGATAAAACCTTTCGACGACGTGTGACAGTATTTGAAACGTCTGAAACGTCAAGCATCTTTTATTTGTTAGAATTTTGTACAGAGTGTGTAGTAACGAGGTATAAATCGACGTACTGATAAAAATGTTGCTGTCTTGTTTTTTCAATCGGCAGATTACGTGTGCGAAAGAGACAGCTTTGCAGACGCGGTTGACGCGGTTTTATGCAAAATTTGATTTTCTCAAATTCGGATGTTTCAGTTTTATTGAACTCGCCAAGAACTGGCTATGCATATTCATAGGGTAGTTCAATTTTTTGTTGAAAATATGCCACATCTAAGTGTGTTGACGTTGACGTGACACGTTTATTGAACTTGACTTTCTTTAATATTATGGCAGAGTTTCCGATAGCTACCAATCAACGACCTAGACGGCGTTGATAGTTGATAGACGATTAACTGTCGAACGAATTGAGGCAAAGGGCTTCAGTTGTTCTGCCTAAGTCTAATGTTAAAAGAATTTACAAGATTATTACGTAGAGTAACTTATCTAAAAAGTCATATTTTGTGAAATGAGCCGAACATATCATGGTGCTCTACCACAACGGTTTCCGCCTTTGGAAAACGATGTACCCCTATATTTTCACAACTATACACAATGCATTTACTAGGCATAATTATCAAATTATATCCGCGAACTAATATCGATTTCACAGAAAGATCAGGAGGTTCCTTTTATATTTTTCCAAGGGGATATAAATATTTCCCTGTAAAGTACAAAGTCGAAGAAAAAGTGTCAAATGTCATTTACCAACGAACTTTGCCATAGTATACACAAATAAGGTCCGCTTTAGAGATTTCTTTGACGTAGCCTCTAAAGAGTTTATGAAAACTAAAAATTAAAAAAAACTCTCCCATTGTATAATGTTTATAATTTTTCATAAAGATGGCAGCGTAGTGGCGTAGGTATTTAGGGAACGTTTTTGTTTGTATGTTGGTAAACAGTAAACATCGCGTGTTCGGATCACTTTGTTACATTTCACGGGTTCGCGCTCACTCGTCTGGCTATTGTTTTCAATCTATTACACCGTCTGGCGTCCGCGCTCGAATCTATGACGAATTGATTACGTTTATAGGGTAACATTATTACAGAGAGGTCAAAGTTTTGATCTGTCTGTTCCGGAGAATATTATTTCAAAATTAGGTCACTGTCAATGTAAAAAGTCTCAATGATGTAAATATTTGCACGCCATTCTTAGGTAAAAGCAGAGAGATTTACATATAGTAATAGGTTATAGAGCGGGCATTGGGAAACGTTTTATATATATAGGTAAACATTTTGATCTCAAAAGTCAACGGTATGTCAAATGTCTTGAACGGCCGCGTGACGTGATGTGACACTAGATTGAGTAACTTATTACCAATTGGTAATAGGATCAAAATTTTTTTTTGCTTTGTCCGGTCTATTAATGTTTAATGTCTTTGAGTAAAAGTGGTATAAAAAATACAATATTTAAGAACCTTGTTTATCAAACAAGAAACCGGCCAAGTGCGAGTCATACTCGCGCACTGAGGGTTCCGTACAAAATATGAAAATACCAACGTTTTGAGCGCCTCTGTAGCTTGAGGTATCTGGGTGCGCATGCGCACGCTTACCATCCATCGGCCTTATCGTCACTTTACCATCAAGTGAGATGAACCCTAAGTGAAACCCCATCATACATTTTTTTTTAAAAAAAACGTGACAAACTCGGCGCCTTGATGGGACTTAGCTAGATTCGATTACAATGCAAAATTAAAAGCCAAAATAGATAACACAAAAGCATGATGGCGTCAATGAAATATGTTTATTGTTTAACGATTTACACCAAAATTTTTAGTACATACCAAAAAGTATGCTTTGTAGAAACAATGCAATTTTTGCATTTTTCTAAACAATCTTGTCATTATTTCTTGACGTTTTAAAGTGTATAAAGTTCTGCCCGATTTTGAAAGGTCTCTTTGCGACAGACGTAGCGTACTAGGTAGCGTAATTTTGCCAATCAATCAATAACGTTACGTGACATCAATTTCATAAATAGCCGGCTAAATAGCTAATCATTAATCAATTAAAACACTCCACTTCGCCAGTGATCGCTGCGACAGATTGGTCGCGGTGTTTCCAAAAACGTAAGCCGGGAGTCAGTCACCTTGCGACCACATTGCACGCCAAATATAGACTAAGAAACAGAGCTAGCTAAGTAGCTACAACTTAGTATACACGTGTGTATTTAATACGTAACAATACTTACAGATCAACGTCTGTTAGTGCATGAGAATTTGTTGTTTTGCTTAGACCATTGTTGCAGTCGTTTACCGCTAAGTAGCAGTACTGGGTTTTGACTTTAGAACAAGATGCCAGGTGGCGGGAACTTGAAAAATGGTGGTTCATTGCAATTTTGTTAATTGGTTAATAATACTGTTATGTGTGTTTTTTGTGCTATAATGGTGTGATATGGTGCAAAGTGTCATGGACGGTGTTATAGTATATTTCGATGCGATCGAAAGGCATGTCGAGTACATTCGGCATATGGATTCTTTCGAATAATGTCGAAACCAAGGCTGCCCTTTGAAATTCTCGTCAAGAATCCAAAACAAGCGATAAACATTTTACATTATAGACACATTATACATTTTATTGAGAAATCTGAAGAAAGCCATTTCTTCTTCTTTCGGCATAGTTTATAACCTCAAAAATTGTGCACCTAATTTTACTCGTCATTGGCTAGATAACCACTGGTTAAAGCCATTATTTTACACAAGAATCTAACTGCCAATTATGATTGCTTGCAAGTTCACAGTTGGACATGAGCTCGCCTAAAAGATCATCTCATTTGACTCTGGGATTTTCCGTGACTGCCACGATTGGCAGGTTGATTAGTGGCGGAATTTTTACATGCTTTAAAATATTATGATGTGGTCTAGGATAGTTCACGGTTGCCTAGAAACAGTCTGTTAACTCTTGCCTGAATACATTCAGGTTGTAGAGTTCGGGAAACACAGAAGCCGGCAGGGATTCCATTTTTAAGACGACTCACTGATTATTTTCTCGTAGGCTGGCGAGAGAGCAATAGCGATACTTACTTCCTTGGCGGCAGAAAGAGATATGCATAGCATCACATTGTCTCAAGAAAATCAACGTAAGCGAAACATTGCTTGAAAACTAGAAGATCAATTTAAAAATCATTCATGCTAAAGGAACCATAATTTCCTTCATAATTGTATAACAATAAGCTGATAATCTTAAGTAGATTCCTAAAACAAACAATTTAAGTGCTTTATAAGAGCAGACTGTGAAAGATAAATCTATCGAGAAAATTTTCACAGATCGTGTTTCTGGTTGTGATATTCCTTGCAGATGTCCTCGAGATATCATTGATGTAATATCAAGTCTTTATCTGTTACTGTTACTGAGAAAAATAGATTTTCACGACCCCTCAAAATCAGTGTTTCCTCTTAAGAGGGTATGCTGGTGTCAAAGCGCCCATACAAACGTAGTCCAGTCATACTTTGAGTATTAAGCTATGAAAATCTATGAAATTTTCAAGCCACAATCTAGAAACAAATATCTGTGTCGGTGGTGAATCAGATTTTCGTTTAAATATATACTTCCAGAGTTACAGGGCGTCAAAGAATTGTATTTTACGGTAATAAAAAGCCCCAACTTTGAACCTGATTTACAAGAGTATGAATCAATTTAGAACAATTTGGAAAAACCACCGACATCTGAAATTTCATTAGTATACTGTATTAAAAAATGGTTACATAATATACTGTATCCTTCAAATGATCCCTGGACTACGAAACATCCAAATAACGGGTGGATAACTTCGCGTAGTGTATGCTGTCTCACCGTACGCGCTCGGGTAGGATAGGGCTCGGATAGGGACAGCTACAAAACAATCCAAATTTGAACGCGGCCACATGGTCTAACCAACAAAGTCTCTTAAGCGAAACGCGTTGAATTTCAACTAGTTTGCTACTAGCGAAGTAGGAGTGGAACCCAGCCATTCTTCTGGTTGACCGATTGTAGAAAGAGGACGGTGGAATTAGGTCGTGTAATTCGATCGCACGCTCTCCAAAATGAAGCCACCAGAAGACCGGGCTGTTATTTCACGCCGTTGTTCCAGGCTTTGTAGGTAGCCTCTCATCAGTGAGCTGTCACTAATGAGTCTTCTTCTTGATTACTTCTTTTCACTTCTTTTAAGTGTTGTTAACGTCACAATTTTCTTACAGGACCGTTTTATTCGCATTTTGACCTGTATAGCGCTAGAGTTGTTTGTCAAGGCACGGCGCGCCAGGGTGTGACGACTTGGTGGTACCCATGCATGTCAGTGACACCGAACAAGTCACGGCCACAAGTCACGTACATGCAAACGGTTCTAACGGCGCAAGCTTCCGCCTAGTGTCACACGTGACACTTCCCCTTGGACGTTATCTATTTTACGAGCAGCTGTACCAGGTGCTAGTGACTATAAATATCCTAATTTTAACTGGCCTAATTGCTACACGCTGGAATCCATGATACAGACACTAGTAGACAGAAGTAGAGAAGTAGGTTTAGAAATAAACACAGACAAAACTAAAATGATGACAAACTCAACACCCACAGACATAACCATCAACGGACAAAAATTAGAATATGTAGAGGAGTATATATATCTGGGTCAGATAATATCGCCAAATCATCAAATGACTAAAGAAATAGATAAAAGAATTTCTACTGGGTGGAAAAATTACTGGGCCTTGAAGGAGGTCATGAAAAGCAAGGAATTGGGCATAAAGATCAAAAAGAAGACTTTCGATACCTGCACCCTACCCTGCATTACATATGGCTGCGAAACCTGGACTTTGACGAAATACCATAGGGACAAACTAGCAAGATGTCAAAGAAGCATGGAAAGAAGCATGCTAGGTTTCAAGCTAATGGACAAAGTCAAAAGTGTAAATATCAGGCAGAAAACAAAATTAACAGACATCCTGTCACGCATTGACCAACTTAAATGGCGGTGGACTGGACATATGCTCCGCTGCAAAAAGGAAAAATGGAGTAAAGAAGTGACAGTTTGGTATCCCAGGGATAGCGTTAGGAAGCGAGGTCGAAAAGTCAAAAGATGGGAAGACGATCTAAAACTAACCTTGGGACCCTTTTGGTTGAGAGTAGCGGCTGACAGAAAACAGTGGAAAGAGTTGGAGGAGGCCTTTGCCGTAAGGCATACCGAACTAAGAGACATTTTGTGAATTTAAAAATGTGCACTTAAAATTTACTTTACTTTTTTTCGATTTGTCTAAATTTATAGTATTTTGTGTTCAACTAATTGTAAATTTCGGAAATAAAAGGCTTTATTATTATTATTAATTGCTACACGCTTGTAGTTACAATCCGGAGTGTACCTATCCGTAATCGGTTTGGTTGGTGGTAGAGCAGTTTACCTAAGCCAGGGGCTCTATTTTTGATTCGCTCGTGTGACATAGCTTCGAAGCACACGACTTAAGTCACGATCGACTACAAGTCGCATGAAAACAGTTTTGACCGTATTTTTGAATCATTCGCCTCAGGTACTGCCAATATAACTTAAAATGTTTAATTTTATCCGTTTTACGCAAATAAATAAAACCGATAGTTCCTGCAAGGAAAACGGAATGCAAAGTTAATAGAACAGTTCCTACTGTCAATATCAATAAGTGGTAAAGTCAGTGTTCGACGATGACGTTTAGTCTATCGCTCGCATCCGCAAAGAGTGGTCCCGACCACTCGTTGCAGAAGAGCGATTCAAAAATACCAAATTTCATAAGTCGAACGAAAATCTGTAGAAATCGAGCGCTCGCGGCGCGTAGAGCGAACCAAAATTAGAGCCTCTGAAGCTGAACTGTTGTGTTTCGTTATGAAAGGTAGCAGAGCCAGAGCCAGCGCCTAATTTGCTTGAGGCTTATGGGTGCGCACGCTTAAGAGGCTATGTTGGTAAGACCACGTGGCCGCGTTCAAGGTTGCATTGTTTTGTAGCTGTCCCTCTCCGAGCCCTATCCTACCCGAGCGCGTACGGTGAGACAGCATACATTACGCGAAGAACACCCGTTATTTGGATGATTCGTAGTCCAGTGATCATTTTAAGGATACAGTATATTATGTAGCCATTTTTTCAATACAGTATATTAATAAAATTTCAGATGTCGGTCGTTTTTCCAAATTGTTCTAAATTGATTCATACTCTTGTAAAACAGGTTCAAAGTTGGGGCTTTTTATTACCGAAAAATACAATACTTTGACGCCCTGTAACTCTGGAAGTATATATTTAAACGAAAATCTGACTCACCACCGACACAGATATTTGTTTCTAGATTGTGTCTTGAAAATTTCATAGATTTTCATAGCTTAATACTCAAATTATGACTGGACTACGTTTGTATGGGCGCTTTGACAACAGCATACCCTCTTAACATAAACTGCCCTACATAACAAACAAACACATAATACGTGTACCCGTGTACCCTTCTCCAGAGTCAGCTGCATAAGTCCACCGTTGGGCATGAACTCGCTATCCCATGGGAACCTTTAATGCTGCCTGCTCTTTATAATAATACTAGCAGCCCGTCCCGGCTTCGCACGGGGTAGACAATTATTTATTTTTGGAAATTTGGATATAAAACACTTTTTTTCACAAATATTTTTATTTATTAAAAAAATATTATTTATTAATTATATATTTAAAAAAAATTATTTCAGTGCCCCCTCCACCCCGCCCGCCGCGATGCCCGGCGCGCTTTTCAGACTGCATCGCAAACAACGGCCACGGCGCTATGGCGGTTTTGTTTACTGTTTGAATTTTTTAATTCGTAATATCTTTTGAATGGAAAGTCCAATTTAAATAATTTCAATACTATTTTATAGATAGTTAAATGGTCTTGACCATAAAATCATTTATTTGGATAAGGATTAATATAAACACATAAATAGCATGGTTTGAATTTGGTTAGCATTTTGATTAATGTTTAAAATGAAAAAAGTTGTTGTAGTGACATAACTACAATAGTTGGACATATGCTACCGCGGAGTTTTTTGTAGACATTATGATGTTCTTCAATATTGTTGTACATTATTTTGTTCTATTGCTAATAGTTTCGGCAGCGCATTCGACGAAAGACATTTTAAGACTCATTTTTCTACACCTTTGGTTACATTGTTCAAATTTTACCAAGGATCCCTAATTTTTTTCAAAATGAAATGTAGCCTATGTCAAATTGGAAGAATGTAGCATTCTATTGGTGAAAGAATTTTTTAAATCGGCCCAGTACTTTTTGAGCCTATTCATTACAAACATACAAAAATAGGTACAAATCTTTCCTCTTTATAATATTAGTGTAGATATACACCTACTCTAGGCTTCTGCACAACCGTATCCACCTATCTATTTATTTTTATAATCATTATTCAAACTGTATTTTGTACTATATTTATTTATTTAAACGTGCTGCTTGCTTAGTTATTATTGTAAAACCTTTCTCTTGCCCTTTCATAATTATAATTTATGTAAACCTTAGCGAGAATGTTTATGGCGGCAGATTGATTTATTATTGTATAATTATTATTTTTAAGTCTAAAATATTCTCTGTTATTTTTCCAAAACTGAAAATTAAAAAAATTCAATAAAAAAAATTTTCACGATCGCTTTTGCCGTTGAGTTGCTAAAAGTAACAAACGAATATAAAATAATCTAGTTCAAAAAACTGAACACGCTTTTGTCAGTAACGCACTGAAAATACAAGCCAAAACAAACAAAGTGAGCTCAAAGTCGAAGAGTTTACTTCCTTCCTCCTACCACCTCTTGTCTCCAGGGTCATCAGCTCGATGGTAACAAATGTATTTTCATTCGAATTATAGTTATAGAAAGATAGTTTCAAATCGATACGACAGTTTGAAGTATGTAAGTTAAAATTGACTTGCTAGATTTGTTTACATATAAGTAACCCTAATATATAGCATGTAAAAAATAAACAAATCTTAGTATAAATAGAGTGGCAACACCAACATCTAACAGCGACCACAAACCCACATCGGCACGTATGGTGTACGAAACTAGGGAGTCTTTTTTGTCCTCGAAATCCGCGTGGTATTCCATTGGTAGGCACTTTCAACTGTTAACGCCAGGTGACTCAGTGCATTGGTTTATGGTAAACAAGTCAAGAATGAGTGTTTTACTCATCGCTCGATGAAAGTGGAAAGTTCTCGATGTGTTAAGTACTCGAGCAATCGACTGGAAGGTCTCAGAACTATGTTACGTAACAATAGACAATATAAAATAACGAGATTCTTGGCGCGAACTTGTAAAATGGTGGTTCATTGCAATTTTAGTAATTCGTTAATAATACTGTTATGGGTGTTTTTTGTGTTATAATGGTGTGATATAGTGCAAAAAGTGTCACGGACAGTGTTATAGTATCAATTACGCAAAATTGCGAGGGTTTCGACGCGATCCGAAGAGTTTATCATGTCGAGTACATTCGGCATATGGATTCTTTCGGATAATGTTGAAACCAAGGCTGGCCTTTGAAGTTCTCGTCAAGAATCCAAATTAAGCGATAAAATGTACACATTATACATTTTATTGAGAAAGCTGAAGAAATGGCTTCGGCATAGTTTATAACCTCAAAATTTGTTCACCTAATTTTACTCGTCATTGGCTAGATAACCACTGGTTAAAGCCATTATTTAAAAAAAATATAAAATAACGATTGAATATTGTTACCAGTTTTATGTTTTATGTTCACTGTAAGACGTTCACTCTGTATGTAAAGTGTCTAAATCTAGCAAGTCAGTTTTCAGTTTTAACCATACCTATCGAATAGTATATCGATATTCTAATGCCAATATCTATCTATCTAGCAAGCAATTTTTGTATATATTTATTTATTTATACTGTAGATCTCGGAAACGGCTATAACGATTTTGTTGAAATTTGGTATGTGGGCCTTTTCGGGGGCAAAAAATCGATTTAGATTAGAGTATTCATACTGTTTTTATTTAAAAATTAAAATATATGGTCGCTAATTTCACACACTCGGGCATAAACGTCGTGGACAAGCGGCCAAGATAGACAATCACAGGTGTCAGGTTCGAACTCAAAGTATTTACTTAATTTTTGTATTTATTCATTTTTTTAAAGTTTTTAAGCTAAATTAAAAAGAATTGTACTTTTGGCCAAAAATTCCGACCAAAGCTCGGTCGCCTAGATATTATTGTAATAATTTGGCACCGAGACAAGAGCTCACAGAATCAAGAGGTACAATGTTGGAGGAAGGCTATGGAATTCTACTTGGCCGTTATCTCATCTGATGGTAAGTGATAACAAGCGTGCTTGACTTTTGATTGCCAAAACACAGGTAAAATGGTGGTAGCTGGCCTGGTAGAAATAGAAAAATTATCTACCACCTAATTTTGTTTACTGATTTCCTTTTTTGGATTTAAGACATCCATGGCAGAGAATTAATATAGTACCCCATGAGAAGAGCTGAGGTGATCTTCTTTATAGGCCAACAACACACATTCAATCGAAAGCTATTGAAGCTGCAGCAGCTTACAGCAGCGGTAATACCAAAATTAAAAGTTTTGTTTGTCAAAAAATACACAGAAATATTCTTAAACTGAATCATTTCTTTCCATACTTTTCTCTTGAACGAAATGAGATTCGTCATCAATCATCATCATCATTCCGAAAACGTACACTTTTGAACACAAAAGCAACAAAAAAGTTTTAAAATGAAATGGCCTCGCTAACAATGAAGCATAAAGCATTGACGCGAAAACTATAGACATCGCAGATGTGTAATTTTGTTGAGACGAAAAAGTAGGTTCCCGGATCTATTAATAGTGTCATTTACGTGTCAAACAATGGAAGTAAGACATATGTTAACTAATTCATTTTAATTTCATGGCATGACGTCAAAGCTCGCTGCAGATAGCAGCATATGAGAGAAAGAAACAAACATTTTTACAAGAATGCTGTTTAATATAAATTTGCACTTTTTGTAGTCTTGTTAGATTGGTTGACATTTCATTATTTAATTTAGTGTTATATGTTGATTTGTATAGGAAATATAGTAAAGTTATTAGTTCGAAATACGTTTAACAAGTGAAGCAGATGCGATTGCTACTTATAAATTAGTAGGTGATAAGGTCCTACTTTTCGTAGCACACACATGCCTCCATTTGTGAGTCTATTAAATTAAAATCTATAAAAAATAAATGCTTAAAGTGAACTGTTGCCAGCTCCACATTAGGATAGTTACGATTTGCATGCGCCAACGATTCAATACGAGTCGTGCGATGAATTTGAATCGGTAATAAAATCTACGACGACGGACTAGATCCTGGCGCTTCTATTTAAATATTTTAGTTGAAGAATTGTTGGTTTATCTTTGATAAAATGAAGATAATAGCGAACATGTACGTGTATTCCTAGATTTTAGTCTGAATACATTTTGCTCATGACACTAAACAGATTTTATTGTGACTTTTTACCTTCATGGTTTTTTTTCCGTGTACAGGTTAAATTAATTATAGTTGGAATCAAATAGATTGAATTTATATATAGTAATATTTTAAAAATCTTTGGTCGGAATAAATAATCATACAATATACATTCCAAACTTTTTAATTCAGTGGGTTAACAAAAACAAATGAGAAACCTAACAAACCCTAACAAAAATCACCCTATGTCCTGTCCCATGCCACAGGCTAAGTGCGCACCAAATTTAATTATGATCGGTTTACTAATGAAAAGGTAACAAACGATTTTCTTGGAGATGGAACTTTTATAAAAAGTCTGTACTATCGTTGAACCTTATCACTTCCAACACATGAACGAAGCAGAAACAGTAGTTTTTTGTGTACTACGAGTATATGACATTAGATCGATCGGCCTGCGCTGCGCAGGAGTCGGTGAAAGTACGTATTGTTTGCAAACAGCCGACGGTCGGCGCGTGAGTGGCTCGCTTGACGTGACCTATCACTCGTTATGATTGCTATAGATGTAGTGCTCTGATAGTGATATTGATAAATAGTATGATATGATAAGTACTTGTTAGAAGCTAGAGGCCGGATTTCAAGAAGTTATCAGTAACAATCGCACAGTATACGTAAGTTCAGAAATTCAAATGATCCAAAAATTTTAAAATTACGCATTGTTATTTTTTCCGGGATTTAGAATTCCGAGAAAATTATAATTTTTTATGAATACAAATTATTTAATTGAACAAGTAAATGCGTTCAAAAAGAACTAGAAACTTACTTCAATTGCCCTAAAAGTCAACTTTTATTGAGGCAAATTTAAGATTTATATAGTTTTCTCATAGGTGCCAATGTCATAACTAGACCAATTGACATAGGACCACAGGGGAAGCGACAGCTTTCAAATAAAAAAAGAATCATCCAAATCGGTTCACCCAGTCAAAAGTTCTGAGGTAACAAACATAAAAAAGCAGGAAAAAACATACCCGTCAATTGAGAACCTCCTCCTTTTTAAAGTCGGTTAAAAAATAGACGACAATAGCCACATTTACACGTAACACTTCTCCCCGGTTTTTGACAGCTGTAATGTTTGTTAGATGTAGGTTAACTAACGTAGTACTAATAAAGAATAACTATTTATCCGAAAAGTATTAACTCAAATGGCGCGATTCGTTTAAATTTGACACATAATTTGCAACAAAGAACGTATACTTATCTCATTCTGACTTATGTCGATTCAATGATGTTAGAAAAGCTAGAATATAGTTATTTGAACCCCGATCAATTTAACCTATCTAATGGCTCAAACCAACCACTGGCAGGTATAAACGTCAATGTCACACTGACAGATCTGATTCTAGCTCGTTATTTTGACATTGAATTACCGATTCTTTTATTAAACACATGTTTCAATATTGACACAATTTAATTGTATTTAAAGCGGCTTGAGTTGCGCATACGCAACTACGGCCATTGTAAGAGCATTATCACTTGTTTACTCACTGACTAAGTTGAGTGAATCATTTAACTCTATTTGTAAGGATTGTGCACTCTGATAAATGTAATATTAATTTGTTTACATGCGTGTTTCATTCGTGAGTAGTTGCCTTTATCTTCGGGGTCCCTTGACCACTGGATGAAGTCAGAGTCAAAGCTACATAAATTGGTCATGGAATCACGAAGTATTTATTGAGAATTTCAGTAGGGCTTTAGTGCTAGTAGTATGATTTTACATGGTGGTAAGTGATTATAAGTCAGGATGGAAAGCGAACTCACCCAGGTTCCTCAAGCAAATGATATGTCCAATGTGCGAGTGAGTTATTTGCGTGAAAGAGTCTAAAAACGCTGTGAAATCATTTTGAAACAATTTGGTCTCCCTTAGTCTTTTGTCAAAATATAAGGTAAAGTTTATGAGTAAAACTATCAACCGAACTTATGAATTGGTGGATAGAGTAATGCCACCATCATTTAAAATTGACTTGCACTTGGACTAACAGAGGAGGTCCAGGATTCGATTCCCAGTGGGGTACCTGTCGGTACTCGGTGTGGTTTGTTTTCTAGCTGCCTATTTACCACCTAGCCTGGCTAGTTACCACCATGCTACCGAAACCTGCGTCCAAACAGCAGTGTTAATAGCACTGTTGTGTTCAGTTACCATCAGGTGAGATTAAGGTCAAGTGTAAACCCAATTTAAAACTAACAAGACGGTTGTAATCAAAACAATTGCGGTCGCATGCGCAGGCGCACACGATGTACGACACTAAACGTGACTCGTCTGAGAACTGACACTTTGAGAGTGTGCTTTATCGTACTTACTCGTACATTTGTGTCTCAACCCATAACCGATTGTTCTGTTGACAAACCCATGAAAACTAGAAAATTTCCAATCAAAAAGTAACGCGTTCAGAAACAACTAGAAACCGACTTCAACTACACTAAAAGTCTACAATGACTTGGTTGGTATGGTTTTCTCATGGATGCCATTGTCAGAAATGGACCAAATTGGAATGGGACCACGCTGGAATCAAAATCGTTTCACCCAGTCGAACGTTTTGAGGTAACAAATATTAAAAATGTAAGCGTCGGTGGCACATTGTATGAGGCACGGACTTTCAATCTGAGGGTTCCGGGTTCGAATCCAGCCGTGTACCTATGAGTTGTTATCAATTCAAGTATATTATCCGATTGCTTTTCGGTGAAGGAAAACGTCGTGAGGAAACCTGCATGTCTTGAACAGGCATGTGAAGTTCGCCGTTCCGCACTGGGCCCGCGTGGTGGTCTACGGCCCATACACTCTCTGTAGGAGAGTAGGCCTGCAATGGGGACGTATATAGGCTGTTGATGAAACATAAAAAATAGTAAAATTAAAACTGTCCGGGTGAAGCTTTAAAGGTTGCAGCCTCCATTCGAAGAAGCAGTAATATAATTTTAGTGGGATTCATCGCAAAATCGACTCACAAATGAGGCAGTGAGGTGATACTCACCATTGATGGGAAAGGTTGGGAAAGTCACATGTGAAACAGTGGACTTGCCGATTGCTTAAAGGCTTATTTATCACAGGTATACTCGTATGTAAGATGTGGTCTGATTCTATTCAAAGCTTGAATCACACGGAAACGCCATGTGTTTACAATGGCGCCTATTGATGTGAAAACCAGGAAGGAATCTCTTAGAGGAAATTGTTTAAAGACAAGTCAGACTGAAGACAATGGAGATAGTCTTTTTCAGTGAAGTTGTTATTGTTTAGATTCATTTTATTGTGTATATATAATTAAAATTTACATCATTACTTTCAGTAATATGATGTGATATTACTGAGTAGGCTTAGATATAATAATAATAAATGTTTATTCATTTCAGCTCACATAATGTATATCAGATTAACAAATGATTCCTTCCCGCTTATTCCTATAATTTTTTCCACTTATTCCTCTTGAAGGAACTTACCAACAATATGTTGGGAATACTTTTTTCCAATAAGTTTATCACGGCCGGGGTGGCTAACTGCAAACTTATACTTGTAAGATCCGAGGGGAGTAAAAAAGAGATGGGGGAGTAAAAGTTCTCGAGTCACCGTAACGGGAACCGTATACCGGGCCGTCCCCCTACTAGATGGACTGACGACGTCGCGACGGTCGCTGGATACAAGTGGCTCGGGACCGTTCATTATTGTGGCATACCATGGAGGAGGCCTATGTCCAGCAGTGGACGTTACCTGGCTGTCGATGATGACTTGTCTCAAGACGCTAGCTTGTGGGAGATTGAAGACAAAAGTAGGTAAATGCTTGTGCGATTTGCAAAAGTATTTTTGGACTGGTAAAGGTCACTCTATTGCAAAATCAATGAATAAACATTTATTTTAACTTCGATAATTGAAATCAATTATAATGTTGCAATTTTTAAAAGGCGTAAATTAAAAGTTTTTGGCAAAATATTAAATACTAAATTGATGCAAAATAAAATGTGGTACTGTAAAATGTCAACGGCCAATTAAATGTATTTGTGCCTCTAACAGAATTGCATAAAAAATTAAGTATTTAAAAAGTGTCGCCATCAAAGAACTTTGATTTGGTGGCCGTAAAATAAGACTTGAGGGACAAAATCGGGAAGATAGGCAGCAAAGTCATAAAAAAGCTATTTTTACTGTGTCATCATAACACAGAAGAGTTACAAACTGACAAACATACAGGTGAAGCTAATATAAGCGTGTTAAAAATCATGGTTTTCAGACTTAACCCTATGTGCTAGATGTGCTGTACGACCGTGCTTCTTGCAAAATTTCAGAATTCTAGGTCAACGGGAAGTACCCTATAAGGTTTTGGTTGCCTTGCATTTTGTATGGGAATGGGCTAAAATACAGCTAAAACTTTTTATTGCGTTGACCTATAAGTTTGATTTTTTCATAGATCCAAGGGACGGCAGACTTGAGTATTGTATATTACGAGTAATTTCAACTTGATATCTCCACGGGTTCTTGGGAAAAAGGGATTTCTTTCGCCCTTATTCCTCGGCAGATGCATTTTTAAAAGCGACGGTAGATTCGTCACGAAATATTTGTAGCTTAGTAAATAAAAACTGTGAATTTAAAACCATGAACCACTCGGAAAATTTTCGATCTTATTTTCTCGTTGGCTGCCGAGAGAGCAATAGCGATACTTACTTCCTTGGCGGCAGAAAGAGATAAGCATAGCATCACATTGTCTCAAGAAAATCAACGTAAGCGAAAAATCGTTCATTGCTTGTAAACTAGAAGATCAATTAAAAAATCATTTGTGCTAAACATAGGAACCATAATTTACTTCATAATTGTATAAAAATAAGCTGATAATCTTAAATAGATTTTGAAACAAACAATTTAAGTGCTTTAGAAGAGCAGACTTTGAAAAATAAATCTATCGAGAAAATGTTCACAGATCGTGTTTCTGGTTGTGCTATTCCTTGCAGATGTCCTCGAGATATCATTGATATAATATCAAATCTTTATCTGTTACCGTTACTGAGAAAAACAGATTTTCACGACCCCTCAAAATTAGTCTTTAGCGTTTCTACCTTTTGCCTTAACTTATTATTTCGTAAGAACTTACTTGTTAGATTAGGATAAGGCACTCATAATTTTCTCATGATCTTCCATCTAAAATCATCAATAACTTGTAATAAATTAAACAGGTATCGTTGCACAATCGAATTGATGATAGGCCGATGTCGAATTGACCACGTTGTGTAATCATTCAAATTCACGGTATTATTTGATTGATGCGTATTTAACGCTTATTCGATTGTCTAGGGGACCTGTGACCTTGCATTATGAAAGCTTACGGGGACGTATTTCAACCTCGATCGATTTTTTAACAAAATTATCAAGGTATCAAGACCAGTTAATATCACCAGTAATATCACAGATCAGTAAATAAAAAGTAAAAAGTCATCTCAGACTTATTCTTATTCTCAGATTTTATGACAAAATTATTAACATTGTACTAATTGATATGCGATGAAAAATAATTTTTTAACAATTAAATTCCTTTTTATTTATTTATATTTAGATATGTTTATAATATTTGCACACCTGTGGACAGGTTAAGTACATCGAACTAATTGAAATTACTATCTAAACACCGTGTAAAAAAAATTACTTGGCAAATAAATTCTTTCTTTCTTTCTTTCTTTCAGTACGTGAACCTAGTACCGATAGGTAACCACTGGGAATCGAACTCGGGTTGTGACTCCAATCGTGTAGCTACCAGTATTAGGCCACGGAGTCAACATTGAGTTTGTTTGTTTGTTAGAGCCTAAACAGGACAACCGATCTTGCTGAAATTTGGCATGTAGGTAGCCAGGGGCATGGAAAAGGACAGAGGCTAATTTTTTTTATCAATCGAATTGGTTTGGCAAAAAAGGGGGTCCCGCCCCGGCTTCGCACGGGTAGACATTAATTTTGGCATAAACGTAGAGTAAATGTAATCTTTCTAAATCATTACAGAAATTTTCTGAAGTTCTTCACTCATGTGAAGTTCACATCGCCCATCAAGAACACGCCCATCGCGACCAAACTCCCTTACTTTCAACAGGAGACCAAGGGGTTATTCACTACCCCAACGGGAAGTTGATCGGAATTGGTGGTGATAGAGAAAACCCTGTCTTAACGTACTACATTAGGTTTTTATATATGTGTGTAAGATTAGATAAAAGTTATGAGGAAACCTGCGGGAAACTGCCTAGTACGGCAATATAGGTCACGATCGACCCCGAAGGCATCGGGGGCGCCGCGGGGACGCCGCGCCGGGGTGCGGCCGAGTCCGCAGCGCCCCATACACGAAATAATGTTCTTGTCATTATGTTTGTGCTATTTACAGTGCCATATCACAGGGATATTCTTATGGACCAGGAGGTAGCGACAGAAAATGACATTATTCTGGCCTGAAAATGATTTGTACTAGATTTAGATAAGAACAGCCGCAAATTGCAGTCACGGTGGCTACGCAGTGGGGCACAAAATTGGGGGATATCCCGGGTTCAGTTCCTCATCATCATCAACAGCCTATATACGTCGCCACTGCAGGGACTCAGGCCTACTCTCCTACAGAGAGTGTATGGGACATAGTCCACCACGCGGGCCCAGTGCGGAACGGCGGACTTCACATGCCTGTTCAAGACATGCAGGTTTCCTCACGATGTTTTCCTTCACCGTTAAGCAATCGGATAATGTACTTGAATTGAAAAGAAACTCATAGGTACACGGCTGGATTCGAACCCGGAACCCTCAAATTGAGAGTCGGCGCCTTATCCACGGCGCCACCGACGCTTCTTCGTCCCTTGGGGGTTCCTAGCACGGGGTATTTTTTGTCCGCCTGGCTATCTACCACCATTTTACTAAGATCTGCCGCTAAACAGCAGTTTTATAGCACTTAGCGCCCATTAGCTTGAGGCATCTAGGTGCGCACGCATTCAATCCAACAGTCTTATAGTGACTTACTATCAAATGAAATGAAGGCCAAGTACAAACCCAAGGGCCTTTGAGGTACCAAAAAACAGAATATTTCGCACTATTGGATGTGTATTTCTGGATATTTTTCTTCTTCAGATAATTTTATCGTTGTTATAATCCTGCATCGCATCGGGGATGTCGCAAGAGGGCGGCCTCGAGCGCGCAGGGTGCGGGCAGCCGCAGCAGTCTACTCGCTGTGGTCGCGCACGCACCGACGGACCGATGCTGCGACACTGGCTGTCATCACATGCACCAGTGTCACAGTAGCATGTCTCACGATATATTTCATTACTAACATAGCACTAAGTTTACTAACACTATGGGTGTATGTCTGACTTAAATAAATAATAATAATGTAATATCTTAATCTAAAACGGACTTTCCAATGATTGGAGCCGTCGTCGTTGAATGCAGCAACGATATGTAATCTATGGACTATGGACGTGCGCATGCGATTAATTTTGGTGTTCCAAATGAGGACAAGTGTGAGTGTTGAGTGCGGATAGCGGGATGTGTCTCTATCAAGAGTTTTTCGTCTTCGTTTAGCTCGGACTGATATGTAGAAAAACGGTCTTGACAGATAGACAGATGGACAGTGATCCTATAAGAGTTCCACGTTCCTTTGAGGTACGGAACTCTAAAAATGTACGGAACAAGTCGGAGGACACTTATCGTTCTATTTTTTCTTATTCGTTACCTTATCGGTGGGTGTATGATGTGCCAGACCGAGTCACGGATCTGAATAAGTATATGATCTCAACAAGTGAGTCACGGGTGGAAGGAACCTCGTATTCTCGCGAGAGTTCATCTGCCTGATCTCGGAACAAAAGGCTTAAAGATAAACTTTATTTGCTCCAAAATAGGCTCAGTTTTATAAATATCTAGGCATGGAAACTTTATTATTTAGTTTTTGACAATCCCACGATGAAATCTGCACGATATGAAAAATATTATTAAAAATTTAAATGAATATGTAATAAGATAAAATATTTTCTTACGATAATTTGTAAATAAAAGTAAGCAATTTATCAATGTTTTTTTATTGTCTGCACATTCAGCCGCCTTCATGTGTTTTCGTGGTAAATGTTTATTTTATTGCAGTTAGAGATAATCTATATTTTTGTTGCTATATGTATTGATATGCATCCAGCGATAACTAACTGGCACTTAGTTCATTTCGTTGTTGGACATATTTTATGTCCACCTGAGAGTTTTACATAATAAATATTCTCATAGCACTATTTCGGCACGTGTTTTAACCGACTTCAATTTAACGGGTATGTTTCCCCCCTAAATATTTGTTACCTCAGAATTTTTGACTGGGTGAACCGATTTGGATGATTCTTTTTTTATTTGAAAGGTGGTGCTTCTCGTGTCGTTCCGTTTGGTCCAGTTCTTACAATGACATCCATGAGAAAACGATATAAATCTTAAATTACTGATTATGACTGATGTCACATTTGATATTTCTGTTAACTGTATAATTTATTATGCTGTGTAAACTTTTTAGTATATAAAAATTTCGTAATGCCAAGTCAAAACTCAACTGATCTGCATCTAATTTTTAAAATCTATTCCATATTTACGAAATGAATAAATTCATTGATGCATCAATAATAAACCAGTCTAATATAAATGACGCATTGAAATAGATCAATCCATTTCAGAGCTGGCAAGCACTCGAGACGTGAAACACTCAATCCTAAAAACAACACCCCCTCTTCATGTAAGAGGCAAAAAATGATGAAAAAATGTTTGTTCATCATCCACATTTTATTTCATCACTCGACTAAGTTTTGGACGGATTTCCTGGGCAGTTTCGTTCATTATTTGGCAGGCAGCACGTACTCGTAGAAAGCGTGCCGACATGACACCGAAGGATATAGCTACAGACAAGACCTTGTGAGTGTGATGCACCTATTGTTTGTCTCTGTCTGCGACCCTGTGGTCACATGGCGTAACTATGAACTCGTTTATACTATATAATGCTTATATATCATACATGTTGTTGTAGCTATAGATTAGAATGCAAGATGTGGAGAGAGGCCTTGGTGAAACACATATTGCGATGCGAATGTCTTTGACATATTCGTGTTCGATATTTGAATTTTTTATCGGACTGCAAAAAGTGTCGTTATGTGGCATCTTGCAATGCATATTGCTGACGCTTTGGTAATATTCAAAATTAGAATGTAATGGAGATTTAAATACATTTGTATAGTAATACTCGTAAATAGGTTATAGAACGGGCATTGGGAAACTTTTCATAGAAAACCTTTGATCTCGAAAGTCAACGGTACGTCAAATGACAAATGTATTTTACGGGCAGAGAGTTCACACTAGACATAGTGACTTATTACCAATTGGTAACAAGTTTAGGATCAAAAAAATTGTTTGCTTTTCCCAGTCTCTCACAATGTTAAATGTCCTTGATAATGGCTATCAAAGCGCTAATGAAAAGTGAAGCCAATAAAGTAAATGCGTTCAAAAATAACTGGAAAACTGCCCTAAAAGTCTACTTTTACTAAGGCAAAATTAAGATTTATATAGTTTTCTTATGGATTCCGTTGTCAAAACTTGACCAAATTGAAATGATACCACATGGGAAGCACCGCCTTTCAAATAAAAAAAGAATCATCCAAATCGGTTCACCTAGTCAAAAGTTCTGAGATAACAATCATATAAAAAACATACCAGACGAATTTATCACCTCCTCCTTTTTTGAAGTCGGTTAAAAAAGAAAAAAATGCGAATTTAAAACTAGCTTGAGGTTCCTTCGACCGTTTGATATTAACAACTTTTCAGTGATATATGTATATGTTAAACCACAAATTTTTAAACGCAGTTTTATAAGCAGTAAAAAGTTACGTAAAGTATTTTGGTAGCGTAATTCCATAAATTATTTCATATCTTTCCAGATAGCATAGCATGGCACCAACTTGGTACTATTCAACTTGCTCTTCTCGCAGCAACACATCTGAATGCAACACATTGCAACATGCATGAAGCCATTCAATCAGTTGCGAAATTAGAATAGCATGAATATTATGTACATTTATATTCAAAGATCTTCTGTCGGCCGTGACTTAGAATCTACTTAATTTCGAGTCAAGTTAGAATTAAGTGTGAATTAAGTAATTTAGCAAGTTATTCTTATCTAATGAGCTTGGATATATTCGTTGATAGTAGCGGATTTAGAATTCGATTATCCCATATCCCTGAGGGGTTGAAAAAGGGTGAACAATTTGCGCTAGAACTTATTTTATATGAAACTAGCTTCTGCCCGCAGCTTCGCCCGCGTGGACTTTAGAATGTAATCCAACTGCTCGTTCGATCGGGATAAAATGTAGCCCATGTCTTTCCTTGGCCTTTCAACTATCCCTCTATAAAAAATCAGGTCATGAAATTTTTTTGTTAGGTCGTGAATGTATGAAAAAATGATATTTTGGTGAATTTATCCCATGCTTTAATAGTTATTCTGCTATATTATGGACGGAGACCAATACAACAAATCAAAATCCATGAAAATCGATCCAGCCGTTCTCGGGTAATAAGTGTTCGAACAAATCCGACTTTGTTATAAAGAAGATATTTTATATACATACTCGGATATAGAAGTGTACAGTAGCGTGCAGGCAGAAAAAAACTGAAAATCAGGTGAAATTGCGTTTTAGGTAATGTAAAAGGCGCTTAAAACCGTGAAAAATTAGATGTTTTTTTACAAAGACTGCTCTATAAACTATTACTATATTTAAATCTCTTTGGTTATATTATAGCAAAGAATATACAGCAAATACCATACAGAGGTGGTCATTGTATTGACATACTAGTATTTGTAAGATATAGCAGTGACTCAGAGGCACTGACATCAAATATCACAAGAAACGGCCATTCATACGGCGCAGGCGCATTGCATTGATACGAAACATCTTTGCGGAAGAGTAATAATCATAGTATGATATGATGTCATATCAACATGTCCTTTTGTGGGCAAGTGAAGAGTGGTCTCGGCTTTAGAACACACCCTATGTTATCCCATGGATTTCAATTCCCCTGACATGTTCATTGCGTGATCACTAGAACTCTTGTTCTATTGAATAAAAACCGGCCAAGTGCGAGTCGGGCTCGCACACGAAGGGTTCCGTACTATCTATAACAAAATCGTGTTAGTTATACAATTTATAACTCGAGAATGACGAAACCGATTTTTATGATTTTTGTGTTTTTGGATTTGAAACACATAAAATGAAGTATTGATTAATGAAAATAATTACTCTAGATAAATTCTACATGTTCATGAAACGAATATTAATTTTAGTTATAGATATGAAATGGTTATAATTTGTCACAACAGTACTACTTTTGACGGTAAAAATCAGCTGAAACATTTTTGACTAAAACTTGTTGGTTGACTAAAACTTTTGTTTGAAGAAAAGCAATAAGATACAATTAAAATATAATATTAAATAATCAGACATATAATAATCACAAATTCAACTAATTTCGACTGTAGGCAAAGGATGTAAAGTTTTAAGAATTTCAGTCAAAGTTACTGTCGTGTCGACTGCAGCGTTCGTCAGAAGTACATTGCTTCTATTCAATCATCGCATTTCCGAATGCAAACGAATGCTTCTATGTATTATTAGCTTTATCATTTATAAAAATTTGAATTCAGAACTACATATGTACTTTCTTGTTGTTTTGTTTTGATTGACCAGAAAATTCGACGTCTGACAAAACACGATGTTTACCGAGGGTCATTAAAGAAAATCGAAGCACATTTGTTTTTATATTACTAGGTCTTGGTTATTAAATGAAATGAAATTTTATTGTAAACTATAGGTAACATAGGTCTTATGATATTTAGCAGCAATTTAGCAGTATCACTATAGTTTGCCGGCACGGCACACAATATTTTATTAAATATTCTAAAAATGTATAAACTACATACAAGACATTATAATTCTAAAAACATATGCGTTACATGGTCAATAGTTAAAATATTTATTTAAAGAATAGAATGTCCTACACAACAAAAAGTCAAATAGCTTACGATTAAAATTAATAATAGTATCACATGCTTGTATGTCAAAAGGGAGCTTGTTATATACTTTCGGTGCCATTTGAAACATACTATGATATGTTAGATTCTGGTTCATAATAATACTTATTCTTATATATAACATAACATAGAAATCATTTACCTATGCACACATGTTTGATAATAACATGAAATGCAATTACGACACATTTCAAAAAGATATAAAAATGATTTTTTACAATAGCCTCGCTATTAATTGCAAGAAAAGTAGTTAGCAGGCGCAATCAGATTTAAATCGAAAAGTAAGTCAATTATAAAGACGTTATTATGCACGAGGCCCCATAAAAACAGCAATTTTCTCATAAATTGCATTACAGCATCATGTAAGTCTGAAAGGTTTACAGTCAATGAACTTCGTCAGCCAAAAAACTCACCACTTCAAGCTAAAACTCGATTATGACCCGTGCATGCCTCGTGCATCACTGCACGAAAAAACTTTAGCCATGTGCCGTCAAAGAGCCATCGATTTTTCTTATCACCTTATCTGAGTCACTAAAAACTTTTTCGTAAAATAAACACTTGCGATCTCCTTGTTGGATTAAAAAAAAACCACACAGAGTTTTTATGAAGAAGTTGAATTTTAAAATTAGAACGCGTTTCGAATTCAAAGAGTTTCGTTAACGGTCGCGCGGTAACGAGACATGAGGTTACAACGGGCGTTGGCGGTTAACTGAACTGGCAGCCCACACCATACCATACAATACAGAGTGAGCCACAGAGCGGTCGTAAGAAGTCAAGAGCGCATTTCATTTAGTATTGTTTCTTTCATCGTCCTTTTTCCAAGGCAACAAGGTAAAAATATTATGAACAAGGCTATCGGCTATATGAAAATACATCTACTGAAATTGGCTTCGAACAAATTCTATTTTTGGAGATGTCATCCAGCCAGTGATACTTGTGCAATTATACATCCATTTTGAAATTACAGGAATAAATAAAAATCACAGAAACAAACTAACATGTTTACATAAAAGAAATGATAAGAAGTATGTATTTGCCGCCTTCTTCGTCGGTAGTGGGTAATTTAAAGAAAAAAACATCAATGTGCGAGTTGGACTCGCGCACTTTGGAACCATAAAAAACAGGAATTCTAGCGCGTTTAAAAAAACTTATCTTTGAATTTTTTCATGCGATACTAACATAGGTCAACATCATCAGCCGGGAAACGTCCACAGCTGGACCGTCCTCGTCCATGGTAGGGCACAATGACCGATAGCCACCTGCATTTAGCGCCCCCCTGCGACCTTTGCTAGGTCATCGGTCCATCTAATAGGGGGACGGCCCCGTACGTATTCGCCATTCGCGAACTTTTAACACAACCAAAGGGTCGCCACTCGTGAATTTTTATTCTCTATCGGCAATTTTATCACGTAGAGAAACTCCGAGCATATCTCGTTCCATCGCTCGCTGAGTGACTTTGAGCTTGTTTATTCGGCCCACAGTAAAGAGCATTACTGGCAAGTGGCAACAAGCAAGAATTAAAGACACTTACATATGTAGGTACTTGTTATAAAATCGAAACTAACACTGGCTGCCTGTCCCTATCTATTTATTGCCTTTTCAGTACCAGTTTGTGTAGTTCATTTGAGAGCCAGTACCATTCCCGTGCCATTCCATTTGACCCACCCACTGTGCTCTAGTATGAGGAACAGCATGTCAATAACAAACGAGGCCCATCGGAAAGCAATAAATTAATATCAGAAATGGGGCAAGTCCCGCTTGCAAGACAACCGCGACTGATGAAGTGTGGAAGAGATTGCATCTAGCAACTGCCTTTAATTCTCAATTAGATGGGTACAGCGTGCAATGGAATACAGATTTCGAGATAAAACAAACGTACCTTTAATTCTCTACGGTTTTCCCACGGGTTGTATCGGTAACTTCGTTATTTGGAACGTAATTACGACTGATGAAAAGCATTAACATTGGCTTTTCAGTGAAAGAAAACAGCGCGCGGAAATCTGCGTTGAAAACCTGAAGAGAAATCTACCGCATCACACTGCGTAGACCCGTCAGGATCTCTTTATAGTTTATGGGGTACATTATGGGTGTATTATGTCCAAATAGCAGCGCTATTTGGTATCAAACTCAGATGTACATAGCACGTAACAAAAAATACTACAAAATCAAAACCAATGAGTTTGAAGATGAGAAATTATTGTGACTGTACGTACGATGAAGTGTATCGTATTATTTGGTTCATTATAATGTATTTGCTATTAAATCTAAACAGGCGTTTCAATTGAAGTCAATTAAAGTTGATTAAACATCGGACTCCCCATTGAAATCGGAGATTCAATCGGGAGTCAATTGCTATAATGATGCAATTTTTTGTTGTTGATTTCAAAAGTGTGGGTCAGTTAAACATCATTGTTATTGTCTTTGTAAGGCGACTTATGTACAATTAACGCGTTCAAAAAGAACTAGAAACCGACTTCAACTGCCCTAAAAGTCAACAACTTTCATCTCCTAAAATGTTCACCCTTAGAGGTAGAATTATCTGGGAACTAATTTGGTTTCTCATGATTTTCTCAAAAAGCACTGAAACAATTTCAATAAAATGTATATGGGACCATCTATAAAGTAGTATGTTATATCATATAAATAAAAAATCATCACAATCGATTCATAAAAGAACAAATAACCACTGTCGATTTGAGAACCTTTTTGAAGTCGGTTGAAAGTTTGCCAATGGACAGACACACTTAACAAAATATCAACGTCACACTGCGATCACCATTACACCACTGCCAAAAGAGTTGTTTCAAATTCGGCCTGCACTTGTACACTATTTAAAAAATCAAATAATAGTCTAAATATGCACAGAAAAATACTAGAATTACATTTTTGCTGTTATTCTAATTGTACAAAATCATTCTTTTTGTACAGAGTGACAGCGTCAAATGTCATTTTATTGACGCCATCTTTGTTTTCAACGTTAAGTCTTACCTGTTTCGTGCGTTTTATATAGTTTTTGTACAAAAAACAAAACCGAAATATACAAAAATGGTAACTAAATCACTTTTATTTGATAATGGCCTTTTAAAATTATAAGTGTACAAGACCAGGCCTTGGCTCCATACATTCGCGGAACGTGTCATTTAGCGATTATGCTTCCTCCTGATGCAGTGGACCGACGACCTGATCACACCGGGAGAAGCTGCTGTTTGCAAGCGGCTAGGGCCCTGTCACGGCGGCGTACCACGGTTCGGGGCTGGTCATTGTGGCACACCACTGAGAAGCCCTATATCCATCAGTGGATATTTCCCGGTTGATGATGATTACAAAAATAATCAATATATATGTATAGCTAAGTAGCTAAGGAATTCCCCCGGTATGCCTCATTGTTGGCCCCAAAATACCTACGAATAAATTTCAAGTTTTTATCAGAATCCTCTGACAGACAAAGGGACAGGGTTGTCTCCTTAATGTTCCTGGACCCTCCGTATTCGGTATTCGATTCGTAGTCTGTATAAATGGATTCAAATTGGTCCATACGTTTAAGAGGCCAATGAAGCAAAGTCTCCGTAGAATAGTAGGTATTTGAATATGTTATTGCTGTCGCGATTCGGTACGCACACATACAGCCTTTCACATGCTTTCACTCACACAAATAACGCTGCATAACATCCCAAAGAGGCCCCTGCGCGCCGCGCATAGTCGCTACCCCTCCGCCTGGGCTAGAGTGTATTTTTCAAAATTATAATAAACTTGACGTGAGCGTGCGTCAACCCTTGTTTTACGTTTTGAGAAATTATTGTTCGCATATTGGTTTAGTCTCGACATACTGTGGTTGTATTTGATATAATTGACTAGTAAGTACCTATCACATATAAATACAATATAAATTATGGCGTTGCTATTTTAGGGTTCTACGGTCAACAAAGAAACCTTTTAGTTTCACCATATCCGAACGTTCGTCTTCCAACGATACTTTAGGTGACCTAGAGGTGTTTTAGTACCTAGAGTGCTAGAGTCTAAGGACTAACAAGTTAAAGCGTTCAAAAAGAACTAGAAACCGACTTCAACTGCCCTAAAAGTCTACTTTTATTAAGGAAAATTTAAGATGTATATTGTTTTCTCATGGATTCCATTCTAAGAACCGGGATTGAAATTGAAATGGGACCACATGGAAAGCATCAGCTTTCAAATAATAAAGAATCATCCAAATCGGTTCACCCAGTGAAAAGCTCTGAGGTAACAAACATTTAACTAATAGAATAGAATAGAAATAATTTATTCGGCATACAGATTACAGTACAGTTAAAACATTAATTTTAAATTTGCTCTGCTGCACTGCAACGCCGAAATACACACTTAACATTCCCAGTCTCAAAAACTACTGAACCGATTTTGATGAAACTTGCAGTCTTCCCTAAGTTTTACAATACCTAGGTAAACAAAAAAGGGATTATTTAAATCGAACTTGTAGTTCCGGATATATAAAAAATAAATTAAATAAAATAGCCTTTATTGCTGAACTAATTTTTTGTTACAATTTTCTTAAAAATATGCTTACTTTATACGTTACTTATCTTTTTATATTAAGTATCAGTAACCGGTCGTTCCTACATTTCAGCTTGTCTTTCGACATAGGCCTCCTCTAAGGATTTCCACTCTATTCTATCTTTCGCTATGCGGGTCCATGTTGGACCCGCCACTTGTCTGATGTCGTCCTCCCATCTTCTAGTCTGTCTGCCTCTTTTTCTTTTGCTATCTCGTGGTTGCCATTCAGTTATTAGTCTTGTCCATTTCTACATACTCTATTTCTCCATTATTTACTGTTATGGGCTCTGTTTGTGAGGAATTTGACATTACTTTTGTTTTCGTTAAGTTCGTTGACAGGCCTGCTTTCTCGCTCTCTTCCGCTAACTGTTGGAACATTGTCTGTAGGGTTTTCGGGTTTTCCGAAAGTAAGATCAGGTTGTCTGCAAAGCGTAGGTGACTCAGCTTTTTGCCATTTATATTTAGTCCTTTATTCGTCCAATCCAGATTTGTGAATATCATTTCCAGGATAGCTGAAAATATTTTTGGTAAAATTGGGTCTCCCTGGCGTACCCATCTCTCAATCGAAAATTCTTCGCCTGTAGATTCTAGCTTCACTTGTGCGGTGCTTTTTGTGTATATGTTTTTCAGTATTCTTATGTATTTTGCATGTACGCCTTGTTTTTCCAGTGCGTCCCAGATAAATCTATGTTCGAGTGTGTCGAATGCTTTGTTGAAATCCACGAACCCTATGTGTGTTTTTCTTTTGTGTGTGTGTTCCGGATATATGCGAGGACAAACAAACATACACTTTAGAAATTTGGCACACTTCTTTAGAAGCTGGTATAGACTAACATATATGAAAACTGGGCAGTTCTGGAAATATTACATACATACAGGTCGCATTGATAACCTCTTTTTTTGAAGTCGGTTAAAAAACTGTAATTTCACGACACCTCACACAATAGAATAGACGAGTTAAAAATCCCGTCTTAAGTGTATGAGATGTATAACTGGGAAAAAATATTTCAAGTTTTTATTTGTCGACATGAATAATAATATCGTCGAAATCTATCGTATTTCCTACTGTCATACTTCATATTATACTATTATATTTTAAGTACCTCAAAAGGAAAAAAGGAATCCTTATAGGATCACTGTGATATCGAATACTCCAGTCTGCTGTCCCTTAGATCTGTCAAATAATGAAACTTATAGGTCAACGCAATAAAAAGATATAGCTGTATTTTAGACCATTTCCGTACAAAATGCAATGAACCCAAAATCTATACGGTATTTCCCGTTGACCTAATGTCTTGAAATTTGGCAAGAAGAAAGGTTTTACTGCACAACCATAGGAATAAATCTGAATTTTTTAATTGTAACACAGTAAAATTGATTTTTTAATGTTTACAAACTTAACTTCGTAATATGTAATTTAGCTTAGAATTTCATTTTCGGTAGAGCATTGTTGGGTGCATATTACCGTACCTATTATTTATGATTTTCAGTATGTCATTAATTCATATTCTGTACGGAATCCTCGGTGCACGAGTCCGACTTGCTCTTGACCGGTTTTTGAGTTGTTGGAGAGCCATTTCAAGCTCTTGCTGGCTGATCTCCGGGATATCTGTGTCGGGTCATATAGTCTCCGTAGCGATTTGTACATGCGATGTCCATATAACTTCTCGTTCTCTCTCAAGACTTTCAATAATAATAAATAACAAAAAATAATATAAAAAAGCTTTAAAAAAAGTTATAAATAAACGGATGTCCATGCAATAAATGTTATGTTTTTTCTGTGTTTTTTTTTCTGTTTAGATATTTTACAGTGGTACGGAACCCTTTGTATGCGAGTCCGACTCGAACTTTAACATTAAAAAAAATATTTGAAACATAAGTCACTTATTCATAAATCATATTTAATTATTTACACGTAACAAAACGTAACAACAACTAAGAATTTCAGGGAAAATGTTCTGTTCTAGAGATAAAATAAATTTCCTTAGAATTATTTGTCTTTATATTTGTTTATTTAGATCAATCTAAACATTAAAACTAACAGGTAAAACCATTATAGCTCGAGAAAGGGTATCTATCGATATATTTTTCCCACCACTATTAGTCGAAAAAATCGATAAAGCTTATTGACATCACTAATGCATGCTTACTTTATTTTTATACATATAATACACAGTATATAGTTGTGATATAGTGTACCCTGCCTCCCGAACCGAACTGTGCGAGAAGGACAGTTGAAGCTTTTTTTGGTATTTGCCTAGTTTTGCCGTGAAATTAAGGGTTTGGGATATAGCTGTTTTCTCAACGAAACGTTAGCCAAATTCAATCATTTTGATCTTATTCTCTTTATCAAAGAATAATCTAGGCCCGTTGGTTTTGCTTTTTCTGAAAATGTTACGTTTACTCTAAATAATGAGTACCATAAGTTGAAAGAAATTTTTTCTGAAATTTTGAGTTTTGAGATGCCCATAATTCTAATTGTAGACAAAATATTGAAAAAAGCAAAACCAACGGGCCTAGATTATTCTTTGATAAAGAGAATAAGATCAAAATGATTGAATTTGGCTAACGTTTCGTTGAGAAAACAGCTATATCCCAAACCCTTAATTTCATATGAAATTTTTTATCTGCTGTTCCCTCTTAAGGTACAAGCAAGTCAGATAAACAACGCCTCTTTTGACTAAACGCACTAAAATATTTATGAGTCCATAAACGTTTCTTGTATTATTTAAAACAATCGTTATCAAGACAGACGTAAGTGATTTTGTAGCCGGTACCTACTTATTGATAAAAATGTAAGTGTGATAATCAATCGATAAATTATATAGTTTCAAGGACTGATGGATTATATGTATAAAATAATTATTATATTGAAGCCTACATTGTATTACCAGTTAAAAAGTGCTTTTTAAATTTCAGTTTTTAGGCTAAGAGTTCACACGTAATGCGTCAAAAAGTGTTTAAATTTTTGATCACACGAAGTTAGTAGTAAAAAAACTTGTATCAAGTCGGAATTTCATGATAAAACACTTTAAAATACAAGCTGGAATGTCATTATTGCTATAGATATAGACTAGACCAAATTATAATTATATTGTGATAAATAATATTACACAAATTATTACTTGATTACATTGAAGAATTAATATGTTCCAATTTCTTTTTAATATTTTTTTATTGAATATAAAATATATTAGTAAAATATTAAATCTATTAATTTAGTCATGCCACAAAAACTAAATATGGCCCAGCATTATAAATCCATTTATCTGAAATATATAGGCCTTTTTCTGGAAATATAAGGCCCTTCAGCATTAATTCCTATATCTAAACAAATAATTACACTCACAACAACATACTACAATAATATTTTAAAGTTATTAAAATGAAATACCATTTTTTGCAATAAGTAAGTAGCAGTAGTTTTTTGAGGAAAGTCTTACATAATTCTGCCGACAGATCCTGTTTCTATTTATGATAGACATAACTTTGATAGTTCTACTTTTTCCACCATCTGTGTTTTCCCTTGCGTTGGATAAATAGAAACTTGTAATCCGGTATTTGAATTAATCCTTGTTGGTCCTTCTTTCATGTACCAACAGAGCAACAGATCGACGTGGTGTTTGGTCATCGTGAGCCGTACAGTGGCACAGGTTACAATTTATCTTGATAAAGTGCAGTTGAAGTATCCGTCAAAAGTTGGTACCATAAATATATATTTTGGGTCACAGAATCGGAAGTGATTTGGTTGTAATTGAGACAAGGCTGTTCTAGAATTCAGAAAGGGCTATAGTTTTATCTTCGAGAAAATTCTACAGTTATAAATGAAGGTAAAACTGAAAATTGAGACCTATTTCTTGGGCGTCACATTCAAATGTTTTTAGGTCGATGGTTTTACATATACCGCCTAATAGCTAAATGTTGGATTCACAATCGAGAGGTCCCGGGTTCGACTCCCGGCACTCGATTTGGTTGGTGGCATTTTCAATGTCCTCCTGGCTAGTTACCACCATGTTACCTAAGTCTGACGCTAAACAGCAGTATTAATAGCACTGTTGTGTTCCGGTATGAAAGGTAGCATAGCCAGTGCCTCAATACGTATAAGGCTTCTGGGTGCGCAAGCTTACCATCCAACGACTTTATCGTCACTTACCATCATATATTTTATTTTTTATTTTATTTATTGGATCAGCTAACAATTACAACACTTTAATATTATATTTACAAGTTACATTATTCTAATTATAGTGCGTAACGTATTACAAGCTGATACTGCATGCACAAAAAAATTATACAATAAAATTGAAGAGATTAGATAATAATATATAAATTTATGTCAATGTAGCTTACGTAACTTAACTAACTAACCTAACTTAATCTTACTTAAAGGGAGACTTAAATATACCAAATTACATTATTTGATTATTATATATAAAATAATAGTGAAAAATTATTTACTAGGTATTGTGATATTGCAAGCGAAGCTTCGTCAACTGGATATTTATTTGAAAATGGAACTTACTCTTTGCTAGGAACGCTGAGAGAAGTCCCGGAAGATCCGTCGACCACTTGAACAGGCTCCTGCGCAGCGTTCTCGACCACGGCTACCGAATCGTCCGTCATTTTATATCGAGTCCAACTGGCACACACAGATATTATTGATCGGATTTAATAATCTGCTTTTTTTAAATAATCCTAAATCAAAATTGATTGAAGAAAAATAAATATGGGGTCACAACCACAAAAATATATTTTGAGGGTATGATTTTAAATTTGTATAAATTCAGGAAATACAAATTAGTATTTGTAATTTCAAGGTCTAATAAAAAGCGGATTATATGTTCATTAGAAAAACACTCGCGAATTTAATTTAAATTTATTTATGCCACCATCTTATTTGGCGCATTTGACTTGGTTGAGTTTCTCAATTAAAATGTATCTCCATGGATTTATCTGTGACAACGAGATATTTTGTGCATTTTCATTCGAGACCAGATAAAGTCGAAAATTAATTGAGATAATCAACCACCAAAGTGTCCTCTAAAATGGAAGAAACCCGTTATTTTTAGTAAGACGTGGCAAGGAGCACTCACTAGGGCTGAGAACCAAATGGACTACGTCCTCTTTGTTATCGGATATTATCAAGTGATTCCATTATCGTATCGTTAATTGCTTGATTCGCGTCAATTATTGAAATTCTTGCCTTTTTAGGAGACGCTGCCCGACATACCTTACGACAACCTTACGATTAAACTACGATTAGATTACATTTTTATGGAGAATTATATATGCATGTCAACATGTATGATTTTATATTCTTAATCTGGTTTGCAAAATTGTATGGGTCGTTTGTGCGACTTCGAATCCTTACAAATTGAAGTCTTTTCATTTCTAATTTTTATATAGTAAGACTTTGAACAATCTACGTGGCTATATATTCTATTACATTTTATAAAGAGAGTTTGATTAGATTTAAATAGTATATATGTTTTTCTATACATAGATTATTAAAGTTATTAATATGTATATACTTTTCATAAATTTAAAACACGGTGTAAAGCGGAGGAGCCTTCCTACCACAGGTATTTTTATGCCTAACAGGAAGTTCCAGCGTTAAATGTAATTTGTTACTTTAGTTTATGAAATAAAATATTTTCATTTCATTTCATTTTATTTGTTTGTCCTTCCTTTATGTCGCCGTAACTGTGAGTGTGACTGACTTGATTTTTTTGTATGTTGTTGTGGGACGGGAGATGAAAATTAGTTCATTTTAGCCCGATCGAGCAATTAATTCCCGTGGAATAATTTCTCAAATCTATCTAAAGCTGTTAGTTAACGCTTCGACTCACAAATCGCAGGTACGCGGGTTCGAATCCTATTGGGGGTCATCCTATCCTATTGGTACTCGGTTTGGTTGGTGGTTGGCTAGCTAGCTAACAACATGTTACCTAAGCCTGCCGCCAAACCCCAGTGTTAACAGCACTGTTGTGTTCTTACAACATAAGGTGAAATACTTTTGAGTGAGCACGTTCATCATCAACGGCCCTATCGTCACTTAATATCAGATGAGATGAAGGTCAAAGTTCTAATCCGTTATACATTTAAAAAAAGAATAACATATTCCACTACAAGATCAGAAAATTAGGGGATGAATACCACTTATTAAAATTTCATCGACTTCTCGTTTATCGATTTTATTAGAACTTGTAAATCTGGTTACGAAATAAAACGTAGTCCTCATTGACTAGAGGTTTCCAGATAAGCACCCTTCCATTTCACGGCCTTGTCGTTGTCATTAGGTAAGATGAAGGCAAAGGGCAAACCTAAAAGTCTGCTTATAAGCGCTATTTTGTGACTTCATTGTGCGTCTTCAGGTTTCCGAACCTCAGGGAATAATTAACGCGTTCAAAAAGAACTAGAAACTGTCTTCAACTGCCCTAAAAGTCCACAGTATTCATCCCCTGTTCACCTTTATAATTAAGTAGGTAGATAAGGAATTATCTGGGTTCATATTTGGTTTTTGTTGACTACCTCAAGAAACGCTAAATCAATCTCGAAAAAAAAAATTGGGACCACCTCTGAAGTATGATCTACTAAACAAAAAAATAATCATCAAAATCGATTCATAATTGGCGGAGTTATAACGTAACATATATACCATAAAACATAGTCGAACTGAAAACCTCCTCCTTGTTTGAAGTCAGTTGAAAAACCGCCCAGTCCGACTAGCAGTTGGTAGGTATTTTTCGTGGTTTGTTAGAACAAAAAGTGGCACAGACGGTGTTATGGTATCAAGTACGCAAAATTGACCTTCGAAACCGAAACTCTCCCAAAAAATCCTAAACTGGCGATAAAATGTACAGATTTGGTACAGATTAAATATTTTATAGAGAATACCGCATAGATTATTTCGGCCTAACCTAGAATTAACGGATATCGAAGAAAAAAAAGTAAACAAACGCGCGTTTTTTGCGCGAACTTTGAAAAAGGTGGTTCATTTGCAATTTTAGTAATTCGTTAATAATACTGTTATGTGTGTTTTTTGTGTTATAATGATGTGATACACGATACAGTGCAAAAATTGTCACGGACGCAAAATTGTGAGGGTTTAGTCACGATCGTATATACATTCGGCATTTAGATTCTTTGGAAGTGTGTTGTTGGTGTGTTGGTCAATTTGAAATTATCGTCAAGCATCTCAAACTAGCGATAAAACGTATACATTACATATACATTTTATTGAGAAAACTGTGAAAATGGCTTCGGCCTTGTTCTTAACCTAAAATTCCACAGATAAGAAAATCAAATACTTGGCTGTATGGGTATTTTACCTTTACTTTTTTCTAGCAAAAAAACGTATAAAATAGATTTTTGACAATGACATTTGTCAGGCAATCAGCTGATTGATTGATTTGATTAGCTTTGGACGGAGTGTTCAATCAATTGTTTATAAGCTCTGTGGCCTGGCTTACATGCTTACATTCAGTGCTTACATTGTAAATCTTATTGTGGTTGGTAGCTGTATGGAGTTTATTTGAGACTTATAAACACAGTAGTTTGTCTTCCCAGTCATTTTCCTGTCTGGATATACCACGTCTATTCAATCAATAATTTCGCATTATTGAATTGAAACTCTACACGACGTCTCAGATGAAGTGCTGGAGTTTATGTCGCAGTTGCCATTACCAATAAGAATACGTGTTTTTTACATTGCGTAGTGTCGGTGGTATAACCAATCACCTAACCAAAAAAGTTTGATCTTCAGCAAGAATCCAACATGAGAATACTATGAGAAGAGGAGTTCTGTGTATAAATGTTCTATATATTTGTGAACTTGATATCCGCACTATTTCTATCGATTGAAATCACTATCGATATCATATTGTGTTTTATCACATTGGACCTCTTGCAGCAGGTAATGTCAAAAATGTGTGTATCATTTCACTAAACAGTAAGTGTAAATACCAAGGAGTGAATTGTGCAGAGGCTATGCTAACTTTATGGTTTAAGAATTTGTTAATGAAGATTATTATCAAATAAACCTTTCCACCACCTTTCCACCTTTCCCTGTCTTTGGCCTTATTTATCCAACTATTTATTGCTATTTTTAATATGTCATTGGCCCATATTTTCTTCTGTCTTCCCACATTTATTTTGCTACTTGGGCCCTGCTATTTAGTTGTTTGGTAAGTCCATCTCTTGTCTTTGTACCTTGTCAATGTACAAACAATGTCTTATCACTCTCTAAATTTGTCTTGAAGAGCTCTCTACATGTTAGATCGATAAACCCATGCAAGCTTTTCTAAGAACGGACACTTTTTTTAAAAAAGTATGTACTATGTCACTCTTTTTAAAGAAACATTTAAATTTAAAGAGAAACATAATAATGGTATGTAATAATAATGATGAGTTTAACATATGATGCTTTATTCACAGAGAATATTCTCTTGCATACATTACAAGGCCCAAGAACTTTTTTGTGTGTTATTCAATTGAAAACACACTTCTTCTATAAAAAAAGTACACTTTACTAGAAATTTAAATATATTTTGCTAGGTATTTAAATCTGAAAATAAAATAATTACAAAACTCTTCCCAAGATACTGTTTCATTTGAAACAGTAAACAATCATGTAATAACTGAAGCTAAATTAATAATGTCTATATTTACAGATGGAACGGACGCCAAGAGATGGAAGGAGAAGAGAGCGTGCATAGCAGCTATGAAGCATTGCCCACGGAATTACTAGAGCATATACTGAAATATTCAGGTGGAAGAGACACGATTAGATGTAGACTAGTTTGCAAAAGATGGCGAGACATTGTAGACTCAATGAGAGATTCCGTCTGGAAAATTTACTGTACAAAGGAGTTCCATAATGCTCAGAAAGAATTCAATAAGGCGGACCTCTCTTGGAGACAACTTTACAGGTCTTTATTCCTGTGGTCTAGGATAAAAGATGCCAATGTAACAGCATATAAATTGTGTAGGACAAAATATATAGATCAATTCATGATTAGTGATGGCAAGATAATTGTTCCCATGTTTGACAAAAGTATAGCTTCTGACAGCATATATGATTATATTGGAGATGCGAATTGCGTTGTGTACTATGATGTACAAACGTTAGAGGAACATCACAGAGAGACATTTGAGGTAAGCTTCAATTTTTACAGAGAATCTGATAATTTTAAAGTATTGGGATGTCCTATTCCTGACTCAAACAATGATAAATTAACAGTGTATATTGTAAATGGTAATAGAAAACATATTCCTGTAGGGGTGATTAAAGAAAGTTATGGTAGGAGAGAGTTATCAGTTTTCAACAATAAAATTTGCTTTAAAAATGCAGATGGCCACATAGTGGTTGTACATGTGAGAGATGGTGAAACAAGCACCGAAGTATCACAGCTGCCGTTTGAAAAAGAGGTAATAACATTTTGTTATAGCAATGAAAGATTATTGATGTTTACTGACTATATGGAACTACATTCGTTAGTAGATGGTATCTATGAGGAGCATTGTACATTGACTTACCAAGCGTGCATAAAAAATACATTTGAAACATTTTCACATCATGGGATAAATATATTGGAGAGTTTACCGATTATGAACAATTTGGGCGCGGAATTCGTTCCACACTGGAAGCTGTCAGAGAGCTGTGTAAGTGGGGACATGGTAGTGATAGTTTCATCGAACAAAACATTACGGTTTTTCTACAAAATGAAAGATACTGAGAAGAATCTGAACGATATAATACCAGACAGAACTGAGCATTTAGATGGTATTCAAGTATCTTATGATATAGTATGGATGGGTGCGGTGTGTGTAGAAAATGGTCAGCGATTATTTTTAGTGAGTCGTTATTATGGTAGAGCTACAATTTGGGTTTTAGATCTTGATTATAATGTTGATGACGGTCACTCACACCTACTACAAGCACCTAACGGTGTCTTAGCGAATGAATTATCAGCGACCGCATTAAAACGTTCATTTGACAAAGACATACCTAAGTTCAGACATGCTCACAAGCAGATAGAGAGAGATGTTAACTTACCGGAGGATTCGCTGTGGAAGGAAACATGCGAGAAAGAGTTCTACAACTCACAGGAAGACTTCAACAAAACAAATATCACTTGGCGACAGTTACATAAGTCTCTCAAGCTGTGGTCTAAAGTTAAAGATGCTATTGTATGTGTTAATTGTTTAACTGAAACGACAGGAGAAAATTTTACAATACGCGATGGTTTGATAGGTGTCCCAGAACAACACACGAAGAAAGATTTAAATTGTGATTGCATTGTGTATTACAATGTGCATACTCTTATGGAAAGTTACAGAAGAGTTTTCGATGTACACTTCACAGGTTATCAGGAAGCGAAGGACTTTTTTGTACTTACGATTAGTAAGCGCGACGGTTACACACTCAAAGATGGAATGGAAGTGTTAGTTGTACCTAAAATAAACAACAATTCGGAATACCTTGGAACCGTCTCTCACGGACGGAGAGGACATTTGACAGTTTTTGACGATAAAGTTTGTTTGAAAGATGTCTTCTTAGATCTCATCGTTGTAGCTCAAGTAAAAGACGGCGCAGTAGATGTGAAAGAAACAAAACTAAAATTCAATATCGACATAGTAACGTTTAGTTCTAGCAATAACGAGCTACACTTTCTGACACGAGGCGGGGAAGTGTATACAGTGTCAGGACGTAAATACAAGAAACGCGGTACAGTGCTACATCGACGCGATATTCTGAAGACGTTCAAGGGACTATCAAAGTACGGATTTAATTGGAGATCTCCTACAATACTGGAGTGGCTCTCAACAAAGTTCGCTGAAGTAGAGCCCTTGCAAAACATTCGGAAAATCGGGTCTAGCAGTATCAGCGGTAGCATGATCGTAGCGGCATCGAAACCAAGATCACTCAAGTTCTACAATGACCCGTACTCAGCGAATGCAGACGGCACACAGATCCCCATATTTGTGGACGATCCCGTGCACGAAATGACCACCCTGGGCATGTGTAACGATGATGGGTTCTGGATAGATGTGGTCTGTATTGAAAACGGACAGCGTATCTTTATGTTGAACAATAAAGAACTACATGTTTGGGATATGAAGTACTTCTGCGTAGAAACGGGACTGAAGTTGTTGCATGAGACGCCTACAGAGCAGGCACGGGCCACGAAAGTTAGGGCTTCCAAGAGGAAGATGGAAGAGACGTGACTTAGCCGGTAACAACTTTTTGTTCTTGATGAACTTTTCAAATTACGATACATCTGATATTTAATCTGTAAAGGGACTTAGTTTTTACGTGATATAAAATGAAATGGCGGGTTGTTTGCATCCTATAATGGATTTGTGCAAGCTCGACACTGCAGTAATATACTGTATATGTGATTGATTTTTTTAAAAGTTTTATCTACAAATACACAAATGAAATCTCTGGAAATCATCGTAATTAAATGTAAAGTACACTTCACTATAGTATAAAATGTCCTAGACTGAGACAAACATAATTACGTTTCTTTGTGTATTGTGTTTTTTTTTTAAATTTTGTATATATAGATTATAGATACATGATACATACATATGTGTTTTATGTAAGTAGTACAACTACTTAGTTTTTTGTTAGTGTTAGTTTCTTGAGAATAATGTTTTTTTTCTGTACAGTACACTTAGGTCACGTGTTATTTATATAAATTAAAAATTAATATATGTACTTTAATATTTTGTTTTTAATTCAAATAATAATCAAATCTAAAGAAAATTTGTTAAGACTCTCTTGATCTTGCCAAAAAATTGTGTTATACTAGCAATTATTATATACTTAATCTGTGCGCTTAGCAGGGGTGATGTTTTGAAATAGGTAAATGTTACGCCCATCTCCAGAATATTTTCCCCTTAGTCGTTTTTACGGCACCCTCGGAATGACATGGAATGGTTCTATACTAAATTTTTCACGCGCCACGCGGCAACGTACGTATTATAGAAGTACTGTATTTTTGGTGGGTTCCAGACAGACCAGATTGACAACCGCTGTATTTTAGAAACGAAATAGTGTTTGCTTTATACTCTGTAATAAACTTAATTTAAAATTGGTAACACAGCTCGGGTACGAAAACTCTCTTTCATTTTTTCTGAATGCCTTTGTAAATGTACTTAGCAAATATAATATTGTGTGTACTTAATATGCAGGTTAGAAAGGCACTGGCCTTGCGAAGTCAAGAGTCAGCTCGAGTCGGACTCGCCCCCGAGGGTTCTGTACAGAATATGAATAGTTAACATATTGAAAATAATATTTTATAAGAACAAGTTTAATCTAGCCCAAAACACGAGCAATTCTTAATTTACACATTAAAAAAAACGAAAAGCAATTTTTAGGGTTCCGTACCCAAAGAGTAACCAACGGGACCCTATTACTAAGACTCCGCTGTCCGTCTGTCTGTCACCAGGCTGTATCTCATGAACCGTAGACAGTTGAAATTTTCACAGATGATGTATTTCTGTTGCCGCTATAACAAAAAATACTAAAAATCACAATAAAATAAATATTTAAGGGGCTCCCATACAACAAACGAATTTTTGGGGGAGACGTGCGTTTTAACTAATTAGTAATGCCTTCTGGCCTTTCAGGATTTTAGATCAATGGGAAGAACCATATAGATTTCGATTTGCATCGCTAAGGAAATCTGATCCATAAAAATCAGACCTTTACAAAAGCAACTGTTACTAGAGTGACTAGAGAGTTGGCTAGCTCAGTTGGGCAGAGCGTCAGTCCTTGAACAATCGAGGTCTGGGTTCGATCCTGGCTCGTACAAATGAGTTCCATTTCGTTATTTGGAATTTATGTACGAATAAAAATCATTACTATTGGCTTTACGGTGAAGGAAAACATCGTGAGGAAACCTGAACACTCCTGAGAAGAAATTTAAAGGTGTTGTGTGTGAAGTCTACCAATCCGCACTGGGCCCGCGTGATGGACTATCAATGGTCCATACATTCTGTATGAGAGTAGGCCTGAGCCCCTGCAGTGGGGACGTATATAGGCTGTTGATGTGATGTGACTAGAGAGTTACATCCCTCATCATACTTGTCTAGCGATAGATATGCGACTACTCGTAGCATCATGGAGGCGTTTAAATATAAAAATAAACACAACACAAATACTGTAAAACTTTATTTTCGAATTCGAGTTTTCTACATAATAAAAACTATTAAAAACGTTTTAAATCCAGTCTGCACTTTGTACTTACTATTTACAATCAAGGAAATATCTAGAGATGACAAGTACACGAGAACTTTTATCGTAACGCTATTTTTAGCCCCCGACGCAAAGTTAGGGGTGTTATAAGTTTTACGACAATTTCTATCTGTCAATGTCTGTCATTTTAAATCGATTCAGCAGTTTGAAGAGTATCAGCTGATGTTCAGCATTTTCGGCATTAAATGGAATTTTATTTTATCTTCGTATGATTATTGCGTAGGTTTTTTTTTTAAATTTAGTTAACTTGTTATTAAGTGGAAAGTAAACGTCAAATGATATGCCATAGATTATATAACTTTGATTGACGCCATCTTTGTTTTTTTTGGAGTCGCCAATTTTGTACATATGTATTTAATGCTGAATATAAAAAGGCGAAAAAAGTAAATGTAGCACTTATATGATAATGGCGTTTTTAACTTAGAAGTATACAAAGTCCAGGCCGGGGCTCCTGAAATTCATGAAACGTCTCTTCAAGAGGTCGTCCGTGTGGTTTCGTCCACTTTAGCCGTGACAGGCTCGTCTTCTCTCTGGTACAAGTAGCTGGTCTGAGGAGTGGTGCTGCTGGTAGCTGGGCTCGACTGGAAGGTGCTGCTCTGGCCGTACGCGCTGGGGGGCCTGTTCCCAGGCTGGGCGTAGCGGGTCTCAGGCTGAGAGGAAGATCGGAAGCTGTCCCGGTCTAGCTGAGGCACTCCGCTAGAACAAGCATTAATTAACGCATTCAAATAGAACTAAAGAACCGACTTCAATTGCCCTAAAAGTCTACAGCATTCATCCCTTAAAATGTTCACCCCTAACTTGAATGACACTTCATTCATTCGTTTCATTCATTCGTTCATTCTCAAAAAGCGCACAATTTCGATAAAATTCATATGAGAGCATTGGGAGCACCTCTGAAGTATTCTCTATCAAACAAACAAAAAAGAATCATCAAAATTGGTTCACAATTGGTGGAGAGTTATCGCGTAGCACATATATAAAAAAACATACCCGTCGTATTTATAGGTATTTTGATAATTGATGTAGGTAGAATCGATAACAGAAAAATAAAACATTCAGTCTTGGCTCAGCTGTCGTGTTTCATTTACACGTCCCACAAACACAACATGGCGCAGCCGGTGCTCGAATAGAAATTGAGAACATATGCAGGATAGTGATACTGATGAATTTGAAGACAACAAGGATAGATTTCATCGACAGCTGGAGATACGCCACAGACAGGCAGAAGCATGGAAGCGATATTACAGCCGCCCCCGCCATTTTGCTTTGAGAACAATTTAGTGAACTTTACATCAGGAAATTTGTGTGTAGAATGGGAACGCTGGAAAAAGTCATTTTTTATTTATTATGAAGCTTGTGAATTGTCGAAGAAGGAAGAAAAAGTGCAACTGAATATATTATTACACATAATTGGAGAAAAATGTCGTGATGTGTCGGAACAATTTACGGAAGAATCGAATACTGTTCAAGAATTAATTGATTAATAATTAAAACACAACAGTATTGAGAAGCTCCTCCATTTTTGAAGTCGATTTAAAAGTTCGAACAGTGAAAGTGTATTTAAGTACAACCTAAGCGCCTCTTCTTAGAGAAACGTTATTATAGTATTACGGAATTTGTAGAAGATAGGAGCTAAAGCGTTGGACATACTATTATTATATGAAATTTAAATACCTACTGAAATTGATACCTCTAATTTTAAGGCGATCCACCTCCATCAAAGTTTCATACTAAATTTCTGTAGCCATAATCTTTTAAAATATAATAGCTGGATTTTTGTAGTAACTATCTAAAAATAGGACATCAGATTGTGATGTCGCGAAATGAGTATCATTAACGTACAACTTCACAGTGAATCACAATCAATCGCCCTCTATGAACCATTAGCTGCGTAACTGCTATTGTAGCTAAATATAAAGTTGTACATTTATGTTGTTTATTTCGCGACACTATAATTTCGTCTCCTATTTTTAGGTAATTACTTATCAAAGCCAGCTATTCTATTTTAGAAGATTATAGCAACAGAAAGGAAAAACAGGAAGCATTAGGAGAGGGATAACGTTACTGTGATTATTAGCAAGTGAATTTATATCTTATGGTCCGGAATGAGGAAATCCGTAGACGAATGAAGGTCACCGACATAGCTCGACGAGTCAGTGAGCTGAAGTGGCAATGGACCGGCCACATCGCTCGAAGAACCGATAACCGGTGGGGAGTAAAGGTTCTCGAGTGGCGACCACGTACCGGGAAACGTCTACCAGGCCGTCCCCCTACTAGATGGACCGACGACCTGGTTAGAGTCGCAGGGAGTAGCTGGATGCAGGTGGCTCGAGACCGGTCGATGTGGCGTACCATGAGGGAGGCCTATGTCCAGCAGTGGACGTTTCCCGGCTGATGATGATGATGATTTATATCATAATCTATTACAATATTTTTATACAATATTGTTTCTGATTAAATACAGTGAAAACTGAAACTGGTGTTAAGTATGTAATGTATTATATGAGACATATATACTATCACATATCACGCAAAAAATACAACGAATACCTCTGATCTCGATACGGTCTCCTTTCCCCAGCACTTTGCCATCCGCTGGGTTGTCCATAGCCACTGCTGACCCCTTGTCTATATCCGCTTTCCTGCCCGTATCCGCTGCTGATCCCTTGTCGATATCCGGTGTCTTGCCCATACCCGCCGCTGATTCCTTGCCCATACCCACCGCTGATTCCTTGCCCATACCCAGTGCTGATTCCTTGCCGATATCCCCCCTCCTGTCCGTATCCCAATGACCCTCTATATTCAAGGGGATCTCTGCTGGCGCCCGCGTAATTGACGCTCAACCAGCCGCTAGAAGTGGGTTCAGGTCTGAAAACAATCATAAATTTTTATATTAAACTAGATTGCTGCAAGCGGCTAGGGATCGGTCAATGTGGCATATCATGGAAGCTTATGTCCAGCAGTGGACGTTTCCTGGCTAATGACGATGATATTAAACTAGATGTAGATTACAGTTGTTTTATAAATAATGGGCAAATCCTACACAAGTTAATCGTAAAAGATTAAATCAAGACGGATAGAAGTGTAGTACTTCTAGAAGAACATTAGAAGTGTAGTGAGAAGTACTTCTCCGTTTTCAGTACCTCTCAGGCCCATTTCGTAAGAGATCAAGTCTCTAAATGGGAAAAATATCCTTTTTTTATTTTCTATTTGGCTGCAGGCTTAGATAATATGATGGCAAGACATCCAAAGTCACTCAGCGGGCTATGGAACGAACTATGCTCGAAATTTCTCTGCGTGATAAAATTCGGAATGAGGAAATCCGTAGACTAAGGTCACCGACATAGTTCGACGAGTCAGTGAGCTGAAGTGTCAATGTGCAGGCCGTATCGCTCGAAGAACAAATAACTGATGGGGAGTAAAGGTTCTCGAGTGGCGACAACGCAGCGGGAAATGTGTACCGGGCCGTCTCTCTACTAGATAGACCGATGACCTAGTTAAGGTCGCAAGGAGTCGCTGGATGCAAGTGGCTCGGGACCAGTCGATGTGGCGTACCGTGGACTATCACAATCTTATCTGTAATCTGAAATATCCCGTAACATAATATAAAAGTTCTTTTAGTTCGTTGTAACTTCGATCGATGTTTTAATAATAGTGTATTATATATATATGTATTATATGTACACGGGCTGATAATTCCATAAAAATAATTCTATATATATAACTAATATATATATCCTACTAATATTATAAGTGTGAAAGTTTGGATGTTTAGATGTTTGGATGTTTGTGACGCTTTCACGGAAAAACTACTGAATGGATTTGAATGAAACTTTACAATAATATAGCTTATACATCAGAATAACATATAGGCTATAATTTATAAAGCCATATTGTGTAAATTGTACAAAATCACACTTATAATATTAGTGGGATTACATGGGCAATTTTGGCATAACAAAAACGCGTTGCCTAGCAATATATAATATTAGTAGGATTAAAAAACTACTTACTAGATCTCATTCAAACAAATTTTCGGTGGAAGTGCGCATGGTAATGTACATCATATATTTTTGTTTTATTTTATCATTCTCTTATTTTAGAAGTTACCGGAGGGAGGGGGAAGGGTGGGTTCACATTTTACCACTTGGAACACCTTTTTTGGTGAAAACCCTCATTGTTAAGGTCGTCTAAGTTTCCTTTTTTTGGGAGGCTGCAGTAAGTTATCGTTTTGAATATATTTTGGCTGTGGTTGGTTGGTATATGGTTTATTTTAAATACTTTTTTCTTTGCTTTAAAGTAGTAATTATAATTCTGCCTGCGATTTCGTCTGTTTCATTTTATCATTCATAATATCGGCGTAATTATGTCAGTTTTTAGTATAAAAAAATAAAGGTTTCGCAATCAGCTGCATAAGTCCACACTTGTCAGGCGAATTGTTGATCGCAGTAATATAATAATAATATAATAAAAAATGTTTATTTATTTTATCTCACAGAGTGACATTTTATCTATAATATAAATAATAAACAACATAAGTCCTACAAGGTATGTATGTAATATGTATTTACATAGATGCTGCTGCCCATCTTCGGAATATTTCCCCTTTATTTTAGTCGCCCTTTACCATACCAACGATGGGTAGGTCCTATTTATTCTAAAGCCAATTCTAGACGGCATTATTTCGTTCTGTTGCTAGTGGAGTACCTGGCGTATTCCTGTCGCCCCCAGCTGGAGGCTGGGGCTGCATCAGGCCTGCCTGATGCGAAGTAGTACCCTCGACCTCCCGCGTCCCACCCCGCCTGCCCACGATACGTCTCGTCCCATGGCCTGAAACTTAACCATTTTCATAGTTATATTTCAATACCGAACAATAATAACAGCTATGACGCCGCCCTAGGCGATTGGCACAAGAACGATTTATTTTAGAGGCAACTTTGATTTTTAGGGTCCCATAGCTCAAAAGCTCTTTTAGGATCACTTTCTAGTCCGTCTGCCTGTCTGTCAGTCAATACTCTTTTTCTCATAGAGTTATCTATCCCTGCAATCCCTTTGATCTATGAAAAAAATCTAACTTCTAAGGCATTGTAATAAAAAGATACGGCCGTTTTTTCCCTTGCGAGCGCAAGAAATCAAAACCTATAGGGTTATTATATATAGGGTCATTGACTTAGAACCCTGATCTAGACGCTGTTTTACGATTATTTAGCATTATTCAAGATTTTCAGTATGTTAATTTATTGATATTTTGTATGGAACCCTCGGTGCGCGAGTCCGACTCACACTGTTTTTTTCTTATATCAAGTGAAGTTACATGGGTTTACATTGATTTATATTTCACTTGGTAAATTAAAACGAAAGCATTAGTTAAATGATTGATTGTAATTTGTTTTAGTGGCAATGATTTGTATGTACTATTTTTTAATTAATCCCCGACGCAAAAAGAGGGGTCTTATAAGTTTGACGCCAATGTCTGTCAGTCTGTGGCATCGTAGATATCGAACGGATGGATTTTGAGGCGTTTTTTTACGTGAAAGCAAGTTTCAGGAATCTTTAGTATTCATATGATATTGGTAGTGCTTAGTTTTTTTAAATATTTAATCTTCGACTTCAATTGTCCTAACAGTCTACTTTTATTAAGGCAAATTAAAGATTTACATCGTTTTCTCATGGATGTCATTGTCAGAACTGGACCAAATTGAAATGGGAACCAATGGGGACCATACGGGAAGGACTAGCTTTCAAATAAAAAATCAACCAAATCAGTTCACCCAGTCTAAAGTTCTGAGGTAAAACATAAAAAAAGAAGAAAAACACCATACCGTCGAATTGAAAACCTACTCCTTTTTTGAAGTCGGTTAAAAAACCCTTATATCTTAAAATATTTGTAAAACAACCTGCTTGAGGGCAGCAATCCTTTCGGATCGAACTTTTTTGGAAGTCAGATTTTACCTGCCTATGCTTATAATTTTTGACCATAGTGAAAAAACATGCTAATAAAAAAACTGCCGTTATTGAATCAAACAGTACCTACACCAACATATTCAAACTTAACGGTCGGTCAGTAATGATAATGAATTTTAAATTACAACAATGAAAAACTACACACATACTCGTATATATATCAGTCAAGTGATTCTATTTACAGGGTTCTACGACCTTTTTGAAACGGGAAAACGGTCATCAACCGAGATTCGGTCAGGGGTACCAAACCTGTGGTCAGTCAACGGAAAAAAACATGGCGGATTAAAAAACATATACCGTACTAATGAATTTTCAATGGCTTGTATTCATGGAGTTTGCATCGGCTTATGTGATAGGATTGTATTTGGGAATTGGATAATTGTGTCGAATTACATGTAATTTATTTTGGGCTGCGGGAATTTTTTTAAAAAAGCATTTTGACATTGGTTATTTCTTGTACTAGTCCATACCAATCTTATAAATGCAAAGGGTCGTAAAATGACATAGGCTTACTTAATAGGACTTCAGGCATACTTTTTATCGCGATCGAGCTGGGAACTGAAGTCCACACGAACGAAGTCACGGTCGAAAGCTATTATGTTAAAATTTTAACCACCTGGGTATAGGTAGCCAAGTGGCTACATCTTTGGTGTGATGATCCAAATGTATCGGTTCCTTACTCTATGTTAGTTTTGTGTGTGGTAATGTTTTACAAACTGTTGAAATTTTACATACCACGGTATTAGCTGCTTGGGAGGACATAAACAGTCATACAACCTAAAGAAGATTTATGACTTGCTAGTCTTTGTGTTTTTTCGTTTCGCTAAACTGCTGCACCGATGTTTATCAAATTTGGCAAGGTACATAGCCCAGGGCATGAAAATTGACTATTACACGAAAAAAATATGTTAGGTAGATTTGTTCGCAAATAATTCAGAATTTACCCACGGGTAAACTTTAGCGGGATAAAAGTAATCTATTTCACACTCCGGTTAAACATGCTCACCCTTGGCTCCGTTGCTACATCAAAGAAGGACAAACTGATAAAACAACCCTAAACCAATACTTAAATAAAAACTATGATCTATACTAGATATTCAAAAGTACGATCTATCAATTTGATACAAATCCAACCAGAAGTTCAACAAACGCTACGTGATCAAAAACGAACAATGCGCCCGCGCAGGACAAAGCGCAAATCGCCGCCTGCGCGTCAACCGTTTCACTGTTCTAATTCCCTGAGTCATTTTGCTATTATTTTCATGTGTACTGGTAAAATTTAGGTGAAAGCGTGCTACGTGATCAATTGACGGCTTTTCATATGATCTGACATGATTTCAATGGAACGGTATTGACAATTTTCGTGTGGCTGCTGAAAATGTGATGTGGATTTGTAAAAAGGAAATTTCTTTTTATCAGTTCTAATTACATGCTCGTTGTCGTCTGTTGTGACATTCGCATAATCTCGGACAGTGCCTCAGTCCTACAGGCACTGAGGAACAACAACATAAACTCCAACGTCATCCTCGAGTGTCATTTAGCCCTTGAAGCAGCTGCAGAACACAATCGGGTCACACTGCAGTGGATAAAGGGACACAGTGGCTCACTAGGAAATGACGCTGCAGACGAACTAGCAAGGAGGGGCTCCGGGACAGAGGTGTTTGGGCCCGAACCAATGATCCCTATACCCTTTAACCAACTAACATCCTGGATCAAGGAAAGGACTACTAAACAACACGCGACTTACAGGACCGAACTAAAAGACTGTCGCCAAACGAAAGAGATCACTCCGTCTCTCTCAAAACGCCTGTCACGCACCCTTCTCAGTCTAAATAGGAAAACCCTAAGTAGAATGATAGGGGTGCTGACAGGCCACTGTCCACTCAACAAACACATGATGTTTAACATGAACATTACAGACAGCCCCCTGTGTCGAGGGTGCATGGTCGCCGAGGACACCCCCGCCCATGTGCTCACGACCTGCAGCAGCGTGGCCACACAACGGGCGACGATCCTGAACAACCCGGGATCACTCCAGGAGGCGTGCAGAGACATCAAGCGTCTTGCGCGCTTCTGGGAGGAAATCGGCTGTCTGGAGTAGCCACCACCACTTCCATCCCCCCACGCACAATGGCCACCACCTGGCTAAGTGCGGAAACCGCCCTAGGAAGAAAAAAAAATGCTCGTTGTCATCATGCTGCGTCAGTACGAATTAAAGATGATCAATACAACTTCCAACCATCGTATTATTATTTCGAAAGACCCGCAAAAAGGTGCAGAACGTAAAAATCTATTTTGACACTTTCAGATTTCAGCGACCGTACGATGATGTCAAGAGAATCAGAGAATTGGATAGATATTGATTCCAATTGGCCAAATTTAAAAGAAGTGGGTTGAATTGAAGGAGATTGGTAGATAATGGAGATGTAAGAAGAATAAGAAGCAAAGTGTAGAGAACTTTGCTGGTATTGAATGACTGACTAACATTTCAAATTCCTCTAAAAATATACACGTATTCCAAAAATCTTACCTGTCATGAGGTCCTCTGCCGGCACCTGGTCCGTATCCGCCGTAGGTGTCATCGTAACCGTTTCCCCGATCCAATCTGGTGTCGTAGACAGGTCTACTGTATCCAGGATAGCCGTACCCGTCGTGCCTACCTCCATACGCTTCAGAACCTTGCCCATAACCACCGTACGGTCTTTCCAAAAGCGGACGTCTCTCTCTGTAAGGATCTTCATAATATGGTCTTTCATATCCACGATCTCTGTACGGATCCCTCTGCAAGAACCTGTCATAGTAATCTGGTCTGTATCTATCTCTGTCATCATATCTGTTCCTGTTCCCTCCTCCACGTCGGCTCCCACTTGGTCTGCTATCCTTGTCGTCGTAAGGCCGCTTTTTATCGTTGTTATTACCATCATCTGTCCCGTTCTTATTCTTTCTATCTCCGTCGTACCTTCTGTCGTCATCATATCTTCTATCATCATCGCTATTATTGTTGCTATTATTATTATTGTTATTATCATCGTCATTCTTGTTTTTGTCAAACCTGTTGCCGTAGGTAGGCCTGTGTTTTACTCGACGGTCGTCATCATATCTATCTCGTCCCCCATAATCATCTCTATCATCATATCTGTCGTCATCGCATCGACCACATCTCGTTGGCCTATCATAGCCAGGTCTGGCGTACTCTAATCTGTCATAAATTGGTCTTGGGGCATATCGTGGGTCGTAGTAGCTTCTGCCCTGTCTGCTTAGTTTTTCTTTTGTATCTGCGGTTAATACTGTGGATAATATTGTTTCCTTAGCTTTGACTGTTGATGTTTCGACGAGACACGTCAGGGCCAAGAAGGCAAGTGCCTGAAACAAATTTTATACTTTTTAGTTACTTACTCAAATACATACAAAGTATGCTAAAACCATTACCCCTTCTTTTGTCTACGCCATAGTCGGGCAAAATCTTACTCAACTGACTACATTGTCAGCTTTTGATACATTTTCATTGTTTCGTAATGCAATCAATAAGTTTACTTTCATTGTAAATCATCATTTCATCACCGGTTCATCCTTAAAAATGTGTCTTTCGAAATACTTTTGAATTAAATCAACCGTGGATTTTGTAAATACGATCTCAGACTCTTCTCTTCCTAAAATTGAATGTAAAGCAGTATCTTTGCGTAGCCACATTAATTTACGCGCCATAGTAAAACCATTGTTCTCGTAAAGTTAATTGAATATAAGTTTGAGTGGGAACATATTTTCATATGGCTATAAATTTTTCTTTTCGCCCGCCTGGGGCGTTACGAAAGATATTTGTTGCTTCACAACTAAACACAAAAGGTATTAATTTATTTAGTGGTTTACCAGCATTTTATATGGGAACGTGTAGAATCAGATAAATTTACTTATAATAATTCATTGTGTAAATATTAAAATTACGTAGTTGAAATACTACTAGGATCTCGTAAAATTTATGTAAATGTTGATGCTTGTTCGTGAGGTAATCATTTATATGAAAATTGTTGAATGAAAGCATCGTTGCGTTAAGTTTAAAAGATGTAGTTTTAGGAGACTACCACAAAATATGTAACGACTAAAACAGTTGGCTGTATAATTGAGTAAGACTGGCAAGTCAGCACCATACTAATCTACAATACTGCGATGAAAAAGAAAAGTTGTGGCCATGTATACCCTCTAGCATTATGGTTTTATTTTGCCTGTGTTATTCAAAATAGACCCACCCCTCTTTGCCAAGACCTCACCTCAGGTAAGGGGAAGTTGTGTGACAAGAAGATTAATATGTACTATTCTCTAGCTAGAGTGATTATATAGATAGTTGTGAACGTATAGATGTTTGTGAGTTTGTATTTTAGTGACTCTATCACAAACAGATGAACGAATTTGGACATGAACTTACACAGATGGAATATGTATTTTGTTAACATATAAGAGACATTGTATTCAAGTAATATAGATTCCACGTGGACAAAGTCGTGGGCAAAAGCAAGTATATTATACTTTCGGGGAATTACAGACACAAGCCATAATATGCACTCCTGAGCTGACAGAAGGCAGTGCGAGCTATAGGGATGAGAAAGTGTTACCCTTTGGTGCCGCTATTTGAGACCCGTTATGTGATCGCTCCTGGTGCGTACGTATTTTATGAACCCCCCCTTGACACATGTTCCCTTCTCAACATTACCTCATACGGATCGGTCAATAATCACAATGGCCAGTTCGCCTTGCGCGGATCGTGCGAACTTTGTTCATTTCCCGATTTTTTGCTTAGTTTTTGTTGTAGATTCCGGGTTTTTAGGTCACGTACTTGCGGTGCTTCTGTGTTTAGTTTTTTTATCAACGATTAAATTAATAAAAACGAGTTTTGTGAAAAATTCCAAAAGTGAAGATTAAAATACTTAATGCAGTCTTTCACGAAGTTTAAAGTGAGACTGAAAAGAATTTTTGCCAAAACTCTACGTATTTTGCAAAAAAATTGTCATTATTTCTTTTAGATAAATCGAGTATATAATATGTATTTATACACTACACGTAATATTTTGTCTTGTATGTTCACAGCTGGACATAGTCCTCATTAATTCATAAAATATTACATGTAAAACCTTGCGAGGGCACAGCGACATAGTGATATTTAAATTACTAATTTTTAAAACAAATTATAAAATAAGAAAACATTAACATTAAAAATATATGTAACAAGTAAATGCGTTCAAAAAGTACTGGAAACTGTCTTCAATTGCCCTAAAAGTCTACTTTTATTAAGGCAAATTTAAGATTTATATAGTTTTCTCATGGATTCCATTGTCAGACGTGGACCAAAAGTCGTGGCGATCTATGAATGAGGCTCATGTCCAATTGTGGTCTAATAGCTGGTTATGAAATGCATCTAACAACCGAATATCGTATCTAAAGTTCTAACGCATAACTGAGTCTGTTCCTGAGGTATGGGAGCGGGAAAGAAGGGTGTGTTTACAGAACGCGTAACTTTCAGTCGGGCGTCGTTTGACGTTCCGCCTTTAAATATCTCAAAATGGCTCATTTAATGGCTAAGATACCTACTCTAAGTATTACGATACTACGAGTATATGAAGATTGTTTCCTTCCTGCCCTGCCACAAAAAGCCTACTCTATAATTAGCGCACGTCCTTGATACGAAACATTATGTATTTTGTGAGTTCGCGTTTTATCCCACACTTTGATATCACGCATTGTTTTCTTAAAGGTCATCTGGTACTGAGAAATTGGTGCGATTCGGACTAATTTGGAGTAGATTTGGAGTCTGAAATTGAAAGTTTTCTTCACTGACTTCTTCATATTGGGATGTGAGATGTGTGCACCACGGGAGAGTTAGCGAGTGGTGAAGGCGTTACGTTTTTTTTAAACATCGTGAGGCGTCAATACACATGTGACGTCAGTATATTAGAGAGATAATATTAAAGACATCAACGCGCGGCTCGTAAAGGATATTTTTGTTTTATTAAATGACACGTTCCCCGAATGTTAGGAGCCAAGACCTGGTCTTGTCATCATCATCATCATCAGCCGGGAAACGTCCACTGCTGGACATAGGCCTCCCTCATGGTACGCCACATCGACCGGTCCCGAGCCACCTGCATCCAGCGACTCCCCGCGACTCTAACCAGGTCGTCGGTCCATCTAGTAAGGGGACGGCCTGGTAGACGTTTCCCGGTACGTGGTCGCCACTCGAGAACCTTTACTCCCCACCGGTTATCGGTTCTTCGAGCGATGTGGCCTGCCCATTGCCACTTCAGCTCACTGACTCGTCGAGCTATGTCGGTCTTGTACACTTATAATTTTAAAAGGCCATTATCAAATAATAGTGACTAAGCTACCATTTTTGTATATTTTAGTTTAGTTTATTTGTGCAAAAATATATAAAACGCACGAAACAGGTAAGACTTAACGTTGAAAACAAAGATGGCGTCAATAAAATGACATTTGACGCTGTCAGTTAGTACAAAAAGAATGATTTCGTACAATTAAAATAAATACAAAAATTTAATTCTAGTACTTTTCTATACATATTTAGATTATTACTTGATATTTTAAATAGTGTAAAAGTGCAGTCCGAAATAGACACAACTCTTTTAATACCGTGTGATATGTTATCTCTATCTTGTCTCTATCTGTACGCATAATAAATTGAAGAAGCTAAACGTTTCGTGCGAAAGGGATAGCAACCAAGAAGGAACGCGACGTCCTTCTGGTTGACCGATTGTAAAAAGGGGACGGTGCAATTAGGACGTGTAATGCGATCGAAGAGAGAGATAAAAAATAGTTTTGTATGTTCAGCGGAAATAAACGCGGCAGAATAAGTGGACTTTTATACTGAAAATTATAAAATATGTACAATTTTCTTTGAATAACACACACAGTAATCTATCCCGCTGAACTGCGCCGGGTGTTACGCATCTATCTCATTTGCTCAGTCCTGACTCACTTGGTTTATTCTTATTATAATTTTTAAACAATACATTAAAATTGTATTGCGTAATATCTATGAGATCCACCATTGTCTAAGTATAGTACATCCGTTAACATAATCGGTTTATAATTGCACGGCCGTGGACTCGTGGTGGAAAGGTTATGGTGGTTCTTACAGGTTTACCTATGAACTAAATTGTTTTACTGTTCCTTTTGAAGGCTAGGCCCTTGTCTATTTTTATGATTCTTCAATTATATTCCTATTACTATTTCGTGTGCGATTGTACTCATGCATGTGAAAAATTCAAGTATAAATTTAAATAAAACTACGAATTTAAAAAATCAAATTTTATCACAATATAATATATTATATAATTTTATTTAGTAAAATGTTGTATGCAGTATTCTTTAAAAGACAAGCAATTAACAGGTGTATTTTAATTTGAATATTTAATAGGTTGATTTGTTTAGGTTCCTATTAATATTTTAATTTAAGTCTGGTACTAAACAAAAGCGTAATTTAAGTATTTACTTACCAAAATGGTCAGCCGCTCCATCGCAGTAACAAATCAACTTTGGTTACCAGTTCTCAGCCCTATAAAGTTCATCCTCTACAATAAAACCTTCCACGGCACTGACCGCATACAGAACCTGTTCTCTATTCAAATTTTTAAAAGAAAACCGTAGCCTATATGTACTCTTTTGACTTAAAAAAGATTACATTCTCAAACTGGCCACTAATAAAAAAGTTTTAATTTAAATTTCGAATTGGAGTACGGTATCCAATGGGATGCGCTGCGCGTTGCGCGGACGCGAATTGTATACTGGCAAGCGAGGCAAGCGCCCTGCGCTTATAATAATTATGGAAATTGTTGGTTTTTTGTTTGTCCATCCGTCTGTCACTGTCGGGGTATGTTGGTGCCTATTTTGAAGGCCTTGTCATTCATTATGTAGGTGGTTCCAAAGACGCAAAACAATGTTTATATTTTTTGTCTAGGTTTTTCTTTGAGACTCTGATAAATAGTATTAGATCCCGCTATATGATTGTGCACACATCTGTAAATTTAAAAATAATATTATTGATAATTTATAAGTAATGGCGGCTAGATTTATAGATGTCTAATTGCTATGCAACTTCCTATATGTACCTCTATGTAAACTTTTTTTAAATGGCTTGTGGACCTTTGGGCTTGATGGATGATGACTATACTTTCATGGTATCGAGGCAATGAATCAAGGAGTCTTTCTCCGTTTTCAGAATGGCTTTCTACATAGAAGACAGGGCGACAAAAACTCTTGGACGGGTTTTAACTCCTTTCAGAGAGACTTAAATATTATTATTTAAAAAAACAGGTCAAGTGTGTGTCGGGCCACGTGCAGTGTAGGGTTCCATAGTTGAACTGGTTTTATAAAAAGTAATTTTGACTGAAAATTGCACGAAATTATCATTTTGACCACTCCAAGTATATTTTATAATTTAGTCTTTTATTTATATCTAGTTAGCCTGTAAAGCCAGCTTAGTTGTGATAGTTTTCCTTTAAAGTTTAGCTTAAGTGTGTGTGTGCATACTGTGAATTTTTTAAGATTTTTAAAAGCAATAGTTTAGCAGATATACTCTGACAAAAAATATAAGGCTTAATATTTCGCAAACTGATCCCTCAATCAAAAAGTAGTGTTGGCAGACCCTCAATGTTTTTGAAAGACCTATACAACGATACCCAACACAATTAGGTAGACACGAAAAAAATATTTCATCCCAAAGTTACGTGTATGGGAGCAACCCTTAAAAAATTGTTTTTCAAGATTTTATTCTACCACTTTATTGGCGTAATTAATATGTATACCCGTACCAAATTACAGTTTTCTAGTAGTAAGGGTCTCTGCGCTAAGCAGCGGACGGACAGAGCTAAACTATAAGGGTTCCTTGTTTGACTACGGGACCCTTAAAACTAGCTGAAACTGAAAACTAAGCATATTCAACTTGTTTTGGCTACTGGTATTGACTGTTACAGACTTTTTGGAAAGATGTGTGTATACTTCACGTAAAATCGCGCTTCGCCTCAGAGTTAAAACGTAGTGATTACTTGCTCAGTGCTCAGAGTCTCAAAAGTAATTAAATGACATGGTAAGACAAGTTGACAAATCGCATGCAAAATCAATTCTATTAAAGGGAGACAAGCTATTAGATTCGCTCAATTTGCTTTGTCTTTGTTGTTTGCATTTGCACCAAACTATGTGTCCAAACGTTAAACAGCGGAGAATAGGCGATTGTTCTTTTCGCTAGGTCGATCGTCCATGTTTAAAAAATCGTTAGAATCTAATCTAAAGGAGGTTAGTGTGAAATAAGTGTTTGATTTTATTTTGTTTGATTTGATTTACTAACTTTGAATTTAATTCCAACCTGGTGGCTCGAATTCCCCTACAAAATGTATCAAACGCGTAAAAACTTACAGATTCTACAGGCCTTGAAAAAAAGATGGCCAAGCTTTTTGATGATTTAATAAAGACTATACAAGATGGAGACCTCGCTTAGGCTTAGTACACAATGAATATTTTTGACCCCTTTATAAATAAAAAAAGACGTGTGGCACTCGGGGACTGCCGCGGTAAAGCTATTGCATAGCATTTTGTATCAACTTATGCAATTATAATTATTTATTTATTTTATTTATGATTTTTGATGATTATAATTATAATATTTAGCTAACATAACGGATTTGCTTTGCTATATCAAATTACATACTATTATACTTAATAAATTATAAAACAGTAATACGTCTAATCGCACGCACACAACGCCGTGTCGAAGACTGCCGAACTGAAACGACGTTAGACGATGCCTTCAAGCCACACCTCCGTGCCCGTCGGAGTGGGGAGCGTGAGGTTTTTTCGTTACGGAATTTCTCGATTCGGTCCCCGCGCTCAAGGCCCGCGATAGAAGCTATGCAATAGCTTAAAATATTCAATTTAATATTTCATTTGTGGTACCTGTGGTACCTATTTTCCATAACTGTTCCAATTTTCAATTCGAAAGTGTACGTAGTTGCTGGGATAATCAAATGCCCAACAGCAGTGCTGTGTTCCGGAATGAAAGGTAACAGAGCCAGCGTTTCATTAGCTTGAGACTTCTGAGTGCGCACGCGCATTCGGCGGCCTTATCGTCACTTACTACAAGTAAAGGCCAAGTGCCGAGTTGTGCTATTTGCAAACCCATATATTTTATAAGTTTGAATTATCTCATATTAACAAGCCATGTTAGCTCAGTTGGGTAGAACGTCAGTCCTTGAACAATCGAGGTCTGGGTTCGATCCTGGCTCGTACCAATGAGTTCCAAATTGTTATTTAGAATTTATTTACGAACGATAAAAATTATTACTGTTGGCTTTTCGGTGAAGGAAAACCTCGTGAGGAAACCTGTAAACTCCTGAGAAGAATCCCAAAGGTGTGTGTGAAGTCTACCAATCCGCACTGGTCCCGCGTGGTCGACTTTGGCCCTTACACTCTCTGTAAGAGAGCAGGCCTGAGCACCTGCAGTGGGGACGTATATAGGCTGTTGATGATGATATTCTCATATTAAGTTCCTCGGTTTGTTATGGTTTTACGACTGTCCGTCCGTCCGTAACCGAAGCTGTATAAAAACTTGAGGCGTAGTAATTCAGGATGGCCACTGCAGCGCGCTGTACGCTGTAGAAGGAAGAGGAAGCGCCATTGTTTTTGGATACAATTCATTTCCATTGTAACACGGCATGTTAAATTATTTTATCTACACTCGCATCTTAAAATCTTGTATGGTTACGAATTCAAAAATTGTGAACTACCAGATAAATAATTATAATAGGGCCTTGGGCTTGTCCAGAGAGATTTGAATATAGTAATAGGTTACAGAGCGGGTATTGGGAATCTTTTCATAGAAAAACGTTGATCTCGAAAGTCAGTGGTACGTCAAATGAGTTGAACGGGAGCGTGACGTAATGTGACATTAGAATGCGTGACTTATTACCAATTGGTAATCATTGGTTTGGTATGGTAAGCGTACGCACCCAAAAGCCTCAACCTAATGAGGCTATTAATACAGTTGCGGTACTTTTATTTGAGCCTAACCCGCAAAATCTGACCAACCAATAGACACGATTAAAATCTATAAAGGCGACATTTAGCACAGGGGATCATAGTCCAGGAGCTAGTCTTCACAAAGTCACGAAAACATAGAATTAAGTGATTTTAGAATTAATAAGTAAAATTTTGTGGAGATAAAATAAATATGTTTTTATTTATGATTTTTATTTATTTCATTGTTAACTTGTTAACTCGTTCTTTTATGATAATTTCATTTTTCAAAATTTTAATTTAATATCGTTCTTATTTGCATGTCGTTGTTGCCTGTAAGTGGGACAGCATTTGGCTATACTGTTGAATTTGTGTCTTAATACTTATGTTAATGTATATCCTGTAGGCGACCTTGTTAAATAAAATAAAATAAAAAATAAACTTCCCGTGGGCGTCGTAAGAGGCGACTGGGGAACTAAACAACAATACTGCGATCATCAACCCGTTTCGCAAGCGTAGTGATTACGCCAAATACCCATCATGATAGGAACCCCTTGTGGCGTACCATGTAGGAGGCCTGAGGCCTAGGAGGCCATACAGGAGTTGACGTGTCCTGGCTGATATTGATGAACCTCCAAAAAATACATGAAAGTCAAAATTTTCAACACGCGCGGGATTCGAACTTGCGTCTCTCGCCAGTCTAGGGCGAATGCTTATTACTACTACTAGCGAGTTGTTCACCATTTTAAGAACTGCCAGATAGCGACATCTATGGAACATTGATTTACATCAATTGTAATCGACCAACAGTCTAATGTTTTAGCTAGATCCATGTCGCTAGAGATATAAGTTTCGAAAATGTTTTACTATTTTCAAAATGTTACTGGCAACTGCGTCTGAGGAGTAAATATAAAACAAAAAAATAATGAAAGTCAAGCATCAATGGAAACTAACAAAATCACTACTACTACAACCTGTTGGTACCAAAAAGCGAGCGAGCATCGAACCGCGACCCTCCGTCGTCGTCGACCCTGCCTTTGTGAACCAACCAACCATACCTTATAACACACACACACACACGACCTGCACTCTACATCAAAGCTCTACATACAACTATATCGGATTATGTTCGGAAACTCGGAACTATTTTTTCCTGTTGCCTTTTAATTTTACACAACATTTACATACTAATACTTACAAAACATAAGTAATATTCATCATCAGCCGGGAAAAGTCCATTGCTGGACATAGGCCTCCCTCATGGTACGCCACATCGACCGGTCCCGAGCCACCTGCATCCAGCGACTCCCTGCGACTCTAAGGGGGACGGCCTGGTAGACGTTTCCCGGTACGTGGTCGCCGCTCGAGAACCTTTACTCCCCACCGGTTATCGGTTCTTCAAGCGATGTGACCTGCCCATTGCCACTTCAGCTCACTTGTTGAGCTATGTCGGTTACCTTCGTTCGTCTATATATATTAAGCGGAGTATTCAGAAAAGTACATTATTTGCCGAGGGAAGAAAGTGGCTGATTACCAACGTGTGTTTAGTATGATTTATCTTAATATATGGGAGGTACACTTTATCCCAAATGACACATGGTTCTTTTTACTGCACCTACGAGGAAAATAATCGTCATCAAATCATAACTATCACTCTTAGGCGTCTCTCGCGCAGTTTATAATAATGTAGTAAAAAAGCAAGTGGCCAGTATCATTTTGCGCATTTCGACATGAAATCTTTTTGTCCCTCAGCATTTACAGATACGGCAAACCATTTTTAAAAACTAGCACTTTAACAATTGATTTTGATACACTTTTTTATTGCGCATATTTGAATGATAATGACATATATTCTACCTCGTTTTCCAATAAGTAATAAGGTACATTACGAACAGGTGTATAAACACTGTTTATCAGTCTGGCACGCACCGCACGTTCTCTATGGATATAGGTTACTTTTATCCCACTAACCCTTAAATGGGAGAAAAGTATGGATATTGTGGGATAAACGACACTTTTTATTTTACTTTTTTGCTAACTTAAACCAGATGATTAATATATCTTTCAGTAACGGAAGACAATAGTTTTTTTGGGCGGCAGATTTTGATTATAGGACAAGTTACCGCGTTCAAAAAGAACTAGAAACCGACTTTGACTGCCCTACTAAAAGACTGCAGAAAATTTAAGACTTTCTCATGGGTGATATGAAAGGATCAAAATGTGTCCACGCGGGAATTATCAAAATCGGTTCACCCAGTCGAAACTTCTGATGTAACAAACATAAAAAACATACCCGTCCAATTAAGAATCTCTTCATTTTTAAGTCGGTTGAAAAAACGACTAAAAATTGTGAAAATTTGTGTTTCCATTAACCAAACTGAGTATCAGAAATGTCCTCCACCAGGAATCGTAACCGTAACCTCCCAATCAGTCTACTGTAAGATAAGCCACGGAGCTCGGACACGCTCGAAGGCGGTTAAAAGTTTACCTTGTTACCGAACGTATCCATGGTAAGAAATTGGACAGAGATTTTTGTAATTTGGCACAATTTACAGCAAAAAATACATAGATTCCTTGTTAAAACGGTACATAAGTAGTTTTTTTTCTCCTTGCAAATTGTCAAACGGTTACTATTGAATTTTACGCGTTGGTAATCTCCTCTAGGCTGTATAAGGTAAGCGTTTTTCCGCGACTTTATATGTGTTGACTTTAAATATAATCTCACAGCAATCTTCTACCGGAATTAACAATATACTATCTCCTTCACCATACCTAAGGCTATGTGCAAGCGAAATTTTATCAAGATCGGTTAATCAGTTTAGTCGTAAAAAAGCAAGAAATCTGAGAGACAAGTTTTTTAACCGACTTCAGAAAAGGAGGAGGTACTCAATTCGACTGTATGTTTTTTTATGTATGTTACACGATAACTCCGCCAATTATGAATGGATTTTAATGATTCTTATTTTGTTTGGTAGAGCATACTTCAGATGTGGTCCCATAATTTTTTTATCGAAATTAGTTTAGCGCTTTTTTAGAAAATCTACAGAAACAAAATATGTACCCATTGACATGACTGCTGTAGACTTTTAGGGAAGTTGAAGTCGGTTTGTAGTTCTTTTTGACCGCGTGAATATTACACTCGACGGAGCGGAGAATGTGTATGCGTTTAGGGTGAGAGGTTATTTGTTTGTTTGTTTGTTTGTACATAGAAACCAGTGTTCCCATTTATGTTATCTCCAGAACGGTTTGACCGATTTTATAATACGATTTTTTGTGATGGCCGATTACCAATTTGTTTCGGTACCCTAAAACAATTGAAGGCGCCTCTCTACAATCTGTTTAGCCTTAAAACTTTGTAATAAAAAAATAATGACACTAACCATACGATGAGAAATGATTTCCCGGCAATCACGACGAAACTACATCATTACTTGTGACAAGGTACGGCGCGTGCGCAGCGTAATTCGCGGCTTGGTGACGGATGACAGATGTCACTTCCCGCACAACATGGCGGCTGACGCATGCGCGTGACGGCCGATGCCCAGTCCTGGACGTTGACACTCGCAAAACAGTAGTCATAATGGTGATTTAAACAGTACCCAATGATAAGGACAGGTCATTTACTTAAATCCTCATAGAGTTTGCTTTGGCCTGCGGAAACAGATTGTAAGAATATTATGGAAAGAAGCATGCTCACCCATACGTGTAAATTCTATCCAGGATGGCCAGGAATCCCCAACTACAGGATCAGCACAAAACTTATAGCAATTATTCAAAACTAGCATTGCCCGCGACTTTGTCTGAATGACTTGTTCACACAGGACAAAATTGCAAATATCCTTTTCCAACCCTTTAATTACTCGTATTGCTATTAATAAATTACGTTTCTCAGTAAATATAAAGATACGGTAAATTTGTTATTTCTTTTTGAAATTCGAATAGCGTTTATAACTATATATATTTACTTATTCAAAAAAGTAAATGCGTTCAAAAAGAATTGGAAACCGACTTCAATTGCCCTAAAAGTCTACTTTTACTAAGGCAAATTTAGGATTTATATCGTTTTCTCATGGATGCCGTTTTCAGAACTGGACCACACGGAAAGCAACACCTTTCAAATAAAAAAAGAATCATCCAAATCGGTTCTCCCAATCAAAAGTTCTGTGGCAACAAACATAAAAAAAACATACCCGTCGAATTGATTGCCTCCTACTTTTTGAAGTCAGTCATTCTGACTGTTCGTTACGACCTAGGAGATGTTGAGGAAATTGACAAACTAACAAAATAACTTCGGCTTTTACACGTTAGTATTGATAGGAACTAACTAACATACAAATCTTGTTTTCTGATAGTCCAGGGTCAAAGAATCATCGGCGCCTTGTGCCTTACCGTAGCATATCCTGTACTTATAGATATTGTGTTCCTAATTTGTGAATGTAATTCAGATTGCGATTGGCGAGCCACGCGGCGTTTTGAAGGCAATTTGCGATCACAATGCAGAAACCATTACTCATTCGTCGGGGTACCGAACTCTAGTTAACAGCGAATGAGTTGAAGGGTTCCGTATGGTGAGAAAAATTCTGGTGAGAAAATTCTACCTGAATCATGAATTCTATCTGAATCAATGAATTCTGTTTTCAAGGTTGTTTTTAGCCCCCGACAAGCGACCGAAGCAAAATAAGAAAGCGATAAAAAGGTACGATGTTTTTTTCTTCTTCTGGAATTAACTTGAAGCTATTGGTCCTGCGGCCATTATAGCTTCACCCGGACAGTTCTTGACCTGGGATAAGAGCTGTTGCTTTGTGATGACAGGATCAGAGATAATTCAGTCATTTAAATCCGTGTCTTCAATATTTGTCTTTATTCTTAATTTAGACAGTACACATTTTACATTTATTGACATATAAATTAATTTTATTAAAAAGGTTTATCCGCACACAAATCGTCTCGTCACATTTACAAGCTTCTTACAAGTAAACGTTTTTCACAACTTCACGTATTTTTCTGTCCTGAAAACACATATTCTTAGTATTGACTTTTCTTAAAACAACATTTTCATTTCGGTTTTGATAAGTTATGCTTCACAAAACAAGTTTTGCTGTAAATGTTAAAAGATATGAAATCTGTTTTGAACTTAAGAATTTGAATTTTTTTATGGTTGTCTGTAAAGTAGTCGTACGGACGATAATTTTACGTGATAACGTCATAAGAAAAGATGCGTCGCAAGCCGAACGCTTAGGCCAATCGTGCCTCTCTATTGCTCGTTCACGTTCTCGCTTGCACACTCGGCTCAGGCGGAACGTGACCCTTTTTCGTGCGTGCAGCCGGCCTTCATCGAATTATAAGACGTTATCACGTCAAAATAAGGGATAATCTAAAGATATATAGAAAAATACATTTTTTGTATTTTTTTTTAAATTTAGCGGGGTCAACTTCAAACGTCAAATGTCATTTCATTGACGCCATCTTTGTTTTGTCATTGTGTTTTTAAAGTTTTTGTACAAATAAACTAGCCTAGAATATTTTAAAATTTTAAAAGTCTGTGCCGCGGCTCCATACATTCGTGGAACGTGTCATTTTAATGAAATTTGGCCAACATAAAAATACGAAAATATAATGTTTGTTGTTCTTGTAATGAAAAATGTATTATTGATTTGGCTTTCAATTATTTAACAACGGTACTCTAAAAACGAAACAGGGCAAGGGCATTAACAAACGAACTTCGGGAAACAAAGATGTATTCATGGCGTATTTTAATAAGATATTTATCATATCCATCATTTTCGTCGATAAATAATTTCCGTTAGGAAATTGAAACAAAAATAAATACAGAGTATTTGCTTCGAACATGGACATCGTCATATTTTGTAGATGATTGATAGCAATATATATATTTTCATCTTTAAAAAATTAATAATTTGGCGCTGCCCTCTACCGATCCATTAAATAATGCACGCCATCTTATAATTACTTACTTCCAATTTGCTTCCAATGCTTCGGATGAGAATAACCGCATTAAATTAATTTTCAACTGACTTCAAATAAGTGAATGAAAAGTAGATTTTTAAAAATCCGACTGCGTAATTTTTAGGGTTCCGTACCCAAAGGGTACAAACGGTACCCTATTCCTAAGACTTCGCTGTCCGTCCATCTGTCGCCAGGCTGTATATCATGAACCGTAATAGTCAGACAGTTGAAATTTTCACAGATGTTGTGTTTCTGTTGCCGCTATAACAACAAATATTAAAAAGTAGAAGGAAATAAATATTTATGGTGGCTCCCATATAACAAACGTGTTTTTTTTGCGTTTTTATAGAGAATGTTATGGAGCCCTTCGTGTGCGAGTCCGACTCGCACTTTGCCGTTTTTTTTACTTTTCATGATTTTGATATACCCAGTGTCACTCTCACAGCAACTAACGACACCTCTCAAGCTAAAACCCATCGATTCGTTCAGGCTGCAGAGCGTGCCAGACAATAGGCCTGTTTCCACTAATAACAAATTGCTTGGTTTATAGTTTCTAATTATAAATGAGGAGACGAAGATAAGAAAAAACTAGTATATTTCTCAAAAAGTTAAAGATTATTAATATTTTTAGAAAATGAATTCGAAAAAAATAGGCATTAGGTCACGTGACAACGAACACGAAGAACGCGGCGCAAGAAAGTGTGACGTCACGCCTCGCAAAACATCATTGTTGTTGTTGACGTTTTCATATCACAGAGCAGGTTATTTCGCGAGCTGTGACGTCATTCAAGACGCCATGACACTATTCAGCGTTTTCCAGGGAAATCTAAATGGCTTTTTTAAAATACAAAATACGTAATGTAAATATTGATTTTTCTTTAAAATATATTTTTTTTTGGGATAAAATAGATATTAAAGTATATAATTAGCCAAGTTTTCAAATTTAGTCAACTAGCCTATTAAACATACACACAATCTCTCGAAAAACATAACCCTCCTTCTGTCGCAGTCGGGTAAAAATGAGGAGGTTTTCAATTCGACTGTATGTTATTTGTACGTATGTATGTTACGCGAAAACTCCGCCAATTTTTGATTTTTTTGATGCGTTTTTTCACACTTTAGCCCAAAGAAAAGAGGTTTTTAAATCGGCTTGCACTTGTTTACTTTTAAACAAATCAAGTAATAATCTAAATATGTATAGAAAAATTCTAGAATTACATTTTTGCATTTATTTTAATTGTACAAAATCATTCGTTTTTGTACTAAGTGACAGCGTCAAATGACATTTTATTGACGCCATCTTTGTTTTCAACGTTAACTCTTACCTGTATCGTGCGTTTTATATGTTTTTGTACAAATAAATTAAACTGAAATAAACCAAAATGTTAACTAAGTGTACTGTATGTAACTGTTATTTGATAATAGCTTTTTAAAATTATAAGTGTACCAGACCAGGACTTGGCTCCATAGCTTCGCAGAACGTGTCATTTATCGAAATGATGTGACACTTTTTGATAAAATCATCAAAAACAAAATATACACCCAGATAATTCTAGGGCAGTTAATGTCTTTTTTTTGTTTCTTTTTGAACGCTTTAATTATATTTTAGGTGGTCTCAATCAATGTTCACGTAGAATCGCGTCCATTACAAAGTAAAAGTCCATCAACCCATTCACGCACACACACAAACGCCTCTCTTTGTTTATACTCGTACGTTAAATTGACAGCACACACATGAATAATTAATGTGTGAAATATAGTGAAATGTAGATTTCATGCGGGTTCATTCATTTTTAAAGAGCTTTGGAAAGCTACGAATTTGAGCTTTGAATTTTAGTTTTATAGTTAATTCGGACCAAAAACCAGAAAATAGTCGTTGAAAACGTTCTGCGATCTATACACCTGAAATACCAACATTAAAACTGAATGCCAATTCATTTACAAACTTACATCATCATCAACCGCCTATATGTATATATGTCCCCATTGCAGTCCCCATTGCAGGAGCTCTGGCCTACAGAGAGTGTATGGGGCATAATCCACCACGCGGGACCAGTGCGGATTGGTATACTTCACACACACCTTTGAATTTCTTCTCAGGAGTGTACAGGTTTCCTCACGATATTTTCCTTCACCGAAAAGCCAATGCTAATGATTTTTATCATTCGTACATATAACCAAATAACAAATTTGAATTCATTGGTACGAGCCAGGATCGAACCCAGACCTCGATTGTTCTAGAACTGACGCTCTACCCAACTGAGCTACTATGGCTTATTATTAGGATTCTTTTTATTCCGGCAAAGACAAAGTCGCGGGTGAAAGCTAGTATATTCCTAGACCAATCATCCTAATTTTTAGAGTTCCGCAGTCAAATAAGATACCTAACAATAGCCTTGCAGCTTCTGTCGTTATACCTTAATCTGAATAAAATTTGGCATGTATAAATATGTATAAATGCCAAATCACAGAGGAAGTCATCACTACGGCCAAAATGAACGAAACCTGACATTTAGGAGTTTATTTGTACTCATTTTTAAGGTTCCATACCATAAAAGGAAAAACGGTACCCTTATTTATTTATTTAGATACACCAACAAGTTACATTCCAAATGCATACAAAATACAAACATACATAACTAATTACTAAAAATGTTAACTTAATTATAGGTATCCACAGGTATAGTTAATTATAGGTATAATTATAGGATGACTTTCTTGTCCGTCTGGCTGTCCATTTTTCTAGGAACGCGTAGAGGTACGAACTTGAAATCTTTACTGTCCCTTGGGTCTGGGAGAAACTCAAACTTCTAGGTCGGCGAAATAAAAAGATACGGCTGTTAGAGCTACATTTTTAGACCATTTCCTTAAAGAATGCAATGAATCAAAAACCTATAGGGTACTTCCCGTTGACTTAACACATGGGTATGTAATTTAACTTGCAAAGTAAACTTGGTTTTTCATTTCGCCGTTCATTCTTGCTAGAGTATTGTTGAGAGCACCTTCTGTATGTCAATTATTTATATTCTGTACTTAACCCTCGGTGCGCGAGCCCGACTCGCACTTGACCGGTTTTTATTACAAATCTAAAAAATGACAAAAATGTACACGTATTTGAACTTACAAACATTTAATATTTATTAGTGAATCGAAGTACGGAGTTTTGTAAGTTGAACACAATTACAGTCAAGTGTAAAAGACAACGTATGTGAATAATTTACGAGCCGTAATTATGTGGGCGCGTGCGGGGCAAGTAGGTAAATAGTCGCACTGATAGATTACAACGTATACGATTAAAGAAGGTGCCGTGTTTACTTAAAATACTAGTTCATGCACATACTCGTCATGAACTTAAACCCGTTTCGAATAGCTATAGTTATAATGATTATATTCAGCAATAATGGCGACTAACCACTTTTTTAACTTCTGCTAAAATTCTATAAAATAACATGACGTCGTTATATAACTGGCTTGGCTACGGCGTGCATACCCTTGTCAAAAGAAAATGTACTTTTTTAATGAGTAAATATAGTACAAAAAGAAAGTTTAGTTGACACAATAAGTTTAAATCTAAAATCTCATCTGTTGTAGGCATATCCTGTGTTACGGAAGTGTACCTTCCCATTGCACAAATCATTTTAATGTTTGTACAGACAATTCGATTATAAGTTACCAAATAATGGTAATTATTACAAATGCAACGTTCCTGTTTACAACTTTCTTTCTAGTTCAAATGTTTTAGTTAATATTAATCAGAAAACGCCTTAAAAGATTCATGATCGTCACTTAAATTTCGTATTTTTGTAGTAAATGTTTGATTGATTTATAATTGAATCACGCACCCAAGTTCAGAGAACGGCCTTTTTAACCCCTCACATGTCTGCCACTCACACCATCACAATAAACTTGAAAACCCCATACGCCGGCGTTAACAAACCCTCACTGAAAGTAATTTAGTCAACGCCACGCGCGCGCCATTACCGCTCGTACGCCATATTGGAAAAATTCCCGCTCTTTTCTCAAATACCGCGAACAGTTCAAATCTCATTACAAAACGAATAGAAAATAATATAAACTATTTCCTTTTTTCAACGTGCCGTGTTCGATTTTCGAAAACTAAAAATGGAATTGATTCTAGAAGTGAGTTCATATTGAATGGATCAGACAACGCTCTGGTCAATTGTCATGTAGAATCGATTATTTTGAAGCTTATTAAAATTTGATACGACTAGTGTATGCTTCCTGTGGCAGTATTTAAAAACAAGTTGGACGTTCATTTCATCTTTACCTTTATCTGAAACATGTACTTTTTAACTTTCTACAATAGTCAAGCTGTTAATTTCCCTCGCATACCATAAAACAGAAAATGATAACAATATTTCTAGTATCAAATCGTTTGTCTCTAGTTACGGTAACAATTGATTAAAAAAGATGTGAATATTAAAAAGAGACGGTTCAAAAAAGACTGCATATCAGTGCGAAAATGTTAATATCGTTGTTAAATCCGTGTGATGGCCCTGAAGAATCTCCAGTTGCTGCAGCCCTTGAAACCAGATATGGTGTACCATCATCGGCAGGCCACTCCTATGAAGGCGCCTCCTACGGCACTGTCCAGGAGTATATCTAAATCTGCCGAGACACTGGCTGGGACTACAAGAAACGGTAATAAACCTGTTTTTCAGAGTTACGTACTTCAAAAAGAAAAAATGGAACCCTAATAATCCTGGTTATCCATCCGTCCGTCTATCATGACCGGTTTTATCGGAAACGTGTGGAGGTATCAAATTGAAATTAATATTACATACACAAGTCTGCAATGTCTTTGGTCTCTGAAATTTGGCAACAAGCAAGTTCTTATAGCTCAAGTATTGGAATATATCTGAAATGTATACAGTTTTCTTTAAATCACGTTACAATCGCCACTTTACGATCACAAACTGTTATATATATTGTTAACAGTTGTTCAAATAATCGTGTAATCAAAATACTTTAAATTATCATTGTAGTATTGTTTACCTCATCTTATATTTACCCGACTGCGCCAGAAGGAGGATGGATTTTAGCTTGACAGATATCGTTAGATTCGTACGAGTATTTACTGTGAGAGTAACACTGGGTACATCCAAATCATATAAAGTTTAAAAATTACGCAGACGAGTTTTTTTAAATTTACTTTTCATTTATCTTTACATAGTTTTCTTGATTAATCTCGTCCGGAATGAGGAAATCCGTAGACGAACGAAAGTCATCGACATAGCTCGACGAGTCAGTGAGCTGAAGTGGCAATGGGCAGGCCACATCGCTCGAAGAACCGATAACCGGTGGGGAGTAAAGGTTCTCGAGTGGCGACCACGTACCGTCTACCAGGCCGTCCCCCTACTAGATGGACCTACGACGTTAGAGTCGCTGGATGCAGGTGGCTCGGGACCGGTCGGTACCATGAAGCAGGCCTATGTCCAGCAGTGGACGTTTCCCGGCTGATGATGATGATGCTGATCTCGTAGATAGTGCGTAGTTGTGAAACAAAATGCTGGCTGAATTTGAAACGTCTATGGTCTAACAAAACAAATCGCGAAAACCCCAACATATTTTAAAAGCCATCCGTTTAAAAATCGCCTGCCTGACAGTATCATGTCCGTCTGTCACGCACACATGCAAAATGCAATGTGCAACGGTGACATCAGAGCCAATACATTACGACCGTGATACCATCTGGGTAATTATATGTTATGACCCCCTGCTTTGTGCTTTAACAGATTCGGTTCCAGGGTTTCCACTTTGGGGGGTCATCTAGTCCAACAAATAGTAGATAATATAATAGTACATAGGTGGTTGGTAATAAGAGCTATTGCATATTGATGATTATGACGACTGCAGGAACCTTTACAGATTTTAGGATCCCAGTTTTTGTGAATTTTCGGGTCAAGCTGTAGGATGTGATTGCGTCATCGTGTGCATGGATGTCACCTGATCATTGACACTAGCTTATAAGTGTATAAGTTTTACGTAAGCAATAATTAAACGACCGTCTTGTAGAATTGAAGTTTTACTTAATGGGCTATGTTGGTTAGACCACGTGGCCGCGTTCAAGGTTGCATTGTTTTGTAGCTGTCCCTATCCGAGCCCTATCCTACCCGAGCGCGTACGGTGAGACAGCATACACTACGCGAAGTTATCAACCCGTTATTTGGATGTTTCGTAGTCCAGGGATCATTTGAAGGATACAGCACATTATGTAGCCATTTTTTTAAATACAGTATACTAATGAAATTTCAGATGTCGGTGGTTTTTCCAAATTGATCTAAATTGATTCATACTCTTGTAAATCAGGTTCAAAGTTGGGGCTTTTTATTACCGTAAAATACAATAATTTGACGCCCTGTTACTCTGGAAGTATATATATAAACGAAAATCTGACTCAACACCGACACAGATATTTGTTTCTAGATTGTGTCTTGAAAATTTCATAGATTTTCATAGCTTAATACTCAAAATATGACTGGACTACGTTTGTATGGGCGCTTTGACACCAGCATACCCTCTTAATATCAAATCAATCAAATCAACAAGAAACAGATGGTAACCTTGCCATACATAGTAAAAAAGCTAACTTTTGATCAGAGCATATTTTTATTATTTTGAAGATTCAATAACCCAAGAAAATATTCAATGCCGAAATGTGGGTATGCATAGAACAAAGAATATTAGAAACATTCTATTCGTTTAACTATTGACCATGTAATGCATATGTTTTAGAATTATAGTCTTGTAGCGTCGTTGGAAGCGTCGGTGGCGCAGGAAGCGTCGGTGGCGCAGTGGATAAGGCGCGGACTTTCAATCTGAGGGTACCGAGTTCGAATCCAGCCGTGTACCTATGAGTTGTTTTTCAATTCAAGTACATTATCCGATTGCTTAACGGTGAAGGAAAACATCGTGAGGAAACCTGCATGTCTTGAACAGGCATGTGAAGTCCGCCGATCCGCACTGGGCCCGCGTGGTGGACTATGGCCCATACACTCTCTGTAGGAGAGTAGGCCTGAGCCCCTCCAGTGGGGACATATATAGGCTGTTAAAAAAAAATGTCTTGTATGTAGTTTATACATTTTTAGAATATTTAATAAAATATTGTGTGCCGTGCCGGCAAACTATAGTGATACTTCTGAATATCATAAGACCTATGTTAACTACAATTACAACATTTCATTTCACCTTTGCACAAAATTCGATAATGTTCAATTTGATAATGACTTTAAGAGGCTATACTGTTGTCAAAGCGCCCATACAAACGTAGTCCAGTCATATTTTGACTATGAAAATCTATGAAATTTTCAAGACACAATCTAGAAACAAATATCTGTGTCGGTGGTGAGTCAGATTTTCGTTTAAATATATACTTCCAGAGTTACAGGGCGTCAAAGTATTGTATTTTTCGGTAGTAAAAAGCCCCAACTTTGAACCTGTTTTACAAGAGTATGAATCAATTTATAACAATTTGGAAAAACCACCGACATCTGAAATTTTATTAATATACTGTATTGAAAAATGGCTACATAATATACTGTATCCTTCAAATGATCACTGGACTACGAAACATCCAAATAACGGGTGGATAACTTCGCGTAGTGTATGCTGTCTCACCGTACGCGCTCGGGTAGGATAGGGCTCGGATAGGGACAGCTACAAAACAATGCAACCTTGAACGCGGCCACGTGCCCTAAACAGACAATCCTCTTAAGGGCTATAAAAAGAGCTGAGAATATTTACCTAGTTGGTTTATTGGGGGGTCAGGGATCAGTATGACCCCCTAAGAGACACACTGGAGTACAGCTGACAATCGGGTCGATTTTTCGAAGCTACTTGCTTCGTTGTTACACTCACAAATAAACTTTTAATTTCAATTTCAGTGTGACTCAGGACTTTGTTTATCCATCAGAAACTGCTAAATCCTTGTTGAGAAAGTCAAGATATTTTGACAACACAATGAATGTTCCATGCTTAAAAGAAGAGGATGATTTTGCGCTTTAAAAAAAGGATCGCAACGTATTTAACGTATTTTAGGATGACGATGATATCAACTTAAAATAACGACGACCAGACTTGGTCTGACATCAACCGAATGTGTCAGAAGTTGTTATTTTTATTTATTTATTGAAGATAGACCAACACTTGACCTCAAGTGAAGCAAAACCACAAGAATTGTTTCAAATTCGGCCTGCACTTGTACACTATTTAAAAAATCAAGTAATAATCTAAACATGTATAGAAAAATTACATTTATGCATTTTTTGTAATTGCACAAAATCATTCGTTTTTGTGCTAAGTGACAGCGTCAAATGTCATTTTATGGATGACATCTTTGTTTTCAAAGACAAGTCTTATCTGTATCGTGCGTTTTTTAGCTTTTTGTACAAATAAATTAAACCAAAATATACAAAAATGGAAGCTAAATCACTTTTATTTGCTAATGGCTTTTTAAAATTATAAGAGTACAAAACGAGGCCTTGGCTCCATACATTCGCGGAACGTGTCATTTACGCTCGTACGTTAAATACGGCATTTGTTGTTTTTCCAGTGACATTTATTTATTGCAGAAATAAAATGAAATCTTTATTTGCACAAAATATGGTACAGTACAGGATGTTAAAATTACATATAATGTCACATCACATATTTTACCAAAATATGGCGCAAAATCTATATTAATATTATTACGCTTACAAATTATATTTCACTATATATTCAAAAAAATTATATGTCATTGCTAAAAATAAAAATGACAAATTACTGTATCTAATTTTTAAAAATTCTTGTTTAGGGTAAATTAAAAAATTCTTGAAGATTATATAAACATTTTGATGTATACCATTTTTAAGTCGTGTTTTAAATTAGTGTGTTGGTAGTTTTCGAAGTTGTAGTAGAGTCGTCATTTTATATAAATTCGAAATGCAATAACTTTTGATCAAGATCACCGACGGGTTTCTAGGCTGTTAGAATGGCGACAAAACCAGCCAGTAACTGCTACTCACAAAATTTCTGGGGCGCTATTATTCTAGGTTTACCTCATTAAGAGGGTATGCTGTTGTCAAAGCGCCCATACAAACGTAGTCCAGTCATATTTTGAGTATTAAGCTATGAAAATCTATGAAATTTTCAAGACACAATCTAGAAACAAATATCTGTGTCGGTGGTGAGTCAGATTTTCGTTTAAATATATGCTTCCAGAGTTACAGGGCGTCAAAGTATTGTATTTTTCGGTAATAAAAAGCCCCACCTTTGAACCTGATTTACAAGAGTATGAATCAATTTAGAACAATTTGGAAAAACCACCGACATCTGAAATTTCATTAGTATACTTTATTAAAAAAATGGTTACGTAATATACTGTCTCCTTTAAATGATCCCTGGACTACGAAGCATCCAAATAACGGGTGGATAACATCGCGTAATGTATGCTGTCTCACCGTAGGCGCTCGGGTAGGATAGGGCTCGGAGAGGGACAGCTACAAAACAATGCAACCTTGAAACCGACTACGTGGTCTTACCAACATAGCCCCTTAACTTACCTGAACAATACATCAAAAAGCATCAGTCAATTCCAAACTAGATATAGAACAAAGTAGTATGTCCTAACGCGCGTGCTATAAACGGATTTAGCCTAGGAAAAACTTGTTCGGCCTGAAATTAAGTTCGGTCGGCGTGTATGTGGTATAATGATCTCCCGTGGGAGGACATCGTCTCATTGATAGCTCAAGCATGGTGACGATCAAGAGAGAGAGAGAGAGAGAGAGAGACGAAAAACGAGACACCCACAGAAAGGCCAGGCGCCTTTCCTAGACGTACTTTGGACACTAGTCAATAGTTTACTGTTCCACCAATCTTTCTCAAATTCTCCATTAAGGGACAAAAATGCCCTTCAATTTGAAATATATTGTAAAACCTGAACGAATTCATTAGGTCTATCCAGAGGGAGCTACTGATAAAGATTGATTAGAATCAAATTGGTTGCCAGTGTCAGCAAATACTTCCAACAAAATTCCGCAACATGGAGTCACTCCATGGTGTCTCACTTGTTCTGTGCAGTTAAAATTTTGATTATTTCATCCACCAGCAAGCGAGGTGAGAGCCCGGAAGACCCGCAGCACGGAGCAGCCAGGAGCTGGCCTGGTCAAAGGAACCAGCTCATTGGGACTACCAGCATTGGGCAAGACCTGGGTGCTCAGAGACGACGAAAGCGTCAAAAGCCGGTCCAGGACTGGGAGGTGAGATCTTCAAATTCATCAAGCTTCAGTCTAAATAACTTTGCTTCTTGCGTATTTTTTGATCAGTTTTGTTATATTGCAGAATAGGTAATAGACATTACTGTCGTAGTAATTTCGCGGTTTCGGTTGCCCAAAGCTATGAACCCACTGAAAAGAATGCAGGTCAGTTCTGGTTAAGTGTGTGAAGCCAATATCTTTATTCGAGACAAATATCAAAAAACATACAAATACAGATAATTATAAATCTTAACGCTAAGATTTCTGGTCACTAGTGTTCACGATGACTTTATCCTCGAAGTGGTTCAAATCTCTAAACTCTTTTTTTTTAATGAAACATATTTACGTATAAAATAACCAGGAAAAAACAATAAAATACTGTTGAAATGGTTGAAATGCGTATAACGTAACAACCCGTCCATGAATATTGTAAACCAATCGCCAGCAGGCTATCCTAACCTGCCATTTGACCTTCCATATACGAATAAATACTGTAGAAAGGTTTTATTGCTTTATTATCTAACAGCTTTTGCCCAAGAATTCGTTGGCGTGGATTACGGGCATTATCCCACGGGAGCTATTCGTTCGAACGGGATAAAAATAGCCTATACCCTTTTCCGACCCTTAAACTATATATCCCTTTCCATGAGTGCAATGCAATAATCACCACGCTCGTGAATTTTTGATCGCAGTAAGATGTTGTCGACAATATGCATCTTTGTTCCAAATTATTTTTGGCGCCCAACATGTGTCTATTGAATATTAATATTTCTCTTGTTGCTTTCATCCCACGACGAAATCATCACTTACAACAGCAGATAATAATTAATTAAGATAAAGGTAAAAACAAACGATTGTATATGACATTTATTTACAAAAACATTTCCGAAAACTGGCGCCCAGCATGGGACAGGACATATTACTTTTTCAGCAATCATTCACATTAATATTATAAATTAGAAAGTAAAGCTGCCCTTACGTATGTCTGGCCCTCGGTCTGATTGTTGCATTTCACGCCTAAACAACGGAATTAAGCTTGATAAAATTTATCAAGTACGTAGTCTATACAACTGGAATGATATGATTCCCAGTGGCTATATCTGTCTATCTATATCTGTAGCCCAAATCGGCTTAATGGATTTTAGCTTGAGATATGTCGTTAGATTCTTTTTAATTTTGAAAGTGACACTGGGTATATTTAAAAAAATTCTAGTAAATAAAAATATATACAACGAATATGTTTCAAAGTAATTTACGCAACAGAATTCTAGAATCTTCCACAAAGTCATGGTCAAAAAGCTTGTCATTCATAGAGTCAGTTATTGCACCAGATTATATTTACTGACACTTTGGCGAATATTCAGGCTTTTTAATAAATCAGAGTGACTAAGTTAAAGGTCACGCAATATCAGCCGGACTGTGAATAAGCAATGAATGAGGGTAGATTGAACACTTTGGCAAGCACGCGATGTGGTCAGCGATACTCGGAACTTCGACTTGAGGCTTTCAGGCCTGCTCGAGACGTAATAATAAGACCTTAACTATTTGAGTGATTAATGCCTTTACTGTTGAATTCATGAATACGAGTATATTGTTGCGCTCGCTTATTGTGTGTTTAAGTCATTTACGCTAAATCACGACACTTAAACAGACTTAGAAATAGTTCTTAGAAATAGAAAACTTCAATAAAGCTACAATTTCATTCCTGCTTTTATAAAAATGCAATTTAAGAAATAATTCAGAATCGTGCTTTAAGTTGTAATGAACTTTCGGGTCTAACTAAATGTTTAACTCTCTGATTCAGATTTAATCTTCTTCTATTTGGTTCTTGAACCCGCTATGGGCGCCAAAATTTTATACACAGTTTTAACTAGAACTAGAAACATTGAAATAATTCAGAAATCGTTACGCAATATACGATTAATATTTGAGTACAGCTTAATGTTTCCTTCTCTGATTCAGTAACACACTTCCTTAAGCAAATCGTTTTTGGACCTACTATGGGCGCCAAATTTCCATACGAAGTGTTACAAGTCATCATTTACTACACAACGATTTCATTCATTTGCTTGGGGAAAACCACACATATTAGCTTTCAACTAATTTCTAGTTCACTGGCACAGAAAACCTTTCAATCTTCTAATTCAACTTTTTATTGGCAATTATAAGGAAGTAGGCAAAGGTTAACCCCCTGTTGCTGCTTTTATCCAGCCCATTCACTATTTAATGGAGTTAATCGATGGGTAGAACTTTTATCTGAAACAGCTTGATGTATTTTGTATCGATTGAATTTGATTTTGTATCAAATGACTGTGTATGTATTTATATTCATTTAAAATACTATAGAATCTAAACACTACATAAAAATTCAACGAAATGTTATTGATTCTGCTGTTAAAGCTTACTATAGAACTTTCCTTTTAAATCAAATTTTTGTTGCAATTACCAACTTTAAATTCTGATACAAAACGACGCCATTATGTTTAGACCTGTCACATTTGATGAAAGATTTACAACCGTAGTAAATTTAAGTATGGTTTTGATTGTTCCTGAAAAATCTAGCATACAAAAAAGTTATTATTCATTACTATTCTAAATTTGAAACCGTATCTGTTAGTCGGTTTGTCCTTTTCTCAAGATGCTATAGGGCTGGAAAGTGATAAATATTAGTTTTAGCCTGGGAAACTGTTACCGTGGGATAATTACTGAAATCTACGTAGATAGTCGTTGGTAAAATTTAATGAATCATAAAATAATTGAAAAAAAATATGAAAAGGAAAAGGTGAAGGATATGTCAAACATTATCAAACGCATTTGTTTTTGAATGATTGAGAATATGTTTTGATAGTCTACGGGTATGTGAAGGTATAACAATTCTCGTTTACAAATAGTTCTAGGTTTTCTTATACATAAGTGACGATGAGGTCGACGATGTTACGCGTTAGCCTAGAAGCTGACTATTTACTCTTCGTTTGAACATTTCCAAGTTGTAGTTTACAAGGAACACGGAAACCGGTAGTGTATTACATACTTTAGCTGTAGTGGTTTTAGAACTGTCTCTGTTAGACTGAAAGAGAGCGACAAATAATTATAAATGCATGTATCAAAGATCCGTGAGCCATAAGGTTGTAAGGATATTTATCCTTAGTGAATAGCACATCTGTGGTGTGCGCGAGCACTTAGTCAAACAACACATTAACGAAGCCCTGAATTACTCGTTTATTATAGATACTGAATAGTCGATGATTCAATTTAATTTACTTATTAACCTAAATTAAGCTATATTGTAACGAAGCCAAAATCCATAACGATCACATTAAAATATTCATGTCTGAAACTCAGCTGTCCAATATATTTCTTTTCTCTGCCAACTAAAATAGATATTTGAAGAAAGTTTAGCCTCATCCAAAGTAATTAGAAAAAGTCGAAAGCCTACTTAATATTCTACAGTGGTCAATAAGGGTAAAGCCCTTGACATTTCGACGCCATGTTCGCTGGGAATGGACAAGTAACGTCAGCTGTCAGGCTCCAAAACGCGGGAAAATGTTTAAATATTCAAAAGAGTGAGGCGTTCTTAGAGTTCAAGAAATGGTATTTATGTTGATTTGAAATAAAGTCTAGGGACATGTGGTCCCGGTTCTAAATTTAATTTTGTAAAATCTCGTGAGCCTTGTTTATCGTAAAAAAACGAAAGGGAAAATTATGGGAGATGGGTAGCAACACTACTTAAGTACCCTTTCTTTATACCTATGATATTATAATTAAACAGACGCACATTTACAGCCGTTTCAAGGCAGTCGAAAGTATGAATAGTTTGTTAGAAATTTAAAAACGTAGTGTAAAACGTCAACTGTCAAGCGAAGGAATGACATTTCGTAACAAAAAAAATTGAAGAGGGTATTGGGGCGCCATTCGAACTTCAACTAAAATATAGTATTCTTAGGATGTCGCATCGTATTTCTTTGAAACACTAAGTCTAATTGAACAGCTATTAATGTTGGAGATGTACGTTCATGTACCTGCCATTGTAATAAGACGAGGTCTTAGTGAATTCCTAACAAGTTTAAGCTGCTAATTAGATGGCGGTGGTGCGGCGTATAAAATGTTGTGTCATTTTATTTAGTTTCTTTTGGAGTGCAAAGAGTATTTATTTGTATAGATGTATGTGTATTGCAATTTGATAGGCTATACTACATTTCAATACAGTTTATACATTCTATACATTATAATGGCATATTACTTATCTGGAGACTATAACACCCATCATGCAATGCTGTCATTATAACACAGAAGTATTATTATAAGTTTTATAGAACGTTACCGATCGATGGTTCTACGGTACCCTTGACTGCATTACGCTGGTAAACAACCTATATTGACTGTGATGATTACCAACGTGCATGTCCCATGTCCATTGGATATTCCGTTTGTGAAACGTGGTCACTTAAATGATAAATATAAATTTATGGTCATGGCTTTCTTGTTTTCATTGTTTGTTTGTTGTATCTATATATTCGGCTTACACAATTTTTAATTGAAATTGAATAATAATAAAAAGTATTTATTTTCCAAAAATTGTTACATTTCACTTATAAGGTATGTGCGTGTGTGGTGTGAGAGGGTGTGTAGTGTGAGAGCTGAGAAGACGAGAATTATATCCGAGGAAGGAGTAAAATTAAGTTGTGGGTACTCTTCTCGTCTCCCGCTACAGCTATAGCAGTATCGTTAACCTATAAGGAGCAATGCCGCATACTAGCCGAGGTTGTGATGGGGCACAGTGGGATGTTGTGAGATTGAAAAGTGTAAATGTGTGTGATTTGTGCTAATGTGTGGTGTGTTTTTGAGAGTTAATTTTTAAAAGTCTTTACTTATGTGAGTGTCGTACGAATACTTGCTATGTTTAGGAAAAGACGGTCATTCTGTGGAATATAAATGGGTAAAGGTGGAATGCGAGAAACTACATTCTAACTGTCATCATATGTACATTTTGTATCGTGTACAAAAATATGTATCCACTTGTGAACCGTGTCGCATTCTCTCTTGCTTGTTCCAACGTAGTGTGTTAAAAGAAATGGCAATTAAAGGTGAATGTGACATGGTTCAAATATGTTTGTAACTGATGTAGATAAGCTTATATTTACCATCCTTTGTTCCGTCAGTGGCAGCAGCAGGGCAGGAAGCCTAGACCGGAGCACCAGGGGCTCCAGCACAACCCTCAACTCTGATGAGGACAACATCAACGTTGTCGTAAGGTAAATATTCATGTTTATACTATTTCCGCTGACTTGTCCAGCGTGGGCGCAGTCTGTTTGCCTGTGCGTCTACCATGAGTTTACGCAGGCGGTAACGTATATCGAATACTATCGGAAATGCTGCTCAGTCGAGATGCGGGTGAAAAGGACAGAGCGATAGTTAATGATATACGTTATCGCCTGCGTAAACTCATGGTAGATGCACTGGACATGGCCTGGGCATACTGAATGGTTTTCGATTCAGAAAAATAATACCATATAAAATATTAACAGTTGTATCTCTGTATATATATCTGACGGCAAAATATGTTTTCTCTAGGAAGTCAACTATCAATGAAGAAAAGATCAACATAATCTAAATTTAAGAAATAATATCAGACTTGTTCTGCCTACGACGAAATATAAGAATTACCATAGGAGCTTAGAATTCAATGGCATAAAAATTCAATAATCTTGATAATGACATAAAAAACTGTAAAACTCAAAATGAATTTTCCAATAAATTGTATATTTAATATGTAGACCTTTTTATGACATAAAAGAGTTTTTTTGTGAATTGTTTGACACCGTCTCCAGTTATTAGGATTTTTTTTGCACAGTTTATGTAACTTTAATAGCAAATAAACGAACATTGAACATATTATACATTTCAAAGTATAGCTCAGCTTTTATCGCAGCTGCCACTAAGATTCCCCGCTATACAATTCAGGTCTAGAGTGATCATATTTGCCTCCCATTGGCCTTCAGTAATTTCAGACGGAACAGATTCACGCAAGAGTGAAAGCTTCAACAGTTTATCCAAAGAATCAGATTTAGATCTTTCTAACACTAGCTGTGTATTAGCAAGGCGACTATTGAGTCAAACGTTTTTGACCAGAACGAGTTATTCAAAAATGTACGCCTCTATGTATTATGTATATGTTATTTATACATAATACGGGCTGCGTTCAATTTAACCTGACCGCAGATCGCACCCAGTGAGGCAATTCCTTAAACGACATTAAACCTTGAGTTTAATTTTGTTTTTCGCAGTTCTGTTAAGTATAAAACGCCATGACAGCGATATTTTTAAAAATGATGAAATTGACGGGAAAGAGGCATTACAAATATATTTTGGGCAGTAAAGGTTCTCGAGTGGCGACCACGTACCGGAAAACGTCTACCAGGCCGTCCCCCTACTAGATGGACCGACGACCTGGTTAGAGTGGCAGGGAGTCGCTGGATGCAGGTGGCTCGGGACCGGTCGATGTGACGTACCATGAAGGAGGCCTATGTCCAGAAGTGGACGTTTCCCGGCTGATGATGATGATATATTTTAGAGGCAGGCAACCTCGTCATTGTTTTTAGCTGGCAACAATTGTGTGCGGTATTTTCTTTCTGTACTCGCAATTTTTTTAGAACGAGAGAAACTATCTTGAATCCTATAAACCAACTTTTGAACAAACAGGAGAATTTTGATCTGATTCGCGGCAAGCTTGTCTAAATTGTAAATACAATCACGACATTGGTATAAAGCATGTCCTTGGGTCCACACAGGGCCGCTATGGTTTCAAGGGCCGAGTGAGCCTTACAATTGGTCGAGGTATGTCCGAAGCCTTCGTGTGGATCGAGGCTGTCATTTGTCACTACCTACAATGACATCTATTTTAATACATTTACTGTTGCCAGTGGGTTGCCAGACAGGAAATAAAAATGTTACCTATAATATCAGTTAATTTGACATGTGTGAGGGCTTCGTATACAAAACGTGCCAACGAGAACGTGTTACTGGATTATTTTTGGATGATTTTGGATTATTACTGGATGTATATCTGAAATAAAGAATTTTTTATTATTAACTATTAGGCGCCATAATGGACGTGGGCTAATGGCTTAGTGTTGGCCTAACATTCCAGTGGTCCCGGATTCGATGCCCAGTGGAGTATCTATCGGCACTCGGTTTGGTTAGTGGTGGTGATTTTCTACGTCCGCTTGGCTAGCTTACCTGCCGCCAAACAGCAGTGTTAATAGCACTGTTGTCTTCCGGTGTTAAAGGTAGTATAGCCAGCGCCTTTAGGTTGAGGCTACTTGGTGCGCACGTTTACCACCTAATTGAAATTTAAAACATTGACCAACTTTTTATCCGACTTCAAAAAAGGAGAAGGTTCTCAATTCGACGCGTATGTTTTTTTTGTATGTCTGTTACGCGATAACTTCACCAATAGTGAACCGATTTTGATAAAAAAAATTGGTAGAGCATACTTCAGAAGTGGTCCCATAGAAATTGTATCGAAATTGATTGATCGCTTTTGAGAAAATCAACAAAAACCAAATTTTTAAGGTAATTGAAGTCGGTTTTAGTTCTTTTTGAACGCGTTAATTATACCTCTATACAACTACTAAGGAATTTTCACACGACGAAACGAAAAGACCACCAAATTGTTTTTTCATGTAAGAACACTTTAATTCCGTCAGACAAAGTCACCGACCAAAGCTTGAAAACAGCCTAGATTTATACCTAACTAGGTCCTCCTACGCGTGTTTTCACAAAGCCTAGGATTCCTTAGAAGTAACAGTTATTATAACGTGTTTGTTCGTTATTAGATACTCGTCACGGTTACACGTAAACGGTGACACAATCCAACAGTGATATCATTTGGACGTCTGCATGCGACACTTTGACGTGGCGTGGAGGGGGTTGGTACAAGTTGTTGCCTCAATTGATCTCTTATTTATAGTCATTGACATAATTGATTGCTAAAGCTAGTCAACTAGTATTTATCTTGAGTCGCTTACATTGGAACAGTATCCAGATCTTCATTTTTGAGACCGTCTGCTGAGTAATGCAGGAATTCACTCAGAATGGAGGCAGCATCCACCCAAAATTTCTTTGGCCATAATCTTCATCACTAAATAGTATAAAACAAAGTCGCTGCCCGCTGTCTGTATGTATGTATGTATGTATGTATGCTTAAATCTTTAAAACTACGCAACGGATTTTGATGCGGTTTTTTTTAATAGATAGAGTGATTCAAGAGGAAGGTTTATATATATAATACATGCATAATATAGTAGAGCAACACCGATAATTTTAGGGGTTTCTAATGTGATGTCGTAAATAAACACATCTTTTTGCGCTTACATTGCAAACGCTGGCTAAACCCTACCAGATAGATCAAAATAATGTACTACTGTATTGTACACCTTAGAAAGATCAACAAAAAAGTCCGCGATGGTATAGGTCTAACTATTGTATTTATGTCACTATAACTACTTTTATCAATTTTTTAAGTTGATAGAAATGCCGACCAAAATCAGACCATGTTATCCATACTCTTATATTAACCCTTATCAAAATAAATCATTTCATATTCAAGACTGCTTCAATAGCTGTATATAGCTTCTTAAATTATTGAAATAGGACATTCCATTCAAAAGATATAACGAATTTAAAAAATCAAATAAACACGCCGGGCCCTGTACACCAAACATGACCAAACTGAAGCATTCAAATAATGTAGTATTGACCGAAGTGCGAAAGAGAGGCTTAGCGATGCTATTTAGCTGTGTATGAAATGAAAAAAATTACATAAGAAAAATTAAACTCCTTAAAAATAAAATACATAAAACAAAGTGGTCAAGTGCGAGACAGACTCGCGCACCGATGGCTCCGTGAAGAATATGATTAATAAACATACTGAAAATCACTATCACTAAATAGTATAATACCTCAGCGTCTAAAGACAAAAGTCTTTGATCAGTGCGTGTTGCCAGTGATGACATACGGAACCGAAACGTGGTCCTTTACTGTGGCACGAATAAACAAGCTCAAAGTCACTCAGCGAGCAATGGAACGAGCTATGCTCTTCTAACTTCTATACGTGATAAGGTCCGGAATTAGGAAATTCGCCGACGAACGAAGGTCACCGACATAGCTCGACGAGTCAGTGAGCTTAAGTGGCAATGGGCAGGCCACATCGCTCGAAGAACCGATCAGCGGTGGGGAGTAAAGGTTCTCGACCACGTACCGGGAAACGTCTACCAGGCCGTCCCCCTACTAGATGGACCGACGACCCGGTCAGAGTCGCAGGGAGTCGCTGGATGCAGGTAGCTCGGGACCGGTCGATGTGGCGTACCATGAGGGAGGCCTATGTCCAGCAGTAGACGTTTCCCGGCTGATAATGAAATAGTATAAAACAAAGTCACTTCCCGCTGTCTATATGTATGTATGCTTAAATCTTTAAAACTACACAACGGATTTTGATGCGTTTTATTTAATAGATAGAACCATTCAAGAGGAAGGATAATTTTAGGGATTTCTAATGTGATGTCGTAAATAAACACATCTTTTTGCGCTTACATTGCAAACGCTGGCTAAACCCTACCAGATAGATCAAAATAATGTACTACTGTATTGTACACCTTAGAAAGATCAACAAAAAAATCCGCGATGGTATATGTCTATCTCTTAAGGATAACCCACAGTAACCATTTTTATCCTTTACTTTTTCCGACAAAAAACGGCTTATTTTGCAGCGATCTTAGGCAATATACAGCATTAATCCTTATCCATTTAAGTACCTTAGACACATTGTGCGTTTAATATAGATCAATATGGACCTTTACAGAGAGTAATTTAAATGAATATTTTCGAAGATATTACAGATCGCCTTCCTGAGAAAAAGGGTCTTGAAAGACACACAGACGGACAACAAAGTAAACCAATAAATAAGGGTCCCTTTTTTCCTTTTGAGTTACGAATCCCTAAAAATGTACAAAAATGTAAATATAGAAATGAAAAACTTTAGATTAAGTAAAAAAATTGAAACTCTAAAAATATAAATAGTAATTTAATCAGAAAAAACTACTTATGTCTTGCAAAAAGATACATTTACGTTTTTCCCAAAATGTTAAAAAGATAAATGTCCACCCGTGCGAAGCCGGGGCGGGCCGCTAGTTTAAAATATAGTATTTGGTTTTGATACGTAATTGCCTAAAAATCGGGTTAAAGTGGCGCGAAATGAATATTATTAACGTCCAAATAAAATAGTCGTTAGGCAGCTGATCGCCTCTAGAAGGCGTTAGAAGAATAATCAAAAATAATGTGTAAAAATTAAAATCGTGATACTCTATGAAGTTGTATGTTAGTGAAACTCTTTTCGCGACATTACCATTCGTTGTCATATTTTTAGATAACTGCACACCAACTATTCCATTTCAACATATTATGGTATCAGAAATTTGGTATGAAACTTTTATCGAGAAATCATCTTAGAACAAGTATATGTTACCTCTCTACGAATGAAGGGCTAGACAGATGTTGAAAAATGACCTCTTAAAATTGTTACTGGACGCGAAAGATGTCGTATTTCCGATCAGAATTTAGGGACCCTGTGCGAAATTCGAAAAAATTGATCCTTTTAGAACAACTTTTCCAACTGGGGAAAATACATTTTAACGTGACGTATATGAAGTAGATGCGCTGGGCATATGATGAGAGAGAAGAAAGAGAAATGGACGAGACTAATAACTGAATGGCAACCACGAGATAGCAAAAGTAAAATAGGCAGACAGACTAGAAGATGGGAGGACGACATCAGAAAAGTGGCGGGTCCGATATGAACCTGCATAGCGAAAGATAGAATAGAGTGGAAATCTTTAGAGGAGGCATATGTCGAAAGACAAGCTGAAATGTAGGAACGACCGTTTACTGATACTTAATTTATATAAAAAAAGATAAGTAACTATTATAAAGTAAGCACATTTGTAAGAAAATTGTAACATATTGTAAAATTAGTTCAGCAATATAGGCTATTTTATTTTATTTATTTTATATGAAGTAGAAAATCATGCAGCGAGATCACGGACTAAATACTTTCTTTTTCTTGATTGTACTTGATGCTGTTGATCATGCGACTACTACAGCTTAACCCGAACAATTTTACGAGCGACTAGCCTTAGGGCGCCCGCTCGGTATCGACCTCGGCTTAGGGCGTTGCTGTGTGACGAAGGGATAGTGTGATAAGCGCTAGGATTATGGCTCGTCGTAATTCTAGTTCATGGCACGTTATGAAACGTTCCAATTGAACGCGACCTCTTGTCGCTTGTAGTTGGGTTATTGTCAGCCACGTGACACGTAGTGCCGCTTCAATGGAAATCGATTTATATCCAATCAGAAGCCCGTGTCAATAACCCACATACATTTTTTTGTTCGACCACAACCATTGACCAAATAATTATAATTTATTTAAGTAAAACGACTCGTGACTGTTAACTCTATGTAGATACATAAGCTGTTTATTTTGGCGGACATTTAAAGTACTTAATTAAATGTGTAATAAGAGCATAATGTTTAAAATGTTTAAAGTTCCTTTATTTGCCATTAAAATTACATAAATTTTGCAAAAATACAAAAATGACACCATATATATACATATAATACAAATTATTAATAACTGTAAAATAATTCTCAAAAAATTCCATTTTAAAAGAAGAAGAAGAAGCAAAAGAAGTTTTATATGGAAGCATTTTGGGCGAATTCCCGTTAATCATCATCAGCCAGGAAACGTCCACTGCTGGACATAGGCCTTCTTCATGGTACGCCACATCGACCGGTCCCGAGCCACCTGCATCCAGCGACTACCCGCGACTCTAACCAGGTCGTCGGTCCATCTAGTAGGGGGACGGCCTGGTAGACGATCACCGGTACGTGGTCGCCACTCGAGAACCTTTACTCCCCACCGGTTATCGATTCTTGAGCGATGTGGCCTGCCCATTGCCACTTCAGCTCACTGACTCGTCGAGCTATGTCGGTCACCCTCGTTCGTCTACGGATTTCCTCATTCCTGTTAATAATAAGTGACAATAAGCTTAGACGTGTCATGGATGTTCTTTTATATGACATTGTTTAGGTAGTTATTAGACGTCAATTTCAAATAGTAAAGTAACATTTTATTTCATACAATTCCGAGTAATGCGTGTTTTTTATTATCTTTTTCATTGCATGTTCCGAACCCAACAATGACACAGCAAATTACTTTACTTATCTCCAGGGTACGGCCGGTGAACGAAAAGGAGCGAGGTCACGGAGAGGCCGAGATACTAGAGTTCCCTGGCAAGGGTCAGGTGGTGGTCCACGGAGCTGGCACTCCCAGCCAGAAGCCCAAGGTCTTCTCCTACAACGTCGTCTTCGAGCCTGCCGCCACTCAGGTAACAATAGTTCCCTGGCAAGGGCCAGGTGGTGTTCCACGAAGCTGGCACTCCCAGCCAGAAGCCCGAGGTCTTCTCCTACAACGTCGTCTTCGAGCCTGCCGCCACTCAGGTAACAATAGTTCCCTGGCAAGGGCTAGGTGGTGGTCAACGGAGCTAGCACTCCCAGACAGAAGCCCAAGGTCTTCTCCTACAACGTCGTCTTCGAGCCTGCCGCCACTCAGGTAACAATAGTTCCCTGGCAAGGGCTAGGTGGTGGTCAACGGAGCTGGCACTCCCAGACAGAAGCCCAAGGTCTTCTCCTACAACGTCGTCTTCGAGCCTGCCGCCACTCAGGTAACAATAGTTCCCTGGCAAGGGCTAGGTGGTGGTCAACGGAGCTGGCACTCCCAGACAGAAGCCCAAGGTCTTCTCCTACAACTTCATCTTCGAGCCTGCCGTCGCTCATCACTTAGTCTTAATCTCACCTGATGGTAACTAAAGATAAGGCCGTTGGATGGTAAGCGAGCGCACTCAGAAGTCTTAAACTAACCTAATGAGGCTCTTGATCTGATTCCTTTCATACCAGAACACAGTGCTATTGGCACACCTATTTGGAGGCAGACTAAGGTAACATTGTGGAAACATGGTGGTAGCTAGCCAGGTAGACCCACCAACCAAATCGAGTACCTATAGGTACGCCCTCTGGGAATCGATCCGGCACCTTCTGATTGTTAGTTCAACTCGTATCCATAAGCCACGGAGGCGGTCGATGTCAACCTGATGGTAAGTCTCTAACGGGCGTTGAACGGAAGCTTGTACATCCAGAAGCATGTTCATGAGGAACATGAGACGTGCTATTCAAATTGTGGTTTTACATCAGATAATAATTTTCACAGGAAGACGTATTAGAATACTCTGGTGTGAAGAGACTGCTAGAGATGGCGGTGGAAGGTTTCTCCTGCACAGCGTTCTGCTACGGTCAGACCGGCAGTGGCAAGACGCACACTCTGACAGGACCGCCAGGACTCGTGAGTACCATCAAATACAATACTCCCTGCCGATCGCTTGTACCTTCCCTTCTACCCTCAGAAACCAGATTTAATAACTATAGGACAATCATACAGAGTTTCAGTTCATTAAATAATAATATATATGTCTGCCGTCAAAAATCAGTGTTACATTACTTATTAGTGTCGTTGTCTGCATCTAGAAGCACGTTGCTTCGAGCGTCTAAGCAAGGTGCTTCTAGATGCAGACAACAACACTACTTCTCATGAATTTGAAATGGGAAAACTCACGGGCTCCCGTTGGGTGTATAAGAAGGAAAAAATCGGGATGAGTCAATACTGATTGATACGCCCTGGACACCTCCGGATCCACTTTCAATCCAGCACGGGAATAATCTCTGCCTGCTGAATTACAGCCTTTCGGAGCTTAGTTGAATTTTACACGAGAGATGTGTAATAAAATATAGTTTTGCGGGTTTGCGTTCGAGTCCGCACTCTTTTACCACAGATACACACACTTCTGACTTCTAGCGTTCGTTCTGTCATTCGCACCGTGCTTGTTGTGTGCCTTTCGATGCAGTAGAAGGCGCAGATGTTCGCAGCGTGGTGGAGGGATTGGGGATTATTTTTGGATGGGAAATAAACCGGGAAGTCCCGACAAGCACTGTTGTGTTCATCGCGTTGTTTGAAATTGAAACGCTGTATTTTTATTTGTACTTATAATTGAATGTTAATAAAAACAGTAAGCCGTGGTAGCTCAGTTGGGTAATCACGAAATTTCAAAATCACGAATTTGACTACTGACGGTTTTATAGAGAAACTAAGCTGAAATGGCTTAGTTTTAATTGCTTCAATTCTCGTGCAGAGACATTACTCTAAGCCACCGACATACCGAATTCCTCTCTCAATAAACCGAAGTAAAAAGTCAATATGTATACTCGTATATAACGTGTTAACCTTATCAGATGATTGTATTTTCAGCTAGACATAAATCAAATGGCACAAAATGATCACCAACAAAGTAACAAATGCACAGTAAAGCTAATAACACACCCGGCTTTATACACAAATGACCCACCATTGTCTTTTCGTTACTTTGAACGCATCGATTTTAACGGGCACACATAAAAATCGAGCGTGGCCTGATATAAGTTTAATTAGAACAGAACCTCGCCTGTCCATACAAACTACATCATTAAACATGTCTATGGTATGTCCTATAATCACAAATTCGTATTTTAAGAGGACCTTTTGTCAACCGACTTCAAAAAGAGGTTATCAATTCGACTGTATGTTTTTTTGGTATGTATGTTACGTGATAACTTCGCCGATTGTGAACCGATTTTAATGTTTCTTTTTTGTTTGGTACAGCGTATGCTTGCAGGTAGTCCCATATAAATGCTATCGAAATTGATTGAGCTCTTTTTGAGAAAATCAACAAAAAACAAATATGTACCCAGATAATTGTACCTCTAAGGGTGAACATTTTCTTTTCTTTTTGAACATGTTGAGTATTGAAAATGTCTAGTCCTCATCAACAGCTGCAAAGCCCACAAATGGACTTGGGTGTCGTGGAATAGCGGACTTTACGGAACGGCTTTGCCAAAATTACCACCCGGGATAGTTGCTGATAACAGTAATATGTATTTCATCCACATAATGTTTAACAATACGAGTATTGTACATATAGTATATACAAGTAAACACAACTATTTTTTTGGCACGAGCACGAGCGAGATTCGAATAGTAGGTACATACAAAACTAAAAATTAGAACACAGAGGGCGGTCGATGCTGGCCTCCTCTTTAATTGGTTTTGTCGCTTTTTACGACACCAATCTCAACTGTAAAGCCGAGACCAAACGGTTGACTGTAATGTTTTTCTTCAAAACTTTCCAAACTGAAACAAAAAGGTGATCAATTTATATTGCCGCATTCGCCTTTTATGATTCACATTGAAAAACAAGGCGATACAATCCACATGGAAGACCAGTTAATTATAAACGGAAACAAAATGAGTTCCGCGAAGATTGGGATCTGTTGTTCATTATGAGCAAGCGGAAACCGCCCTGAATGTTTTTTAAAAAATGAGCCAGTTGTTGTTTCGGGAAATTGATCCGACTGAGATTGATGAACAGGTGCTTTAATGTTTTGATGAATATCACGGGGTCAGAGACGGAGACAAACCAGAGGATGATTTAGACGTGTAGAGGAGGGATCCAGCGACGTGCCAGGATGTGGCCAAGATCTGAAGTGACAGATCCAGAATGTGAATGTGTATGTTGTGACAAACAAAGCAGTGAATTACAATCGATTTGGATTAAACGCTTCTAAATAAAGTGATGTAAAGGTAATCCTCAATAGTGTTAACATAAAAAACGAAATTGAAGCGAAATGGTTTTTCGTAAATTTGAAAGCGTCTGAGCGTAAGTTAAGTGTACCTAAACACAGGAGCGGATTGCAAAAAACGTGTCCGTTTCTATTTCAGGTGGAGAAAGGCAGAAGTCCGTATGCGCCGGAGCACGGCCTGGTCGTGCGCTCATTCGTCTACCTGTACCGCCTCATCCATGAGCGTCCAGAGAGCCACTTCATTTTGAAGGCTTCCTTCCTCGAGATCTACAACGAGAAGGTGGGTCTCATGTACAATATTCATAGACGACATCCACACTATAGGCAAGAGATTGGCTCAGAAAATGACCATTACGAATAGCAATGGCGTGTGCTACTATAACTCACGCATGTCTTCCGTTCGATGTGTGCTGATATCACATTTGTTCGAATTGTCCGTCCTGTGATATGGGTCCTACAGTATATCGTTATGATAATCATCAACAGCTTTTGGACTAGATCCGTCATCAAAGATTGCCACTTCGTCCTTCACATGAGCTTCTACTTCAATCACTACAGTCACCACGCTTGGCAGGCGGATTGGTGATCTCATGAAGATGTTGCTGACATATTTCCTTTAATTGCGTTTTAAGTATGAGCCTAGCGATCAAGTAGAATTATTTCGAACGCTAATTCTTGATCTGGTCCCCAGGTGATAGACCTGCTAAACCCTGGCACGAGTCGGAAGCCGCTGCAGGTGCGCTGGTCGAAGGAAAGCCGGAGCTTCTACGTGGAGAACTTGTTCATGGTTGACTGTGAGCAGTTGGACGACTTGTTTGCTGTTTTAGAAGAAGGTTCGCTGTCTGTTCAAGTTGATTGTTTCTTTAAACATGAGCCTCTCTTAAAGATCGCTACGGTAAAGTGACTTTCCATGAGGGAGTTTAATGTGACCACATTTTCCTTACCTAGTTTCTTTTTTATTATATTAACAAGATGACTTATACTTTTACATTATGGGATGGTTCTATTCTAAAATTGACCCCACACAAATGTATTTTTGCCAGCAGTTCCACATAGCAAATAACTCTTACAACTCATCCATATGTTTCCATACCTATTTTCTGTCAACTTGCATATAACTAGAAATTGATCCGTAAAACTGTAGGTCAGGAAAATAATATTCAAAAAGTCATTAACTCGTCAACCAATTTTACTGATAACTTTTTTAAATCGATTTAAAATGTATAATAATTTCTTGTTAGTTGCTCCGAGATCTGTCCAAACCAAACGTCCTCTGTCTCTCTCAGGCATGCGTAACCGTGCAGTAGGGGCGCACGCGATGAATGCCAACTCGTCTCGCTCGCACACTGTACTCTGCGTGCGCGTGCGCCGAGACTTGCGTACCGACGGTGACGTCACGTGCTCCACGCACGGGAAGATCAACTTCGTGGACCTGGCCGGCAGCGAGATGACCAAGAAGACTCACAGCACCGGCAAGACCTTGGAGGAGGCGAACAATATCAACAGGAGTCTCATGGTTTTAGGTTAGACTTTATTTTCTTTATTTGTAGTTTATTACATTTATTTGTACATCAACAACAGTATGTACGACAGACTTTAACTAAAAAATATAATTATAAATTAGGGTAAAGCTATTTAACTAACATACGAGATGTACGTTTTGTATTCGTTCAGGCTTTTGATACGATTGATTATAGCTTTTGTGTATAAAAAGCGGCACTACGGAATTATATAAAGCCCTTAGAAACCCTATAAATCGTATCTTGAGAGTTGCTACCAATATGTAGAATTAACAACTTAAGAGCAGCAAAGAAACGGTTAGATCGAGATACGTGAGAATTTCCTGCAGGGTTCCACAAGGACCAATTCTTGGTCCGATATTCTTTATAATATTATCTAATGACTTAATAAAAACGTCAAGCACAGTTATCCCGTAAATGTCAGTTTTATTCGGTAGTGATGAAAACGTGTCATTATCAGCCAACAATCTGAATATAACCGCCAAGCCTAGAGGCACCTAGAGGTTACACCATTGAACTTACAAAGCGAAGGTCACAGTGGAAGACCTCCAGACCTATCCGTTCTGCTTATGGTTCATGGTAGGCCCTTTTCTATCCTCCTATTCCTATAGATGGTATACTTCACGCACACATTTCAATTTCTACCTGATGTGTTCTAGTTTCTTCACGATATTTTCCTTCAGCGAAAAGTGTGATGATAATGACTTTCATTATACGTACTTTAGGATTCGAAAATCGACGCACTATCAAGTATTAAAGAGTCGGGTCGTCAATGTTTATCGCATGGAAGAAAGCTTTGGGCAAGAAAATAACATCATAATCAAATTAATTTCTTCGACAGGATATTGCATAGCACAGTTGAGCGACGGCAGAAAGAAAGGGCATATTCCGTACCGGGACAGCAAGCTCACCAAGCTGTTGGCGGACAGCCTAGCGGGGAATGGAGTTACACTCATGGTATTACACTATTTATGTATTACAGTTAGTTTATTATTACAATGTGTTGTAGAATGGAACCATCGGCGTGTTAGTCCGACTTACATTTGGCCCTTTTATATTATTATTAATTGCAAATTTTACTTGATTTCAGATTGCATGCATAGCACCTACCAAATCGAATTTCAGCGAGACGATAAACACGCTTCGGTACGCTTCGAGAGCAAAGAAGATCAAATCCAAGCCCATTGTTAAAATGGTAGAGTATAATCCTACTTCTGATTCTATGAATGTACGTTTTTATGATTACCTATCAGGTTTCTCAGAGGTAAAAATAGGTCACAATTCGGAAACCTTTTCATGTCTTAAATTTTTGTTGGTGGTACAGAATTGACTATGTCCATCTGACTAGCTACCACCATTTTAACTAAGTCTGCCGGCAAACAGCAGTGTTAGGTGCGGTGCGAATGAGAAATGCAGAACGAACGCCTGCAATCGAGTAGCGCGCGTAATGTCATGTCTGTGTAATGTTTGAGATCGAGTAATGTGTAATGCTACATTACGCGGTCGGGTAATATAGCACGTAATGCGTTAATCGCATTACTTACACTTATAGACTTGTCTGCAATATGACTGCGCGGTCATTTTACGATACTGAAGATTATGGACGAGGAAGAAGGGAACTTTTGAAAGATAACAGCAATAGAAGAAAAGTAGTAAATTATAACGTAATTTTTTTGATCTATAACTGTATTTTCAATATTTTTTTCAGTGTGTATAATAGTAAGTAAGTAATAATTAATAAGTTAAGTATGTTTGACTTTCAGGACGCTAGAGATGCTCTGATCCTGAGTCTGAAGAGAGAAGTGGAAGCGCTGCAAGCAGAGAACCAGCATCTACGAACGGCACTGCATATGCAGACCGATTTAAATTTGGAAGCGTATCGTGAGTAAATACTCGTATAGCATGACTTTTAGCTCTTTAGGAATGAGTTAGAGTTGGTAATCTTAGTATTTAAACACAAAAAGATGCTGCTGCACATCCCTTGTTTGTTGTCGTTTATCTACATGTTATCCGCATGAAAAAGTGTCACCTTCTGCCTGAGCCGAGCGTGCAAGCGAGAGCACGGAACAAGCGATAGAGAAGCACGATCGGGCTAGGCCTAAGCGTTCGGCTTAAGGCGCATCTTTTCTTATGACGTTATCACGTAAAATTATTGTCCGTAAGCCGACTTTACAGACAGCTAATTTTTTCTGCTGCGAAAATTTTCAGAAAAACAGCTACCCTCTTTCTACCACTATGCTAAAGTCAATAATAAGTCTATATTGCTGTAATGCTAGTAAAGATGTTGCGGATTCCCAGAGGGTCACCTACATGGTAGTTAGTTGATACCTTCGATTAGAAAAGGTGGAAAAGAAGCAAATTAGATTGATATTTCTATGGTTGGTTAGATAGTTTCTTTTCTGTTCTCGCCTGGTTCCACCATAATATCTTAGTCTGCCGCCAAATAAGAGCACTATCATGTTCCAGTAATGTAAGATAACATAACCAGTTCTTAATTGAATAGGGATGAAGACTAATTTTTTTATTCCTTCATTCGAGAGACCGTGTGAAAAGATAAATAGCCTTGTTAAAGATTTTTCGATATGATGTATAGTTTTTCTAATATAACCCGTAAAACAGTGATTTTAGTCACGTGGTGCAAAAACGCTCCATACAAATCGGTTCCTAGAAGTGACGTCACGTCTGCGCATTGAAGTAGGTAATTTATGAAACTTTTAACAATATTTGAGTTATCTAGTAAAATAACGTTTTTATGTGACCACTCCCTTACTAAAAAATCTTCACAATGTAATTACAAAGCAAAATGTAAGATAAAAAATATAATTCGAGCAAGTTTTTTTTTAAATTTTGCAGGCTTTATAAGCTGTAAAGTCCATAAAAAAGTTAAATAATATTAGATATTTTTAATAGGAGTTTTGTAATGCCCTTTATGGTTTAAAATACTATTTAACCCCAATCTGATTTGATGTCAACTAGCTTATTGTGGCTTCTAAGTGCAGACAACATATCAGTTAAATACAACACACCTGCCCCATCACCAAATTAAAACAAATACCTCTAAAATAATCTACATTGCAGATCACCGCCGCACTCCAACACAAATGGAGCCGAACAAACTCTACCAGCTTCCGCAATCAGAACTAGTGGAGCTGGTCCAACTACACATGGACGAGAACTCTGCCCTAAGGCGAGAGAACTCAGAGCTCTTCGGGATCAGAGACCAGTTGCTCAGAGACCAGGAGCTGCTGAGCAGGGAGAACGAGAGACTGCTAAAGAAACTTGAAGATGTTAACTCGTAAGTAAACAAGGCAGGTGTTCTTTTGAGCGTTTTTACTATATTTATTATGAATCCAGTATACTAATAAGTATAAATCATAGTATAGGTACTATTAACTAATGAATTAATTTAACAGTAATTAACGCGTTCAAAAAGAACTAGAAACCGACTTTAACTGCCCTAAAAGTCTACATCATTCATCCCCTAAAATGTTCACCCTTATAGAGGGGGTATATATTTATACCTGGGTATATATTTAGTTTTTGGTGATTTTCTCAAAAAGTACTACATAAATTTCGATAAAATTTATATGGAACCAGCTCTGAAGTATGATCTACAAAAAAAAACGATCCATAATTGGCAGAGTTATCGTGTAACATACGTAAAAAACATACAGTCGAATTGAGAAACTTCTCCTGTTTTTATGTCGGTTTAAAATTTATGAACAGTTAATTTTTAATGCTTTTGTTACTTATTGATAACCAACATTTGATGAACAGTTGCCTAGCTACTCGTAGAATAAATTTCTTAAGAGCAAAAGAGAAGCGAAAACGGTGTCTTTTTAACCGACTTTAAAAAAAGGAGGTTATCATTTCGTATATGTTAGTCTATATCATCTTTTGAACAAGTGTGTCAAATTTCAAAAATGTTTGTATGTATGTATATTGTATACATACATATACACGATAAAAAGATATACATTTTAAATTTGCCTTAGTAAAAGTAGACTTTTAGGGCAGTTGAAGTCGGTATCTAGTTCTTTTTGAAAGCGTTAACTTGTTATGGCTGTTCATTTGCTCAATCGGAAACTGTAGTAGAACATCAAATCTTATATTTGTAAACTATTAAGAATAAAGTATCACTATAATTACTATTAATACTGCTATTACTATTACTATTAATAGTTGCTTTTAATCGATTTTTCGATCACAATAGTGTCAACTGCACTATTATAGTGCATTCTGCTGCAAATTAGCAGTTTTAATTGTACTATTATAGTGCAATCTGCTACAAAGAAGCCGTGTTAATTACACTACTATAGGGCAATACGCTGCAAGTTAGCAGTGTTAATTGCACTATATGCAGCAGACTTATCTTAGTGGTTTATCGAACGTGGCTGTAACCACAAATCACTCACTCACCCTTAAAAGATTTGTGGTGGTAGCTAAAATTAGATAGGTAGGTAGGTAAAATTTGTGTCGTTAATAACTTTGATGATGTTCATAGGAAGATGTTTGGAATGAGCTGATGGTCCAAGAAGACCACACCGAGGTCAGTGGCCTTAAGGCTTCTATAAGTGTAACCCGGCAACGTTGCCTTATTCGTCAATATCTACTTGCTTTTGTTTCGTTAATACTATATTTAATTAAAACCTAAAGATGTCTTGTCATAGTCATAAACATATAAATGACACTGACATACTAAATCTGGAATTGTTTAGTAGAAAATATGACGTTAGTTAGTGTAATGATAAAACCTTGTATTTTTTTTACCAATTCGATCCATAAGGGCGTCACCAAATTTTTTACTTACTTTCAAATGAATAAATATGAATGTATTTCTATGAGACTAGTCATCTACTGTATGTCTTCCAATATACTCGTAACACAGAACACTACTACACGCGTAGCTTTTCCTTTATCCCTTTAGAGATTTTTTAAAGGGTGATGCATATATTATTTAAAAATATACACGTAAAAAATAAATAAAAATCCTAATTAATAGTGCAAGTGCATTTGAGCTAAGTCTTTCTATACCTAAATATAAATTGTAATATAAAGTGCTCAGTCAAAATAATAGCGTACACAGAAATACCTATTTATAAATGCACAATACGTTATTTTTCGTAATGTTCATGAATTTAATCATTAAGATAAGAAATTGACAGATAATGTGACGTTGTCCAACCGTACACGTATAGGATCTTTAATGGGAGATAAGATTGCATGGTTTGACACTATGCACTGTTATAAACGACACTTAAGGCGAAGATCCGCTACATGCAATAAAATAATTATAGTTAAATAAACTAAAACCTATAAAATATGCATGTTTAACTAGATAATTACGATAAACTAAATAATAAATTATTAAAGATGCACTATATCCAAACACGTGTGAAATAGTGAAATTAGTAAAAGAATGAAATTCTCATTTTTGTGGCAGCAGCATTTGTTCGATTCCTTGCGCTAGTTCAATGTTTTTTTTAAAAAAAAAAAGCAAAGTAACTGTAATAATATTGTAGTACCATTTATAATTCCCCAACAATTTCTTTTTTTAAGGATACATACATTTAATAAGTAATTTTTTTTACAATTTTAAAATTAGATACTCGTACCTTCTATAAGTCCACTGTGCTTCTATAAATCGAACTGTTATTTTATGAGAGTTGTATATTTTATCAGTGTGTGCGTGCGATCACCCATCATCCCTGCGCGTGCGACGTACTCTGATGCAGGCTCCACACACGAGACGGCCAACATTTGGACCAATCCTGCCGCCTCAACACCGGGGGGCAGTTAGCAACACTACAAGATTCATCTAAAGCCGTAGCCACTCGATAGTTTGACGACTCAACCTATATACCTAGTCATTCGTTGTTTAAAAAGCTATAGCCTAGTCATTCGTTGTTTAAAAAGCTATAGCCTAGTCAATCGTTGTTTAAAAAGCTATAGAGCAACGAACCTTGAATTAAATTCAATGTTAGTCGTTAAACACCCGTGGATTAAAATGGGCTGTGACCACATAGTGCCCAGACAGTAGGCCCAATATGTTGTCCACGATTCAAAAATAGAGCTCCAGTCTGTGTAAAGCTTAGTTGCCTCGACTTGTACGGCGCCCTTATCCAGATTTGTAGGGCATACTTGGAACTACTTTGATTTGTATAAGATCTACTTGTTTGTCTTGTGTAGAAACGGCTTTACCTATGGTGCAAGGCAAGTAAACGAGCTGTTTCCCAAACTCATTGATCATTGCATCATTTGGACCTGAATTTCCGATCAATGGGGAAAATATAACTGTTTTGACAGGGCTCTAGATAGCCTAGAGTCGGCCGGCGCTCCGGGTCGACTTATCTAGTCCCCCTGTGAAGGGCGCGCTTGTCTTCGTTTGTAGGGAACACGAATAAGGACCGATTGTACCCTCCTATATTTAAAAACAGAATATAAATACTTCAACTACGTAAAGTTATGAATAAGTGTAACTAATCCATAGTGATTGAAATCTGCTGAAACTACATTTACGAAATTAAATTATAATTTTAATTTATAATATTTAGTTTTAGCAACAACTATTATAGTTCCATAATTAAAAACAAAAGTAAGCATTAGATTTTTTAAACTTATATTTAAAGATTTTTTTATATCAAATTTCAATCAATTAATTTAAAATATAAAACCACGCCCCATAGTATAAAATATTTGACAATAATGTACATATGTTTGCATAGGTATTGCTCTAGTCCAGATTTATGCACAAAGTGTTATTATTTACACCTTTGAAATCTTCAATTACAACTAGGTCATTCTGTAAATAAGATTTTCAATTAATTGTATAGCATAACAGTAATATTCTATAGTTATATAGAATAGTTAATAGAGTAGTTTATTAAAAAGAGTGAAATAAAATTGTTTTATTAAGTTTAATGGTTTTATTTTACCTTAAAATAGAATACAATAGCAGACTTTCATTGGTATATAAAAATTGCAGTCCATTAGAGCTACTACTCCACCAAATCAATAAGGCACATGACAGGAATGTCCGTACCCCACCCCACCTTCCCCCGCGCTGCCTATGGGAAGCCTATGAGAAGGTGAGGTGGCACAGGGAGGTGAGGGATGAAGCAAGCAATACCTATCATGTGACTTGTTTTGGTGGAGTAGAATTACTTTTGACTGTATTGCAAATAGTTTTATGTAATTATTTTTACTACTATATTTATACAAGACAAAAATGATGTACAATGTGTTTATACCTTGGCCTTCATCTCACCTCTACAGAACACTCCGAAATTGGTGATCGATTTAATGACAACCCAAAAATTCAATGAAGCATTTTGAGGATGCAGGCCTTTACTGTTGGCTGAATAAACAAATTAAGTCTTACTCGTACCTTACTAACTATGCAAGCTAAGGAATGAGCTCACAATTTGTCTGCGAAAAAATCCGAAATAACAAACTCTATCTTACGAACTAAAGTGGCTGACATATCTCGACGAGTCAGTAAACTGAAGTGGCAATCAATGGGCTAAATCCTAGCAGTCAGTGGGCTGGTACTTGGAGAAGGTGTAACTGTTGGGGCATAAGAGTTCTCGAATGTCGACCACGTACCGGCAAACGTGTAACGGGCCATCTCCCTACTAAATGGACCGATGATCTGAGGTCGTGGGGAGTTACTGGATGTAAGATCCAGTCATTGTGCCATACCATGGGACAGGCCTATGTTAAGCAGTGAACGATTCCCGGCTTGATGATTTTAAGGATGATGGTTGGAAGCAATTCTCATCCTTGGATAATGAATCACTGACCGTGTCAGCTTTATTTTAGAAAATTGTTTTCTTTTCAGTCATTCGTATTCGTAATCTGGGCAGGTTTCCGCAACTCGACGTCAGATGTATTTTGCGTGTTCTTTTCAGTCATTTAAAAAAAAAAAAGACAATTCAAAATATATATAACACTGGCACAGTATTTATCAGAAAATAAAACATTAAACAGCATCACTCCACGGTCACAAATATCTGACATTTTAATACTAAATGAAACTCTACTATCCTAACACACAAGTTTTAAAACTTTTAGTCCATTTAAATGTATTTTTCAATTATAAGAACATCACCACAACAAAGGACATGATTCTGTGAAGATATTATTCAAGTGTACAAGAGAGCACTGTCATGTTCTTATTTCAAAGACAGGCATGAACAAGCATTCATTTGAAATAAAATGATGTCAACCCTTTTTTATGTATGATGGGAATTGGACTTAACCTTCATCTCATCTGATGGTAAGTGACGATAAGTCAGTTGGATTCTAAGCGTGCGTACCCAGGAGCCTCAACCTTATGAGGCGCTGGCTCTGCTACCTTTCATACCGGAACGCAACTGTGCGATTAACACTGCTGTTTAGCGGCAGACTTAGATGACATGGTGGTAGCAAGCCAGGCGGACATAGAAAATGCCCTACCACCAACCAAATCAAGTACCTACAAGTACCCCCACTTGGAATCGAACCTGGGACCTCCGGATTGTGAATCCAACATTTATCCATTAGGCCACAGAGGCAATTTTTTTTTCAAAGCCATAAATTTGTTCATCATTTTTATTATTTTGTTCTTCTATCAGATTTGCTAATAATGATCAAGACCTTTTAGCTTTTAACAAATAAGAATGAAGAAAAGAATACTGAACTGCCATAAAATATTTGCCTCTTAAGTAAGAACAGGACAGTTTCACTTAATAATATTTACATAGAATCATGTCCAATGTTAATTTATTGCTAATGTCTTCTAAAGCCATACTTCTTTCGCTCGTAGAAGAGGTCAGTTTTAGAACTGCCTAAGTTCACAATCTTTGGACAACCGTCTCTCTGAAACAAACAGAAATTAATTTACAAATGGAACTCAATATACTTTCAAATGTAAAATATGTATTCAATGGAAAATATAGATGAACCTACCCCGATAAAGTTTTACTTCAACTGTCATCCTGTGTATAGCTAAACTATGGAATACCCTACCAGTTTCTATCATAATTGGCTGCATGAATCCACTGAACTTCTGATAGACATGAGCCTTGCTCATGAACCACCACATTTTACTTTCTGTGAAGGATTTTGCTATAATCACTACACTGGACAGGTAGATTGGTGATCACAGTAAGATGTTGTTAGGTAGGTAAATAATGCTGACCATCTCTTGAATGGTTTTCCCTAGATCACCTTTTGTGACATCCGTTACATATTGGGGTGCTCTTATTCTAAAGCTTAGACTACATTTTTTTACAAATCTAACCAGTTTCGTCATTTCTTGAAATCTATATGGGAGTTTTCGAACAAAGAGTAAATAAATAGCTCCAATATCCAATATAGGTAAGAAAAAACATGTAGATTTGTTGTGTTTTGTGAGAGTGAATGTAGAGTGTTTTGTCATCTAGGGATAGTTATTATCGAAAATAGTACACACATATTCTGTACATGTGCAAAATTCCAGAGAGCTAATTTCAGGGGGGCAACATAGCGTGCGAGAACTGTACCTTGCATGTGCCTCATGGTTGTTGCAAAACAGGCTAAAATGTTTTGCTGCAGTACTGTCAATATTTTTGGTTGCCTTTCGGGGCTACATAGACACAACCAATCATAACGAAATTTGGCACCCATAGAGTCATTAGCGTGGAGGAGGATATATGCTACTTTTTATACAAGTGTTTCCATGAGATAGCTTTCAAAGTCCACACAGTCGAAGTCACGGGCATAAGCTAGTGACAATATACTTATATTATACTTACATCCTTTTCCTGTATAGTGCATTCTTTACAATAGTAAGCGTCCGAGACACCCGGCCCGCCGCATATTACACATCTCCCTTGATACGACCCGTAGTTACACTCATCGCAGATACGGACTAGCGTGCAGGGACGCACGTACGAATCGCAAATCACACATTTTCCGTCGCATTTTTCGCATAAACGACCGATAGCTGTGAATAGAGAAGTATAATGAAAATTGCAGTTTGAAGATTAGGGTTTCATTTTCTATTAAATGCTGTACTCGCTTACCTACGCCTGGCTGTTTTCGACAGAAGATAAGATCTGGATGATGTTTAGCCATGTCGACCGTGTATTTTCACAGATATTTATATTATAAACGCAAACCAAACCAATACTATAACCTCTCCAACAAACAACAACGCTGCAAGTGGCTCCAACAATGAACGAAGCTTTTTTCTTCATACTTTGATTTGACGTATAGATTTTTTAAAAACTGTCTTGATTGAGTTGTAATGAACGCATCTTTTAGCGTTTACGTTTAAAAACAACATTAAGAAAAAAAATCATTTCCTGAATATTTTAATGGTAAAAATTAATTAATATTTTGATAGGTTTAGCAAGATATTTTAGAAGATAGTGTTTTTGTGTTAGAACACAGAGTGTCAGAAAAATATGAGTCTTGCCGACACAAAATTAGAGTAATACTTATTTCTGATTTTGATGTCCCATCTTAAATTTTTAAACGACTTTTCTACTGTCTTTCGTAGTTTGACGTGCGTGTTGTGGTTTGACGTATTTGCTCACATGTTCATTGTTTTTTCTATTCGTTGTATTTTTGGGAGAATATATATAGTGATCAGTGGCGAATGAAAAAATGACTGCAGAAATGGGAAGTAGTGATGAGGACACTCATAAATCTGAAGAACAGATAGAAGAAGTTAAAAATGATATTGAGGAAGAGGAAACAGTATCATTTAAAGATTTGGTAAGTTATATCTCTCCAGTCTTCATTAGTCCCAGGAAATGACTACATATTACTATACAACCTATTTCAAATGATGAAAATTAATCTAAGCACATCAAAACCCATTTATTGTTCAAATAATATTCTTTCGTACCAAAATTAACATGCTTTTAGGTTATGTTACTACTCCCAAATCTTAACATGAAACATCGTCTTTCTCAGGGTGTAGTCGATGTTCTATGCGAAGCATGTGGAGAACTAAAATGGAAAAATCCGTCAAAAATTCAAAAGGAAGCAATACCATTAGCTCTTCAAGGAAAAGACATAATAGGCCTAGCGGAGACCGGGTCAGGTAAAACCGGAGCGTTCGCGCTGCCGATCCTTCAGGCGCTGTTAGAGAATCCTCAGAGATACTTCGCACTCATACTCACACCTACCAGAGAGTTGGCTTTTCAGATTTCTGAGCAATTTGAAGCTCTTGGTAAGAAAAACATTTTTTGATATATTTTTAAAATATCAACTACTAAAAAACTATTAATCATTTCATTAATTTAAAAAGCATTACAAACAATATAAAAACAATATAAAAATCGTGTCATAAAATATTCATTTTTAAAAAATTTCAACTTTTACAAGTTTCCATACATTTTCTAGGTTTTTTATTAGCCTTTATGGCAGTTTCTACATCTTTTTAAAGTTGTAATATCTTATAAATTAACAAAATAACTGTATGGGCACACTTGCCATTTCTACTGTAACAGAACACAATCTAACCATTAAAAAACAATTTAGATCATTGCCCTTGACTTCCACAGGAGCCAGTATAGGGGTAAAATGCGCCGTAATAGTTGGAGGCATGGACATGGTAGCCCAGTCACTTACACTGTCCAAAAAACCCCACATCATCATAGCAACCCCAGGTCGACTAGTTGATCACCTGGAAAACACCAAAGGCTTTAACCTCAAAGCACTAAAATACCTTGTCATGGATGAAGCTGATCGCATTTTAAACATGGATTTCGAAGTAGAAGTTGATAAAATACTGAGGGTTATACCTAGAGAGAGGCGTACATATCTTTTCTCCGCAACAATGACGAAAAAGGTTCAGAAGCTACAGAGAGCGTCCTTGCAGGATCCTGTAAAAGTTGAGGTTTCCACTAAATATCAGACGGTTGAGAAACTTCAGCAGTACTATGTGTTTATTCCTGTTAAATATAAGGTAAGGTTTTATTATAAACATCACAGTATAAGACAGTAAAAAATGCACTGTGTTGCTTTGAAATGTATAATGGCTGTTAAATGTTAAGATCACTAAGCTCTGATTGTATCCCTTAATGAATACCTGCTAATTAGAACTTTCAAAATTAATATGGCATTTAAGTTTATTCTATTGCTTCTCTGTATAATAAGCTAATTAAAATGTTAGCTGTATACACTTTTATGTGAATTTCAAGACATGATGATTTTAAAACGTGTTGTTCTCCTTTCAGGATGTATACCTAGTGCATATACTGAATGAGATGTCTGGTAACTCATTCATAGTTTTCGTATCGACTTGTGCCAACGCACTGCGTTGCGCCCTGCTCCTGCGCAACCTGGGGCTGGCTGCGGTGCCTCTGCACGGACAGATGTCACAAAACAAGCGATTGGCAGCTCTTAACAAGTTCAAGTGCAAAAGTAGGAGCGTATTGATTTGTACGGATGTTGCGTCTAGGTTAGTATTATTTACTGACCATTGATCTCTGTTATTACTTGTATAATTCATAAGAGCTCCCATATGTTCACTATTGATGAAGACCCACAAGTTGCAATATTGTTAATCTGTGGATTGTACTTGCAGAGGTCTCGATATTCCTCATGTGGATGTGGTCATAAATCTGGACATACCGCTGCACAGCAAGGACTACATCCACCGTGTGGGGCGCACGGCGCGCGCCGGACGTGCGGGGAAGGCTATCACCTTTGTCTCACAGGTATTTTACATGATACACAGGGCAAGTTTACTTACTGAGGAGTGACACAGGCTACTATTTACCTCAGCGAAGTATTACCGTGGGCTAATTTCTAAAATAATAAGTTAAAAGTCAGTCTGCTTTAAGTATTAATTTGTAAAGTATTTGTTTTTTAAGGTTATGAATGTCAGATGAAAAAACAGAACCCTTATAATTTCATCTGTGTTCGTCTGTCCCTCTGTCGCAGTTGATTATCTCAGCAAGTACTGTTGCTATGGATTTAGAAACAGTTATCGCTGCAAAAAATTGATGAATTGTTTGTATTTAAAAAGAGGTAGAAATTTCAAAGGAGGCACAAGGTCAAGTGTGATTTATGAAAGGGCTTTCTTTTAACATATATATGTGTTGTGTATTTAAAATATTTGTCTATATGTCAGTATGATGTGGAGCTGTACCAGCGCATCGAGCAGCTGATCGGCAAGCAGCTGCCTCTCTACAAGACGGAGGAGAGCGAAGTGATGGTGTTGCAGGAGAGAGTGGCGGAGGCGCAGAGGCTCACTAAAATCGTAAGTATTAGCAGCGGCCGGCAAAAGTTGTATGAAAAATGGAATGATCGTTTACTATGAAACATTGCAACCAAGGAGGTCAGTTAGGGTAAAAGTTTTATTTAAATTTCGAACTGGCTTGCTATATAGTAATAGAAATGGAACACTACATAGAAAAGAGACAGATGGTTTAGTCATTTTGCAACTATGTTAACACTGGCAAGTGCTAAGGTCGCTTAAGGTGTAATAAAGGTCTTCTACTGGTATGAAAGGCAGAATATCTAGAGTATGATTGGATTGAGGCTTCTGAGTGCGCACGCTTACCATCCATCAGTTTTGTCGTCACCATCAGATAAGATGAAGGCCAAATGCAAAACCCGTTATGCATAAAAAACTTACATAATTTCGTACTAGTTTTCCTTCGTTATAAATTTATAATAGTCGAAAACTTATTTATATATAATGTTTAATTTAGAAAATAAGCCATGAATGATTTCTCGTAGGTGCGTCTATGCATGTTATTTTTGATCTAAATACAGTTACATAGGGCTTACAATAGTTTACATTTGCCTTTATCTCACCTGATGGTAAATTACGATAAGCTACCTTCCATACCGAAACACCATAGTGCTATTAACACTGCTGCTTCGTGGTAGACTTATTTGATTGTCGACCCCTAATGTCATATACGTACATTTTGATATATTTGAGAACTATGAGAGAAATGTTAGCCTAGCCTACCACTATTACGCGAGCGAGGTTTGGTTGACTTGGCAATCTTCGTAATAATTCTTTAATTTAGATAAAATTGCATTTCTGATAAGGACAGACCTCTAGTCAACGATATACTCGTATGTACAGTTGAGTACAAAAATATGTATCCACTTTTGAACCATGTCTCATTCACCCCTTCTTGTTCCTATGTAGAGGAAATGTCAATTAAAGGTGAATAGGTAAATTGTCACTATTTTGTAGCGCGATGCCTTATCGTCCTTAGTTAACTTTCCAATAATTTCACACAATCGGTAGCACCATGCCAACTCTTTGGAGTTATATCGCACTTTGCTACCTTTGTAAAAATTGAAATAAGCATTATTGTGCTAAGTCAATATATGGTTGTCTTCTTATGGTTCAAAAGTTGAAACACATTTTTGTACTCGAATGTACTTACTATGTACCACATGCTAGTTATTTTATATACAATCACAACATCGACAATCTTTATCCGTTTGGATATGGAACCCTATTACATAAACTTACTTTTGTGTGTCCATTCTTCTCAGGAAATGAAGGAGCTAGAAGACAAGAAGGGCGGCAAGGGCAAGCGTCGCGCAGCCGACTCCGATGACGACACCGAAGAGGCGGCCGGCGTGCGCAGGCGCATCAAGGGGAAGGGAAAGCCCGTTAAACATGGCGGCAAGAAGAGACGATAACTGTCTTCTCCATTACACTTTAATCAATATAAGCCTTTTATCGTATACAGTGTTTTCAATTTTACCGTGTGGTATCGGCTATGAATTTTCCTTCCCACGTCTCCATGTGAAATAGCCACTGTATAATTTTCCTTCCCATTCCTCCATGTGAAATAGCCACTGTATAATTTTCCTTCCCATTCCTCCATGTGGAATAGCCACTATATAATTTTCCTTCCTATTCCTTCATGTGGAATAGCCACTGTATAATTTCCCTTCCCATTTCTCCATATGGAATAGCAACTATATGAGGCATCTAGCATAATTTTGTTCTCAAATGTGGTGGTAGGCGGCGTTCCCTGCCTACGCCGAAGGGGACAATATTTGTGAATGTAAGTAATTCGATGTGTATCTATTTTGATTTAGTATTAGGCCTACATTATGATGATTATAACAAGAAAATAGCTCACAGAATTAGAGTGGACGCGGCGATCGTTTTAAATCAAATGACTGTCTTTTTTTGTCATTCAATTTACAATCGACTTTATCTTCTGACGATTCAGACCTACCAACAACGATGCGGTTTTTTTATATCTAATACTTTCCAGGCAAAGGGAATGAATGCTGATTGGCCCGTTCAAATTCGCGCCGTGTTATTGTTATCATTGGTGTAGCTCTACTAATAGACTAATAATTTTTTTAGCACAATCCGACGAAAAGCACATGAAGCTTGTATCCAACTTGTATCGATAGAAAATATTTTTTTAAGTGTTATATTCCTATAAGACAACGTTCAAATGCAATGAAAAACTAAATATAACAAGTATTTAGCTATTCGAGGAGCTATTATTTTCGCAATTTTTGAGACTTTAAATTATTGCCAAATCTAAATAAAAAAATTAAAATTATCACGCATTTTGGGGGAATTTCTTTTGATGTCTGTTATGGAATAAAATACAATTCCAATCTACTTTAGTGTGATAAGTAGGATGGGTTTGATAGTTCGCTATCCCACCCCACGACCGGGGGCCTTATCGTCTAACTCCAACACCTATCGCGATACCTTTGAAAGGTATCGGGATCGCGATCGGGATTGCGACTCTTAAATGGTATCGTCTAACATTCTTAATCACAATCGCTTTCGGAACGAATGAAATCGGCGCTTGTTGTCGTTGTGATTTTTCATTATCCTTAGCAGGAAAGGCAATGGTCTTTAAATCTTACAGCCAGTTGTTTAGATGTCTTAAAAGGCAACGATCATTAAATCTTACAGCCAATTCTTTAGTTACCTTAACAGGCAATGGTCCTTAAATCTTACAGCCACTTCTTTAGTTATCTTAAAATATTTTTATCGCTGGTTTTGGTATCTTTTTTTACAAAAATTGCTAAGGTTTCATTTCATCTAATAACTAAGATAGCCTTGGTACCACCAGTGGAGTAGAAAGTTCATTTCCAAAGTATATATAATATAAATTATATACAAATATTATATTGTGGGTTCTCATCCATTCACACATAGCACAGTAAACAAGCAGCACAAATTATTATTTATTTTCTACACAACAGTAGTCACCTACAGTCACCCATCATATGTAGCTAATTTTGAAGAGATACCATAATTCTCGAAATTAATACAAAATAATTATTTACGTACGTAACGTATATTATCTTGTTGATTTTATTACTTATTTAGGCAAATAATAAAAACAATCTGAAATCACTGAGAGTTATAAAATAATAAAACATCAATTTATTATATTGTGCGGCTGAATTTCTTCTTCTACGCGAGCTATCAAAATAGTTCTTGCTGCTAATTCAATTGATAGAACGACATTAAAACTAAATCAATCATTATAGTTATAAAACAATGATAAACTTGCGAGAAACATTTGAAAGATTCGAGGCTAGTGTTGAATCTTTCATTTGAAACTTGAGAGTCGCTTTGAAAGCAATTTCTAGTTGTCAAAAAGTTACACGGTACCAATTTTATGTCAAAATTACGATTTCGTTCATTCATAATCTTTCAAACTCATGATTAATCGCTATACCTTTCAATGACATTTAGCAGTCGCGTTTGAGCGGTGTGAAGTTCGTGAATCATCTTCAAACGTCAAATTCAAAGGGATCGTGATCGGTGTTGGAGTTACACGATAAGGCCGCGGGGCTCTGCAGTGAGCGACGTGCCTTATTGAGCGTTAAAGAAACGGGGATGCGATGTTCTTCTGACAACAGAATGTGCGTTATTCGTTGCCATTGAATATCTTTGTTGTTCATTCTAATATAATATCGAAAAGCTATTAAGAATCAATGAAGAAACTTAAGACCCACCCTTAAAAGTGACTCTTATAAGAATCAGGAATCATTGAGATTCACAAACAAACAAATGTTTAAATGCTTTCTTACAGTTTATTCTACAATAAAACAGTCATTTCTTTCAATAGAAAAGAAAAATAAATAAGAAAAAATGAAATGCGAAAAACGCACCGCGCCCCAACAACGCGGCCCGGCGCCATCCAAACGAGTCGCACTTAAAGCTAAGCGTATGAAGAAATCACAACATGTTTAAAATTTTTAATCATTATTTATTATTTCTATACAAATAGAACTGTACAGATAATTTTTTAAATTATTTACCACATTTCATCTGTTCTCACACTAAGACTTTTTACAAAAGTGAAAACTTTTAACATCAGCTCACGGAATAATCGAGATCACGTCCCGTAGCCTGCCGGCGCGCGGCACGGCTCGCGGCACGGCGCGCGGCCTAGCCCGGAGCGAGGCTGTGCAACAATTCTGGACCATCTTTGTACAAAAACGCATACAACTATCTGTTACATATACAATGGAAAAACTTACATTTGCAACATTATTTTTAATACCGTCTGGCAGTATGATAATTGCGTTTCGAACTTAACCGTTGGCAATATACTCTTTCACCCCTAAATCTACGATATTTGGTATCATCTAACAGTATGTCAGCAAGCAGCGACTGTTTCTGTATGAACAACGAAATATGTGATGTACACTCAACTATTACTAGCTATTTTTGTCTCTATAAAAACTTAGCTAATAATGCTTCATCTTAAGGCAATATGTGAACCATCAGTAAGTACAGGTTTTATTATTATAATTAACAATGTGGCAGTGTTGCTCCATCCTTAAATAAAAAAATTACTTTTTGTTCAAATTAAATGCTTAGCTCTAGTAAAGATTCCAATTTGTTGTAAGACTCTTAAGGTAATCTAGCTTTTAAAATAAAGCCGTCTTAATTATCTTAAGGATACATCCAACTTTGAATAAAGTAACCATTTTAGGACCACAACACCCAACATGAACGAAACGCATTAATCAAGTTGAGGTGAAAAAGTGTATTACAAAGTATTTATAATGAAGTCACAAAGGGAAATTTTATAATAGCTATGTTCGTGCTGTGTTGACATAGCCATAGTCAACTTAAAAATGTGCAATGGATAGAATCAAAGTATCATGTCCGCTATGGCTTGAGGTGGGGCTATAAATGTATGTCTTTATTATATCGAACTTCTCTTACCATCACTAGAGATAAAAAGCAAGTCCACAAAATAATAATCTCATTCATATCATCCTCATTCACTTAATTGACGGACTTGCTTCTATTTGAGCAGCTGACAAATCACAAAAGTGTTATTTGATCACATTTTCTTAGTAAACTAGACTTTATCAACACAGTTTTTGGTCTAACAGTCGCATATCACATAATTTCAACACTGAAGTGACTTATGCAATTCTATTGAAAGCTTCGGATATACTGACCATCAAAATAGTAACTTTATTTTGCTTTAGGGAAGCGCAAACCAGTTCAATAGATCATGCTCCGGATTTAATCAAAATAATTAATTGTAATTTATGTAATTAACATTGACATAGTTGTTGAGTAAGATCTATTGGTATTATGTTCACGTGGTATGCGAAAGTCAGTTCTCAAATTAAACAATTTCAATCTATTTCCAATGAGGTTCACTATACAAAAGTTTAAAAAATTACCCAGAGCATCCTTGGAGGTCGACTTCAGCACATTGTGACTTTTACTTACTTTAGTAGGCACGCGTATGCGTTGAGATACTAAGACTAGCGTTATATTCTAATAGATAGTCTGAATATTACTTTTTTATAACTATATTTTCTAGTAATACATACATAACATTTCTTATCGTTCATTTTTAAATTTCATAGTAAAGAGTAATATTCAGACAGATGATGGTTTAATGTTAAGTGGACGAAAGGACAAAATTTGTAATTATAAACATAAATATACAGATAAAACAATTAGGCAACATCAATATAATTTTATTTGTCATAAATTATTCACATTTAAAATCTATTCACATCCAATAAATAATGTTTTCTACAGTATAACTTTTTCTGTTTTGCATGAAAAAGAAATTTTATTTGTTTTAATTGCTTTAACATATTTTTAGAAGGGATTTTTTTGGTGGGATATGTCTAAATCTAAATTTAGAAATCAATGTCATGCATAAATGAACATTTATACTATAGATGGAAATGGGAAACATTTCCACGGTGTAACCAGCTATTTAATTTTTATATAAAAGCAGCTAAACACAAATATAGAAACACTGCAAAATCATTACCAAATAAATAATTTCCTACGACTGTGCTCTCACATTCAATTTAAAGAATGTTGTCCTATAGTCCACTTCAATACGACAACTATAAAACGGTCGCTCCTCTACGATCAAAAGAGCTAGAGGTCTAAGGAATACCTAAAGCGGCCGCTTCAAAGTTGTCGCTACCTCCAAGCATGACCCGGGTTGCCTACATCAATATCACATTGGCTTTTAATTATAACAAACCATATTTTAATGGCTGGACAATCGACATGGTGATAAAGAAGGTGAGAAAGCTAAAATACACCTAGTTTTAAGATGTAAGACAACAGCAAAACATTATATAAATTAAACATAGTTTTTGTCGTTAATTTCCGTTTTATAATTGAGCATTAAATATAAATAAAACCATGGCTTGATTATTTATAAACATTACAGTTTCTGTCTTTGCTATGAATTATCTTAAAGTTTGAAATTAATTAATCTCTCCATTTGGATTATGAAATCAAATTTATTACATTATTCTTGACCTAGGACTGCTGGAAGAAATTTCTTTTAGAAATGAGCTGTTCCTTTTGTATATATTTTTCTGTTTTTGTGTTATGTAATGTTTCTGTGTACAATAAACTGTTTAAATAAATAAATAAATTATTTTATTGTAGGCATTTACAGTGCCTTGCTGTATAATCAGTTTTGACCACTGACATCGATATACTGAGAATATATTTCCTTCTTTTTTCTGGCTTGGACTGAATTCTCACCTTATTCTCTCTCAACTTGTCGATTGCATTTACTATAGTAACGCATCACACGTATTCTTTCGCATACACGTCCAATCACTTCCTTACAAACAACCAACTGCCAGTTAGCATCATTTTAAATAATAACAACAGTTTTTTATGAACTTCGATGAGTCGAATTTGTTAATTTATTCAATCAAATCACAGATATTTGAACCGATTGTTCAATTAGCTTTATGAATACTGTGAAGTAATGGAATTGATGCGAAGTAATAACACTTTTCTGTATAAGTGAGAGCCTCGACGGCCTAGAGACACGCAATGCTCTTCCGATTCCAGGTTTTATTAAAAAAATGTACAGGTTTTTTCCCTGATTGAAGGATCGTTGTTTCGTTTGCAGATCTCAAGTGTCAGCGAGCTCCAAACTGTGAAAGACTTTGATATAAATCAAGTTTTATAGCATGTCTTTCAGGCAGTATGAGTTTGACCGCTACACATTTGAGGTCACCAAAAAATTCAAACAAATCCTTGCCATCGAAATCAGAAGCACGATTGTATGCAACAGATGTCGTTTACTGTCTTTAGGGAATGCTGAACCAGAAGAGCGGACTCCGTGAATCACAATCCAGCCACTCAGAACACAAGTAACTCAACCAGCGTATACATACCGTACCGCCTCGCTCCTACAGGAACTAAAGAACCGGACCCGCTCCACAACGAGCCACACCGTTTTATAAAGTCACATAAACATGATTTCCCGGATTCACTTCACATAATAATGTCCAAAACCATTGCACTTCACGAACAGCGGCCGGCCGCCGCTAGCCGCACTACACACTCCTCTCAGTTCAAGTCCCGATCCTCTAAGTACTTATATTCGAACGTGAAGCCCTCTTTCTTTCTCTGGCCCCACTTCTCGTAGTCAAAGTAGATGTATGTGCCCTGTTGAACAAACAAATATAGTTTAGCAGAGTATAAATACAACAATTTGGCTAATAGCATAGACATTTCAATCTACACCATCTAAAAGCTAAGTATGAATCCACTGTGAATTACCAAAACTATTATATGATGAAAATAGAATCAAACGAATATAGAAATTCGAGAGTGAGTTTATTTCATTATCAATCATGATGAAATTTGGTACAAATGTAGCCTATGGCATGTAGAATGATTTATACATCAACATCACAATCAGCTACATAAGTCCACTGTTGGAGATGAACCTTGCTAGATCACTATGTCGGACTTTCCATGATTTGAGGATTCTGTTGTTAGATGCTGTTGACCATCTCCTGTCTCACTCAGTCCGCTAAGTGGCTGCTGTGCGTGGGATATCACAAACGAAATCACGGGATAAAAACGGCCAAGTGCGAGTTGGGACTCGCGCACCGAGATTAACCTACACAATATGGATAGCTAAAATACGGAAAATCATAAATAATATGCACCTAAGAATCCTCTAACAAATGCTCCTAAACACCATTATCGATTTAGTTTTGCTACTCGTCACTAGATGGCTTTACGAATACTTTAAAAAGCACGTCTAAAAAAACTCGATTGTCTGCCTCCTTAAATATATATTTTTAATTTGTTGTTATAGCGGCAGCAGAAATACATCATCATTTGTCTATCACAGTTAATGAGATACAGCCTGGTGACAGACGGACGGTCAGCGGAGTCTTAGTAATAGGGTGCCGTTGGTTACCTTTATAAACTAGTAAATGAATGTAAAGCTTCTGCCCGCGGCTTCGCCCGCGTGGACTTTAGGTTTTATCCCGTGAGAACTACGTCATAACAAACCCTTAAAACCCTTTTTTCGCATTAAAAAGTAGCCTATGTCCTTTCTCAGGGTCTAAAGATTGCCTGTGCCAAATTTCATCAAAATCGATTGAGAGGTTTAAGCGGGAAAGCGTAACAGACAGACAGAGTTACTTTCGCATTTATAATATTAGTAGGGATAAATGAATGTAACAACCAATCACCTGTTCATACTCCTCATTGATGACTTTGGGTTCCTCATGCCTTTGGAACCACATCATGTACTTCGTATGGAAGCGCCAGCTCTGCTTCTTGAGCGCCTTGGCGGCAAGGTACTGCGCCTTCGTGCCCTCCATGTAGTAGAACACGAAGAACAGCGTCTCTGTAGATAGTCGCTGAAAGAACTCCACCGAGTCCGAGTGGGGGAGCATAACCTAAAACGAAAAGTAAGGCGTTTCAAGACTTGGCAAGCATCATAAATGGCTCGAATAATTCGTCAGTAAACAAGGCACCTTATCACACCTTGCTGAGACGAGTCCATTTTAGCAACACACTACAACACAAACAAATTTTATGTACATATGTTATATAGCTTTAATTTTTGTTTATCAGTTGTAAGTATTTTTGTTTTTGTTTAAATTAGTTTTGTTTTAATAGATTTCTTAATGTGTTTTTTCTATGTGTATTGGGTTGTGTGTGTTATTAAATAAAGTTGTGTCTATGTCTATGACTTACCATCAGGTACGATGAAGGTAAGGGCAAACACATCATACACTCTTCAAAAAAAAGTGCGCGTGCGCTCCGAGTCGGAGGGGTGCGTCATTTTGATTTTTTTAAGTGATCACGTCACAATATACTACATTATCTACTTGGTTGTTGTAGGCATATGTTCCTGGGCAGGTATGTGCGCGTGCGCTCCGAGTCGGAGGGGTGCGCCATTTTGATTTTTTTAAGTGATCACGTCACAATGTACTACATTATCTACTTGGTTGTTGTAGGCATATGTTCCTGGGCAGGTATGTGCGCGTGCGCTCAGAGTCGGAGGGGTGCGGCATGTGGTAGTTGTTAAGCGATGACGTCACAATGAACTACACTATCTACCTGGTTGTAGTAGGAGGGGGTCTGGCATATGTTCCTGGGCAGGTATGTGCGCGTGCGCTCAGAGTCGGAGGGGTGCGGCATGTGGTAGTTGTTAAGCGATGACGTCACAATGAACTACACTATCTACCTGGTTGTAGTATGAGGGGGTCTGGCATATGTTCCTGGGCAGGTATGTGCGCGTGCGCTCAGAGTCGGAGGGGTGCGGCATGTGGTAGTTGTTAAGCGATGACGTCACAATGAACTACACTATCTACCTGGTTGTAGTATGAGGGGGTCTGGCATATGTTCCTGGGCAGGTATGTGCGCGTGCGCTCAGAGTCGGAGGGGTGCGGCATGTGGTAGTTGTTAAGCGATGGCGTCACAATGAACTACACTATCTACCTGGTTGTAGTAGGTGGGGGTCTGGCATATGTTCCTGGGCAGGTATGTGCGCGTGCGCTCAGAGTCGGAGGGGTGCGGCATGTGGTAGTTGTTAAGCGATGACGTCACAATGAACTACACTATCTACCTGGTTGTAGTAGGTGGGGGTCTGGCATATGTTCCTGGGCAGGTATGTGCGCGTGCGCTCAGAGTCGGAGGGGTGCGGCATGTGGTAGTTGTTAAGCGATGACGTCACAATGAACTACACTATCTACCTGGTTGTAGTAGGTGGGGGTCTGGCATATGTTCCTGGGCAGGTATGTGCGCGTGCGCTCAGAGTCGGAGGGGTGCGGCATGTGGTAGTTGTTAAGCGATGACGTCACAATGAACTACACTATCTACCTGGTTGTAGTAGGAGGGGGTCTGGCATATGTTCCTGGGCAGGTATGTGCGCGTGCGCTCAGAGTCGGAGGGGTGCGGCATGTGGTAGTTGTTAAGCGATGACGTCACAATGAACTACACTATCTACCTGGTTGTAGTATGAGGGGGTCTGGCATATGTTCCTGGGCAGGTATGTGCGCGTGCGCTCAGAGTCGGAGGGGTGCGGCATGTGGTAGTTGTTAAGCGATGACGTCACAATGAACTACACTATCTACCTGGTTGTAGTAGGAGGGGGTCTGGCATATGTTCCTGGGCAGGTATGTGCGCGTGCGCTCCGAGTCGGAGGGGTGCGGCATATGGTAGTAGGCAGACTCCAAGAGCTGGAACTGTAGCTGGTGCTCCTGAAACATACCATACAATTGGCACTATTACCGTTGAGTTTTTTTTAAAATGCAATCCGCGAATGTATGGAGCCTCGGCCGGGACTTGTTCCTTTCAGAATACTAAATTTCTGTTACAATAATCTTCGGATTTAATAAATAATTACCTAAAAATAGGATATGGAATTATAGTGTCGCGAAATGAGTATCATTAACATACAATTATATAGTTAGCTACAATAGTCTGGCTGACGTTTTGAACAATAATCGAAAACAAGTAAATGCGTTCAAAAAGAACTGGAAACCGGTTTCAATTGCCCTAAAAGTCTAATTTAGTCTCTAGGTCCAGTTTTGACAACGGCATCCATGAGTAAACGATTTAAATCTTAAATTTGCCGTAGTAAAAGTTCTTTTACGGGCAATTGAAATCGGTTTCCAGTTCTTTTTGAACGCATTTACTTGTTTAAAGTCGGTTGAAAAAGTGGCTTGAGTCAATCCTTCCATCGATGCGCGTAGTGCGTTCTGGTAAGGTTAATATACTAAATAACAAACTAGATTATAATAATGTACGAGTTGATAACTTTTTTTAGTTAACTGTATATTTCTGAAATAAAATGACTTAGGTATAGCTAAAGTTGTAAGCGGATAAAACTATGATAATATAATATGATACTGACTGCACTGAGTGGATTGGGCCCGATGGGCGCGACGCCGAGTAGCGGGGGAATGTGCGCCTGCGCTAACACCACCGCTCGTCTGGTCGCGCTCTGGAAACACACAGCACATACTTCACATTAAACAACACTGAAAAACCCGGCCATGTGCGTACCTAACATACTGAAAATCATAAATAAATAGGGCAGGAAATATAATTATTTATTTTTACCTCAGACAAAATCCATATTTTTGTTAATAAATAAAATAAAGTCAATTTTTTATATCAATATGCACCGAAAAATGCTCTAACGTAAGTACGTAACGTAAGTAAAAATGTAAGTACGATTGAAAAACAAACTCAACTTTGCAGTTGGAATACATACGTCCGATCACTGCTTTAACCCCAAATGTAAGTTTGTAGTAGTAACTAAGCGATTTTAATATGATGTAATTACCCAATTGCGCCACAGGAGGGTTATGTTTTTTGAGAGTATGTATGCATAATTGCTTGGCACGCTCTGCGGCCTTTAAATTCGTATTGCGAGAGTGACACTGGGTATATAAAAATCGGGTTTAAAAAAATTCCTTTACATTAACTTGTATAAAACTTTGAGACAGACAGACGGACAACTAAACGATCCTATACAGGTACATCAACAAATGTACATCTCGAAAAGTACTAGATTACGATTACGATCGGTAAGTGTGGCGCGATCAACACGGATTCTTTTCTAGTAGGTGTGGTGGGGTCTTTATACCTGTCCCTGGTCTAGTCCCGCTCTGTTGATGACCTCCTGCGCCATGCTCTTGAGACTGGCGGTTCCCCCCGCCCCCGCGTCCGCACTGCCCTCCGCCCCGGCGCTCGCTCCGCTGCTCAGTGACGCTTTCTCAGTGGACGCGGCGCTGCTCGTGCTCAACGCGGGCGTGCTCGGCGCTGAACTCACTCGACCGCTGTAACGACAGCAATACAATAAGGTTTAACCGCATCCGTGGCCTGGCGCGTTTGGAATTACAATCCGGAGGTCCCGGGTTCGATTCCCTATAGGTACTCGGTTTTGTGCAAAGAGTATGTAACATACGTATACTACGATTATAGAGACGGGACTGCATACAGCGAAAATAAACCTACCAAATCTCAAACGGGGCAAAATGAACATTCATTCTCTACCATACATAATATAGGGACAGTGGCGACAACAATGCGCTAGTAGCGCCCCTTATGCTTTGCCATGTTGCATACAGTTTGTCGTGAACTAATTTGGAACTAAGTTGCGTCAGACTGGTTTGGTGGTATATTTTCTATGTCCGCCGTTCTTAGTGGCGCCGCCAAGCCAGCGCCTCATTAGGATGTGGCTTCTGTGTGAGCATTCCAACGGTAACGATAATATGGAAGCATTCTGAGCGGGTTCCCATTAAACAAGCAGATAAAGAGGTGTTTCAAGGTTCATCATCATACGGGAAACATCCACTGCTGGACAGTCCTCCATGGTATACCACATTGACCAGTCCAGAGCCACTTGCATCCAGCGACTCCCTGCGACTTATACTGCTAAAGCTGCAGCGGGAGACGAGAAGAGTTCCCAAAACTCAGGTTTACTCCTTCCTTGGGTATGATTCTCGTCTTCTCAGCTCTCACACCACAAAAGCACGAACCTAAGTAGTTTATAACCGCCTAATAAGACAATACAACAAAATTGTAAAAAACAAAGAGATCGATATTGATATTTTTGATGACGGCATTGATAAATTTAAAAACGCTGTTAAGCGTGCCTACACTTTGTAATTTGAGGCACATTTTTTTAAATGTTATTATTCAGATACATTTAGAACTGAATTTGTGTGTGTGTGTGTGTGTGCGCGTGCGTGTGTGTGTGTGTGTGCGCGTGCGTGTGTGTGTGTGTAATTGCTTTGTAATGATGCTTGCTGTGTTGGCAACCTATAAAATAAAGTGAAATATAATTTTTTTGAGGATATAAATAATAATAACTGACTTATTAACGACATGCTGTGGCGTGTGGTGCTGTTGCGTTTGCGTGGGACCGTTGACCGTGAGCGGGGACGGACTCGGCTCCGGCGCGGGCGCAGGCGCGGGCGGGATCTTCGCTGGTACCTGCAATATAAGAAACGCTAGGCAATTGTACACGGTCATTGATTAAATCTTCTTCATCTCAGTGAATGAGGTATTATGGAATTTAGTGGTCCAGGCCAAGGATCAATGATACATATATTAAATGAGGTAGTACCGTCGCGATCTGGGCGGGCGGCGGCGGTAGGTGGGTGGGGGGCGCGTGCTGCACCGGCGTGCTCGACACAGGCCCATTCTCCACTACTTCTGAAACCGACAAGTAATCTACCATAAATACACAATCAACATTAAGAACTTAATTATTCTATTTATATAAAAAAAAGAATTTTAGGATAAGTCAATTACAATATGAATAGAAAAAAAAATTATTTTGACATGCACACTTAACATAAACTAGCTTTTGCTAGCGACTTCGTCCGCGTGGATTTCAGAATGTATCCCACGGGAACGATCTGTTCGATCGGGATAAAAGTAGCTTATGTCCTTTTCCGGAACTTCAACTATCCCTATACAAAAAAATCAAGTCATACTGACCCTCCGTTACGTCTTGAAGGAAGGACCAAGAAGCTTGAAGAAAGAAGAAAAATGCCATTTTTATTCAAATTGTACAGCCTATTCAAGCATCACTATACATATTTACTACTTACCAGTCAGCAGAAATAAGACCTTCGGCCGCCTACGAAACCAGTTACGTGTGAAGAAAACATTTTCTTACTACGAAACTAGTTACGTACAACGACTTTTAGTATGAGTATTCTTTTTATGTACATAACGAAACTATCAAAAAACCATTTTCATATATGTATATACTAGCTTCTGCCGTGGGAACTGCTCGTTCGATCGGGATAAAATTGTAGCCTATGTCTTTCCTTGGCCTTTCAACTATCCATCTATAAAAATCAAGTCGTTTAAAACTTTCTGTTAGGTCGTGCATGCATGAAAAAATCATATTTTTTGTGAACCTATCCCATGTTTAACTAATTATTCTGCTATTCGGAAGCGAGACAAGTACAATAAATAAAAAACCATGAAAATCGGTCCAGCCGTTCTCGAGTTATAAGTGTTCAGACAAACCCAACTTTATTTTATATATCAAGAAGATTAAAAACAGAAGTAATAACACTGATTTATATGTCAAAGTAATATATATTAACGAGACTTCATCGAGTAAGGCAACCCTATAGGCTAGGCGAATATAATCACACTGAAGATATTTTTTATGCCTTTGTAATAAAAATTATTATTATTATTAAGATTCAGGTCTGTGGTGTAGTAAAAAAAGATAATATAATTTTTTATTTGAAATGAACAGTGTTTATGTCGCTTACAATGTTTTCCCCGCAAGGACATAACGGATGCGCGGGCGCATGTCGAGAGCCCCCACGTGCGCAATGACTCACGGAGCGCATGCAATGTCATTGACACGTTACTCGTGTACTACCGTTTATTCAGTTATTCGTTGTTATGACATTGCGCATGATAAATGATTACGTAACGCCTTGTGATAATTCGATAACGGTTTTATTTGCATATCTACCCAAAAATAACTGTTTTGAATATTAAAGGCATGGTTAATGTACATAGCGATGACATGCATGATTATATACATACGCCATGGTCCCAATATTGTTTATCCTTGCAAAACCTACTATTGGATTATGTAAATATATTTAGCTTTATGAATATATCGATGTGCGAATATAGAGGCAATATATGTCGATTTCAGTCGACGCGATGCGAATTTTTTCATGTAATAATGTGAGTGGCTTTCTGCTATATTTCATATTGTGCCAAAACTACAAAAAATTACATATTTGATAGTATAAATGCTTGGTTTAATGCTTATGAGATATTTAAACGCAATTTTCACAATTAATGTCTAATTCGGTGTTTCGCAACATAATATTAATCGATATGCCCTATGAAGAGATCAAATTTTTAGTCTACTCTTCCGATTTGGTTACTTTGCTGGATAATTTTATACCATTTTATGATTTAAACTTAAATACTTATATTGAATAAATTGCACAATAATAAGTGTAATAAAACCATTGCAAAAAGAATATATTGATGATTATGTTCAGTCAATATCACTTTGTTCATTATTTTATATAAGCGCATGGTACGATAATCTCAAAAACGAAACATATAAATAATTATTGTTTTAACTTTGAACATCAACAAATAATCAAAACTCAGTAGCAGTTGTTTTATGTCCAATGAGTTCGCACTTGGATTGAAGCATAGAGTGCTCATCTATAGGCGTCAATAAATAAAAAAACATATATTATATATCTTCAAGCGCGGCATAGGAATAAGCAACCAACCAACAACTCTTCGTTCAGAAAGCATTCACTCAGCCCATACAAACAAAACAAATTACATAACAAACATTGAACTTGACAATACAATGAAGTCGGTTAAACACTACGCAATTACATACCGAAAAGAAAACGTAGTCAAAACACACGCATGCACAGAAAAATCGTTCCGTTTCATCGTTTTACCATCGTCCATCTCTATCCTTTACTTCCGCGCGGTAACATTGTTTTTTTGTTTGTTTTTTTAATTATTATTTATTCCCCGAGCACAGGTTGTGATGGTATACAACGTGGCGTGTGACTGAAGTCATGTCATCTCTTTGGAGAGGCGCCAAAGATCCCGCGTAAAAATTGGCGCCAAGCCAGTCCGCCATAGTTCTATAATGACTCGATCGTTTCACTCCATTCATCGCTGATAACGACTCTTGTTTATTTTGTAAACAATATAGTACGTTATCGCTTACGAATACGATAAAAAAATCTTGTTTGTTTTTAAAAGCCTTATTGTGGTGTCATGTAAGATAAAAATATAATAATCGGTATTAGGTAGTTTATAGCATTTTCTCTAAGTATTGACTGATACTATCTACTAATATCTTGTGTATCGTTTTCATCTCTCGTAATCCCTTCTCATATCTTTGATCGAGTGAGCGAAGTGAAAATAGGGCAAATAGCTGTTCTCTGTGTTTGTATGTCTCTACAGGTCGCATTTCTCAACCGATCTGGACCAAACTTTGTGTATAGATAAAAAAATAAGCCGTCGGGGATTTTCGATCTGATCTGATATCCAATTTCGATGCGGTTTCTTATTATTTGAAAGTTTAGTAAAGTTATGGAGTAGAGACAATGCAAAAAAAGTCGAAAAAGACTACAAAGGGAGTTAAGTAAATTGATCACTTATAGATCGGCCCTTTACTAGATAGGGATTTATAGAGCACCTTGAACCATCTTCTCATCACAAAACTAGATGGCGCAACTATATGTTAGCGATAAATCTGAACTAGGTGCTATGTAAGCCTCAATTTCGAAGATATGTTAAGACCTGACTGGCTCTCTGCTCTTAGAATGCTAGATTTTCGTGGTCTTTGTTTATAAATGACATTGTGAAGACAATTTATAGCAGTTTTCAATGGAAATTATTGCGTTTGTATTTAAACTAATTGTGGTAAACCTAAATTGAGTGATACATTCGTAATGGCGTGATTTGTGATCTAGAGATGTTTGTTTACTGCTTACTTCAAGTATAAAAAAAATCATCAACCTACATGGTTCACTTCCCACAGACATTTCCATAAATATCGACTTGTTACGAGGCAATAAGGAGCAATTCAACACGTACAGCGCTGCGATACTAAATTTTTTATTTAATTTAATTTTAGAAAGAGAGATCTCTTTCTATCTCTTCTGCTTCCGAGTTAGTAAAACCACCCGGGGTGGCTAATCGGCAGGAGGTATTATCGCGGGTTGTGAATACCTAGTGTGCCATGAGTGGCTTGTCAGATTCATAACAATGGCGGAAGTTGTTGGTAAACGCGAATGTTGTTTTCATTAGATAAGGAACACGGAAACTGGCAGTTTATTAGAATGTAACTAGGTAGATTTTTAACAGGAAGCCAATATTTGGGAATAATCAGTTAGAGAAAGAGCGAACATCTGGTTTCATATTTAGAATTAAGTCACTCTACGGTCATAAAGCCATTTGAGGGAACTAATAGCAAGAGTGAAAGCGTCCATTTATGGTATAGTCCCGGCAAACAACTTGTAGTGGTAATAGTGGGGATGAGTTCGCGCATCCCGGATGACAGCGGGGCGCAAGGTGGGACTGTTCCACCAATCACGTGCCTCAACGCGTTCGAAATGACATTCCCGTCCCGAACCCCGCCAAAGAGACCCAAAATCTATTACTGCGCAATCAAGGTCATTGTTCAAGTTGTCTGCCGGGAACTACTGACAGCTACCACCTATCTCAAATGGTGATCACTAAGCTGTCATATGGTTATGGTAGTAATAGGAAGGTGGTATTTTAAGTAAACTATAGAAATCCTGCACTTCAAGTTGAAAATTAACCTAGTGTACCTTTTTGAAGTTATGTGGTATTTTGAGTATACATCTTATTTACCTTTAGATGACGAAAGTGTATACATAAAAAAAATTAATATTTGTTAGTAGCTACACCACCGGTCAAAAGTATTCTGGTCGTCATTAATATAGCAAAAATTTCTTCGCATATTAGATTGTTATTCATTTTGTAATTTGAATCTTAATATTATAATTTGATTCTCAAAATTGATATTTGTTTCTTAATATTAAAATTTGATTGTCGATATCGTAATTTGATTCTTAAACTAATTCATATTACAATTAGATTCTTAATATTGTTAGTAGCTTTAATGACAATATCATGCGCGTGAACAGTTTTAAGCGGTAGTGTATATGGTGGTAGGTACCGTGTCTTGTTTCTAGCTTGATCTCCGCGCGCGGCCGCACGGTGGTAAAGTCCGAGGTCTCGCACCACGTTGCGCAAGCTGCAGCGATCACAAGCGAGGGTAGACAATTTAGCACACATCAATATTACACACACTTTATTTATGCATTTATTAAAAAAAGTTTACACCATGTTTTATTAACTCTTAAGAGTGTTGATAAAATCAGCCGAAATCACTTTAACTTTAAATAAAAATCATTCTAAAAATATACTTCTCATCAGAAAAATCGAAGCACCTTGCAAGTTTATGTTTTGTAAGGATTATCAGAAAAACCTATGAAAATTTAATTTGAATTTCGAACATTAACATTAGGATTTGAAAACCTCATATTATTCACTATTAAACGACATTTGACATATATTCCTAAATATACACATTTTTCTGATAATCCTTACAAAACATAAACTCGCAAGGTGTTTCGATTTTTCAGATGAGAAGTATATATCGTAAATTGTGGGACGTTGTAGCTAGTTAAATTTCAAAGTAAACAATTTATTTTGTATACAAAAACATGTTTGTATTTCGTTGCCATTGGTATGGTTTAAAAAATCAAGATATTAAATACTATCCTATTAAAATAATTATTATAATGTATGATAATTGTAAAATAGGCTGAGTTCCTGGCCTATACCCGACGCAAAAGTTGACAAGTTTACACTGAACTTTGTAAAAAAATTGTTAAAAAGTGAATTAGTTAGCTACTGTTTATTTTGTTTACGTCTGACCAACAAAGTCTATCTGGCAATAAATTATATCCTTACAGTTCTAAATTAATGTATCTATAAGAAAATTTTCTCCTTATTTATTCATTTATTTATTAAGTTCCTTTTACGCATATCAAAGGCCGTAAGCATTTGTGCATGTGTGGGACCGTTTATGACTCATAAATACTATGAAAGTAATTGAAAACTATGAGAAATAGAATATTGAAATAAATTGAAAGTGGCAATTGACGTTAATATAACTGCATCAGCCTGGGTAGCATGAGATGCATGAGAGGGTAGAGTAGTACTTACCATTTGAGTTGTTGGTGGCCGGCTTGATCTGGGGAAGGAGGTGGGGATGGGGCGGGGAGGGCGCCGGCTGTTTGCTCGGCGTCGACGTGCCCGACACGCCCGTGTTGTTTATACTGAAAATATAGTTCATAATACATGGAATACAGCATTTGACGAGACATAAACTAATAAAACTTGACTATGACTACGGATATTTTTTATTTTAAAATATAATTGTACGGATGAGGTTTTACGGTGAGAAAAATGTGAAAATTTGTCTCAAAAAATATTGAAATTTGGACAAAACGTTTGCCGGGCCAGCTAGGAATATATAATCGTTAAAAAAACGATAAATAAATTAAAAATCAGATTTTTTTACCTGCCAAGTGCGAGTCGCATATAATATTTAAAAGGGCGAGTACATACTTTTTCTACTTTTTTGTGGTTATAGCGTCCATAGTATGGTTTCCGGCAAACAACTTGAACAAAAATGGGCATAGTGGGGATGAGTTCGCGCATCCCGTGTGACAGAAGGGGGACTGTTCAGCCAATCACGTGCCTCAACGGGTTCGAAATGACATTCCCCTCCCGAGCCCCGCCAAAGAGACCCTAAAATCGATTACTGCGCAGTCAAGGTCATTTTTCAAGTTGTTTGCCGGGAACTGTAATACACATTAAGTTCAATGTTCTAGTGTCTACCGTTGTGTACGTAATCCTAATATAATATAAGCATGAACGCACCTATTGTTGGTTGAGAACGCGTTGTTGTTCAGCAAGGAACTGACGTTTGTCGCACTATTGCTGACCACGCTCGTGTTCACCGCTCTCAGGGGCAACGGCTTCACCGGCTGGAACAATACACATTACATTCGTGAGTTCTTATTGTAAATAAAATCTGTATTGTCTGTGAGTTTAGTTACATTTCAGAGATGGAAAGTACAATGAATATTCAGACCTTTTCGGCAGGTAGCTCAGTTGGATAGAGCGTCAGTCCTTGAACAATCGAGGTCTGGGTTCGATCCTGGCCCGTTCCAATTTATTATTTGGAATTTATGTACAAATGATAAAAATCATTAGCATTGGCTTTTCGGTGAAGGAAATCATCGTGAGGAAACCTGCACACTCCTGAGAAGAAATTCAAAGGTGTGTGTGAAGTCTACCTATCCGCACTGGTACCGCGTGGTGGACATATATAGGCTATTAAAAAAAATTAAAGAACCGATAAATTACAAGACGTTATCATCATCATCAGCCGGTTCTGTCTAACTAGAACTAGCAATTAGTGAAATATTCACTAATATTATAAAACATTCAAAATGAAAATTTTAAACTTTAACACTTCGTGTAATTCGTGTAATAAATAGTAGGGAAATGGAAAGATTTTGATAGAATGAAGAAAAGAATGGTGATATTATTGCTTTCAAAAAGAATTATATTTAATTAGATTTAAATTGAACGCATGCTTATTCAGAAGCCTCAAGCTAATAAAGACGCTGGATCTGCTCTGGGTTTGCACTTGGCCTTCATTTCACCAGACCAGTGACGATAAAACCGTTGAATGGTAAGTGTGCACACCCAGGATCCTCAATGTAATGAGGCGATAGCTCTCCTACCTTCCATACCGGAACACCACAGTGCTATTAGAATTGCTGTTTGGCGACAGACTTAGGGACATACTTACTAAATAGAAAATGCCCTACCAGCAACCAAATCGAAAACCGATAGGTGGGGTGAATCGAACCTATAACTTAGTATTTGTGAGTCCAGGCATGTAGCCACTTAGCCACAGAAGCGGAACGCGGAAAATCATGCGAGAGTCGCTTTCTTTTGTACTGTCAGAATTTTCTACCTCACTCAAAACGTCGTCTAGAAATGATAGTAAACATTTTATTTAAGATTCCTTTTTACCTCGTAAGAGTAATTTATAGCACTATGTATAACTCGGGAGAAAGAGAGATTACCAACTCGTGTGTAAGCCCTCGGCTTCGCCGTCTCTTACCACACCCTCGTTGGTAAAGGTAACTTTCTTCCCTTGGTAAACAATGTACTTTGGATTGGAATTACGTTCGCTAAGAATTTAATATTAATTATAGTGTCAGGTTACAAAACAATCAGTGCTTCTACCATGAGTTTACGCAGGCGATAAATTGTATCGTTAACTATCGCTCTGTCCTTGTCACCCGCATCTCGACTGAGCAGCATTTCCGATAGAATTCGATATACGTTACCGCCTGCGTAAACTCATAGTAGAAGCACTATATACTCACTTTAGCTATGATAATGGCCTCCTCTTTCTTTTTCTTATCAACATCTACGGAGTCTGTCGAATGGTTGTGGACGTCTAACGCAGGCGACGTGATTGGACTCGTGCCTGGAAAATAGTACAATTTATTAGTATTATAACCACAATTTTTTTTCTATTATAAAATTAACAACGGTTATGAAAGTGTTAAAAAGTAAAAAGTGCCATATGCGAATCCTATAGGGGAAAACTGTTAATAGGCTCATAGATTTAGTTTTAGATAACTTACTTGAAATGTAGTAGCTGTAAGTTTCCTATGAAATAATAGTGTTAGAATTGAATTTTGAAAGGTCATTTAAACAACATAAAATTTATATCGTGATCAAACTTTTCAGGTGTCTTTAAAAAACTTGTATGAACTTTTTCCACACAAAAAAATGTTATATTTAAAAAAATACAGAATATGTGTAACCGATACTTGTTACTCAACACTTTCAGCTTATCTCCGAGGCGTAATAATGAATGACAAATCACTCAAGCATAGACCAATCGCAGTGAGGCTTTAGGGAAGGACTGGGGTAAGAACTTTACCAGCTGATTGTTATGTTATGCCTCCGCTGAGCCCTTGAAATTGTCATAAATGTGGTTAACTTACCATATATGAATATTACAATATTTCGTCACAGCGATGATAGTCCGACTTCACTCAGCTCGATCTCTTCGAAGCCGGTGATGTAACCAGACTACATTTTTACCTGATAGTATACTGGTGGATGAGCCCGCGGAGTCGTTACTGTTGTTACTATCCGTGGTCGCAGAGGACGGTAGTCGACTCCGCTCAGCTCGATCTCTTCGAAGCCGGTGATGTAACCAGACTACATTTTTTCCTGATAGTATACTGGTGGGTGAACCCGCGGAGTCGTTACTGTTGTTACTATCCGTGGTCGCAGAGGACGGTAGCCTAACCCCGCTCAGCTCGATCTCTTCGAAGCCGGTGATGTGACCAGACTACATTTTTACCTGATAGTATACTGGTGGGTGAGCCCGCGGAGTCGTTACTGTTGTTACTATCCGTAGTCGCATAGGACGGTAGTCGACTCCGCTCAGCTCGATCTCTTCGAAGCCGGTGATGTAACCAGACTACATTTTTACCTGATAGTATACTGGTGGGTGAGCCCGCGGAGTCGTTACTGTTGTTACTATCCGTGGTCGCATAGGACGGTAGTCGACTCCGCTCAGCTCGATCTCTTCGAAGCCGGTGATGTAACCAGACTACATTTTTACCTGATAGTATACTGGTGGGTGAGCCCGCGGAGTCGTTTCTGTTGTTACTATCCGTGGTCGCAGAGGACGGTAGCCCGACTCCGCTCAGCTCGATCTCTTCGAAGCCGGTGATGTAACCAGACTACATTTTTACCTGATAGTATACTGGTGGGTGAGCCCGCGGAGTCGTTACTGTTGTTACTATCCGTGGTCGCAGAGGACGGTAGCCCGACTCCGCTCAGCTCGATCTCTTCGAAGCCGGTGATGTAACCAGACTACATTTTTACCTGATAGTATACTGGTGGGTGAGCCCGCGGAGTCGTTACTGTTGTTACTATCCGTGGTCGCATAGGACGGTAGTCGACTCCGCTCAGCTCGATCTCTTCGAAGCCGGTGATGTAACCAGACTACATTTTTACCTGATAGTATACTGGTGGGTGAGCCCGCGGAGTCGTTACTGTTGTTACTATTCGTGGTTGCAGAGGACGGTAGCCCGACCCCGCTCAGCTCGATCTCTTCGAAGCCGGTGATGTAACAAGACTACATTTTTACCTGATAGTATACTGGTGGGTGAGCCCGCGGAGTCGTTTCTGTTGTTACTATCCGTGGTCGCAGAGGACGGTAGCCCGACTCCGCTCAGCTCGATCTCTTCGAAGCCGGTGATGTAACCAGACTACATTTTTACCTGATAGTATACTGGTGGGTGAGCCCGCGGAGTCGTTACTGTTGTTACTATCCGTGGTCGCAGAGGACGGTAGCCCGACTCCGCTCAGCTCGATCTCTTCGAAGCCGGTGATGTAACCAGACTACATTTTTACCTGATAGTATACTGGTGGGTGAGCCCGCGGAGTCGTTACTGTTGTTACTATCCGTGGTCGCAGAGGACGGTAGCCCGACTCCGCTCAGCTCGATCTCTTCGAAGCCGGTGATGTAACCAGACTACATTTTTACCTGATAGTATACTGGTGGGTGAGCCCGCGGAGTCGTTACTGTTGTTACTATCCGTGGTCGCAGAGGACGGTAGCCCGACTCCGCTCAGCTCGATCTCTTCGAAGCCGGTGATGTAACCAGACTACATTTTTACCTGATAGTATACTGGTGGGTGAGCCCGCGGAGTCGTTACTGTTGTTACTATCCGTGGTCGCAGAGGACGGTAGCCTGACTCCGCTCAGCTCGATCTCTTCGAAGCCGGTGATGTAACCAGACTACATTTTTACCTGATAGTATACTGGTGGGTGAGCCCGCGGAGTCGTTACTGTTGTTACTATCCGTGGTCGCAGAGGACGGTAGCCCGACTCCGCTAAGCTCGATCTCTTCGAAGCCGGTGATGTAACCAGACTACATTTTTACCTGATAGTATACTGGTGGGTGAGCCCGCGGAGTCGTTACTGTTGTTACTATCCGTGGTCGCAGAGGACGGTAGCCCGACTCCGCTCAGCTCGATCTCTTCGAAGCCGGTGATGTAACCAGACTACATTTTTACCTGATAGTATACTGGTGGGCGAGCCCGCGGAGTCGTTACTGTTGTTACTATCCGTGGTCGCAGAGGACGGTAGCCCGACTCCGCTCAGCTCGATCTCTTCGAAGCCGGTGATGTAACCAGACTACATTTTTACCTGATAGTATACTGGTGGGTGAGCCCGCGGAGTCGTTACTGTTGTTACTATCCGTGGTCGCAGAGGACGGTAGCCCGACTCCGCTCAGCTCGATCTCTTCGAAGCCGGTGATGTAACCAGACTACATTTTTACCTGATAGTATACTGGTGGGCGAGCCCGCGGAGTCGTTACTGTTGTTACTATCCGTGGTCGCAGAGGACGGTAGCCCGACTCCGCTCAGCTCGATCTCTTCGAAGCCGGTGATGTAACCAGACTATATTTTTACCTGATAGTATACTGGTGGGTGAGCCCGCGGAGTCGTTACTGTTGTTACTATCCGTGGTCGCAGAGGACGGTAGCCCGACTCCGCTCAGCTCGATTTCGTCGAGGCCCGTGATGTCATCGTAAATGTAGTCGTTTTCCTCGAACCCAGGCTCGAGGGACGAGTCTATGTAGTACTCTACGTCCTCTTTTATGCTCTTTATCTGTAAACAGCCCGGCTAGTTGGTCAAACAAAATACAAGCTGTAGTATACGGTCTCTTTCACTAAATTAAAACTAAATTCCTTATTCCAGATATGATTAGAAACCGAAAGTCACTGTATATTAATTTATAAACGATTTAAAATTTGAGTTTGCTGTTCAAAGTTCAAATAACATCTCTAATTTTATCTGGAATAAGAATCAATGTATTATCTTATATATAACAGGGCATGGGATATTTGGCTTTACAAATTGATCATAGTATTCCAGAGGGTCGCAGAAGAGAGACATCTTACTGTGATCACCATCCACCACCACTTTTCTGCATGATTATGGCAATTTTTTGCATGGAAAGCCTAAATCTAAAGCAAATTTACTTATACGAGAAGTGCAATTTGACTTAAATTTATAAAACAAATACATAGTCAGATCAAAGACTTAATCAAATCTTATAGGTTTCTAATAATATATTTCACTAAAGATAGGCTTGGAGTTTCTTTTGGCCTTTCTTCTCAGCGGAAAATACTTTCCGAAATTGGGTTTAGGGACGTCAAACAAGTTCAAAAAGAACTGGAAACCGACTTCAATTGCCCTAAAAGTCTACTTTTACTAAGGCAAATTTAAGATTTATATCATTTTCTCATGGATGCTACTGTCAGAACTGGACCAAATTGAAATGGGACCACACGGAAAGCACCACCTTTCAAATAAAAAAAGAATCACCCAAATCGGTTTACCCAGTCAAAAGTTCTGAGGTAACAAACAAAAAACGCATACCCGTCGAATAGATAACCTCCTCCTTTTTTAAAGTCGGTTAAAAATATTGGCTTCAATTAGGTTAATCTAAAAATGTTTGGTTTAGTTTTCTATGTTTAAAGGAGAAAATTGGATATTCATCCAATGGATTTATGATTGAATTGAAGATGGGTTAAGGTTAAGGCATGAAAGTGGAACAAACATACTCACATTCATCATATTAGTATGGATTATAAACTGGTTTGAGAAAAAATAATCAGTCTCCAACAGGCAATATAGTGAATTTGGGCCATGTATAATTTACGCATTCAAAAAGAACTAAAAACCAACTTAAACTGCCCCCAAAGTCTACATCATTCATCTTCTGCAACGTTCACTCCTAGAGGTAGAATTATCTTAATCTTAATTATACCCTATTTGAAGCATAGTAAGCTTTAAGTTATTGACACCCCACTACTATCAAGTATTTATTTACATAAATGTAATCTGTATTTGTTTAATAACATGTTTACGTGATAGTACAGCATTAACTCCATATGTTATCTGGCTTAGAAATGTTGATAGCAACATAGTTAAAATATCAGATGATTTTGTCCATCATTACGATTATAAGAAGACTTTTCAACACAAATACATTTTGATTATTATTATATTAAGGCGGTTCCATGACCTAAACACCTCCGAATGATCATACTTTTAACATAAACTCTCGAGATTTGCACATGGAAAAATTACATATGAATATTGAGGATATTATCTTTGATGAGACAGCTGTCGATCCACGTTCATATTTCGCTCGATACAATTAAATCCCGAAATGACAATTTGTCTTAAACTTAAAACTTTACTTTCTTTACAGAATGAACACACTATTTTTTTACCCTTTCACTGTTACGTGTTATGATTATTGGGGAAGTGAGGCCAAAAATTTAATTTCTTGTGGGTCAGGGAACGGCCTTAATATGCTATAGTATAGTACTCGCACGCTATGTTTGCCGCTCTGAAATTATCTCTCCGCCATTTCAAACATGCACAGACGGAATGTGTGTCTATTATTTTCGATAATAACTATCCCTAGATGACATAAAACACTAGGACATTTCTTTCCACCCGCTAGCTTGCCTTGCCTCCCATTTATACGTTAATCATTGATACTTCGCAGTCTTTTGTGGCTAACTTCAGAGGGGCAAACTTAATTTACGAGTACTGTAGCTCATATGTTCATGAAGATGAAGTGTAAATCAACGGAATCACATCATGGATTTAGTAACATGAGAGTAAGCGAACCTATACTAGTGCACTAACATCATACTTTGACCACCAAACCGAGTTATAGCAAATGGTCATTGTAAGTCTAAGCGAGCTGGATCTATTAATGGGCTAGGTAAAATATGTTTCAGACTTTTGGACAATGAAGCACACTTAAAATAATCAATTCACAGAAATACATATTCCACATTAATCACAATCACATTCCAGAATTCGCTACAATTACAGCCAATTACACTCTTAGGCTCGTATTAACATATGGTACTCAAAATTGAGTACCTCAAGATTACTCAGAAAATGAGAATTTATACACAAATTTTGACATTTGAAATCTTCAAATTGACTGAATCTTGATTATGAAATATTAATACAGGCTTAAGGCTTTTTAATATATTATTGCAGGTTTTAATAACTTTCCCTAATTTCATGATTAGTTATGTTATCTGAAATATATGTTATATGTAACATAATAGTATAAAAAAAGCAACTGATGTATATGTAAAAATTAAATATATGACAAGCAATAAAACCTTTTATCAACTAGCATGAGATGAATTATAAATATATTTGTCAAATAAATTTGTTAAAATTGGTAGATTCCAATAAGACGGAGAAAATATGTTTAGCTCGATATTTCTTGTCTTAGAAGGCCTTAATAAAAATATTTATAAACTACAAAATGACTGTTTTAAACTGGCTATATCTTACATTTTTCAGTATTCATCTAGATGTTCATCTTAATTGTAAAAGATAGTATGTAGCAACATTTACTACACACAAACCAACTACATTTAGATACATCATTTAGGGTACCACTAGCATAATACTGTGTTCACCAATCTGTCAAATGTGTTTACATTACTAATCAAATTAGTAATTACTAATATTTGGTCTAGCTTGTTTTGATTCATAACATTTTATTTCGTTTGATATTTTGCATTATGAATTGGTGAATGGTGTCCCAAATGAGTTCCATTGATATTCTAACTGAAACGTAAAACGTAAAATTCCATTTAAAAAAAAAACAGTAAAAATTTATGCCGAAAATGCCTAACATCAGCTGATACTCTTCAGACTGCTGAATCGATTATGACCAAATGTAGCTAAGAACCACCACCAGGAAACTTGCTTTCACGTAAACCAAAAAACGAATCAATATCGGTCCATCCGTTCGAGAGCTACGGTGCCACAGACAGACAGACACACAGACATTGGCGTCAAACTTATGACACCCCTCTTTTAAAGTCGGGGGTTAAAAATCCTATTAGACACAAATAAAATTGTAATGTCAAACCTAAAAACATCGGTTTCTATACAGAGTAGGGATGTGCATGCTCAATACTGAATGGTCTCAATTGACAAGGATTAAATACAATGAGGTGAATGTTAAATGCAAGCATATAAATAAAGAATTAAAGGTTTTTACCTGTTCAACTTCAACGGACATGTTGTCAAGCATTCTTAGCAGCGTTTCGAGTTTCTTTATGTGGAACCTGTGCTTTTCCAGCTTCAATTTGAGCTCCTCCATGCGGTCCTGTTTCTCTTTGTCAAGTCGTTTTTTCTTACCAACTAGTAATGACTCTACTTCAGACTCAAATTGATCAACCTTGAAAGAAAAAAAAACGCAGATTACAGAACATCTGTCATGTCATGGCAATAAATGTCAAACCCAGCAGGGTTTACAATATCCTTTAAAATCTGGGTATGCCTGATACACATTTCGCTGGTCTTATTTTGAATGAATGATGGGAACAGAATCAGAAGATAAGGATTAACTCTAAGCGGTTCACAAATGTTCAGACTTGTCCTTTTATTATTTTATGGGATTGGTAAATTTACCATGGTAGGTATTGGATATGCAGGTTGCACTGCAGCTTTGATAGTATTATATCCAGTGGGATGTCAAGAGTGAGAGACATTGAGTTTGACATCATTCCCACATTTTTTTCTGGACTTAGGCTTCCATTAGACCACAATCTAACCAGATATTAAGCAATGATGTGGTCCAGGAAGGTTCACAGTTACCTAGAAATAGTCTATTCACTCCTGCCTTGAAGACATCCAGGTTCATCGCTCGGGAAAAACAGAATCCAGCAGGGAATTCCACTCCTTAGCTGTAGGCATAGATGAAGCAAAAGGCTTCGTGCGAAATGATGAAATGTCAACTGATTTTTCCATAAACATCACACTTAGCGGGTGGATTGGTGATTCCAGTAAAATTGATACAAAGGTACATGCTGGTGCCTATACCCTAGTAATTCTCTCTTAGTCACTCAAATAATGACAGATTATGATTCTATTCTAAAGCTGTGAACACATTATCAGTTTGATATGTTACCTGTAAATTAAGTGCGTCAATAGATGAGATGAGCCACGCGGACACCTCCTCTCTTTCTTTTTGCGCGGGGTCAAGTTTCTGTGCCGCCCCCAGTCCTTCCTTGGAGTATGCCTTTGTTTTAGTCTCACGCTCAACTACTTTGAACCTTTCCATTTGCTGTAAAACAATTATGTCATTAGTATGTGAAATAATTGCTCGAATAATGGATATCCGATGGGAAGTAAGAGATCTTGAGTGGTGCCCACATCCAGGTGCTATATACTAGGCTATCCTATGTTCAGCTATGGACTTTTATCAGCTGATGATGTACAGGGAGACGTTTTTGGTGGAATGGAATTCTCTGTATCGTATGAAAAGACCTCAATAGTACATTCTAAACCAGATTTTTGTAGTTCTAAAACTGCTTTCTTTTCAGCATATTTTTTGACTTATCATGTAAAATGTGCACAAAAATACAATTCTCTTTGCTTGTTGGAAGAAACTAAACTAAAGAAAAGAGAAAAATTTTAAACATAGGTAGACAGGAATTTGTGTACATATTACAAGAAAACACTTGAAAAACTTAGTTATGTGGTCAGGAAAATGTACTTCACTTGATGGTAAGTGAAGATAAGACCATTGTCTGGAATGAGTGCTCACCCAGAACCTTAAGTTGAACGGGTCAAGCCTACTCTCCTAGAGAGAGTCCACCACGCAGACCCAGTACAGATTGATAGACTTCACACACACCTTTGAATTTCTTCAAAGGAGTGTGCAGATTTCCTCACGGTGTTGTCCTTCATCGAAAGGCTTCATAATGTTTTTTTAATAATTTGTACATAAATTTCAAATAACAGATTGTAACTCATTGGTACAAGCCGGGATCAAACCCAGCCCTTGAATGTTCAAGGACTGACACTCTACCCAACTGAGCTACCACAGCTTTTTTATTTCATTACCAGAACAAAAAACGATAACATGGTGGTAGAGACCTAGATAACACACATACCAAACTGTGTCAGAGACGCAGCACACTGAGAATCAAGTCTATGATCATCTGATTGTGAGTATTTTTAGCCACTAAGCTACTAAGGCGATTAATACTAAGCTATTAATACTAATTTTAATTATTATGTAATATTTAAATGTTCTACACTGTATTAGTTAACTGATAAGAGTATGTGTTGTATTGACGTCACAGTTTCGTTTGCTTTTAAAGCGCCGATCTTGGCGCCCAAAGTGTGGCGGCGGGAGTTGATTCCTTTATTTATAAGCATTTTGAAAAAAGTTTCTCAAATGAAAGTTATACTAAAATGCTTAACAATATATCAATTTTAACTGAATAATTTTTTTAAACTACAATGTAATTGCAATTTAAACTTTTTTTTTTAAATGTTGTTGCTTTCCTGGCAGCAGCATTTTTTGATAGAAAATTTTATCATATTTTGAACAGGAGAATCTTGAAAACATGTACATTTTGCAACAATTTTCAACCAATTTCACAAAAGGAGGAGGTTTTCAATTCGACGCGTATGTTTTTGTATGTGTGTTAGCTCCGCCAATAGTGGACCGATGTTGATAATTCTTTTTCAGAGGTATCATATAAATTTTAGTGAAATTGTTTGATCACTCATTGAGAAAATCAACATAACCCAAATCGTTAAGGCAATTGAAGTCGGTTTTGAGTTCTTATTGAACACGTTAATTATGTGATCTATGATTAGATAAAAATATAAATTTAAGATTTACAAAAAATTCTGAATGCAAGCATACATTCAGTATCATTGTAAAAGATATGTATAAAAAGGTCTGGTGTATATGAAATAAATTTGTTGTATTTTAGTTGTTGCAGCTTGAGATTTTTGGCCTCCACAAATGAAAATTTTTTGGATATAATAAACACTATTTTCGTTATTGTGCTGTTCTAGAAATAAATTATAATTGTTTAGAAAATACTACATAAATAATTTTTGGTTTTGGCAACTCTTCCAGTGTACTAAAATATATGTTATGATATGCCAAAAATTCAAGGAAATAAATACAAATACATTATGGTTTTCCTAACTGATTGATTACCTGCAATTAACAATTATGCAAATCAACTTTAAAGTCACTGCTTGTTTATTTTGTTTTTACCGTTCATATATATGATAATTTTATCCTCAAAGTTTTATAAACAGATGGTTGGTGGAAGACATGTTATTGAATACAAATTAACTATTTTTGTGTGTCAAACATATGCTGCACTTACATCCTTTCAGTTTTGTGTTGTTTATACTTTTAAAGTAGTAAATGTTTTCGACATAATCTTCAGAAATATAGTATGATATTATCTAAATGAAACTATGTAAGAATTTAGTTATTTTAAAATATTTAAGAGATTTTAATAAAATGTTAGTGTCTATTGGATGTCTTCATATAAAACTAAATTTTTAGTAGTATTCAGTTCCTAATTATTCATTGGTGGACACTCTTCATAATCAGTTTGATAAGGTAATGTATTTAAAAACCTTCTCAAAGGAAATGTATGAAAAAATCATGCAACTTTCACTTTCAAAAACTAATATAGGGCTTCAGATAGTGCTGTGATTTATAACAAATAAATCATACTTCACCATTTAAATTATAATAAAATACAGAAGAATATTTTTATGAATAAATAAATAAATTACGAATTAATTTTGTTGATGCCTGCTGGTTTTTGAAATTAGCCCTATTTTGGCCATTTAACATGAGTGGAGCCAGTTAATCCGCCAGCCAATCTTCTCCCAGAAATGTGCAAACCTTCGCTATTATGGAAGACCACTTATGTGGTTTTAATGCTACTAGATTCTACTTTGATTCTGCTATTTATTTTAACATTTTATCAATTCGAGAATGCCCTATATATTTTTATATCTAGGTAAACCTACTTTGCTCTATTTTTTATGGACCAAACCTACAATATCATCTGGCACTGATTAATAATATACTCGAGAGACAAGCCAGACTAAATATAGCATTAACATTTGTGTAAAGTGTGATCAATAAATATGTAGTGAAAATTAGATTATAAAACTCACTGTTTCAATTAGTTTCCTATATTCTAAAAGTGTACTCTTATCCTTAATCTCCCCGGAGGCGATCCAGGACTTGATCTGGTCCCGTAGCCTCTGGAGTTTCTTGATCTCCTTCTTGAGATCGGCCTCATATTTCTCCTTTTGGTTGCTGTTCGTCGCATTGTGCACTTTCTGCCAAATGTCCTCAAATGTTTCCACTCCTTCTGTTACCTTTTTTAAACACCTGTCTATTTCACCTGAAAATGAAAACTATATTTTAGAAACATATTTAACTATTAATACTAACTAGAAGCATATTTGATGATAAATAATTTACTCATGAAGGAATAAGTTAACTTGTTTATATCCATCGATTAGTGTTGTACAATTCAGTTTTTTATAGTAAAAGTATAGCTGGCCTATAGTAAATGCAGGTTTTAATACTAAGATCAGTATCAAAGTGTAAGATTACTCTTAACTTTTGAATGAAATTTGTTACTTTATGATTATTTCACAAGACATTGTGGCCCTGTTCACAATATTATCCGATAATATGGTGAGACCACTTGCATAAATGGCACTAAATTTGAAAGTAGCTACTGAATGTTACAAAATATTTGTTTACTGAACTTCTTATAGCCTTATAAGCATTAAATATGTACAGGTGAATTTTACGTATTATGTAAAAGGATTAGACTTTGAGACACCTGTTTTTCTGGAATAATGAGAAGTCAAACATCATCAATGCAGAACCAGTTTCATCAAACAAGTTTTTGTATTAATGCTTAGATGTTTTATCAACAATCATGTGTGAAGCCCTACCTGTCGCAGCTGGGACCACAGAACGAGCCAACCCACCAGTTTTGTTGCAGTTATACATCAAAGAAAACTACAATAGAAGCACGTAGCTTCAGGTCGAACTCAGTAGTAACTCTTAGCGGCGAGAGTTCACAGTGTACAAGTGATAAATACGTGTATTTTACATCAAAACGAACGAACCATCTGTTCGTCTTCAGTACGTGGTGGCATAGCACCCAGCAATCTGACAATAATGGTCTAGAACACGTACTACATCGGTTGGGGTCAATCAATCTCTAACCTGATAACATAACAAATTTACCTTGTAATTTTCTTGTCGCAGCCATAGCTATTTACACATGTGGACGAACGTTCCGTACATATCCTAAACATACAAACTATTTACAATAAAATGCACAAAAATTATTGATAAACAGACAAACTACACATCTGAAGCTTTGTTCGATTCCAAGATGGCTACCGTACACCGCTCTCGAACTGTATAGTATAGCGACAGAACGCATCCAGGCTGACCACGACCAAGCAATCCTGCCTCGCGCCTGGAATGGCAATTACCACGAAGCTTTCATAAATTAATTACGAATTGGTTGTCACTAATAACAACAAACTTCAAATTTTCCAACAAAATGATTTTAGGACATCGCGTAGACCATCAAGTGCGCAGGCGCAAAATAATAGAGTTAAGCATAGACAATGAATGTTATTTATTGTCGAAATTAGTAAAAAATCTAACACAAACACCTGTATTTCAAATAATAAAAATTATTATTCTATTTTAAAAGCACTTGCATCCATATAAAAATAAGAGTTTTATTGAAAATATTATTATTTATTGTTGATTTATTGTAAAAATGTAATTATAACAAGAGGCATATCTTAATACCCAAGTATCTAAAGCTTAAAGGTAAAAAGTCAGCTACTCTATCTATTCCTCGTGTCTACTTTTTATACCTTTCACTAGGTGCTAATAGATGGCGCAAGGCGCATACAGAAACGTATAATAGTTTTCAGTTTAGGATACAGATGATGCATTTTCATAATTTAAGTGCCATTCTTTCATCCACAGAGAACCATGCCTTTCCTGTACCGCTCAAGTAATACTGCTATAATTCGCTAGATGTCAGCTCTACATTTTTTTCCCGCTATTATCTATTGTCGGTCTCGAGACAATAATCGGAAATTAAATTGTTTACGAATCATCTTTTCTTTATGGCTCGTTTATTATCTCTAGATCGTTAACAGTGCCATCAAAACTGTTTTATTACATCCTTTAATTTTAACGACCGTTGCTTACTGACCGAATTCAGGATTGCCATTCTGATTTCGTTCGAGAATATACTTATTTTATTGATGTCAGGAGCACATAGCTTTTGAAGTAAAAATATATCCTGAGAATATAAACAAATCAATAGTATTAGTTTTAACCTTTAAACCAAGAATCAAAGAGAAAACTTCTTTATTTTGACAAATTATTTTTTAACTCCACGAGATTCCTTCAACATGAGATGTAAGAGGTAAAAAATCTTCCATACTATTTCTGTTGCCATAATATTTTAAAATAAAATAGCTTGCTTTGATCAGTAATTACCTAAAAATGGGAGATGTAATTATAGTGTCGCGGAATAAATATCATTAATTCATGATTTTGCAGCATGTCGTGGACCAAACATGAAAAAATACTGGTTATGTTATAAACCCAATTTAAGTAGCAGGCTTTTTTGTTACCCGGCTACTGCGAAGCCCAAAAGGAAAGGGTTATGCGTTTAACCTGTATGTATATCCTACACAAGTTCCCTCGTAACTACTAAACGGCTAAAGCGATTTTAATAAACTATACGTGGTTAAATTCATCTTAGCCGGTAGAGTGTCATAGGCTATATTAAAATTATTGGAAATCAAAATGGCGGATTTTGCGTCTAATTGCGCGGGATGAATAATCTTTTCTTTTCAAAACCTATTGAGTGGGGATCAAAATAAAGGGTTTTATAAATGGTTTACAAAAATATATACCTACCTGCCCTACCTGCAACGTAGGATGACGTAGGTCTTACGTCTAACATACGCAGTCGGCTTTTTTAAAATTTCTTTCGTCACATTCAAATCTAACCTGCCCAGGTTTATTAGCTGACCTTTTCTTAAAAATTATCCTAATCAATTACAATCCCGGTATGCCATATGATCCCAGCTCGGTAACACACGGCCAAATTTATCTACCATTAAGAGGCTATGTTGGTTAGACCACGTGGTCGCGTTCAAGGTTGCATTGTTTTGTAGCTGTCCCTATCCGAGCCCTATCCTACCCGAGCGCGTACGGTGAGACAGCATACACTACGCGAAGTTATCCACCCGTTATTTGGATGATCGTAGTCAAGGGATCATTTGAAGGATACAGTATATTATGTAACCATTTTTTAATACAGTATACTAATGAAATTTCAGATGTCAGTGGTTTTTCCAAATTGTTCTAAATTGATTCATACTCTTGTAAATCAGGTTCAATTTTATTACCGTAAAATACAATTCTTTGACGCCCTGTAACTCTGGAAGTATATATTTAAACGAAAATCTGACTCACCACCGACACAGATATTTGTTTCTAGATTGTGTCTTGAAAATTTCATAGATTTTCATAGCTTAATACTCAAAATATGACTGGACTACGTTTGTATGGGCGCTTTGACACCAGCATACCCTCTCAATGGCTGCGCATGGAAAATTATCCAAAGCAAATGTTTGCTTGTCGCCAGCGCTGTTTACACAAATACGATTGGTAGATCCGAAATGTAATTATATTTGTACAGAGTTCGTTCATCATATTCCGAGGGTTTCGGGCATATGGAATATTATGCAATTTATACTAAGCTACAGTACTTGCAAACTAAGTTTGCCCCTCTGAAGTTAGCTACAAAGCTGCGAAGTATAAATCAATAACATATAAATGATGGATAAGGCAAGTTAGCGGGTGGAAAGAAATGTCCTAGTGTTTTATGTAATCTAGGGATAGTTATTATCGAAAATAGTACACACATATTCCGTCTGTACGTTCGCGAAATTCCGGAGAGCTAACTTCAGAGCGGCAAACATAGCGTGCGAGTATTGTATACGCTATAATCTAACTTATGAGTTGGTTCCTGAGCTGTGGGAGCAGTATGGGAGAGGGTCAAATAATGTTTTAAAAGGCTATTAACAATGCTGTTTGGTGGCAGACTTAAAAATGCCAGGTATAAACTGCCAAATACACCAGCGAGTGTACAAATTAGTGGCATTCTTTGAGTACGAAATCGAAATCCTTTGACTAGCAGTGGTATGTGCCGGGTCTGACTTTTTGGTGTAATCCTATAGGACGCTGAAAGATCCTTAGAATCTTAATGTATGGAATATATATTATATATTATCTTCAAACGTTTTTTGTGTAAGCCGTAGTTGCCTGTAATTGCGGCAGCATTTAGAACTGAATTTGTGTGTATGTGTGTGTAATTGCTTTAAATGATGTATGCTGCGTTGGCAACCTATAAAATAAAATAAAAATAAACGTCAAGAACCAGACGTAATTCGATGATTTTGGCTCGGTAGATTTAATTTCAAAATGACCCCTTAAAAATTATAAATGCTACGACTTTTTTTAAAACTACAATCCTAAAGAAGCATTTTTTCTCTACTTGTCACAGTTTTATTTCGCGTTTCTAAACGCAGGACTCATGAGGAGTTTCAGATTCTCACACAAGCCACGCCTGTAAGGTTTTGAATACAGCGCCTGGCACTCTTTGGACAGAGAAACCTAACGGAGTGTCAGCGCGAGAGTAGGTATCTTCAGCCATAGTTGTAAGTGCCTAAGATTCACAAATAACCAAGGCTCAGTAAACCAAACATCACATTTAGCACTTCGCATCGTGACTGCGTGTTTAGACGCCCACAGCGGCTCCGCTTCCACTTACATATTTACTTTGTGCTGTTTTATTGTTATTTTACACACGAAACCAACGCCGAGGCATGTGTGGGTCGTCAGCTTCCTCATAGCTCTATGAGGAAGCTGACGACCCACACATCGCCGAGGCGTGTCTTTGATCCCTCGGACCAAGGTCGCAGGACTCGAGATTCGTATCAAAATAAAACTCTAGGAGTATCCTAGTTTTGTCGTGTTACCTTTATAATGAGCGTTGGCACGCTTCAAACTTACGGCGTTGCCGTCACTTACCATCCGGTGAGATCAAGTTTCTATCACCCTTTCTCATGCTGCCTATCTGAATGTATACAACGTGTACAAAAAAGGAGTGACAATACTTAAAGGTGGGTATATATCCCTTGTATAGAATACACTGTGAAAGTAGCAGCGTTGTAAAGGTTAGTTTAAATTTCCATACATTTTTATTTCATAGGTCGTAATCTTTGACAACCCTAAATGTTTGTTTACCAACGCGAGCACTGGGGTCAATGATGAATGATCTTATCTTTGGTTTTAGGGGTTATTGACACATGAAGAACTAGGATAGGGATGAATTTCAAAAATTTTAGTCAATATTTTAAATTCGTTTTTCTCCAGATTCGTACGGTTTACAGATGTCTACTACCACTCCAAAGGTAAAACCTTACCTAACATATACCGCACTCAAGTTTTATCACTCCTTTTTTGTACACGTTGTATAATATAATATGGAACGAGCTTATTTAGAATTTCTTTCATGATAATATCCATAGACGAACTAAAGCGACAGACATGGCTCGATGAGTCAGTAAGTGGCAATGGGCAGGCCACGTCGCTCGAAGAACGAATGACCGGAAGCAAGAGTTCTGGAGTGACGACCACGACCGCGACCACCAAAAATGGACCTAGGAGCCGCTGCACGGTGGATTCAGACGGATATTCAGCAGCAGATGTTTCGAAGTCTGGGGACATTATAGTCAAAGGAGGTCATAGGTGACAACTGGGAATAACTGTTAGTCGTTGTACGAAAAGAACATACATTGCGTGGCCAGCTTACGCTGATGGAAATCCATAGCTTGATGTGTAGCTGTGTTCACCTCACTATGACTCTGGCTGGCTGTATAAAAAGAATTGTTATATCTGTTATATTGTTATCTGAAAACCAGCGCTGCAATCACTCTGTGGTTGCAGCATGAGCTGAGATAGGCCTTTTGCTTTGTATATATTTAGTTTATAAATCTTTCTTTCTTTCTATATTATGTCAATGAGGGTTTACAATAAATACGAGGGGCATACCGAAAAGATCGGTAATCGAGTACTTTCGATTTAATTAGATTAAAAACTCTTTTTGATGAATAAACACTGGTTAGTTGAAAATCGAATACAATTGACAGAATTTAAAAAAAAATTTTTTTTAAAGAACAATATCAGTTTGAAATTGATAGGTCGATAAAAAAATGGAGCTTACAAGAGAAAGTTTCCGTGCCATAATTTTTTACAACTTTCGACGAGGATTATCTCAGGGACAATGTCTCGCTGAGCTTATATCTATATACAAGAGTGAAGCGCCTAGCCAGACGACAATATATCGCTGGTATTCTGAATTCCGGCGTGGACGTGCTTCTCTTGGCACCGTACCTTCCACAGGCCGGCCAAAAACAGCGGTTACACCAGAAAATGTCGCTGTTGTGCGTCGAATGATACAGGATGACCGACATATTACATATGAGCAGATTCGGGCTACTTTAGGGATAGGTATGACTGCGATACAAACTGTTTTACATGGTGAACTGGGAGTGAGAAAGCTAGTTTCCCGCTGGGTGCCCCATAATTTGTCCGAAGAGCAAAAGGCGGCTCGTGTCAATTGGTGCCGGTCTACTCTGCAACGCTTCAACGGAGGAAAGTCAAAAGCAGTTTATAACATTGTCTCTGGTGATGAATCATGGATCTATTCATATGAGCCAGAAAGAAAGCATCAGTCGGCTGTCTGGGTCTTCGCAGGTGAGATCAAGCCAACAAAAGTTGTCCGCTCTCGCAGCGTATCGAAGAAAATGGTCGCTTCGTTTGTCGCGAAAACAGGACATGTAGTCACAGTTCCCTTAGAGGAACGGAGAACGGTTACCGCTGATTGGTATACAACGGTTTGTTTGCCACAGATGATATCCGAACTCCGTAGAGGTAACCCGAAACGACGCATAATCCTCCATCACGATAATGCGAGCTCTCACACCGCTCAGAAAACAAGCGAGTTTTTGAAGCAGGAAAACGTTGAATTAATGGATCATCCTCCATACAGCCCTGATCTGAGTCCCAATGATTACTTTACATTCCCTAGAATCAAAGATTTATTGCGTGGTCAGCGGTTTCAAGGTCCAGAAGAAGCAGTGGAAGCATACAAATCGACGATTTTGACCATGTCAACTTCGGACTGGAATTGCTGCTATAATAATTGGTTCGAACGAATGCAAAAGTGCATTAACTGCAACGGAGAATACTTCGAAAAGCAATAAAAATAAATTTAGTTATTTCCTGTATGTATTGTTTTATATTCCCGATCATTTCGGTATGCCCCTCGTATACGAGAAAACTACCGAGAATATTTCTAGAGCGTAATGGACTCTATTAGAAAAAAGTTTCTTTTCAGTTAAATAATTCTTGGATAGCAGTCGAGAAGCCGATAGTTTATTATTATTATTTATAGCATATAAAATTATTATTATTTTATTTCCATAGAAAACTTGTTGCCGTCAAAATCGAAAGAAAAATGTTTTTCAAATAAAAGTTCTGCCTAGGTACTACTTAATTTTGTCTACCGCGCATTATTTGAGAAAAGTGCTATAAAAACCTTGGCTACAACCAGGCATTGATGGCTTACGTATGTGTCCATCAATGCCTCTTATTAAATAATTTAAAATAAATGCATGCCTCTAAAGATGTGTGTGGGAAACTAAAAAATTCTGTCAGTCATTATATGTACCGTTTTCTACGCATCTTGCTATGCTTATCTTTATCTAATCAACCACTACCACCAGTTCGTCAGTCTTTTCAGTCATTAGACCTAAAAAGAGGTGGTTCAAATTCAGAACGCCAGCACGGCAACACGTTTTTTTTACTATAACGGCGCTGTTTCGTCCTACAAACTAGACCAGCTTTCCAACAGTGATGCGGGTCTATTATCCCGTTAACACGAATTGTTATCTCTTCATTTTCTATCTGTAGAAGTTCGATTAGTAAAAACAGCGACATTTCGATTATATGCGATACAATACGCGTGTCATTTCTGACATTGTTGTATCAATATCTTTAAAGCTGGTCGGTGACGTGGATCGTGATCCAGAATGATGGACGGTTATCCGATGTTGCGCAACTCCTGCGCATGTGGGCCAAACCATACCTGTGCTACACCCCGGACACTTCATATAAATGTCGTGATACCGGTTCCTATTCCAATACATAACGAATGACATCTGTATACACACGCATGTGTGTGTGTGTGTGTGTACGCGATACTGCCGACCCCTGAACCGACCACTTTCTTGCGGGGAGAGGTGAGGTATCAAGGATCAGTGGGGGGCGGTAAACGTCCGTTCTGTATGTATTATATATTTAATTAATAATACTGGAGCCTTGAGCAGATCTCTACACTTAGTACTCACCGTTATGAGATAATATACTTTTATAAGATTATAGATAATCACTTGGCCTTCATCTCAACTGGTGGTAAGTGACTATAAGGCCGTTGGATGGAAAGCGTCCTACCTACATGTTTCAAAACAATGGCGTTACCTTTCATACCGACACTTAGGTTAGAGGGCAGACTTGGTAGGCTATTTTACTTGCTCCGTCCTTTGAATCCCTTGGTGCACTCAGGACTCTAATGGAGAATCCTTCCCTCAAAAATAGCGCAATTAGAGCCCCTTAGAGACCCTTACCGCGCAGAGAGAGCTGAAAAAGTATCCATTCAACAATACAATTCAACCGGGACTTGTAGAAGTCCTCAGATGTTCAGTCAAGTATAGAGGTTATAGGAACCAAATTTCCATGCCATAATCTCCATGGAATCCCTAACACAGTTTTCATATCTGACATCGCATAACAACGGCTGTATAATATTTACGCGGCGGCCATTAATCTCCGTCCAGTATCCATTGCCGCACGTCATCGCTTTGATTCAACAATTTCCACATTACCACTGCGCAAACAGCGGTGTATTGTTACATAATTAATTGGCACGTATTTGGGGAAACAATCCTCTGCAAAAGTAGATCTTATAGATCGCCACGTCCGATTCACAGTACAGTACTCACACGCTATGTTTGCCCCTCTGAAGTTAGTTCTTCGGAATTTCGCGAACATACAGCAGGAATGTGTGTTTATTATTTTTGATAATACCTATCCCTAGATGACATATAACACTAGGATATTTCTTTCCACCTGCTAACTTGCCTCGCTTCCCAATTATACGCTAGTAAAATTGATACTTCGCAGCCATTTGTGGCTAACTTCAGAGGGGCAAACATAGTGTGCGAGTGCTGTACTCTGTGATACTTTCCCGGAAGGAATGTCCCATAATGGACTATCTACTAATAATATAATTTTTATTCATGATTTTGATAAAAACATAACGCTATCATATAGTACTCGCACAATAAGTTTGCCCCTCTGAAGTTAGCTCTCCGCAATTTCAAACATGTACAGACGGAATGTGTGTCTATTATTTTCGATAATAACTATTCCTAGATAACATACGAGTACAACACTAGGACATTTCTTTCCATCCGCTAACTTGCCTCCCACGTATACGTTAATAATTTATACTTCGCGGTCTTTTGTGAATAACTTCAGAGGGGCAAACTTATTATGCGAGTACATCAAATATTTTCAAAATAAAAAACCGTAGAGCATTAAAATTATTTAAAGGAAGTAAATATTCGTGTTCAACTGTCACCAGTGGACCTTGAATCATCTTATTAATGATAAAGATGATTTCAATAATATTAAATTCATCACGATAATGAGGGATCTTATCACCTTTGCTGATAAATATAATATTGAAATACAGAGGCGAAGCGAGGCACCTGATGACAAAATATATTAAACCCTTTTCTGTGGTTTCAACTTTATTTCAGAAATTATGCAGCAGAGACAAGTACATAAACTGGTTGAAAAAACAACAACGATCGGTCGCTCCAAGGATGCGTGAAAGAAGTACAAACAAACGAAAACAGTTTCGCATTCATCATCATAAGGGAAACGTCCATTGCTGGACATAAGCCTCCTCCATGTTATGACACTTTGCCGGTCCCACCCGAGCCATGAAATAATAAATGGTTTAGCATTAATGAAATAAAATAATTACCGCTATGATCAAGAGAAATAGAGAAAAGACGTTCTTTTTTATTGGTCGCTTCAAATTTTTTAAAGTGGCGATAGTAGATAGGTACTCCCTGAAAATTCCAAGCATCTACCTATTACCACAGCTATTACTGTTCAAAACATGAGACAGACGGACGGATAGACTAGGGCAACATGTAGCCATTAGCCCTCGGAGGCGGCCATTACTCTTAAACATATTTTAGAGGTATTTATGGAAATACTCGTAACGCCACTATCTATCATCTCGTTTATTTATTTGAGGTTCAATGAAAACAATCTCATAAAACAAACTGAATGATTTCCTCCAAGCCGGCCGCGCCCCTCAACCTCGGATTTCCGTGCTGAATAAACATTAATATTTATTATTGAAGAAATTTTGGCTTGCCATCGATTTTTATTTATTTGTTTGAGACAAAGGTCCACCGGGTCCAACCACTCACTGCGACTTTGATAGATCTATTGTGACCCCGATGTGGTTAAAGCACTTCCCCGAGACCCGCTCCCATCATATATCGGACTATATCTCTAAGGGTGGAGACCTTAATATCGTCTGGTGTGACGATATGTCCTCCAAGGTACTGTTGTCTACTGTGATGGAGTGCATCGCAGTGACAGAGGATGTGGATGGGTGTCTCCTCTTCCTCTTTACAGAATCTGCAAATCTTATTGTCTTCTAGACGCATGTAGGTGTGCTTGTTAAGTTTGCAATAAGAGTTCCAGACAGAATTCTTAAGGACTGTCTAAGGAAAGTTCTTATAATGTTATTTTTATTATGTAATCATAGCTTTGCCAAGATATTTTTTGCCAACCCACTCGTGATATATTTGCTAACGTGTGCTAACGTATAAATTTGATATAAGATACCTTTCATCCATTGAACAGATGGGTGAAGTTCGTTCATAGCTGGATCTTAGACCAGTACATTATAATTTTTTCGACGCTCTGGCACTGTGTTTATATATGCTTATATATGGACAAATATACATAATGTCATTGCGCATCCAAACCGCGCGTGGCTTTATCTAGAAGTTGATCGTAAATAATTGAATTAAATTTATTGTAAGTAATTCATGCGACAATGGAATTTTGTCAAAACAGCTGGGGTATTAAGATAGCGCTCCGCTTAATCTGATTCCTTACTAAATATAGTTTTGATGGCAGGCGAATGTCATTTTCATCTAGATTACAACAAAACAAACTGAACATCATTATTTTATGTCATCAAATTAATTTAGTGATTACAAACCCCAGAGGGGGGCGTATGTTGTTGGTAAAGAAAGACTTGTCCAAATCCTTCCAAATTATACATCATTCAGATAAATGAAATAGTAGGGACATTCTTATACATTACATGTATAATACATGTCGCAATATTCTGTGGATAAATAATTAACACTTCGGTCAAGCACGCGTCGGTGTACCTTACGAGTTCTGTAGACATTACAAAAATATTCTTCAATCGACAATTCGATTATCGGTCTTATACACATCAACGGCCTATATATGTCCCCACTGGAGGGGCTCAGGCCTACTCTCCTACAGAGAGTGTATGGGACATAGTCCACCACGCGGGACCACCTTTGAATTTCTTCTCAGGAGTGTGCAGGTTTCCTCTCGATATTTTAATTCACCGAAAAGCGAATGCTAATTATTTTTGTCATTCGTATGTAAATTCCAAATAACAAATTTTAACTCATTGGTACGAGCCAGGATCAAACCCAGACCTCGATTGTTCAAGGTCTGACGCTCTATCCAACTGAGCTACCACGGCGGCATGAGATATACATACATAAGTATATAATCTTAAATATTTATTATAAACGAGCTTTTTGACCGCGAGTTCAACTTTATCCGCGTGGACTTTAGGAATTACCACTTGATTTGGGAACTACACGCTCGATCTGAATAAAAGTATGTCCTTGTTCCATCAACTGACTCTGTACAAAAACTCTAGTTACGTGAAAGAAGGACAATGAAATAAAAACACTCACTTTCGCATAGATAATATTAGTATGGATTAATATTAATTAGCTTTTGCCCGTGACTTCATCCATGTGGTACAGAATCTTTGTCAATTATGGAGTTTACTCCACTGCAACTTTAGGTCTACAACCAAATAACCAAAGATTGTAAATTGGTCATTAGATGGATTATGGTCGACGCAAGTTGAAGCTTACCAAATAAAGCTATACTCGTCGCTCTTATAACGAATGCCCTTAGTTAAAATAATACAACTTTATTATAGGGTAGACTTCTGATGACTTCTGTTTCCCTCTCTTATGTGCTCTATCTACGCATTACTGTTTATTTGTGAGCAGCAAGTTACTCTGAAGTTACGAGTATCTATCCCTAGCTGACATACATCATCATCATCATCATCAGCCGGGAAACGTCCACTGCTGGACATAGGCCTCCCTCATGGTACGCCACATCGACCGGTCCCGTGCCACCTGCATCCAGCGACTCCCCGCGACTCTAACCAGGTCGTCGGTCCATCTAGTAAGGGGACGGCCTGGTAGACGTTTCCCGGTACGTGGTCGCCACTCGAGAACCTTTACTCCCCACCGGTTATCGGTTCTTCGAGCGATGTGGCCTGCCCATTGCCACTTCAGCTCACTAGCTGACATACAACACTAGGATATTTCTTTCCTCCCGCTGCCTTGCCTTGCCTCCCATTTATACGTTAATAATTGATACTTCGCGGCCTAACTTTGACTATGAACCGACTATATTCAGTGACACTTAATCTGATTAGCTGCTTAATAAATAATTTATTTATAAGTTTTCAATTTTGTAGGATAAATTGCGACAATTGGCTGCAAATATTGACCAATGGAGCTACACGCTGCGTAAAGAGGTAATAAAAAAATATGGACGCTTGACAGCTTCGTACAAGTTATCAACGAGCATAGCGACAAACTTCATTAGTTCGTCAAGAATCGTCAAAACAAGCGATAAAATGTACACGTTATACATTTTATTGAGAAAACTGAAGACATGGCTTCGGCCTTATTTTTATAACGTTAAAATAATTTATCAATGACATGGCTGTATGGTGTTTTGCTTTTGCCTTTTCCTGGTAGGAAAAAATCTTACAAAAAAAGTCACCATATATGAAATAGAAAATATGCATCTACTATGCTACTTTGGTATAGAAATAGTTTCCAACAAAACTGGGTAGCAGCTGCCGGGTAATAACTTTGGTGAATAAACCAGTAATTTCGTGTAAAGAACCCGGATTTTCATAAGTTTACTGCTCCCCTAATCTAACGTAAATCCGGACAATAAATTTAAGTTTATATTACTCGTATACTCGACCTAATAAAAACTTGTTACCATGAAATAAAGATTACGACTTGATAAACGTTTTGCGGAATAATCACTGGCTGACTTCGCATTTGTTATTCCTTTGTTATTACATTAACGTCATTAGATTTATAATGGCTTAATAATAATAATAAATTTATTTATGAACATGTGCAAAAAGAATATTTTTATGATGAGCTTTTTGTCATGTCCCGGCCTTAGAATTGCCCGCTAGTACCGGAGTAAATGTACCCTATAAAAACCATAACGGTTCCCATGAAAAACATCTACCAGGCCGTCCCCTTACTAGATGGACCGACGACCGGTTAGAGTCGCACGGAGTCGTTGGATGCAGGTGGCTCGGGATCGGTCGATGTGGCGTACCATGAAGCAGGCCTATGTCCAGCAGTGGTCGTTTCCTGGTTGATGATGATGACGTCTCAAACTCTCTCATTGTCAATGTCTCTCATTTATCCCACACCCTTTATTATTTACGGGCGTAAAAAGATGAAATCAAATAACCATTTTTGGGTTCCATCAATGTACTATAAAAACAACTAAACGTAAAAAAACAAAAGAATAAAAGCTTCAAAGACAATAGAATATTATACTAAGAAGTTCGGCGTCGGCAACACCCTTTTTGTCGTACCATCAGGTGACAAGGCCAGTGCGATCTAGAACACATTATTTGACCATTGTTCATCAATATTGATCAGTTATTGAAGTGTATAATTTTCCATTATCTCTGTTTGGAAGCTGTCCAACATGTCGCTCTACAAACCAGTGCAAGCCGCGGCGGCATTCTCGGCGTTTGATGCGAGTGTAAACGCGTGAAAACATCAACGGTTACGATGTTTGTTTTCTAAAGAGCTTTGTGTGATGCGGGTGTCAATCTTTCAGGTCAAGACACAATACTTTTTTAAGACACGGTTTATTTATCTAGCTAGCTAGTGAATGGTACAAAGGTATATACGAGTGGCTCTGTGAGCCGTAGACCTCGCGAGCACATACTTTGCCCAACAGAGCCAGTCAGTTCTTTTTAAATATCGACGAAATTGAGGCAGAAAAGACACCTAGTACAGATTTATCGCTAAGATGTAGTTGGCGCCACCTAGATCATATTAATTGGTTTTAGTTAGTTTTGTGATAAGAAGATGGTTCCGGATGCTCTGTAAATCTCCTTCGTGCCGAGTAGCTTGGAAACCTCTCGAATGAGTGTGAAGGAGAGAGGCGGATTCATCCATTTCCTTCGTGTCGGATAGCAACAAATGACTAGCGTTGAACGCTATCGAATGTTGAAATTGAAGGATCTAGAAACAATACCGGGTATATACTATATATAGGCGCGAGCCGTCCTTCGACGACAGTTGAGTTCACAGCGATAAAAAGTTAAGAAACGGAAACCGGAAGAAATTGTAGAGCGAAAGTACAGTCAGCGTCAGTAGTGCCAAAGGACTCTGTACGTAGAATCCAGAGACGGACTCAGTGCAGTGAGACAGGAACGTACTCTGTTGGGGGGGGGAGGGACCCGTGATTTTGAAGATTGGTTTATGGACTTGTGCTACCAATAAACCCCGGAACTTAAGACTCGTGTTTTTCTTCAATCCATCAAACCTAGAAGCTCGGAGCATTATTATTACTCACGATTTCTAGTTACTACAAATCATATGCCTTGCTAGCTTTAGAGTTTTTCGTCATTTTTCACTTTCAATTTTTTGTTTGTCTATATACTCCGTCAACTAAACTTTCAAATGTGTACCAAGGAACCGCATCAAAATTGGATATCATATGGTGGAAATATCAACTACTTTTTACTACCACTTCTGGAGGAAGTACTCCTGTAATCAAAAATCCCTAACGACAAAAATTTGCGAAAGTATCGGTTAAAAACTCACACTAGAGGTACAATATGACTTCTTTCCTTTCGGGTTAAGTTTTGGAATATTGTGTAGATCTAAGACATATAACATTGTTTATTAGAAAGAAGGGGTAAATTCTAATGCAAGTCTAGTTAATATTTGACCCGATTTTCTGATTGAGAGGCTATGTTGGTAAGACCACGTGGTCGGTTTCAAGGTTGCATTGTTTTGTAGCTGTCCCTCTCCGAGCCCTATCCTACCCGAGCGCGTACGGTGAAACAGCATACATTACGCGATGTTATCCACCCGTTATTTGGATGTTTCGTAGTCCAGGGATCATTTGAAGGATACAGTATATTATGTAACCATTTTTTTAATACAGTATACTAATGAAATTTCAGATGTCGGTGGTTTTTCCAAATTGTTCTAAATTGATTCATACTCTTGTAAATCAGGTTCAAAGTTGGGGCTTTTTACTACCGAAAAATACAATACTTTGACGCCCTGTAACTCTGGAAGTATATATTTAAACGAAAATCTGACTCACCACCGACACAGATATTTGTTTCTAGATTGTGATCTGAACCAAAGAAGATTTAATTTCCATGGTTGAATGCTTCTCAAAGTCGATAGGCTGCGACATTACCATCGCTGACATTAAAGATATATACAGAGTACGAGGGAAGAAAGAAGGATCAGAGCGCACTCCCATTATAGTGGAGACTACCTCCACTATACTGAAGACAAATGTGCTGAAATTAAGTAAGGAGTTTAATGTCAAGCACAAAGCAAAATTATGCGCCAAGCACTTGGGCCTGCGCACTTCTGAGGACACACCAATCTTCATATCCGAGCAGCTCACTCCAAAAGGTTCCAGACTCTATTTTCTAGCTCGAGACCTGGCTAAATCGAAGGCATATAAATTCTGCTGGACGGCATACGGCAAAGTTTACGTGAGAAAAAGCGAGAACTCCCCTATAGTGGCTATCGGAAGTGAACCTCAAATACAACAACTAATGCAAGAAAAATGACTATATTCTGTTATTTACATCAGGCGGTGCAACTCAAATCGAAAATACAACTCAATACTAAACCACAAAGAAGCAATGTCTATAATATTATGGATAATGTACCAATGTATTTGTAAGTTTAACCCTAATTATATTAAAAACACATTCCCACTCGAAACACACCCCTGTCCACAATTACAAATCATTGACTCAACACATACATACACACAGTATTCACACATAAACAAACATCGGCTATATCCGTACTCACAATTCTTGTCTCAGACTAACACAAAAAGTAGGACAGATAGCGCCTATAAATTTCGAAATAAAAACTCAGAACTCTCATACCACTCGTATCACCCGTACATGATGCACACAGGCAGATCACTGATATCCTTTCATGAGTGACACACTAAACAATTTGAACGCGATAGACCATTCTGAAATAGCGAGTGCTATCTGTTGTGATGTAGAGGACCTGCAAAAATTAATCCCAACCAAAAAACCTGACCTGACAATAATTTGTCAAAATATTAGAAGTATTTACAGTAACATTGACGACCTACAACTGACTCTCACTGGTTTAAGTACTGACATAGATGTACTGGTCTTAACAGAATGCCGCATACACCCAAACAAAACTATTCCTTACCTAGATAACTATTCTTCTTTTTCAACCAACCATCATTTAAATCAAAATGATGGTGTTGTGATTTATGTAAAAAAATCAATCAAAGTAAACGCAAAAGAAATAAAACTAGTTCATGCATCGTGTCTACAAATTGAAACCCAGAACAACACAATACTTGGTATATACCGTTCTCCCTCTAAGTCTAATGCTGACTTATTCATTAACTCGCTAAATGAGCACTTGGAAACCATAAAAACACACAAAAACATAACCATAACCGGTGATATCAACATAAATCTAACTCCCAAAATGGCAGAACAAAACCAAGAGCGATCGAATAAGTGTAACTACTTAAACATGCTTTGTTTGTATGGGTTGTTGCCAGGACACATATTGCCAACAAGAGGAGACCATTGCTTAGATCATTTCATTCTTAAATTAGACAAGAAAACTACTTCCGCAAGTATAGCTATCCTAAATACCACAATAACAGACCATTGTATGATTTTCCTTAGCCTAAGAAACCTTAAACCTATACAAACTAAACAGAAGACCAAAACGATTACTGACTTTAGTCAAGCAGTAGTAAGTCTGTCAAAAAAAGAAATTCATAAACTGCTATTTAGTAACGACCCTCATTTTATAATTGAGGAGTTAACTACAAAAATTAGAGAATCTATTAACGACAACACTACGACAGTAAATATTCCTAAAAGTAAACGAACGATTAAGCCGTGGGTAACAGTAGGTATTCTGCGTTGCATCAAAAATAGAAACCGGATGCAAAAAAGGTTAAGATCTAACCCACATAACGAAATTTTGAAAATTGAGTACAAGCGTTATAGAAACTTTTGCAATAAACTCATCAAAAAACTGAAAAGGAAATATGAACGAGATCAACTACTTAAATCATCAACGAACTCGAAAACTTTATGGAAAAATATCAAAAGTATAACTAATTTAACACAAAATAAAACTGATAACTGTAAATTGCTTAATATTAAAACTTCGTCTCCAGATTCAATCAACTACGTTAATAGTTTTTTTGCTAATATAGGTAAAACTCTTGCTGAGAATATACACGTCAACAAAAATAACCAAAATCTGAACATCAATATGGAGAAAACGTCCTCTCACACCTCGTCTTTCGTTTTGCTGGATACCGATCCTAAAGAAGTTCATAGCGTGCTTCTGAGCCTGAAGTCGGATAGTTCTCCAGGTTGGGATAATATAACAGCAAGATTTCTTAAACTGGCTAAAAACGAAATTGTTCCTATTGTCTGTCATGCAGCTAATCTATGCTTCCAAAACGGTGTCTTTCCGCTTCCCCTAAAACGAGCCATCATCACTCCAGTGCATAAGGGCGGGGACGGAAACGATGTCAACAACTACAGACCTATATCAGTGCTTCCGGTCATCTCTAAAATAATTGAAAAACTTATAAACAAAAGATTAATAAAATATTTTGATAAATACAATATATTATCCAATTACCAATACGGATTTAGACAGGGCAAATCAACTGAGGATGCGGTAGCAGCTCTAAGTTCGCTAATTGTAGATACACTTGATCAAGGACAGAAATGCCTCACCGTTTTTCTAGATCTCAAAAAAGCATTTGACACCGTCTCCGTTCCCATTCTTATACAAAAATTAGAAGCAACTGGCATTAGAGGTAAATCCCTCGATTTGCTGAAAGATTATTTAAGTGAAAGGAGCCAGCGCGTTAAAATTGGAAACCTCCTGAGTAGTAACGCAAACATAAGTTACGGCGTACCTCAGGGGAGTGTTCTAGGTCCTACATTATTCTTAGTGTACATAAACGATCTATGTAACTTGAACGTTGGGAATTGCCAAATATTTTCATATGCTGATGATACTGCTCTCGTTTTCACTGGTGCCTCATGGCAGGAAGTTAGAAAGGCAACTGAATTGGGTTTGGTTAAAGTGGCTGATTGGCTTGAGACTAATTTACTCACACTAAATACCAACAAGACAAATTACATTTGTTTCTCCATCTATAACAACTCACAGCCGGATAACCAATTCAGTATTAAAATCCATAGGTGTGACGACAGAGCTAATGTTAATTGTATATGCCCCAACATTGATAAGGTGTCCTCTACTAAATATCTTGGTGTTATACTGGATCAGCGCTTGTCTTGGCATCAGCAGGTGGAAATAGTAGCCAATAGAGTCAGGAAGTTGACGTGGATCTTTAAAACTCTGAGACATGTAGCCCCTATTGACCTACTGACCAAAATTTATATTTGTTTGGCCCAGTCTGTCATAGCGTATTGTATTCCCATCTGGGGTGGAGCTAATAAAACAGCATTCTTAGAAGTGGAGAGAGCCCAAAGATTCTTGATAAAAGTAATGCTTTTTAAACCATCCAGATTCCCTACTGACCTCCTTTACTCAATCAGTAACGTTCTCACTGTGAGAAAGCTCTATATTGTTCACATCATTCTGAGACTACACCGGCAATTACCTTTTGACGCTGCATGTACAGGAACCAGAAGACACTACACTGTTCCTCACATCAATCCAATAAATACAAATTTTGCTAGACGACAACTGAACAAACTGTCTACTCACTTATATAATAAAAGTAACAAATATCTTAACATTTATAATATGAAATATTATGATTGTAAGAAAACACTTATCAGTTGGATAATTGGCTTAAAATATGACGAGACAGAAGAATTATTACAATTTCTAAAATAAGCTAATAACACACACACACACACACACACACACACACACACACACACACACACACACACACACACACACACACACACACACACACACACACACACACACACACACACACACACACACACACACACACACACACACACACACACACACACACACACACACACACACACACACACACACACACACACACAAACACGCCCACAAACACGCCCACGCTCCCTTTCTCTATCCCTATCTTAAATTATTTCCCTTAATCCCTACATAAATTAAATTACAATTATTGTTATAATATGAAATATGTATTAGCATGTTAGCCTAAGCAAATATTTCCTTAAATATAAATTTATTTTTGTTATGGAAGAGTGGGACCCTCTGTTACAGGTATTTTTATACTTACAAGAGGGTCTCAACCTTGTGTCTGTAAACAACTTTGTTCAATGCAATAAACAATTTTGAATTTTGAACAATTTTGAATTTGAATTTTTGAATGTGTCTTGAAGATTTCATATATTTTCATAGCTTAATACTCAAAATATGACTGGACTACGTTTGTATGGGCGCTTTGACAACAGCATACCCTCTATAAGGACACACGTGTTTTACATCTGAGGGAGTGAGACATCGTCAACGCGACGGTTTGTCAGCCAGCGGGAGGCGGAGGGAGGCGGGGGGAGATGACTGACTAACGCCCATCAACACTTTATTTCTGTAAATCGGTTATGAAAACATGGCTTCCTTCCTTTCACACGTTGCCACGCCGAGACAGCATCGCCATATCGAAAATAAAGCAGAATTTTTAACAAATTAATTGCCAAACTTAAAAGCTATCCATATACTCGTACATATGTAACTAAGTATACTTTCGGAATATCATCATCATCATATCGTATCACTTTTGCACTATGTCATATTCACTCTTGCTTGTTTCTGTGTAGTGTGTTGAAGGAAATGTCAATTAAACGTGAATGTGACATGATTCAAAAGTGGATACATATTTTTGTACTCGAGTGTACTTATCAATACCTTTCATTTGATACCAAACAAGGTTTTAATCTGTTATTTGTGGCATCATTCATTCATCATTATGTCATCATATTGTATTTTATGTAACTCCAAAATTATCGCTTAAGAACCGCAACCGTGACAGCTCAGTTGGGTAGAGCGTCAGGCCTTGAACAATCAAGGTCTGGGTTCGATCCGATCCTAGCTCGTACCAATGAGTTCCAATTTGTTATTTGGAATTTATTAACGAATGATAACAATTTACCATTGACTTTGCGGTTATGGAAAACCGTGAGGAAACCTGCACACTACTGGGAATAAATTCAAAGGTGTGTGTGAACTCTACCAATCCGCACTGGTCCCGCGTGGACTATGTCCCATACGCTCTCTGTAGGAGAGTAGGCCTGAGCCCCAGCAGTGGAAACGTATACAAGGCTGTTGATGATTTGAACGGCGGACAAACATGACTTTCCCAATGATAGTCCAACTCTACCAATCCGCACTGGTCCCGCGTGGACTATGTCCCATACACTCTCTGTAGGAGAGTGGGCCTGAGCCCCAGCAGTGGAAACGTATACAAGGCTGTTGATGATTTGAACGGCGGACAAACATGACTCTCCCAATGATAGTCCAACTCTACCAATCCGCACTGGTCCCGCGTGGACTATGTCCCATACACTCTCTGTAGGAGAGTAGGCCTGAGCCCCAGCAGTGGAAACGTATACAAGGCTGTTGATGATTTGAACGGCGGACAAACATGACTCTCCCAATGATAGTCCAACTCTACCAATCCGCACTGGTCCCGCGTGGACTATGTCCCATACACTCTCTGTAGGAGAGTAGGCCTGAGCCCCAGCAGTGGAAACGTATACAAGGCTGTTGATGATTTGAAGGGCGGACAAACATGACTCTCCCAATGATAGTCCAATTTTGTTTAGAAGATATTAGGAAACAATTGAACTTACATAGGTGTGGCTTCTCTGTAATCACTTGCCGTATTGCCGATTTGCCGTAATAACCACGCCACTTACAGGGTCGTCAATATTTGTTTTGTGCGCAGATTCCTGTTTTCTGTAATATTCCCGTCAACACATATGGAAGATATGGGACGAGCTTATCATGACGTCAAAGTATTTTGAGTTCGTTTGTTTGTTCTTCCTTTACGTCGCATCGAAGGGTCAGAATGACTGGATTTATTGTATAGGGATAGTTAAAGGGCTGGAGTAAAACATAGGCTACTGTTTATCCCAATCGAGCAATTAGTTCCCGCTATAGTGCTGAGTTCACGCGTACGAAGTCGCGTGCAAAAGCTAGTATGATTATTTGATTATAATGCCAACGAACTATACCGGAGTATAATATAAATATGAAAAAGCAGAAGTGTCAGGAATACAAAACCGTATTCTGTAGACTTGTAGACTATTTACTTACACTGGGTCTACGGGCTGAAGTCGCAGTTTCTTTCAGGAAGTCAGTAGATTGCAAACCGTGTCGGCGAACGCACGTGCGCGTATCAACCGCAATCCTGATAGAGTTATCATTAGATCGACAGAAATAATCGATCATTTATTTTGTTATATTCTTAATATCAATAATAACATTGTTTTAGTATTGGTGCTTTGTTGCTGTGTGTTTGAAAAAGGAATTGTGATTTTCTGTGATTGTTTAAAATTAACCAAGACAGTTTTGTATAGTTTTACAAGTCAAAATGTAATATGGATCAGTGAAAATTGATGAGTCAAAATGACTGTCAAAATATTGCTATTGTATTTAGTTTAATATGAGGACTGCTGGAAGAAAATATGGATTTTTGTTGTTGTATTTAGAAGTGTAGTTATTGTGTAAAATGTTTTCTGGTTGGGGACTTTATGTTTTGCCGATCTGCTTAGCTTTGAGTAAGTAGAAACAATTTATCTAGGTCTTTAAGTTATTTAGACCTTTCCGTTAAGTCTACGTTAAATCAGTGACATCATACTGCGATCAATAAGTCTTCAAGTAAACAGATCTAGGTGAAAATTTTGAAGAAAACACTAAGATTTCTTAACACAAGTTATTTAATTTGTTAGATAAGCAATCAATAAAATTATTTAAAAAATAAATAAATCTACTACATTTTTGGTTTCTTATAGTTTTGGTATGCTTACATTTGACATCATCATCAGCCAGGAAACGTCCACTGCTGGACATAGGCCTCCTCCATGGTATGCCACATTGATCGGTCCCGAGCCACTTGCATCCAGCGACTCCCCGTGACCTTAACTAGGACTTCGGTCCATCTAGTAGGAGGACGGCCCGGTAGACGTTTCCCGGTAAATCCGGAATGCTTGTGAATATCTAAAATTAAATATTTTTCCAAGTATAACATTTAAGTTTATTGACAAAATAGTTTTTAACCTTTTTGCGCTTTTCAATTTCAATCATAAGGTCATAAGTAAGAGCACAGCGGCTAAAGGTTGTTGCTCGCTTAGCACTACCTGGAGTACATATGTATGAACACAAAATATAATATATTGAAAAATGCACTACATTATTTAAATGTATCATTTTACGTCAGTCGGGTTTTTTCAGACTGCATCTTTTCAAACGACTTCTTTTTTTTTTTTTTTTAAAGCATTTATTTTCCATAGTACATATTACACTTTACAATATTTTATCTCCCGCCAAACTGAAAAACAGTTTGTTGGCGAGTAACGCTCTGTTCCTTGAATAATTCTATTACATTAAAGCTATTTACTATCTAAGTTCTATCTAAAAAAATCTCTTTTAGCTTACTCTTTAGTTTTGTTTTACTAGTTTTGGGAGTTTCTCTCAGCCAAGCGAGCTCATTAAATATTCTTGGCACTACATATTTATTCAGCCTTTGCCCGTAGTAGTTAACGGCTGTTGGCTGAGAGAACTTCCCCTCTCTCACGCTCCTGGTGCTGTGGCTACTGACAATAGGTATCTTATAGTCGTCACTATAGTAGTGATCGATTGATGTTTTATATTTAATTTTTAAATCTACCGGCAATATTTTACATAACGAGTACAACTTTCTGTATTCTTTATTACATTTCTTCTTTGTTTTTTTATTAACCAAGCACTTGACTATCCTAGTCTGTAATTTTTGCACTTCATTTATATAACTACAAAAAGTCCGACCATAAACACTAACACCATAGTTGATCATGGAATCTGATAATGCAAAATAAACCGTTGACAGTGTTCTCTTGTCCACTACATATTGCAGCTGATAGAATTTTCCCAGCACACACCGAAGTTTATTACATAGTTCACTAATATGTAGTTTCCAATTGAAGTGCCGGTCGACTAACAATCCCAAGTATTTGTATCTATCTACATATTCAATCTTAGCACATGTACATGAGACCTTATTTAGATGGAGACATTCATATGTGTGGCCTATTACACCTATGTTATTATAATCAACTCTTTTTGCCATTTGGTTATATGGAGAAAATATATGTAAGCATTTTGTTTTTGCTAGGTTTATGATTATCCCGTTGTCATGAGCCCATTTCATTACATTTTCAAAATCGTGTTGTATTTTATGGCTCGCAACGTTTATGTCTTTTGATGCAAATAACAGACACATGTCATCGGCATAAACAAACACTCTGCAGTTTCTCACCACGTTCACTACGCTATTGACCAGCATTATGTATCCGACGGGTCCGTACACCGAGCCGGTGGGCACGCCCAGCGTGACACTGGCTTCTTCGCCCATGACGCCATTCACGGAAGTGCGGATTGTGCGGCTCGTCAAGTAGTTCCGGAACCATATGTTAGTAGGGCCTCTCACGCCACACTCCTCCATGGCCTGGAGTAGCACGTCACGGTCCAGGGTATCGAATTCTGAATTGTTTTTGTATTTATGTTACGCGATAACTCCGCCAATAATGAATCGATTTTGATAATTCTGTTTTTGTTTGATAGAAAATACTTTAAAAGTGGTCCCATATAAATTTCATTGAAATTGATACAGCGGTTTTTGAGAAAATCAATAAAAACCAAATATGTACCCTGATAATGCTACCGGTAAGGTGAACAGTTTAGGGAATGAAATTTTAGAGCAATTGAAGTCGGTTTCTAATTCTTTTTGAACGCGTTAATTATATATTTATGTAATAGGTATTCACATGAATTTATCTCGGTGTGTTACTAAGACCGCTAAATATCAACAACAAACAAATAATTAACTTGTTCAAAAAAAACTAAAAACCGACTTAAATTGCCTTAAAAATGTTCACCCTTAGAGGTAGTATGATCTGGGTAAATATTTGGTATTTGTAAATTTTTTCAAAAAGCGCTCAATCAATTTCGATAAAAATTATGGAACCACCACTGAAGTATTCTCCTCCCAACAACAAAAAATCAAAATCGGTTTACATTTGGCGGATCGCGAGTTATTTTATATAAAATAAAATAAAAACATACAGTCGAATTGAGAATCTCCTCCTTTTTTGAAGTCGGTTGAAAAGGACTGATTTACCACCTTTGTACATAAACCCTATTTTTTGCAATTAAAAATATTTTTTAATTTTTTTTAAGCAGTTTATTGTACACGGAAGATATTTACATAACACAAAAACAGAAAAATGTATACAAAAGAAACAAATTATTTCTAAAAGAAATAAAAGAAAGATTTCGATTTTCATTGATTTGATACTTCCAGTTTGCTTCCTGTAAGAAATGAATCAACATGGCGTCTTTAATGAAAATGAACTAAACTTACTTTACCTGGATAACTTAAACACTCGATTAGTTAATAAAAAAAGTTCATATATTTTTTATTCATTTACACCTGAAATATTTAAATGTATGTTCGTATTAAACACAATGGCCTCACAGCTGTTATAAATTACCAAATGTTTACTAATTTAATTAATTAAGCAATATAATTAGTATTTAGCACAATTACATAACTTATAAATCATCGTACCACCAAGATTATACCGATATTAATAAAACATTTTATACTACAGTATGAAACATATGTATTGTTATCTCATTTCATTTTCAATCAATTTTTCTATGTAGTTAAAGTAGATAAAATTTCAGTCTGCTTTCACAATAAATGAATAAAAATTCAGGGTAATTAACATATGGTAAAATTAATGGTGCCTATAAGGACCACGATCTTCGAAATTACCACACAAATATTTATTTGTCAGAACCGCATGTAAAACTAATAATACACTAAAAGTAAAATAATGTATTAGAAAATGAGGAATATTTAATAATGTGTAAGTATTTTATCTGAAGATTTTCACATATGTTTAAAAGTTTATACAAATCAAAATGGTAGAAACGTGTATATATCTATAGCAATAAGTATAGTAAATACACCTTTAACTATATGATACGAGTAACTCCGCCAATTCTGAATCGATTTTGATGATTGTTTTTAGCGAACCGTACCCAGAGGGGAAAAACGGGACCCTATTCCTAAGACTTGGCTGTCCGTCTGTCACCAGGCTGTATCTCATAGACCGTGACAGACACTTGAAATCAGAATAAAATAAATATTTAAGGGGGCTCCCATACAACAAACGTGATTTTTTTGCTCGTTTATATAAATAATGGCACGGAACCCTTCGTGCGCCAGTCCGACTCGCACTTGACCGTTTTTGTTTGTTTGATAGAACATACTTAAGTACTACTAACAATCATCATCAACAGCCTATATGTCCCCACTGGAGGGGCTCAGGCCTACTCTCCTACAGAGAGTGTATGGGCCATAGTCCACCACGCGGGCCCAGTGCGGATCGGCGGACTTCACATGCCTGTTCAAGACATGCAGGTTTCCTCACGATGTTTTCCTTCACCGTTAAGCAATCGGATAACGTACTTGAATTGAAAAACAACTCATAGGTACACGGCTGGATTCGAACCCGGAACCCTCAGATTGAGAGTCCGCGCCTTATCCACTACTAACAATACTCCCATATAAATATTATAGAAATTTAACAGAAAATCAACAAAAAACAAATATGTACCCTGAAAAATGTTTACCCTTAACATACTTACGGCAGTTGAAATCGGTTTTTAGCTTATTTCTACAATAAATTTCTTTCAACAGTCCTGAGGTGACTTTTGCTAGTGCGAGAAATAGCAAAGAGAGGCGGGCAGCAAGGCGGGTACATTACATTTAATATAAATAGAATCTACAATTACATAAATATGTCAGTTATGAAACTAATCAACAATTTATAAGAGACGAAAAATTTTCCTTTTCAGAGACAAATTTACAGTTTACAGTGTGCGGCAAAGAGTTCCACAATCCAGCTACTTGGGACGAAAAAGAGAAAATCTATATATGCACACAACAATTTTAAACACAAAAATAACATCTCATTGAACATGTAAAGTCGTGATTCGTAGCTGTTAACTCGAACTATTTAGAAGGATTGTCGTGCGTAAGAACCTACCGAGGAGCGAACGCGAAAATTTCAAAAATAAACACAAGTTGACAAGCCGTGACTGACGGATTAGGCTATAACATGCTATAACTCCTTGATAACGACAAAGTGCCGCAGAGATAATAATTTACTTGTTCAATGATAATCCGCGGTTGGGATGTTTTTTATGCTCGACGAGTCGTTGACAATCAACGGTTGTTTGATTATAAAACGTTTACAACTCGTTTATCGGTTGTCGCGCTTTGTGAAGGCCTTCTTCTTTTGTTAGTCAGGAAAAGCGACTGCTCAAAAGGTTTTTCTTTTTAGTTTCGCTGTCGCGAACATTTTGAATTTTGAATAGACACGAAAAAAAATATGATACTAAACCTTACGGCAGCTCGGTCACGAACGCTGTTCCTTACAGTTTTAGTTCATAAAATTATCTATACTGTGTCTCAGAGGTTTGTCGTTTTTCAGTAAAAAATAATTAAGTAATTAACGCATTCAAAAAACACTATAAAGAAACCGACGTCAACTGCCCTAAATGTCTACAGCATTCCTTAAAATGTTCACCCTTAGAGGTAGAATTATCATATTTAGTTTTTGTTGATTTTCTCAAAAAGCACTCAATCAATTTCGATAAAATTTATACGGGACCACCTCTGAAATATGTTCTACCAACCAAAAGAAGAATAATCAAAATCGATTCATAATTGGCGGAGTTATCGCGTAGTATACATACAAACAAAAACATACAGATGAATTGAGAACCTCATCCTTTTTGTAGTCGGTTGAAAACAAGTTGGACTGTAGTGATCTCTTTATTTATATTTCTGTATGTTCTCATGTATATTGGGTTTCACTGACTCGCTGATTATATTATTAGCTCAAACAACTCTGGCAGAATACAGATGAGGAACAACACACAGCAGGAACAATTGAGTGATTGGTTCCATGCTTGTGGGGAACAAATTATTAATTATAAACATTATAAAGCGTGGCGTTCTCTAAATATCTTGTCGTTTTTGGACGCATACATACCTGCCTGAGACAAGTGACGTCAGTTGATTGTAGAGGTATTTGGCTTTATTGAATTTAGTGTAAATATTTCCCATTACACACGCGCAGGCAAACAAGTGAATGAAAAGTAAATTTTAAAAAACTTGACTGCATAATTTGTTTTACTTTTTGTGATTTTGATAAACCCACTGTGACTCTCACAGTAAATAAGAATCTAACGACACCTCTCAAGCTAAAATCCATCGAGCCGTTCAGGCCGCTGAGCGAGCCAATCAATCATACATACATACATACTCTCGAAAAACATAACTCTCCTTCTGGCGCAGTCGGGTCGGGGATATCACATTTACAAATAACAAAAATGCGAAAAACATCTGCAAATAGACTGTCAGGTGTGCAACATCGAAACTACATATTATGTTGTATAGGAAATTAGGTTCTGCCTGCGATTTATTCCATGGGAACCACAGCTGCCTCTACTAACCGCATGCCGCCACGAACCCGCACATAGCTCTTATACAAATTACGTATTTCTAGATTTCTGGATAAAAAGTAGCTAATCAAAATCATCACGTTTTGACTAAAATGATTTCTAGTTTTTTCTAAAGTATGTTTAGTTAGGCCTGGTAAAGTAAGGGCGCATAGATCAAGAATCTTGGCTCTACATGAGATTGTAGGTTTAGAGCGTGTAGTCTTTAGAGCTTGGCTTTATACGAGATCTGATAACTTTTTCACGGGGTAAGCTATGTAGACTCGTCTTGGTAACATTTTTACATGAAAATGTGTTTGGTGGGATGTGCTTTTCCGGCCTTTCAACAATCCCTCTACAAAAAAGAAAGTCATTTTCTATACGCTTATAGTCACCACAAAGAAAAAGTCACAACCTCACGGCTTTGCCTTGCAGTGGCGAAGGGTGGAATTTTGGCGAAGGGAAGCTGATCAAAAAAAAAATGCTTACCGCGTGATTCAAATTCGGCTTCAGAAATTCTCAGTATTTCTTCAAATGGGAAGATGATGAGCAAGTAGTCAGTTAGGCAGCATTCCATACGAATTAAAGCCATAATGGCACACAAAACTCACCGTATTGAACGAAATATGCAAGTAAATCACCTTATAAACACAAAAAACAGCACATGAACTTCGAACTAAGTGAAATACTTTCTAATCCGTCACATAAAAAACATCGATAGTACTAACAAGCATTCACGCGTACTAAAGTTGTTTATTCCAAACGGAACAAATCACACGCAAATACGCCTAAATAAAACAATGTGACTCGCGATGAAACATACTATCAAAATACTACTTTCTAAATTTTGCATTGTTATAGCACTATTAACTTGCTAGAAAAAATGTCTCATTGGCGATGTATTTTCTCCTTAAAATTATAGTTTTGAAATTACTAGCATTATAACTCTCTATCTCGCTCCGCATAAGGCGTTCGAAAGAGAAGAAATCGAGTAACCCGAAATTCGCCGGTTTATTTCGTGAAATAAAAAGCGACGTTTACTACGAGAGCGTAAGAGACAGAGCATTAGTTGACACGGGAACTGTGGTATAGTTTTGGCGGGCTTTGACAATTTATAGATAATATCTGTAACCCGGTGGGAATCGGCTTGTATTGCCCCTTCGCCACTGATAGATATTGCTTTTTAATTGTGCGCAGGCGTTTTTTGTATTGCTTTTTAATTGCGCACAGGCGTTTCTTGTAGTAATGTTTTGAGCGTATAAAAGTTAATAGTACATTACATTAATGATATGTGGAAAGGATTTTTGAAAGGTAAGCTGGTGGGAATCGGCTTGTATGGACCCTTCGCCACTGTAATGCCTTGATATAAAATGTCAAATTCACCAGCGGGTGTACACTATAAAAACTACTACTCTACTTCTATATAATAAACAGTTTGATATCGGCGAGGGTGTACCATCAAATTGCGTCAAGTAAATTGAAGTGAGTCCAATTTTCTTCGTGTCAATGGCTGTTTATAAACGATGGACACATTCCATTAAAACGTGAAGGGAATAATACTCGTACCCATAACCGTTTCGTTTAGCTGTCTCCCATTCAACGTCCAATACCATATTCGGTGCCAAGACAGTTTTTTTTAAAATTACAATTATGAATAATGACAAATTTCTAAGTTAAAATAGTATGTCAAATTAAATTACGAGTAGCATGTCAAATATTAAAATAAACGAATAATTAATTAATTACCTTAGACCTTACCTTTATAACCAAGTAATTACCTTAAAAACACATCTTAGCCTCATTTTTGTTTCATTCCCTGAATATATACTACCTGAAGTTTTTCAGTTCTTAGGCTTCCGTACCCAGAAGGTAAAAAACTGTACCCTATTACTAAGACTTTGCTGTCTGTCTGTCACCAGGCTGTATCTCATGAACCGTGATAGTTAGACAGTTGAAATTTTCACAGAGTATGTATTTCTATTGCCGTTCATTGCCGTGTATTCAAAAAATACTAAAAAGCAGAATAAAATAAATATTTGAGGGGGCTCCCATACAACAATCGTGATTTTTTGGGGGCTGTGACCACAAATTCATGAATTTTTCAAGATGGCGGACAGTAAATGTGGCAGGCTTCATACAAAAAATCCTCTTGATTATAAAAACTGTAGGTAGAGTATTAAAGCTGTAGCTTTTTGTATATAGAACAACGCGTTTGATGTCTGTTGGCACAGATTATAATATTATGCATTGTGGAATTTCCCTCAAAATAAAATAAATGAGCAATAACAGCCAGTGATGGCCTTACGATCTTACGGATAACTTTGTAACGAGGGTCAGTTTGTCTTCATGTGTGGTCATGGTAAGTCAGCGCGTGCCAGCGACCAGCGCGCGGTCAAAGGTACCATTATTCAATCATGTCAACATCACTTACAATGTTACCTACTTTTAATTCGTAAGCCTATTTATACTGTTCTGAACGTTCTGTTGAAAACAGGAATAGCTGCACCTTGTAGACTACCACGGGCACATGTACCAAAAATAATTAATGTATCAGTACATAGGTCAAATTTGGGTTTCAACTCTCCATTGTCTAGATCAGTTAGACTGTACAACGCTGTCTTCAAATTTTTAGATTTAGATATTAATCATGATAGTTTGTTAGATTTTAAGAAAAATATTCAAAATTTCTATTTTAAATCCCAAGTGTAAAAACATTATAATTCTATATTTCTATACTTGTATTTTTGACTGTCATTCTTTTTAAAGTGAATTTTTGTGTAAGCTGTGGATACCTATAATTAAGTTAACATTTTAGTAGTTAGTTATATAAGTTGGTATTTTGTATGTATTTGGAATGTAACTTGTTGGTGTCTCTAAATAAATAACACTAAATACAACACAATAAAAACAAATAACTATACACGTAAGTTTCGTAATAAATGTCTTATTATTATTATTTTAAAATCTGTTGAAATAGGATAGCTGGCGCTGTGAGGTAATTATCTAAAGATAGGACATCGGATTGTAATGTCGCAAATTGACATACAATTTCACAGTGAATCATAATTTGTATTTTCGACCGACTTCAAAAAAGGAGGAGTAATCAATTCGAAGAGTATGTTTTTTTTTAAATATATATGTTTGTTACCTCGTAACTTTTGATTGGGTGAACCGATTTGGATGATTCATTTTTTATATGAAATGTTGTACTTCTCGTGTGGTCCCATTTCAATTTGGTCCAGTTCTGACAACGGCATCCATGAGAAAACTATATAAATCTTAAATTTGCCTCAAAGTAGACTTTTAGGGCAATTGAAGTCGGTTGATTATTGTTTAAAACGCCATCTAGGTACCATTAGCTGCGTAACGGCTTTAGTAGCTGACATTAAAGTTGATCATAGTTAATTATATTCATTTCGCGACACTATCATCCAATCTCTTATTTTCGGTACTTACTTATTAAAGTCAGCTATTCTATTATAAAAGATTATGTCAAAAGTTTATAGGGAAACATTCTAAGTGAATTCCCGTTAAAACCGAAATATTGTCAAATATTCTTTTATTTATTCCCGTGGGATACAAAAATTATGCATAAAAAGGGCATCGATCCGTTTGTGTGTTGCGTGAGAGAGGTGAACCAACCAACACGCTGTAGTATCATTTCAGTAACCACATTCTAAGAACATTAGGTACTTCAAGGGGGCGTCCATTAATCACTAGACGCTAATTAGGGGGGTTCGTCAAGTGTAACTTTGGGTCACGTATACCCGGAACAAACAAATAAAATTCAAGGTTCAAAATTTGGGTAAGGTTCGCCATTCGCCAAAATGCCGATAGTTCATCAACAGCCTATATACATCCCCACTGCAGGGGCTCAGGCCTACTCTCCCACAGAATGTATGGGTCATAGTCCACCACGCGGGACCAGTGCAGATTGGTAGACATCACACAACACCTCTTCTTCTCAGGTGTGTGCAGATTTCCGCACGATGTTTTCCTTCACCGAAAAGCCAATTGTAATGATTTTTATCATTCGTATCATAAATCTAAAAATAACCAATTGTAACTCATTGGTACGAGCCAGGATCGAACCCAGACCTCGATTGTTCAAGGTCTGACGCTCTACTCTACTGAGCTACATACAATACCGGTATTTAAATGGCTGCAAAACAGTCTTGTTTCCACCGTCTATCAGGGACTAGATCCACACCACCATTTTTACTAATATACTCGTACAATAAAGACAAACACATACCCTCAAACACAATTAGTTATAATTATGTATATATGTAAAGATTAACGAAAAGAAGCTAGTCAAGAAATCTGACCCGTCTACCATATATACTTACATTTTGAACAGTCAACAGAGAAGCTAATGCTCTTGGCCTGAAAGCTCATTAGCACGAACAAACTTTGCCCATCCATTAAATTAGGAAGAAGGTTGGTAAACAAACATTTTATTTGTCGGTTTCACGGTGAAATAGATCTATAGCCAAGGTTTCTTAGAACAATACCCCTACCATGAGTAACTATCGCTAGCGACTGAAATAACCGATCTAAACTTGCGAGCAAAAAATGGAATCAGTAAGTTTTAAAATACCATCAAAAACATAAAAATTGGTTAGTTAATCTTTGGCTTTGAATGCCCCGCACGAAAAATTTTTTTTCCCAAAAAGGTACATGCTAATACAAAAATGCGATACTACCTCTAAAATGCATGTCTGTTATGTGAATTTGTAAAATTTTAGTTAATTTTCGAGTACTTATTATTTCTCAGACGAAATTGGGACCCGTCATTGTGCCCTATGTTCAGTTCCCAGTAAACAAAGTAATTGTATAATTTTTGCATCGCTAGCGACTCTCGACAGTGTGATGTAAACTCATGGTAGAGGTACTCGTGAACATCGCAGCGGGAGACGAATTGATTACGTTTACTATTTATTACACGTACCATGTTTATTTTGTTAATAGACGAGTGGAGAGATGAAAGTTAGAGCTAGCGCCTAAACTTACTATTCGCGGGAAACACAAAGTACAATCGATGTTTAAAAATCGACTTTAAATTGGAGGAGGGTCTCCATTCGACTGTATTTTTGTATGTATATGTTTAACTCCATGTCATCGCCAATTGTGAACCGTTTTTAACGATTATTTTTAATTGAACATGCTATCTAAATAGTATAAAAATAATTTCTAAAAATCGATTTTGTTTTTGTTCATGAGTAATCCAGCGGCAACAAAATAATCTACTTTAATTAAATAATATTTACTGCCCACTGACTAACTAATAAGTATTATAAACAATTCGTTGAAAAACTTAGTCAGTTCGTTATTTTTTATGTCGAATTTTCTCACAATTTTCACATTTTGATTTATAAGTTTACTTCTCCGGGTATCGGGGGGCGATCAAAGCGGCAGGGCGTGGCCACAATATTTAATTCTGTTATAAGGTACATAACATTCATATAAACTGAATATATGACAAAGCTACGTATGTTTGTGTTCCTTTTGTGTTCGGTGTAGAGTAGCGCGCACCTCCTAAAAGCTTCCTTGTTCGTGTTGGGGAAATGTGTTTGTATTGTAATCTAAATCCGTTCTATATCTGGTTCTGTAGGTTGGAAATTAGGCGGTAAGGTACATTTTATGTATGTGGTATGAATCTGTTTTTATACAAACTACAAATAGCTACGAAAGGGCTACGCTCGAAGTTTCTAATAGACCTCAGTTGAAACTTCGTCTCTTTGAATCAAATTTTAGAAAAATAAAACTCTTCTGTCATTGTATCGTCTAGTATCGTGATCAAATTTATGCGTAAACGTCATGTACTTAGTTTTTACTAAAAGAAACTTTCTCCAAAATCTGTTTATTCGTTTTTTTGTGATAAAATATATGGGAAGGACTGCACTTTAGTTGACTTACAAAAGCGCCTTCAAACTTTTTTGCTTGTAGAACTCATCCTGCAAATCTATCCGATGGGATTCCTACCCTGCAGTAATCTCCGGGTCTGTAGTCACCTAAATTGCAGACGAGCCAATATATGCTTATTCATAAACTTTTCCTTACTTTTTAACACAAAAAGTTTCATCAAAATCGGTCTATTAGTTTTTGTGCAATCCTCTAACGGAATAACAAACAAGTAAATAGACGGAAAAAACAAAACATCTATGTGTTCCAAAGACATTTAATATTAATAGACCGGACAAAGCAAACAAACATTTTGATCCTAAACTTATTACCAATTGGTAATAAGTTACTCAATCTAGTGTCACATCACGTCACGCGACCATACAAGACATTTGACATACCATTGACTTTTGAGATCAAAATTTTTATATGAAACGTTTCCCAATGACCGCTCTATAACCTATTACTATATTTAAATCTCTCTGTAGATCACACAAGAAACTCGGCGACAGGTACAAAGGTCAATTGTCATTTTGACAAAACATGAATAGGCCATCGCATCGCATTGTTGACACAACAGCCAATTCTCAACTCTGTGCCGATCTACGTCAGGGGACGAGAGAATTATTCGTTACACTCAAGTCCTACATAAAGAACAGATATGAATAGATAAAGTGATAAGACACGTGGATTACAGTACGAAAACGAACAAATAAGCGAATTTGTTACGATAAAAACTAAGCTTCCTAAAAATAAGAGACTCTGAAGATTCCTATTTGTTTTACCGATATTTTTATCGTAATTATTCACTTTGTTCTTATTTTCCGTCTCCGTCGTGGTTTGTGTTCGCTGATGACGTAATCCATCTACGAGTACATTACACGTATTATTAAAAAAATCGGCTACGTGAGTCCACTATTGGACATGAGCCTCCCGATGTTGTTATTGCGTAGGTAGTACACATAAAAAAATTCCCATAGTCACCTTTTACAACACAAGCGGGATGACATGACATACTTCCAGACCATAAAGTTAATTCCCATTATGTTGGCTTTTCTGAACTTTGGGTTCCCGTTAAGTTGAATCCCATTAAATTGAATCCCGTTCTGTTGAATTGGCATTAAGTTGAATCCTCTTATGTTGAATTGGCATTAAGTTGAATCCCGTTATGTTGAATTGGCATTAAATTGAATCCTGTTATGTTGAATTACCATTAAGCTGAACTAGACCTAGAGATATTGGTATTAATGTAACTTTATGGTTCTGATGGTTCAAGTCTCCTACTCCTCCTTATGAGATGACAAAGAAATATAAATTCGAACGCAACTTTGTCTGTCTCTGTCGCTCTGTTGTTGCTTTTTCACCACTAAATAGCTGAACCTATCTCGAGGAAATTTTTGCTCGCGCAACTATGGAATGAAGAGAGCGTAGGCTACTCCAGCAGACAGGCCGCTGAGCAAAATTCACATAAAGGATTAGTAATATAACCGTAATAGAGATAGAAACGTCCTAAATTTCACATTTGTATGACCAGAGCAATGGTATAACTGCAAGGAGGCGAGTCATTCAAACAACTGACTAATTACAATGAAACATTTACTAACGAATACTGACCAATCGGATCAAGTGTGCCTTCCAGACGCATAGCACATTCGAGACCCAAATATGGGCTTAGGAACACTAAAACGATGTTATCAATGGACCTACGTCAAGCTCCAACGAAATTACTAGTCGGCACTAAATGTTTATTGAGTCATTAATTACAAACAATTCGTTATATTATTGGCGTCGTAACAAAGTTTGTAACAATTAATCTGCCATCTTTGGAATGTTTCTTTCTGTACTCGCTATCAACTGGCTCTGAACTCGATGGAGCGTCGAGCTATGAGACTGATAGGTAACGAAAAATTGATAAAGGTCAAAGCCACCTCAAAGCCTTTCAAAACCTCGAACATTTTACGGGATATATTTTGGAGAGAGTGCGGAAGTGGTATTTTTTTTGATTCCGACATCGCCATTCAAGTACCGGTCTTGTGTCTTCTACTTTTATCATAGGTGCCAGTTTCCGTGTTCCCCGAAAACTACAACTTGGGAATTCAAACGATGAGTAAATAGGCACATTCTAGACTCATCATCATAGAACATCATTTATATCGGGTGAGATAGTGGTGAAGCCTTAGTCTATCTTGTAGAAAAATAACATGATAGGGTACAGGCACTATGTCAACAAGCCCCTATGTCTACAAGTCCTAAGTCTATTACCAACACCGCACCGGGGCAAAAATTATAGCTTGGCTGTTTCGCGGCCGTCGTTGCTCAAACATTCCATAAAGTAAACGTCCAAGCAATAAATACTTTTGACAAACCTATAATGTTTTATAGAATTGGCTCTTCATGAGATATTACTGTTTAACAGTGAAAGAATTCTGTGCTTGTGTCTTGGTAACCTCATCATCATCAACAACAGCCTATCTACGCCCCCACTGCAGGGGCGCAAGCCTACTCCCCTACTGCAGGGGCCCAGTGCGGATCGGCGGACTTCACATGCCTGTTCAAGACATGTAGGTTTCCTCACGATGTTTTCCTTCACCGTTAAGCAATTGGATAATGTACTTGAATTGAAAAACAACTCATAGGCACACGGCTAGATTCGAACCCGGAACCCTCAGATTGAGAGTCCGCGCCTTATCAACTACGCCACCGACGCTTGGTAACCTATTTTACACGAAAGAAGAGCACTACACGAATAAACAAAAATGTTGATGAGGCGACCAGTTCTGCGGAAGAGTAATGGTTTTGTATCTAGTTAGAATTGTATCATCCTGTCATCCCGTCGGGAGAAGTAAAGGGCAGCTGAAGGTTTCTAGGAATGGGCGGCAACATCCATCAACCTCGTATGAATCAACAACATCGTATATTGCAAGTTGCGGTCAGTAAACCTTTAAAAACCTAACCAAGTTCATTTGTTCTTATAGCAGCCATATTAGTTACACGCTGTGAAGATTACAAGAGTCTGCATTTTATTTATTTATTTATATTTAAGGAAGATCAATAGCCAAACATACAAAATATATATAAATCGTTAAAACGTAAAGCCAATAAGAGATATCCACAGATTAAACAAGAATAGTTACAAATTAAGAATGACAGTTTCAGCTCAAACATAAAATAGTATAGGAGTAAAGTAGAAGTACAGCTAAGATGTTGCTTGTTAATATTGTAAAACCTTTATCTTGCCCTTGCATAATTTAAATGTATACCTTAGCGAGAATGTTTTTGGCGGCAGATTTATTTAATTTTGTATAATTTAATTTATTTAAGTTTAAAATAATCTATTCACTGTTATTTCTCCAAAACTGAAAATAAAATAAATAAAGATGGAATACACATAATAAACTAATAAAAGAAAAAGAACTAGGTGGCTGGTGGAACTGGGTGGCGCTAAACGAGCAGCATCTTTACCGGTGGTAGGCTTCGGCCGTGGCTGGTTACCACCATCCATGTAAAGTCATGGCGCCAAGCGGTGAATGCCGTGTTCCGCCATGAAACATGGAGTTGCCATTATGGAGGAAAGGTCGGGATAGTTGTGCAGCGCTTGCGAACCGGTCATGGTACCCCATTGTCGCTCCGCCGGGTGTCTGGTCGCGGAGGGTAGCGGGATCCGAAGCACGGTGCTCCGCTGGCCGACCGCAGGTAGTAGGGGGCCCAAGTAGTTGGTTAGCCGCCAATGAAAGGCTGCCCCGCCACCTTGCGAAAAATCCCGGGGTGCTCCATCGTGCCGGTTGGCGACCGGATGTGAGGACCCGATGGCCACTCCTGGGGGGGTTCGGGCGTCCCCGCGCGCTCCAGCCCAGCCAACCATAAGTGTGACGACGTGGTACGTACCACTGGGTTTGCAGCGCAGCGCCTTAATCCCACTTCTTTCCTTCTGCCTTTCTTCACTCCTTCCCAAAGACACCGATGATGAGAAACAGAAAAGTTAAAAAGGTTACACAGCGGATGCACGTCCTCACTCTCCATGTGCACCTCTGTAATATTCGAGGATTGCACTCAAATCTCGTGGCAGTCCACCACCATCTTGAGACTGAGAGGCCGCACATCCTCTTCTTGACGGAGACGAAGATTGGTTGTCCAGGTGACACGGCGTACCTTACATACCCAGGATATTCTCTGGAGCACAATTTTGTCCGCAACGCCGGAGTCTGTGCTTACGCTCGTGACGACATCTGCTGTCGACGTCTTCGCAACTTAGAAGATCCTAGCTTTTCTGTTTTATGGATGCTGGTAGACACTGGTCTGCATCAAATAGTCTACGCTGTTGTATACAGATCGCATACTACTGATCAGGACACAACGAGGTTGTTCGATCATCTCAGCGATGCGGCTGACGCCGCGCAACACCGGTACCCGTCTGCACAACTAGTCTTTCTGGGGGACTTCAATGCTCATCATAAGGAATGGCTATTCCCATACCAGAAAACCGACCATGCTGGGCGAGAGGCGAGAGCTTTCGCTCTAACGCTAGATCTCAGTCAGCTGGTGAATTGTGCTACACGCGTGCCGGACGTCGATGATCACACCGCCAATTGCTTAGACCTTCTGCTGACTACCGATCCAGACAGATACCAAGTATCGGTTTCGTCGCCACTTGGTACCTCTGACCACTGTCTGGTGAAATCTGTTTCTGTCTACTCTCCTATCGACCCTAGTCCCAGGGGCACCAGACGAGTATGGCGTTACAAATCAGCAGATTGGGATGAGATGCGACATTTTCTTGCATCTTATCCTTGGCGGCAAACGTGTTTCTCTTCAGACGATCCGTCGAGCTGCGCTACCGAAATCTCCGAGGTGGTGTGTCGAGCTATGGAATATTTCATCCCATATTCCGACATATCACTCGAGAGTAAAGCTCGCCCCTGGTTCAATGCGGAGTGCACAAGTGCAGAGTCACGGAAGCACTCTGCATACTTAGCATGGGTAGATGCTCGTAACCGCAAAGCTCCGGACACACGTCAGCATAAGAGAGCGTTCAACATAGCCGCCAAGTCTTGCAAGAAGACTATGCGCAAGGCTCGCTTTGACCATATTGGCCGTATAGGAGCCAGGCTCGCTTCTTACCCTTCTGGGAGTAAAGCGTTTTGGTCTCTTGCCAAATCAGTCGAGGCGAATTTCAGCCGACCGTCCTTGCCCCCACTTGTGAAGCCTGATGGAACACTAGCTCATACCGCCGAGGAGAAGGCAAACTTGTTTGTTTCTCTCTTCACAAACAACTCACGTCTAGACGCAGGAAGCAAAACTCCACCTCGTGTACCTCAATGTGATTCGAAAATGCCGGAAATCCATATACACCAAAAAGAGGTGCTGAAAATCCTTCGCACACTAGACGTGAATAAAGCTAGTGGACCAGATGGCATTCCAGCTATAGTCTTGCGGAACTGCGCACCCGAGTTATGTCCTGTCCTGACACGCCTGTACAGACTTTCTCTGAATACTGGGATCGTCCCTGAGACCTGGAAGGTGGCTAACGTGCAGCCTGTGCCCAAAAAAGGAAGCCGTGCTGACCCTAACAACTATCGTCCTATAGCAATCACCTCCATACTCTGCAAGATTATGGAGCGTGTATTAAACAACCGTCTCCTCACATACCTAGAAGCCAACGACATCCTGAGCGACCAGCAATACGGATTTCGACGTGGTAGGTCAACGGGAGATCTTCTAGTGTATGCCACTCACTGCTGGAGCGAAGCCATCGAGAAGCACGGTGAGGCTCTTGCCGTGTCTCTTGATATCTCGAAGGCCTTTGATAGGGTTTGGCACGACAGCCTTATTAGCAAACTTCCAGCATATGGGATATCTGGCGGCTTGTGTTCGTGGACGTCTGATTTCCTGAGGGGCAGATCGATCCGAGTCGTCATCGATGGCTGCTCGTCCGATCTGCTGGGCAATGCTGGTGTCCCTCAGGGGTCTGTTCTCTCCGCTACTCTGTTTTTGCTGCACATCAACGACTTATTACTAATGCCCGGTATCTTTGGGTACGCTGATGACAGCACAGTCTCGGAGAGATATTTGTCTACTGCGCAGGCCGACAGTGACCTAACCCGATCCCTCAGAAAATCTATGGTAGATCGTGTTGAGTTGACACTTAAGGCCGTGTCCGATTGGGGTGATGCCAATCTTGTCAGCTTCAATGCGAAAAAGACACAGGCGTGTCTGTTCACTGCAAAGCGGAGTCCATTCCATCTTGCTCCATCTTTCCAAAATGTTTCCGTACCTATAACTAACCACCTTGAGCTTTTGGGGCTGGATATTACATCCGACCTCAACTTTGGGAGTTACATCGAGTCCATTGCAAAGACCGCTGCCAAAAAACTCGGCATCCTATCCAGGGTGAGACGGTACTTCACGCCTGAACAGCTCCTAAGCCTTTATAGAGCTCAAGTTCGATCATGTATGGAGTACCTATGTCACCTTTGGGATGGCTCTGCTAAATACCAGCTAGCAGCCCTGGACTCGGTAGAACGACGTGCAAAGAGGCTCATTGGCAATGATTCGCTCGTGGAGGCCAAACTCCAAAGCCTTGAACACAGGCGAAAAGTGGCCTGCCTTTCTGTATTCTATAGGTTACATTTTGGAGAGTGTGCGCAAGAGCTGTTCATGTTGATTCCGCCATCGCCATTTAAGTATCGATCCAACAGACGAACAGCAGGGCTCCACCAATACGTCGTTGACATTCCTATGGCTCGCACTAAGCGCTTTGCTTCTAATTTTATCATGCGTACAGCCAGGGAGTGGAACGCGCTGCCGGCGTCTGTATTCCCAGAAAACTATAACTTGGGTGTCTTCAAGTCGAGGGTGAACAGGCACCTTCTAGACCAACGCGCACCATCGTAGGCCACATCGTCGCTTACCATCAGGTGAGATCGTGGCCAAGCGTTGATCTATACTCTGTAAAAAAAAAAAAAAAAAAAAAAAGGTAAAGAAGTTATTGCTCAATATCCGCCGAGTAGACGCAACGCTGCAATATTTGTATTGGAAATTTTATTGAAAGTTCTGCTCTCTCACCGTATGTAAAAGTACAATACGGTTCAAAAGATAAAGCTTTGTGACAGACGGACGAACAGACGGACAGCAGAGGCATAGGGTCCCGTTTGGGGGTCAGTCGTATTTGACCGTTTTGGCCGAATCTCCGCCCGCCACTACAACTAGTTTATTAATATTGATATCTAGTTATAGTGTAGAGATGGACGGATTGATTTACACGAGTAAATAAGTTTATTTACGTGCTGGGATGGGATGGAGGCGGGATTCACGGTTTTAGTGCCAGTTTGCTCGTAAATACATACATACATTGCTAGAAATGTTCCGCTACGAGAATTAAGGCGTCCATTGAGCGGAAAAGCTCCAAGTGATCTCTTTAAATCGTACGTGTCTTCATTATATGTTTTAGACAAAGACATGTAATATTAATAGTAATAGACCAGACAAAGCAAACAAAAATTTTGATCCTAAACTTATTGCCAATTGGTAATAAGTTACTCAATCTAGTGTCATTCCACGTCACGCGGCCGTACAAGACATTTGACATTCTATTGACTTTTGAGATCAAAACGTTTATATGAAACGTTTCCCAATGCCCGCTCTACAATCTATTACTATATTTAAATCTCTCTGGTTTTAGACCATTAAGCTCAGAGATTTAAGAATAGTAACAGTTTATAATACTCGCACAATAAGTTTGCTGCTCTGAAGTTAGCTCTCCGCAATTTCAAACATGTATAGACGGAATGTATGTGTATTATTTTCGATAATAACTATCCCTAGATAACATAAAACACTGGGACATTTCTAGACATAATTATCTCTAGAAGTTTAAGTTAAATTACTTATATATTAGTAATGTAATATGGAAAAGCTATTGTAATAAATAAATGACTATTTAAAATAAAAACTCAACGAGCGTTTTTTGTTCATTGAGCGTTGAGCCCTCACGATAGATACAGACCGGCGCACTTTAACGAAGTTACCGACTTCCGGCTCAAGAAGTTTATTTAAAAATATTACAGCAGGAGTATGTTTGTTTGTCTTCCATGTTTATTGATTGTAAAGTTTTTACGAGTTTTTTTATTAACCCTTATTTCAGTGTTCATTGAATATCAATTATCTTCAATCGAAGCACAATCGTATGCGCATTTGATCGCAAACTAAGTTTGCCCGTCTGAAGTTAGCCACAAAAGACCGCGAAGTATCAATTATTAACGTATAAATGGGAGGCAAGGCAAGTTTGCGGGTGGAAAGAAATGTCCTAGTGTTTTATGTCATCTAGGGATAGTTATTATCGAAAATAATACACACACATTCCGTCTGTACATGTTTGAAATTGCGGAGAGCTAACTTCAGAGCGGCAAACTTATTGTGCGAGTACTGTACGCGAGGAATATCATCCTATGAGTCAAATTATTACAATATTACCCCCAAAATCGGATAATATTTCACAGGTGTAAAATTTTACAAGCCGTGGTAGCTCAGTTGCGTAGAGCGCCAGTCCTTGAACAATCGAGGTCTGCATTCGAACCTGACTCGTACAATTTATGAACGAATGATAAAAATCATTACCATTGGCTTTTCGGTGAAGGAAAACATCGTGAGGATACCTGTACACTCCTGAAAAGAAATTCAAAATACACGAATTTATGTCTACTGTAAATATTTCAGATTTTTCACTATGTGAACTTCATAGATACAAAATATTTGCGCACATTTGGATTGTCTAGCCGAGTTGGATTCTTCGGTTGACCTCTTTGTCGAAGTTGGACCTACCTAGTTGAACGATCTGTCCCAGGTATACATATTCGTCTACAACTTCTATCGTAGTTTTCCCAACTACTAGAACATTTGATATGATTTTCATCTTCGGGAAACTCTGTTGAGGTCATTGAGCATTGCATTCAGATCCTCCAAGGTACATACATACACAATATTCTATACAAATATACCCTCCGTATCAAGAATACTTACTTACCTATCTACGTGTTTAAGATAAAAACACTTTATTACATTTCTTAGTACTTCTATTTCTGTAACAAACACGTTGTATTTTATATTTACGTGGAAAACACTTGATAAACACGTGTATCCATTTTCTTAATTGTTGTTTGATATACGGACGGACTTTCGTAATACAATAGAAAATTATATCGCATATTTGTGATATCTTAATAATATCATAAACTAGCGACCCGCCCCGGCTTCGCCTTTCTTACTTAGGGATAATGTAGCATTTGGAATTCTAATGGATTTTTTTAAAATGGTCCAGTAGTTTTGAATTTATTCGTTACCAAAGAGGAAATATTTGTAATCTTTCCTCTTCATAATATTAGTGAGGAGTTATAAAGTTTGGATGTGTTTCAATCGTTCATAACAGCCCCGTTTAGCCCGCTTGCCATTTCTTTTTGATGTGAAACATCTATAGCCGCACGTAAAACAAATTTCTGGCGTGGCGACGCATGCCGTGGCGACGCGTCGCCATGCTATATGATGGTGTATATATACAGTATATTTATTATTGATATGTATAATTTACGATCTTTAATATATTACAATAACTAGCTAAATTCTTAAGTTTACTAGTATATTAAAGCCAATTAAAATTTTCTGTATATTTTAATAATATATTTTTTTTATAAATATTTCAGTACCCAACAATCATCACAGGGGTCACAAAATATTATTATTGAAACTGGACGTCACCAAGATCAGTTAAATACAAAATAATGTCGATGTTTCACATCTGCCAGGCGTCCCGTGACGGATCACTTTTTTTTAATTCGCCACAAATTGCCACCTGTTTCTCTAAATCGTAAAAATGACACGTGCCGCGAATGTATGGAGCCAAGGCCTGATCTTGTACATTTCTAATTTTAAAAGGCCATTATCAAATAAAAGTTATTTAGTTACCATTTTTGTATATTTCGGTTTAGTTTATTTGTACAAAAACATAAAACGCACGAAACAGGTAATACTTAACGTTGAAAACAAAGATGGCGTCAATAAAATGACATTTGACGCTGTCACTTAGTACAAAAGGCATGATTTTGTACAATTAAAATTAATGCAAAAATTTAATTCTAGTGATTTTCTGTATTTATTTAGATTATTACACGATTTTTTAAATATTGTACGAGTGCAGGCAGAATTTAAACATCTCTTTTCAAGATTGTAGTTCAAGTGGTTTATCAATAAAGCTCCTCCTTTTTATCGGGAGGTGGAATTCCGAAATATATTTTAAAGGCGGTGTTCCAAACTTCATTTACAGTTCAAGATGTTTGGAATGAGAGTTGGTATTTCCATATGTCAGAAAGAAAAGCCTTTTAATATTCTTTTTATACTTAGATTAGATAGGCTAGCGTTAGATCTCAATCTCAAATGGCGACGATGTGGTCTAGGCTGGTACACGCTTGCCTAGAAACAGCTTATTCCTTCCGGCCTTGAAGACATCCTGGTTATAGTGCTCGGGAAACAGAAGTCGTCAGGGAATTCCACTCCTTAGGTGTACGCAAAATAAATGAAGAAGTGAGAACTAAGTATAAAGGAAGGCAGATTGTAGAAAGAAGACTATGGGGACGAAATGAAAAAGTCAGATAGATAATAAATATTATACAATGTTCCCGGCAAACAATTTGAGCAATGACCTTGACTGCGCAGTAAACAATTTTCGGATCTCTTTGGCGGGGCTCGGGAGGGGAATGTCATTTCGGACGCGTTGAGTCGCGTGATTGGCCGAACAGTCCCCCCTTGCGCCCCTCTGTCACACGGGATGCGCGAACTCATCCCCAATATATTATTTGCCCATTATTGTTCGTTGAACGTTTGTTTGTCATGACCGCATTGTTGACTGCTCGCAGTCACTTAGAGGGCTCCGTGACCAGCTCATTACTACTTTCAGCCACAACGTGGTCTACGGTGTTTATTTACTGAAAAAAAATATGCTAGGAGAATGATGACTTGCTTGAAAAGTCTGTGGAAATATTTGAGCGGATGAAATAAACTTATGCCACGACTTCGATTCCTTACTCTCATACGCCTCAGGTCTGCGTGTCCAAGAATTGATCCTGTATAACTATGTCCCCTAACATGATTGTTCAGTCATTTATCACTCGAATTTCGAATAAACCTTCTAATGGGGTCCGTGGCATAATTTTTAAAATTAAAATATTCCTTCCATGAATTTCCTTTAAACACTTTCGTACATTAGTGTGAGGATAACATTGTGTTGAGTGGTATCGTCTTTAGATCCCACGGAGGGTCATGGAATGTCTGGCATGGTGATGAGGGAATATTTCCAACAGCTAGAGGCAGAAACAGCAATTTTTTTTGATGGTGCACATGGGTGCAACGTCTCAGTGACTTCCTCTAAATACATAATAATCCATTTAAAAAAATTTTTTTTAATGCATATTTCGATTATTTCTAAAATCAATAAAATAGATTATTGTTACAGCTTTTAAAAAATAATCGATTTTTTGCTAATATAGTAAAGAGTTCCGCTTCAAGATATTTTCTTCAGGACTGTTAGCAATGTCCATAAATATATACAATAATCTGCCTGGAAATTTAATAACGGAAACAAAGGACGAAGAATATATGCAACAATTAAAACAAATATTATATAACAATTGGCGCCGCCCTTACGACGGCAACAGTGGACTTCACTCATCTACGTAAGTCCACTGTTGCCAGGAGTTGACTTATGTAGATGATTGATAACATTTGTGATCCTTTTTTCAAGGCGAAATCTTCTAAACAAACCCGTCTCCTTAGAAAAGAAGCCGGGCTATTTGAAATTCTAATCAAATAACTCCACGCGGTGGTCACCCTCAGCGCACGTCCATTTGTGTTTTGATCCTTCATGTGCATCCATATATCTCGAGTATGTAATATCGACAAAGCTCCCGCCTGATCATTTTCAAAACCTAGTTGCTTGCATGTGTCGATCTTAGCTAGACCCGCCTTTTCTTTTTTTCAACAAGGAGAGATGAAGACACTTTTGTTTGTGAGTTTTTATTACTTGTTAGGGTCCATCGTAGTAGGTAGTTATAGTTTAGGGTCATTTTATAATGCATCATTGTGGCGTCCAACTTGCATGACTTTCACAAATAAAAATGTTTTCCTGTTTTTCATAGTTTTATGGTCTATCCAAAAAAAATAGCAAGGCGGAGCAACCCGAGCCACGACTGTATGCGAAACTGGCCCAAATAATGGTCAGGCGGGAACTTTGGCTTTCTTTAAATGCTCTGCCGCCGTCTAAGGGAAAAGGGTTGCGATCCCCGCTCCGGATCGTACCTGGCTCAACGTATCTCCCTGGCCATTCAGCGGGGCAACGCTGCCAGCGTCATGGGTACGTTTGAGCCGGGTAATCGATCCGGTTTCATAGATTAGTTTTTAATTATGTTTTTTTTAAGTGTAAAGTCTTCTGTTTGAATAATCTTTTAATTATCTTGTCGATAGTACATATATACCTAATGGAAAGCTGTCTAAAATGGCGTTACGTACCAACCAAAATCATTTAAAATATCGCTGTAAAAAATAAAAAACTCAAATTGTTAATTGGTTTATTAAACGCTGGATCTTTAGGAACAAAGCATGACGAGTTTGTTGCGGCAATGCAGCATCGTGCCGTGGACATAATGGCGATCAATGAGACGTGGTTGGAGCGTGGCGAGCAGGGAGCCGGCCGCGCGCCCGCCGTGCCCGGCTACCGGCTGCGGCACGTCCCGCGCGCGGCCAGCGTCAGCGGCGCACGCGCTCGTGGTGGCGGGGTCGGATTTTATATAAAGCGCGGAGTAAGCGTGAGGACTTGTGCGTACCCGGCTTGTCCACCGGTGGAACAGATGTGGCTCAGTACTACAGTGGGTGGCGTCAAACTAGCCGTTGGAACTGCGTATCGCCCGCCATGGATGGATGTCAACCGTTTTCTCGATGCTTTAACAGACAGTATTAGTACTCTTTCGTTTCATGACCACATAGTACTGTTGGGTGACTTTAATATTAATTTACATGACATTTCATGCTCCAATAAAAAAAAGTTCGAAATATTTCTGCGCTGTACTAATTTGTCACAAGTAGTGAATACACCCACGCATTTTACCGAATACAGTCAGACATTGATAGACCTTATATGCACGGACGCACCAGTAGTGCTATTCTATAAGGTAAAAGTTGGTTCTCATCGATGTCTCACTTGGTGAGAATGAAATTTGCGATTCCATACGCAAGTGAAAACTATGTCGGTGAAAATTTTTGTGAAAACTCAAATGAGTGAAAACTTTGACATTTTTACAGGCGTTGACGTTTGAAATGCGATTCCATACCGTGTTTTACAATATTTTGCTACTAATCTCGAAAGTCATCGGTGAAATCTTATGTTAAATTAAATATTCTTGGTGAAAACTTGATGTAATATCGTTTTGATTGGTTTAGTAAGTGTTTTAAACTTGATTGACTGGTTTTAGTCTGATTTAATAGTAAAAATGTCTGTTTAGCCAAGGAGACTAATAAAAGCTCTCGAAAAATTGTATATAAGACATATTTAAACGCTAAGCCACATGCAAATCAAAAAATATCCACCTCCGTTGCCTAATGGCTAAATATTGCATTCACGATCTTGAGGTCCCGGGTTTGATTCCCAGTGGGGAACCTATTGGTACTAAGTGTGGTCGGTGGTAGGGCATTTTCTGAGTCCATGTTACCTAAGTCTGCTGCCAAATAGCAGTGTTAATAGCTTTGTTCCGGTATGAAAGGTAGCATAGCCAGCTACTCATTAGGTTGAGGCTTCTAGGTGCGCACACTTACCATCCAACGGCCTTATCGTCACTTACCATCAGGTGAGATGAAGGCCGAGTGTAAACCTATCACACTTCATTCAAAATCTTCATGTAAAGGTTATTTTCACACAGAGAGATTTAAATATAGTAATAGGTTATAGAGCGGGCATTGGAAAACTTTTCATATAAAAACTTTGATCTCGAAAGTCAGTGGTACGTTAAATGTCTTGTATGGCCGCGTGACGTGACGTGAGACTGAGTGAGTCACTTATTACCAATTGGTAATAAGTTTGAGATCATAATTTAGTTTGCTTTGTCCGTTCTATAACTATAATGTTAAATGTCATAGTTTTCGCATCACAAAAGTTTTCATAAAATGAAATTTGCGATGCTATACCGAAATACAAGTCCGAGTGAAGAATAATGAGATGTCAGAAAGGAAATGAGATGAGTAGTGATGTACCATGACCATACAATCTAAATCTATATCATCGACTTAGGTTTTAGAATCAAAATACAGCATCATAACTAGTAAACAATAATGAAATGTGTATTTTATTGAACAATTTTTATGGTTCCGCGTTGGTTTAACGTTTTTAACTACGAAAATCTATAAAACCTGCAAAAATATCTCTACAGCGAACTATCTTTGCCCGCATTCATAGACGATATAAAACTGACATAATTGTGTTCTAAGTAATCTGTGGTCATAAATCATAAAAATGAAAAAGAAATTGAATCGAATTCTTGGATATTATACACTAAATACTATATTACTAAATATTTAACTAAATTACTTTTATATTAATTAATAAAAAACATTATTTGACAATGTTAAAATGAAGTAGACATTTTTTATAATATTCGCATAGAATAAGTCGAATGATGTCAGAATTGAAGGAATATCATCAGGGACGATTCAGCTAAAGATTCAGCTAGATTTTAGACTTATTGGAGACGAAGCCAGACTTGTCTAAAGGGTTCTCCAAGATTGGTACAGCAAGGTTCAGAGTATTGTGTTTTTGTGCGTTTGGAAGTTACGATATACTTTTAAAAACGGCTGTTTTTTCGCAACTTAAGCCAAGTCCATGCATGAGACTGACTCGCTCACCGAAGGTTCCGTACAGAATATGAAGAATTTGCCACTAATTTAAAAAGCTGGACATGAGCCTCCCTCATAGGTCGTCATGTCACACTTCCTGTGAGTTGATTTGCCTAAATCACAATCCTTAGCAGACGGATTGTTGGTCGCAGTTAGAAGTTGTTATGTTTTTTTTCCATTCTTGTTTGATTAATTACCATACTTGTGCGGTAAGGTCTTGCTTCTTGACAAATTTGATAGGATTCTAGGTCAACGGGAAGTACCCTATAGGTTTTGATTCCCTTGCATGGCAAAAGAAATAGTCAAAAAATGCTGCTTAAACATCAAAATGTGTTTATTGCGTTGACCTAGTAGTGTAATTTTTTCACAGCTCTAATAGATTGCAGACTCGAGAGAAACGTCCACTGCTGGGCATAGGCCTCCTCCATGGTACGCTACATTGACCGGTACTGAGACACTTGCATCCAATGACTCCCTACAAATTTAACTAGGTCTTCGGCCCATCTAGTAGAGGGACGGCCCAGTACACGCTTCCCGGTATACTCTCCATCGGTTATTGGAATCAGACTTGAGTATTTTATATTAATTTCAACTTGATGCCTACATGAGTTCCTGGGGAAAAGGGTCTGACAGAGAGTCAGACGGACAACGAGTGATCTTATAAGGGTTATTTATTTCCTTTAAAGGCATTAATAGTGCAGTTCTAACGAAGCTTCCCAGCGAGTGGGTCTGCGCATGAACATTGACAAGACAAAGGTTATGCACAATGAACACGTAGATGCCACACCTGTCATTGTTGAAAGCACGATTTTGGAATATGTGGAGAGCTATGTCTATCTCGGCCAGTCTGTCCAGGTTGGTAGGCAAAACTTCAGTAAAGGAGCAGACCGCGGAATCCAGCTAGGTTGGGCTGCGTTTGAAAAACTCCACCATATCCTCAAGTCCAGTATACCGTGTAGTATACAGGTTTTTGGTGTGGCAACACTCGGCTGTCAGCTGCACCACGGTGCGATGACCACGTCAGTAATATGTATTATTTGTGAGTGAACTGTGCACAATTACGAGTATTTTACAAGTGGCGATCGAGGAAAACTTTCGAGGCGTGCTTATTAATTTTCTTGATAAAGGAAGGGATGGTTGGTTACGCGTACAAGAAATAACCTAAAATGGTGGCATGACTTTGTTGCTAACCGCTATTATGAAGTTACCACGAACAGCGACACTGCGTTCCTGACGTTTGCGTTTGCAGAGACCTAGCAGAGAGAGCATATAAGCAGAGACAGGAAGAGTTTGAGTGGTAATTGATAACACTATCTTGTTACAATGAGTGCAAACCTGAAGGTACGTTGAATTGTTTAACTTGTAATGGTTGACAGGTGTAATAGGACACTTCTCTCCAATGGACTCATTCACAGGGCATAAATAGCTCATACGTTTACCTGCATATCACTGCTGGCTACAGTGAAATAAAGTAGAGGGCAGGTTTCATGTAAACACCTCATGTATTCATAATAATAGCTAGCTGTTGGCTATCAATTTTGTTTGTGTTGTTACGTTAGTTGTTAAAAATGTTTACGTTAGTAAATCAAGTAGTCAGTACCAGTGAATTGTTTACCATGAAAGTAATAGTAAAATAATATTTATTAACTGATTATTGGAATAATAAAATTAGATGCATCTCACCCATTCATGTATGGACAGCCATTCTTTGAAACACTGGTAAGAACTAGAGTTAGTTGCAAAGCTAAAACATTTTACTCATGTCATCTAACCATACTATTAAAGCATGTTTATTGCTTTAGAGTAACAGTATGCCAAGCCACACTGTGTGTGGATAGCTGTGGATAGTGCTGCTACTTTATGAGATGTTATATTTGTAAACGGTCGTTAATGATGGTTGAACATTGAAAATAAAGTTTCAGGATGTTAAAAGTGATTGATAAAGTATGTTCTGTTCAAAGATTTAAAAAAAAAAGAGTAGACATTGAAAATAAAGTTTCAGGTTGTTAAAAGTAAATGTATAAATAAATAAAGTATGTTCTGTTCAAAAAATCAACAAGAGCTACATTGATAATGAGCTACAGAAAAACAAAGAAGCCGATTTCAGCTGCTCTAAAAATCTGCAACGTTCTTCCCCTGAAATGTTCACCCGTAGAGGTAGAATTATATGGATAAATGTTTTGTTGATTTTCTCAAAAGCGCTCCATCAATTTTGATAAAATTTGTTTGGAACCACCTCTGTATCTGCCAAACAAATAAAAGGAAATCATCAAAATCGATTCATGGTTGGCGGAGTTAATCGCGTGGCATACATACAAAAAGCATACATCCAAATTGAGAACCTCCTCCTTTTGAAGAAGGTTTGAAATAAAGTTTCAGGTTGTTTAAAGTCTATATTTTATTAAATTAAATCCAAATTAAATCGAAGTTAAATCGAAATGAGATAGAAATTAAATCTAAATGAGATCGAAATGGAATCGAAATGGAATCGAAATGGAATCGAAATGGAATCGAAATGGAATCGAAATGGAATCGAAATGGAATCGAAATGGAATCGAAATGGAATCGAAATGGAATCGAAATGGAATCGAAATGGAATCGAAATGGAATCGAAATGGAATCGAAATGGAATCGAAATGGAATCGAAATGGAATCGAAATGGAATCGAAATGGAATCGAAATGGAATCGAAATGGAATCGAAATGGAATCGAAATGGAATCGAAATGGAATCGAAATGGAATCGAAATGGAATCGAAATGGAATCGAAATGGAATCGAAATGGAATCGAAATGGAATCGAAACTGAATCGAAACTGAATCGAAACTGAATCGAAACTGAATCGAAACTGAATCGAAATGGAATCGAAACTGAATCGAAACTGAATCGAAATGGAATCGAAACTGAATCGAAACTGAATCGAAATGGAATCGAAACTGAATCGAAACTGAATCGAAATGGAATCGAAACTGAATCGAAACTGAATCGAAACTGAATCGAAACTGAATCGAAACTGAATCGAAACTGAATCGAAACTGAATCGAAACTGAATCGAAACTGAATCGAAACTGAATCGAAACTGAATCGAAACTGAATCGAAACTGAATCGAAACTGAATCGAAACTGAATCGAAACTGAATCGAAACTGAATCGAAACTGAATCGAAACTGAATCGAAACTGAATCGAAACTGAATCGAAACTGAATCGAAACTGAATCGAAACTGAATCGAAACTGAATCGAAACTGAATCGAAACTGAATCGAAACTGAATCGAAACTGAATCGAAACTGAATCGAAACTGAATCGAAACTGAATCGAAACTGAATCGAAACTGAATCGAAACTGAATCGAAACTGAATCGAAACTGAATCGAAACTGAATCGAAACTGAATCGAAACTGAATCGAAACTGAATCGAAACTGAATCGAAACTGAATCGAAACTGAATCGAAACTGAATCGAAACTGAATCGAAACTGAATCGAAACTGAATCGAAACTGAATCGAAACTGAATCGAAACTGAATCGAAACTGAATCGAAACTGAATCGAAACTGAATCGACACTGAATCGGCACTGAATCGAAACTGAATCGACACTGAATCGGCACTGAATCGACACTGAATCGATATTGAATCGACATTGAATCGAAGTGGAATCTAAATGAAATTGAAAGGACTTACAAGTTAGTTAAAAGTCATAAGAAAGTCTGTTCTGTTGAAAGGTCAATAAGATAGGCCAATGTTGTTGAACGTTCAATAAGAAAGACTGTCTGTTGAAAGGTCAATAAGAGAGACCAATGTGTTCAAATGTCAATAAGAGAGGCAAATTGAATCGAAATTGAATCGAAGTGAAATTGAAATGAAATTGAAAGGACTTACAAGGTAGCTAAAAGTCATAAGAAAGTATGTTCTGTTGAAAGGTCAATAAGATAGGCCAATGTTGTTCAATGTTCAATAAGAAAGACTGTCTGTTGAAAGGTCAATAAGAGAGACCAATGTGTTCAAATGTCAATAAGAGAGGCAAAGGTTGTAAATTGTCAAGAAAGTATGTTCTGTTGAAAGGACAATAAGATGGGCCAATGTTATTCAACGTACAATAAGAAATACTGTTCTGTTGAAACGCCAATGTGTTCAAATGTCAATAAGAGAGGCAAAGGTTGTTAATTGCCAAGAAAGTCTGTTCTGTTGAAACGTCAATAAGAGAGACCAATGCGTTCAACCACGTTCAACAGCCAATAAAAGAGTCTGTTGCGTTTAAAGGCCAATAAAGAAGCCAAGGTTATTTAAGATCAAGAAAGTTAAGTTAAACATCAATAAGAAATGACAATGTTATTGAACAATAATAAAGGCTAAAAGTCAAAGGCTTATATTGTTAAAGGAAGCGTGCGAAGTATATGGCCAGTGTCCTATACGTTGAAGAGTGTGCTATTATTGATCTTTACAACGTACCTATTAGAAAGATGTATGTATAATTGTATATATAGACTAATGAAGAGCAAAGAGGATGGTTTTGAATTTTATATTGAGGCTGCAAAATCAAGTGAATAATTTAATAAATATTAAGTTATGCCTAAGTAAGAAAGGTTTAGAACCTGGGTTTAACCGTTGTGAAAGACCCAAAGTATAGAATCGTTAAATTACATATTTACGGAATCACTCTTCAGCAATAACTGCTATAACACAGTTGAAACCCTGGGCAAGACGGTGTCAAGTACCTTAGATTCTTGCTGGACAGGCGCCTCACATGGAAAACCACATAAAATCCAAAGGAAACGAAACCCCTGGGTAGAAACTCAGTCCTACTATACCAATATGGACGTACGGCATTGAATTGCTCGGCATTGAATTGTTGAAGTGGGGAACAGCCAGCAATTCAAACATCATGTGCTTGCACAGGGCCCAAAACAAGATCCGCAGAGTAATATCCAAAGCATCGAGGTTCTCAACAACCAGTGAAATACACCATTACCTCAGCGTAACTAACCACTGAGGAACGCGAGGTAATCGCCCTTCGCAGAGGCAAGCACCGAAAGCGACTCGAAACTCACCGGCGAGTTTAGACTGAAAAGGAATATCATTTGATACAGAAGGGAGATCTGGCAATAATAATCATCAGGAACTTTTAACGACTCGGAGTACAGTGAACACTTGTTTGACGTGGCAGTACTACACTTGTATCATTACATCAGAAGTTATTATTTATTTGAGTCAGATATTTGATGGGTACCCCAGTCAAGGAAAATGACTGGAAATTAAAAACAACAATTAAGAAATGAGAACACTGATAAAATAATTTCAATTGTAAAAAACTAAAAGATGCTAACTATACTTTCCATCTGATGTTTTAGTCATAATCAGCAAAGTTAGTGTAGGGTGATGCCTATCTGGAAATTGGATTGGAGTGGGACGTTAATTGCTAAGTTGGTAGCAATATCACTTATTAGGTACATTTCAGCCATAAAGTTTACAAGAAATACCACTTGCGTTGGCTATGTTGGAAAGTGGACCCTCAATTATGGAAATAAACTACTAATAATGGCTTGTCAACATGCATAACAAAGTGTCTGAAAATAACTTAGTCGATCTGTTGCTGCAGAAACATTCAAGTGAAACATTATAGGTGTACGAGTATATATATGAAACCCTAAAATATAGAAGACTAGTTGTAGGTCCACTACATGACATCGAGGAAACGTCTGCAACATCGAGGGAACTGTAGTCTCGTGTCTCAAGAGGTCTCGCCTCAGGGCTAAGATATGGTGGCCAAAAAGTATAATAGAAAATATGTAGAGAACTGAGGTAAAGCTTGTAAAGCTCCTAACCCGACACATCCAACTTATATTGACTTTCGAGTTGACAGGTAAATATACTTCCTAGGACCAGTACTATCAAATGATTATCTCCTGGTCCTAATCGATTATTATGTCAATAAATTTATAATAAACTAAGATCGTGAAGAACATTACGAGCCCGCGAGTAGAAACAATCAGGAACATATGTAAGAGGAATAGAAATTATATCTTGAAACATTGACTTTATACTACAAAGTAAAGAAATTACCAAGACCTGTTGTGACCAATATTAAAGCATGCATCAACTGCCTGCCTGCCTGGACTTCGGCCGAACTCTCACAGTTTCGCGATAAAATACCTGTAGCGGCAGACATTGAACTTAAACCAGTACGAATATACTTTGATTGACATTATAGAAAAATAAGATAAAATAAGGAAAAGGTATAGGCAGGAAGAAGGAGGATATAAGTTTCTGAATAAACGTTATTGATATAAAGTAGGAAACGCTGAAGGGACCGTTGGATGATGATGAACAAGTCATAGATTGATCTTCTCAGATGAGTATAAATTATTACACTACTAATAAAATTGATGTAATTTTATCGATCGTTCTATTCGGAGCTATTCCTATTTAATTAAAACAAGGAAGGGATGTAGTATACAGGTTTTTGGTGTGGCAACACTCGGCTGTCAGCTGCACCACGGTGCGATGACCACGTCAGTAATATGTATTATTTGTGAGTGAACTGTGCACAATTACGAGTATTTTACATACCGCAATGCCTTAAGACCAAGGTGTATAACCAATGCGTTCTCCCGGTCATGACTTATGCAGCAGAGACACGGACGCTCACATTGGGGCTTGTTCACCGCTTCAAATTTGCACAGCGAGCGATGGAGAGGGCTATGCTTGGAATATCCTTGCGCGACAAAGTCAGGAATTATGAAATCCGCCGACGAATAAGCAAGCTGAAGTGGCAATGGGCAGGCCACATCTGTCGACGAACAGACAAGCGATGGAGCAAAAAGATTCTCGAGTGGAGACCTCGGACCGGGAGACGCGGGGTGGGACGGCCTCCAGCCCGCTGGTCTGTCGACCTCAAGAGGATAGCGGGAAGCGAGTGGATGAGGACGACGGAGGACCGGAAGGAGAGGCGCACTTTGGGAGAGGCCTATCTTCAGCAGTGAAGAGACACGGGCTGATAACTGAACATCCGAAACTGGAACATTAAGAATGAAAATACGCAGAATACATTTTTTCATTAATTTCTCTCTATTTCAGGAGACCATACCTACTAGAAAAATGTTTCCAGCAGGCTGCCGAGATATACATGAAGAAGCGATGAAGGCTGTACCTGAAACTGTACCCAAACAAATATCTGTTTTATTGAGTTGTTATTAGTTGTTGTTCTTTATTGACAAATATATTTTCTTTATTTCTTCATTCAATGACCACTTATAGTAAATCAGTTGATCTTATTTATTATCAGCTGTCCACTGTTGTACTCGAGTGGCTCTCATTGACCACCACGTCAGAGTTATCCCAACCCCTGATTTGACATAATCACCACGATAGGAAGCGGTACATACGTACTAAATAACTGTGATATTTGGTCTTTGATATATACATAACATTTCTAAATTCGTTTAAAAAATCTACATTTCTTGTTACAAGTTATACAAGAAACAGTAATTGTTTCTTACGTTAAATAATTCCTTAAAAAGTGAGTATTTCTACTTTCATTATCCACATTAAAGTCAGATAAGAGATCGGCTCAAGGACACATAGCTGATAATGATGAACGCGAATGCAACTAAATCGTTCCTTTCATCAACGTTATGTCCCTACAGCAGGGGCTCAGGCTCAGCTCAGGCTACAGAGAGTGTATGAGCCATAGTTCACCACGCGGGCCCAGTGTGGATTGGTGGATTTCACACACACCTTTTAATTTCTTCTCAGGAGTGTGCAGGTTTCCTCACGATGTTTTCCTTCACCGAAAAGCCAATGGTAATGATTTTTATCATTCGTACATAAATTCCAATTAATAAATTGGAACTTATCGGTATGAACCAGGATGGAACCCAGACCTCGATCGTTTAAAAACTGACGCTCTGTCTTAGCGAGCTCCTGACGAGCTACCATGGCTTTTGCTATCGTTCCTTTAGTACCCCAATAGTGTATGTCTCTGTACTGTAGTTCTTGCAGTAGCATTTATAAACTTTTATTACGGAATGTGTAAATAAAACGGGTACTTCTTCCTTTGGCTCGTTTACTATACAATCTGCCATTTCAGGCGCGTAACAAATACAGTGTCGCGAGTTGAGGACCACGTTCTAACGTGCTCTCGGTAGTTTAAAAAAGAATACAGTTAAACATTCGTTTAAATGATGTGTAACAATTGTAACATCTTGTTACAGTGAACCATACTGCCGCTGAGAATAACCAGAGTCCCCTGAAAATAAAGGATAAACTTATTAAATAATACCAACAAAACCGTAACTTAGTATATTAGATTTTAATCTCGTCCGTGGCCTAACGTCTATATCTTGGACTCACAATCCAGAGGTCCCGGATTCGATTCCAAGTGTGGTGCCTGACTTGTTTTTTGTCCGCCTGGGTAGCCTGCTATCTAAGTCTAACGCCAAACAGCATTGTTGTGTTCCGGCATTGTGTTCCGGTATGAAAGGTAGCAGAGCTAGCGTCACATGAGCAAACTAGCGCCTCATTAGCTTATGTACTGAGTGCGCACGCTTACCACCTTATCGTCTTACCATCATGTGAGATGAAGGCCAAGTGTAAATCCATCATGTACACAGGTAATAAAAATCAACGGATCTTGTTATCAAATATTGATACAAATATTTTAAATACTTATAGTAAGTTTTTCTGTTTGTTGCTTTTTCACGATTTGGCCGATCTTGATGAAATTTAGCACGCGCAATGTAACCTATAGAGTGTAAAGAGACGTTATATAGTTTCTGACGACGAACATTCTCCACCCCGAGAAAACAAGCGTCTTTAAAAGCTTTGAGCTTTTTGAAAAGTAGCGGCAATGTCCAACTCATGAGTACGAGTAACATCGCAGATTGAGCCATCTCTTACAGTATTCTATGTTGTTATTTACGGGCGTAAAATATATTAAATAAAACCACCATTTTTGGGTTCCATGAATGTACTGTAAAAACAAAAACTAAACGTATAAAAACAAAAGAATAAAAAGCTTCATAGACAATTATTCTAAGAAGTTCGGCGTCGGCAACATCGCGGGCCCCGTGCAGCGCACAACTTAGTAGGCGACGTCGCCGAACAAATTTAGAGGGAATTTAAAGTGAGGAGCCCAACACCACGAGCTTCCTAGTAGGGCGCCGTAACACCCCAGCTGCTGTAGTCACGTCTGCGACACGAATTACGTTGTCTTTGCCCGGGTAGACGTTGGAGACGCGACCTCTAGGCCACACACCGCGTGGCAGGTTGCCATCTGCTATCAGCACAACGTCTCCTACCTTAAGAGGCGACGACACAGAGTTGACGGACGGGCGAGGGGTTAATATTGGCAAATACTCCTTTACCCATCTTGCCCAAAAATGATCCGCCAGGCGAAGCCCCTTACGCCAATTTACCCTTCGAATAAGATCTGTGTCATCGACCCGAGCAAGTGGCCAATATGGCGATGATTGCCCCAACAAAAAATGGTTCGGTGTGATGGACTCTTCGGAGCTTGGTTCCGTGGAAACGTGCGTTAAGGGCCGCGAATTTACCAACGCCTCTGCTTCTAACAAAAGCGTATAAAAAACTTCTTCACTAGGTGAGCGTTCCTTTAGCGTCGCATTCAGCGCAACCTTCACGGTACGGACGAGACGCTCCCAGCATCCTCCCATGAACGGTGAGGCTGGGGGAATAAAGCGCCACTCAAAACGTAATGTACTTGCTGCAGTTTGCATATCCACTTGATATAGATGTTTGAGAGTTGTATCTGCTCCAACAAAAGCTGTGCCGTTATCAGAATATATCCGTGTAGGACAGCCGCGCCGGGCCACGAAGCGACGTAAAGCCATAATTGCGGAATCTGAAGAAAGGCTACTCACAACTTCCAAATGGACCGCTCGAATCGTTAGGCAGGTAAACAGAGCCACGTATCGCTTTTCTCTACGCCGTCCAATTGTCACAGTGATAGGGCCAAAGTAATCTAAGCCAGTAAATGTGAATGGCTTACTGCCGAAGGCAAGACGATCTGCAGGCAAATCTCCCATTGGTGGAGTAGACGGCAAACCTCTGTGTATCCTGCACCAATAGCATGCTTTTACAAAGCGCCGCACAGCTGGTCGCAATCCAAAAATGTAAAATTTCTGACGCATTTCGTTTACGACTGTTTCTATATTGGCGTGAGCGTATCTTCTATGATAATGGCCAATCAATAGTTGCGTGACGGGATGCTTGGCAATTAATACAATCGGATTTGGTCGAAAAGATTTTACTTGAACAGCTGCAGTCCTCCCGGATAAAACTAGAAGTCCGTTTTCATCTATAGTCACGTCCAATTTGCGTAGTGGACTTCTGCTGGGAAACGGAGAGCTTGATTTTAAGTGTTCATATTCTTCTCGAAACGAATCCAGTTGAGACTTGAGGAGCAGGTTTCTTTCCGCTTTATCCATATCAGAAGAATTTAGAATTTTGTAATTTTGAGGTATAGTCTGAACCAAATTAAGCCGAAATAATCTAGCAGCCAAAAAAATGCTAGCTGTAGCGCGAAGTAAACGCAACCAATCGCTAAAATGCGATATATCTGCCACAACCGGTGAAGGTAGCGATACAGCGGTTTCAATAACTCCCACCTGCTCTGTTTGTTTCAGTTCATCCAGAACAGGTGGAAAGTTGAGCTCATCGAACGGTAGCTTAGGCCAAGTTGCCGCGGCTTTGGTCAAAAATTCAGGGCCAGAAAACCAACGTGACGAAATTTCGAATTTAGATTTAGTTTTGGTAGCATCATCGGCAACGTTCAAAGAGCTTGGGACATATCTCCATTGATGTCCTTTTGTTGTCTCTAGAATTTCACCCACTCTATGGGCCACAAAAGGTTTAAATGTTCGAGCATCACTTCGAAGCCATCTCAGTACGGTTACACTGTCGCTCCAAAAGACAGTAGATGCGACTGTGTATCTGTGAGATTCCAGGATATAAGTTGCCAGGCGAGTGGCAATCAGGGCTGCTTGTAATTCCAAACGTGGAATAGAGACTGGCTTCAAAGGAGTAAGTCTTGCCTTGCCAGCGATCAAAGCCAGCTTTATGCTTTTGTCAAGGTATTGAAAGCGCCAATAAGCCACACAAGCATACGCAAGCTCACTCGCGTCGGCAAAAACGTGGAGCTGAATCTCGCAAGGATCATTACAATCTACGTAACAACGTGGAATAGACCCGACAGATAGATCCACTAAGTCTCGGAACCATGACTTCCACAATTCTATAAAACGTTCCGGAAGGATAGAGTCCCAGTCAGCTACCAATTTCCAGGTCTGCTGAAACAAAATGCGTCCGCGGATAATTATTGGCGTTAGAAAGCCTAGAGGATCATAAACCTTCATTAAGTGTGAGAGCATGGACCGTTTCGTAAAAAGATCTGGTTGATCACGTAAGTCTCGTAAGAAAACTAAAGAGTCATCGCATATATTCCATGTGACACCCAGAACACGAACGCGCTCGCTGGACGGCCCTAAGGAAACTTCACGAACTTCGGGAGCCCGAGCTTCAGGGGAAAGCCGTGAAAGTGCTTGCTTGCAGTTTGAGACCCACGACCGCATCTCCAATCCAGCACGAGAGTGCACCTCTACAATGTCGTGAGCTAGCTGAGCTGCTTCCTCCACAGTATTTATACTACCCAAATAATCATCCATGTAGTGGTTAGTGATGATCTCTTCAGCCGCCAGCGGGAACAAATGCCTATGATCCTCAGCGTTAAGATTTTTTAGGTAAATTGCTGTAAAGGGACTTGAGACAGCACCAAAAATCATCGAGGACATTCTAAATTCACGCAGAGGCTCTTCTGATGTATTACGCCATAGAAATCTCTGCGCATCGCGATCCTCTACCCTAATCCTGGTCTGCGGAAACATTTCCCTAATGTCTGCTGTAAGCGCCACTAAACCTTCCCTGAATCTCATTAGGATTCCCAGCAGTGGTTGCAATAGATCAGGTCCGGCCAATAATAATGAGTTAAGGCTAACACCCATAACTCTGGCGGCGGCATCGTGTACCACCCGCAGCTTCTTTTTTTGAGGGTGAATAACACCAAAGTGCGGCAAATACCATTTGACACCGTCAGGATTCGGTGGGGCATCACAAAGTTCAGCGTAACCCTTTTCAATAGTGCTATTTACGTTATCGCGGTATAATTTTGCGTATACTGGATCTTTTTCAAACTTCCTTTCGAGAGACCGAAAGCGCGACAGTGCTAAATTGTAACTATCCGGGACATTCAAATTATCAGCACACCATAATAAACCGGTAGAAAAACGACCTGAATCTAAGCGACATGTAGTTCTTTGCAAAATGTTGAACGCACGTTTGTCGTTTTCAGAGGGAAAGTCTTTTTTCGTAATGCCAATAGAGTCCAGACTGTAATGTTGTTTTATAAGTTCGTCTAAAGAATTTTCAATTTTATGAGACATTGTTACGTGATTAAAAATGTCGACCGGAGCGGTTTTACTCGAAGTGTAACCGAATAGGACCCAACCGAGTAGAGTTTCGACTGCTACCGGTTGATGACGAGTACCACGACGCACTGACAATGGAATCGTAAGATGCCAGTTATCGGCTCCGATCAAAACTGTAGGCTTTGCATTTTCGTAACAAAGCGTACGTGCTATGTCGGCCAAGTGAGTAAAAGCCTTAATTTCATCGAGAGAAATAGACTGAGGTCGTATGCCCAGGTTTGAAATAGCCCGTGCATTTCTGAGCACATGTGAATCCGAACTATTTTGACCTTTTACGGTCACATCGACAAAACTTATTTCAGATTCTTTTGAAAGACCGCCTATGCAGTTTACCTTGATAGATGAAGTAGGACCCCGAGCACCAACAGCTGCTGTGACTTCTTCATCTATTAGTGTTGCCGTGGAACCGTCATCCAGCAGCGCGTACGTAGCCACGCTACCTAGAGGACCAGATACTGTGATAGGTACCACCTTAAGTACCACCGGCAACAGCTGCGAGCAGTCTGGGAAAGAATGTGCCACTGACACATCAGGGAAATCTTTCTTCAATGAAGTACTCGGCTGTGCTACAGACGAAGATGGGACACATGTAGAGTCAAAGTGATTAGAACATTCTGGTTCTCGATGAAGAAGCGTGTGATGACTACGAGCTCGATGACAACTAGGAGCCTTGCAATAAGGCATGCGCCTACATGTATACACGTTGTGAGAGGCGGGCCTAAGGCATTTCCTACATATTTTATTATTAACTACATACTGCCACCTGTCGTCAACGCTCAGAACTAGAAATTTCTTACAGTCAATCAGAAAATGACAACCATCTTTACAAAGGGAGCATACAGTAGCTACAGAGTTCGAGGACTTTCGAAAAGATGTCGCTGTTTTGCCTGGGAATATAGAGGAATACCGTTGCGTACTCACATGTTTAATCTCCTCGTCACCAACCTCTTTACTCAAAATGACATCGTTCAAAGAATGAATTTTGACACATTTGTCTGATTTATGTTTGTCAAGATGCAAATCGGGTATGAAAGCCAGTTGCAGATGCAAACTCACCTCTTGAGAGAGATATTCTGCCATCAGCTCGATCTTGGTTTTCCCACTATTAAGTTTAGGAGCTGCGTAGTCGACAAATCGAGCTCTCAACAACGGTGTCAATTTTACCAACACCGCAGTGTAGAGCTCTGGTGAAGATAAAAACTCTGTTCTTTTCATCAGTTTAATAGACTCTACGCAATTCCTAACCTTAGAGGCGAAAATATTTAGTTCTTTACCAACCTCATTGGGTAGCTTGGGTAGAGCACGTATCGACGCTATTTCATGCATGATGATGAATTCTGGTTGTGCAAACCTTCGCTGCAACTCCATCATGACGAGATCAGGATCTTGCGCAGAAATAATGAGACTACTAACGGTTTCACGTGCTGAGCCGCGAAGCGCAGCGTTTAGCCTTGCTAAGTTCCCTGCTGCAGTGAACGCCGCCTTTGAGTCTTCGTAGCACTTTTGGAAGAGAAGCCACTCAGTGACGCGCCCATCGAACAGCGGCAAGCGCGAATCTAAGGATTTAGAACAATCACCAACCTTATTGTCCGTTAGCTTCTTGAGGATTTGCACGAGGGTGGCCTTGAAGTCTTGCTCTTCATTTTGTGTAGCCTGACCACTATCTAGTATTTTATTTTTGTTACAATTTTGTGTTTGTGTGCCTATTCTATTTAGTGAGTGTTTATCGGCGCTGCCAGAGGGCGGATACGGCAATGGTAATGGCGGGCACGCTAGCTCGCTCTTTTCCACGCCGTGGTTACCTGAAAACATGACTTGTGTCGTGTCTAACCAATCCTCTACCCTGGCTCGACTGGAGGCGCGACTTCCACGAGAAGCGGCTTCAATGGCCGCAAGCTCTGCTTGCAGCTCTAGCTCCGCCACGGCACGTTTGCGCTCGGCGGTGCGAGCGGCGGCTTCAGCCGCGGTGGCAGCGGCGGCAGCGGCGGCAACTGCAGCGCGCTCCTTCTCCTCTTCAGCTATTACAAGGAGACGCGCATGCCGCGCCTTAGCGGCAAGCTGTTTTACAATGGTGCTAGACGAAGTACTAGCTGTGGATTCTGGTCGAGAAGAGACGGGCGTACAGGGCGTGCCGCCGGCGGCGGCCGCCGTTTCAACTGTGCCCATAGGCCCCGCGATACCCGAAGGTCCCGCAGTTGAGGCTTGAGCCTCTTCTACAACAGCGCCTGGGCGCTCCACTTTTGCGGCTTCGCCTGTTTGGCTTCGAGTTAGCACCATATTACACTGCAAAACTATTAAAACGCACTACTACCGCGCACTATAACACAATATTGCACCAGCACATCAAATATACACCAATTCTGACACCAATGTTATTTACGGGCGTAAAATATATTAAATAAAACCACCATTTTTGGGTTCCATGAATGTACTGTAAAAACAAAAACTAAACGTATAAAAACAAAAGAATAAAAAGCTTCATAGACAATTATTCTAAGAAGTTCGGCGTCGGCAACACTATGTAAAAAAACATTAAAAACATTGTTATTAAGAATCCGACTTGCACTAAATTTACAATTAAATTTAAAGCTAAAACCTTTTCAAAGCCTTCTCATACAAAATTGTCACCAAAGTTTTCATTTACGGGGGCCATGTCTTATATGAAAAACTGTTTGAATATATACACAATATTTACACTTTATTTTATACTACCTACTATGTAAAAACTATTAGAGGCACTGTTATTTTCAATTTTATACACAAACCACGACTCAAACCTTATAAATATCAAGAAAAACTAGTCATTGATATGTCATTAAGTTCTCACCAAGGTTTTCACCAAGGTTGGAGTAACCGAGTATTTTGACATTAGTTTTCACCGATGACTTTCGAGATGAGCATCAAAATGACGGCAAAACACGTTATGGAATCTTAGTTCAAACGTCAACGCCTGTAAAAATGTCAAAAGTTTTCACCACGCAATACTGACGCAGTAGTTCTCACGCGGTGGTTGTCATGACAACCGTCTCTATTTTTGCTTAACTACGGCGAATTCAAAGAAGGAATTGAACGCTAGTAGAGGCAATCAAGGGTTGTCCAAAATAATATAAGTTGATAATACAATGTTTTTGAACAAATGAAAGATATTTATGACTACCGAAATATATGTATATATTTTATGCATAAAACATTATTATTATTACATCGGTTATATAAGTACAAATAATAATAAAGTACCTATATATATAAACAGTACAATCGAAGTTGTAGATGAATATGACAAAGAGATCAACCGAAGAATCCGACTCGGCTGGGCAGCTTTCGGGAAGCTACGGCATATCTTCCCGTCCAAAATACCTAAGCGTCTAAAGACAAAAGTCTATAATCAGAGCGTGTTGTCAGTGCCGAAACGCGGTCCTTTACTTTATTTTACTTAAGAAATATGTACTGTTAGTATCTTATAACAAGAGAACACAAAAGTTTTTTTTTTTTCAAAGAAATGTTATGTATATATCAAAGACCAAATAGCACAGTTATTTAGTACATATTTATCGCTTCCTATCGTGGTGATTATATCAAATCAGGGGTTGGGATAACTCTGACGTGGTGGTCAATGAGAGACACACAAGTACAGTAGTATACAGCTGATAATAAATAATCAACTGATTTACTATCAGTGGTCATTGAATGAAGAAATCAAAAAAATATATTTATTTGTCAATATTAAATAACAACTTAATACAACAGATATTTGTTTGGGTACAGTTTCAGGTACAGCCTTCATCGCTTCTCCATGGCCAGCGTAATCTGCAACATCATAATGTGTCTCTCGGCAGCCTGCTGGAAATATTTTCCGAGAAAATATGGTCCTAGCTCTTCACATATTACACTCAGGAAATTCTTAATCACTGATCAACTGCAGCCCCCGGCGTTCGACTCATCTCAAATTCTTTAGTAGTACCTCAATAGTGCCTGTTTCAATTTGATAGTCTGATGTGAAGAAGAAATTTATGACTTTTGTCGTAGAGAAATGATCATGTACATCCTCAGTATCCTGAAATGTAATGTAATAATAAAGTATATACTGAGTAATGTTCTAGTTTTAGTTTAAATTAAATATTCTAATAAAATTGAATTGATAAAGTTGGCTATGACATCTCTATGAAAAATGCAGAACTTGAACTTGTTAAGCACACAAAAAACACTATACTCTAGTAACAATCTTGGATAATTCCCTAGCCAAGTCTGGTTTGGTCTCCAACATATCTAAAAGCGTACCATCAGTCTGCGGCAAGGGGCAAGGACATCCGACTTATTCTATATGAATATATTATTGATGAAACCACTACTTCATTTGAATACTGTTTTATATTTAATTTAATTTAGCATTTAGTAATATCGAAGCGTTTTTGCAATCCAATTCCAATTGACTTTTTATTTACTTTCTGTTTTATGACTTTTTATATCTTCTATGTATGTGGGCGAAGACAATTTTCGGTACAGCCGGCCTTGCAATAATTTTGCAGGTTTCATAGTTTTCGTTAGTTTAGAAACGCGAAACCGTGAAATTGATCGAAAAATACATATTCTCATAGTCTTTAATAATTATTTCGTCGTATTTTATTAGTAGAACATTAGTCGATGAGATCGATTTAGATTGCAAGGGCATGGAACCACCACTGTCTCATTTTACTTCCTATTTGACATCTCATCGAGCATCACGCGGACTTGATTGTCGGTACCGCATCGGTAAAAATTTTTTGTGAAAAGTTTTATGAAACGAAAATGACTTTCGTAATGAGAAATGAGAAAAAAATGTTTCTTATGGAATAGCACTACAGTTGTCAGTGTGAATGTTGATCATATACCTGATTTAAACCGTCATAGTTTTATTAGTTGTACGTTAAATATAAAAAAAATAAACCACCACCGAAACATATTATTTACCGACCATTAAATAAAATTGATATAAATAGTTTCAACGCGCGGATAGCTTCCGTTGATTTAGATTATATATATTCATTATCAAATGTTAATGGTATGGCTGAGAAACTGAACTCATTTATCACAGCTCTATATGACGAGTACGCACCTTACAAACACGTGTATTTAAAGGATCAGGGGCATCCTTGGATTACTGATACCATTAAAAAAATGATGCAACTTAGAAACTCCGCACATTCTAAATATCAAAGCACAGAACTCGAGGCACATAAAACAAACTACAAGGATTTCAAGTCATTGGTTACCACAGCATTACACAATGAAAAACGTGCTTATTTTAATCAGAAGATAAATAATCAAATTAAGAACCCTAAAACGTTGTGGAAAAATCTTAAAAAAACTATTTTAAATAATCCGTGTACGGAGCAAGAGTTACCCTCAATATTTGATGACCCAGATAAAATAAATGACCATTTTTTGAATCTACCAAGTAATAATGAATTATCTATATCGACATTAACATTTTATGAATTTCAACGTTTTGGGTCCTACTCTTTTCAATTAAAGCCGGTAACAGAATCTACTGTTTCAAAAATGTTTCACTCTCTTCGGTCTAACGCTTTAGGAAACGATTTGATATCATTAGATATGCTTACTTTAATCATTCCATGCACCTTAAGTGTCATTACACGTTTGATTAACACATCCATTATATCAGGTACTTTTCCAGAGTTATGGAAAACTGCCATAATCAGGCCAATTCCAAAGGTCAGCAATCCATCGGAATTAAAAGATCTTCGACCAATCAATATTCTCCCATGTATATCTAAGATCCTTGAGAAAGTGGTGTGTGCTCAGCTGTATGAATATCTGGAAGTAGCAAACATACTATCTGCCACACAATCCGGTTTCAGAAAGCGACGTGGTACCTCGACAGCACTACTGGATGTAGTAGATAACATACTTGCCGCACAGGATCAAGGAATGGGTACCGTACTGACACTACTAGACTTCTCGCGTGCTTTTGACACTATCAATACGTCGTTGTTATTGTCAAAGCTGTCGTACTACGGCTTTGAGGCTAACACTGTCCGATGGTTTGCAAGTTATTTAACGAACAGATCACAAGTGGTGGAGCTACGTGACGCACGGGGTACACCTGTGAAGTCGAGTCCCCGCTTAGTAACCAGAGGTGTCCCTCAGGGTTCAATCCTTGGGCCTGTTCTTTTTATACTCTACAGTGCCGACATAGTTACAGCCATAAAAACCTGCAAATATCATATTTATGCCGATGATATTCAAATTTACACATCGTTTCATCCCAATGACACAGAAAGCGCCATAAACAAACTGAATGAAGATCTGAACCGAATTGACAAATGGTCCAACAGAAACTCACTTGTGTTAAACCCCACGAAGTCTAAATATATGGTGATGGGTTCTAGGCGTCAAATCTTAAAAATTTTGCATCAGTGTCCAGTCGTACAAATAAAAGACCAACCTGTAGATCGTGTGCTAATAGCCCGTAATCTGGGATTGCAAATGGACGGCGAACTTCGATTTGAAAGCCATATAACGGAAACTGTGCGAAGTTGTTTTTATAGGTTAAGAGTATTGTACAAGGTGCGCTCATATTTGTGCACTGAAGTTCGTATTAACCTCTGTGAAGCATTAGTCCTTTCGAAATTAAATTACGCGGATGTAGTATACGGGCCACGGCTCCTTGCGCGAACAGAAAAGCTAGTACAACGAGTACAGAATGCGTGTTCTAGATTCATTTATGACATACCATTTAGATCCCATGTTACTCCGTTTTTAAATGAGGGAAGCTTACTGAAGATGTCTGCCCGCAGGGAGCTTCACCTAGCATCACTACTGTTCGACGTTGTTAAATACAAAGAGCCACCATATTTATTTCAAAAACTTAAGTGGTCTCGGAATTTTAATATGTACTCTTCAAGAGCATCCAAAAATATTCTGAAGTATCCAAAATATAAGACAGTTGCGTTTCGAGGTAGTTTCCGCTACAATGCTATGAAGTGTTGGAACAATATACCGCCGCCACTACGATCGCTAACGTCGGTCGCTTCTTTTAAAACCAAATTAAAAAGTATACTTTTGAACATACAAAAGCTAGGCGGAACTATATATACACCTCACTAGTGACGTCTAAATGTCCGAACCTTCAACCTATATTCTTTATATATATATATATATTTATATATAATACTGTTCTCTTCTCCGTTTGTTGTACAACGTATTATATATTCTACTCATGTATTCTTAATTATTTTTATTCACTGATTCTTGTAATTTATATAATAATAATAATAAAAATAACATTTATAAACTTTTCAATACAGCTACTACTATGTATGTATACTTACTCATTCTTTTTATATATTTTCCCACGATATATGATATTATATATAGTAATATGTATTCGTGTCCGTCGGGAATCAGGGCTTCACTGAAAATCAGTGCTGCGCTTCATCCACCCCCGGTTGAAGTGCAGCTTATGCTGAGTGAAGACCTTTTCGGCGCTCACTGCGCGACACGGGCAGCGGCAAACTCGACACATTTTTGCTATTTATTTATTGAATTTTTGTGTATTTTGTTTTTGTTTATTGTTGTTGTATATTAATGTATTTTGTTTGTGTATTTTTGTTTATCTAAATTACTTGTTCTGTTATTATCGTTTTAATTAGTTTATTTTTCCTATATAATATTTTTCTGTGTGTTTGTTGTTGTGTGTGTCGTGTTGTGAAAATGTCGAATAAATATCTGTCTATGTCTATGTCAAAATCCATGGCCTTGTCGGGCGCCTGCACAATTGACTCCGCAAATACACGGCTTCTACGACAAACTGCTTATAGATCGCGCGCCAGGGCAGAATTCAGGTGTTTTACAAGCTTTTATATACAGTATTGGTATTTCAGTTTGTTTGTTTAGGTAAAATCTTGCAAGATGAATTAGGACCACTTAGTAGTAGTTGAAGGTCCGGAAGGACATACACTACTTTTTATCCCAATCTATAATTCCCGCGCGATAATTTCTGACGTCTATGCGCATGAAATCTAATCGTCTCAGATCTTATTCTAAAATCTGGACCAAAAGGACTCTATAGGCACCTACATATAGGTACATATTCAAGTGTATCTCCGATGACATCTAGAACCTAGAAAAATTAGGAGCCTGAAGATGTAAAAATCAAGATTATAACACAACGCAACCAAAAGATTTTGCAATTCGCAAATTTGCTAAAACTATATGTTACTTGCTAACCTAGAATCATGAATCTCAAATTATCCGATAGCAATATTTCTCTAAATCCGTGTCTGCATCATCCGTACTCTACCCACACAAGTACTCCCATAAATTGGCAGATTCATCCGTTTTAGTAATATTTATGTCACGCAACATAGTAAGGTAATTTATTACTATCACACGTGCTGTATTTCAACTGAATATTCTACAAAATATCAACATCGATATTATCTATACGGGTAAATAGCAACACTGGAGAATTACATAGAGCGAGCGACGCAAGAGTGGGCAAGTGTGCACCATGCCGCCGTGTGGATTGTCCTAGATGAAGTAAAATTCACCTCATAAGTATTCTATTTCCCCATAGAATTCGCCCCCCTTGAAAGTGTAGATATTTAAAAAATACAGAAGACAGGATTTTGTGTAAATATAGGAAAACCTAAGCGATGGCTCTATCTATATGGTACAGTTTTCGAGAAATCATCAAAAAAACTTGCCCAAAAAAACTTTGTTATCCGTTGCGGATTTTTTAATTATAACTCAGTGTTGAAAGCCATACCTACATAGGTAATGTAAGGTATGTAATGTAACCGCAAAGTAAAGTTGGTTCTACAATCGGTTCAGTATGTTAATCAGTCAAATTCTGTATGGAACCCTCGGTGCCTAGTCCGACTCCCACTTGACTGGATTTTTTACGTGAAATCAAGTTTCCTTGCGATGGTTTTCAGCTATATTTGGGTAAAAATCTATTTAACAGTTTGAAGACTATCAGCTCATGTTAGACATTTTCGATATAAAATGGATTTTTAGGGTTCCGTAGGGTCCAAATATTATAACCGTGAATATTACGCAAATACCAGCCTAGGCTGAGAAAAAAAAGTACTATATATAGTACATATGCTGAACTTTAAAGGAAAACTATCACGACTAAGGTGTCTTCACAGGTTAACGAGTAATAGGCGACCAAATTATGAAATATACTTGGAGTGGTCAAAATTAAAATATTCGTACAAATGTCACTCAAAATTACTAAAATTTAATTTTAAAAAACCAGTTTAACTACGGAACCCTACACTGCGCGTGACCCGACATGCACTTGACCGGTTTATTATTATTGTTTTCGTATGATTGCGTAGGTTTTTCTAAAATTGTATTTTAATTCACTTGTGAATTTGTTTGCCTTGATTTTGATAAGACTAGTTGAAGGTCCGTAAAAGGACAATTTCTGACGTCCTTGCGTACAAAGTCTCGTCAATGTTGTTTAAAGTTGCTTTTACCAGAGTTTTCTCATTGGCGTTTATACGGTACATACGGAATGACATATGAGGTCCTTTAAAGCCGAGACTACACCATCAACGTTGCGTACGCGCATGATATTATGCGAGACAATGTTTTTGTAAACTCAGCTATTTTACGCACCTCTACAAGTGGCTATTTATAACGCGTAAGAATCCATGAAAGTTTTCAGTGAAATGTTTACGTTTTGTGTAAATTTGATATGAATAGAGTGAGGGGAGCTGATATGAATAACAGATAGCTCAGGTGTAGGTACGCGAAGTGATTTCGTAAAATTGTTACTACGTGTTTTGAAGCTTTTTAAATTCCATCTAGCTCGTAAAATGTTAGCAAATATTTTATATCTGGCATCATGAGCTTTTGTAACCAACTTCACTTGACGTTATTTAGTACCTGCTTCCTTTTTAAATAAAGAAAATAAAACACCTCACTATTCCCGTCCATTCATGCCGGCCATGGAATGCCCTGCATAATATTCCAGCCACTTCTCGTCATTCGCAACCCGCCCAAAAATATTTTAATTTCGTGCCACGATAATGGCTCTTGTTTACTAATGTAAATCCGGGTTTACTTGCTAATAGACGCTAATGTTTAGCGTCAATAATCTCTCGCAGATTACAGGTTTATAACTGGCTGTTCACATGCTGTCACATAACATAACAACTTTACGAATAAAATAAGTTTTTCGGGCCTTTACGACCACTTGATGATTGGCGTCATCGTATAATAGAAGTATGCTGACACAGAAGTCTTAATTTCTAGAGGAGCTAGCTGGTATTTGGCGGCAGTTAGCAACTAGGACAGGGAATCTATGCACATATGTACTATAGACAAAGTTCCCGCCTGACCACCATTAGGGCCATTTTCGCATAAAGTGGCTCGAGATGCTCCGCCTTGATAGTTTTTTGGGATAGACCATAAAACTATAAAAATAAGAAAGCATTGTTGTATTTGTGAAAGTCCCGTAAGTTGGACGCCACAATGATGCATGTTAAAATGACCCTAAACTATAACTAACTACTACAATGAACCCTAAAAAGTCATAAAAACTCACAAAAAAGCGTTTTCGTCTCTCCTTATTTAACAAAATAAAAGGCTAGGCTAGCTAAGATCACAACATGCAAGGAACTTGGTTTTGAAACTGATCAGGCGGGAGCTTTGTCGATATTACCTATTGTCTCCTTTGCAATTTAAAACATCGAGTTTGGTAACAAATGAAAGGTCTTGATGTACATTCCGAAAATATATAGGTTATATATATAAGGTTACAGTATATTATATACATAAACCGTTTTGTATACGACGGCTAATATATTCCTTGACTTTCTTGTAGCAGTCGGGATTTAATTTTTTAACGTTCTTCCGGTAATCAAGGAGCTATTTATGTTGATAGCTCGCAACAAAGCGTTTCGCTTCCGCTATAACCAGCTATAGGTACAGCTAAACTGTGAAATACCAGTAAAATATCAGTTTACATGATTCATTGAAGAATATAACTTTGTAGTCTTCTAACGAGGAATAAATAGATACAAAATGACATTGCAGTCAAGGGTTGATCTATCTGAGATACAATATATATAATAAATTTGGCCGTAACGCCGTAACATGCAATATTGATCCGCTTCCACGGATGATGGCCAAAGCGCCTCGAAGTGCAAATCACTCCTGCATTAACTTATGAGCATTCTAAGACACCAGATACTCGTACCAGTAGTCCACTATCTCCGCTGAGTAAATCTACAACGTCACTGATACGGTGATCCGATAACAGTGTTTAATTGACAATCATGTTTGCTGATGAGGTTTGGTGAGCGCCGCCCGCGAGCAAACATTGACAGGTACCAAGTGACGCTTGTTTATACCAGTTCCTCACACTTTGTAGCGCAGCTTCAATATAGCTAAAAATAAACAATAATAATATCATTGTGTTTAGTCAATATCTACTTTCGCTCCAGCTGTTCTCTTGATATCATCGTACCAGCGCTTCTGGGGCGATTTTTTCGACACGATCTCAAATCCACCAATCTTACACCAGTACTTTGCTTCCTGGCAAAGTGCTTTAAAGTTGGTGATTTTGCTCTGATCTTTAAGCCACTCGTCATTCGTGGAGGAAATATTACTCATAAGACGAAAATGCGAACGATTTTTCTTCGTCTTCCAAACATGTCTAAACCGTGACTAGTTCGAAAGATAGGGTAAATTAAAAAGGTAATGGTGAAATGTCAACTAAGTAGGGATGGAATCCCGACGTTCTTTTGGTTGACCGGTTGTATAAAAGGGTTTGAAATGAAACATGTACCAGTAGCGTAGCTACCGTAGGGCTAGGCGGGGCAGTGACCCAGGGCCCGCATCTTCTACGGGCACCTCAGCCTCCGTGAATAACGTTTGAAAAAGTCTAGTAATATCCTAGTTGAACCCAAAAAAATTACCGCCATCCACTCAGATGCCTTGGACGGTGCCATTGATGTCTTAATCGCAAATATTTATTATGCCATGTGATGAAGTAGTTTTGCACCTTTATCGTATTTAGTAGTTTAATAGGGCCCCCATTTAATTTGCCCAGGGGCCCACAGTTACATAGCTACGCCACTGCCTGTATCAAACCGAAAGGCTAGCTAGTTTACGCCAGTGTTCCAGGCTTTGTAGAGGTAGTTTACCTCTCGTCAGTGAATCTACAATCCCTGTCAAAATAGCCTTGTTTATATAAGCATTGATGAAATTTTAAAGGAGCGTTTTAGAATGGGTCAGTTTTTGATCATTCCGTGGCTTATTGGTCATATAATTTAATCATAACTTTTCGGTCACATAATATCTTATCGAGCGACCATCTGATATTAGGACGTTACGTTATAGGGCTGCACTCCAATCAACATAGCGCGTATGTATTGTAGGTGTGTGTTTCCACTCACACGTTTTGATAACAATAAATCAATCAAGTTCTCGTTCTAATCTCATATTTATTTATTGCCGTATCTGCTTCATTAATCATTGGATATTTATTGACTCACCCACGCCTTGGGTCGTTGGCTTCACAATTTCATTGTAATAAAAATTCCGTTAAATGATCCACCTCCATCAAAGTTTATTAAGCAATAATCTTTTCAAATATAATAGCTGGATTTGTGTAGTAACTATCTAAAAAAAGGACAGCGGATTGTGATGTCGTGAAATGAGTATCATTAACATACAACTTCACAGTGAATCACAATTTTCATTTTAAACACATTTAGATTATTGTTCAAAGCGCCATAGATTGTAGATAACTAATCATGATCCTGACCTAGTAAATCCGCCTCCTATCAATCTACGAGAGTATTTTTTACCCACGACGGAACGGAGACGGCGTATGCGTTTAGGGTGAGAGGTTGTTTGTTCGTTTGGTAGTTTTTTAAATGCTTGTGGTGCTATATGGGCGCTATTGATAGTTATCAATGTCAGAAAGATATCTGATTACTTACATATTATTATTTCAATATCTGTAATTTTTTTAATCGCTGAGAACCCTTGGCACGCTAGTCGACTTCCGCTTGGACAGTTTTATTGGTTATAAACACGATTTAAATTCGATTGATTTTGATCTTGAAAAAAATCTTATTCGGTAAAGTGACAGTCACTCTTGGTATGTACATTGTACACTCGAGTACAAAAATATTTATCCACTTTTGTACCATGTCACATTCACGCAGAGAGATTTAAATACATATAGTAGTAGGCTATAGAGCGGTCATTGGGAAACGTTTCATATAAACATTTTGATCTCAAAAGTCAATGGTATGTCAAATGTCTTGTACGGCAACGTGACGTGATGTGACACTAGATTGAGTAACTTATTACCAATTGGTAATAAGTTTAGGATCAAAATGTTTGTTTGCTTTATCCGGTCTATTAATATTAAATGTCTTTGCATTCACGCTTTCTTGTTCCAATGTATTGTGTTGCACATGTAGAAGGAAATGTCAATTAAAGGTGAATTAGACAAGGTTTATAATTGGATACATACTTTTGTACTCGAGTGTAAATATTGTAAAATAAACGTAAGACTCTAAAAGATCCTGACCTAGTAAATCCGCCTCCAATCAATCTACGAGAGTATTTTTATAGGAATCATCGCCCCATCGCAGATAAGTGCAACAATCTGAAGTCATCCGTCATTCGTGCGTGCACGTTCCGCACGCATCCTTATCGAATACCTAGCTTCGCGTGCTTTCTAAACTTTGATGTTTACGATTCAAATAAAACGTTCCAATGTCAGTATCTATTTCAAGATTCATTTCGGGTTTGTCTGGTTCTGAATAGATGGAATGATAACGCCGTAGGCTGAGTTGAACCGTGTGAAAATATTTGCAAGATGTTTAGTTGATGTATTTTTTGGATTGATTTTCGCTAGCTATTGGAAGGTTTCCGAAACGAGTTACACTAGCACTTGTTTGGTTTTAAAACAATAATGCAGTAGACACAACTTCAACACAGCATATTCTCGTTTTCTATTAACGAAACGGGAACAAAAACACTCGAAGTTGCCGGCTTCTGTGTTTTCCTAGCGCTACTACATCCTGGACCATCCTATACCACATTGTCGCTTAACATCAGGAGAGATTGTTGTCAAACGGAAGCCTATCTAAAATATGTAATCAAGACTCACGACTCGATTTCGATAGCTTTCATAGTTTTTAAAAGAAGTCTTTTTATTTGCGTACGAGTAAAATATAGAAGTTATAAATCTGTCAAATTAATAGGATTAATAATAACTAGAGTTTACGTGTAAATAAATTAAACTTTATTATAGCGTCGGTGGCGCAATGGATAAGGCGCGGACTCTCAATCTGAGGGTACCGGGTTCGAATCCAGCCGTGTACCTATGAGTTGTTTTTCAATTCAAGTACATTATCCGATTGCTTAACGGTGAAGGAAAACATCGTGAGGAAACCTGCATGTCTTGAACAGGCATGTGAAGTCCGCCGATCCGCACTGGGCCCGCGTGGTGGACTATGGCCCATACACTCTCAGTAGGAGAGTAGGCCTGAGCCCCTCCAGTGGGGACATATATAGGCTGTTGATGATGATGGAACGACATATTACCGTTTTGTCAATTATTTTTGGATTTAATTGTATCGAGTGAAGAATGATGAATCTCGTATCGGAGGCTGTCTTATCAAAGATAATTTCATCAACGTTCAAGGTTATTTTTTCTACTTATACAAATCTTAGATTTTCTCTTAAAAATATGGGGATTCTGATGAATTATGAAATATTTGTAAACAAACAGACAACTCCACGTTTACTGTACTTGCGACTACAACACGGTTCAAGTAGGCCGATGATGCCCAGAAACCATTATTTAGTCTGACGTACGGGTTGACTTTGATCTTGCCACTGATTCTATTTGTGTGTTTCTCTGTGTGTGTGATTGATGAATTTGGAGTAGTTTACTTCTGTTCTAGTCGTTACAGTCTGATAAAGCTGTTTGTGATATGTTATGTTCGAATGTGATTCGAAATTGAACTCTAATCGTACGTTATTTGTTACAGATAATCTGTCTTTTGTTGACTTTAGAATTGTAAAAAAAACTGTACCCGAAATCAGGCACCATTGCTTTTCAACAGTCTGCCCATTCCTTTAAGAAAAGTTACCACATATACGAGTAGCTCCTTTAAAGTTAAAACAGAATAAGCGCAAAGATTTCTTGTTGAAGGGTTGATTGATAGCACAAGAGTTTGCACAGGTCTCTGAAATGTAATTCTTACTTATAATATTATAAATGCAGAAGTAACGATTTCTGTGTGTTACGCAATCACGCCTAAGCTACTGATTTATATGAAATTTGGCACAGAGATAGCAAAACCCTTGAAAAATTAGGTTGTTTCAGTTTCAGTCTACCCATAGAAATAGTCTTATGTCATTTTAATTTCTTATTTGTTTAATATTGTTCATTATGTCTGTAAATATATTATTAATTAGTGTTGTGTATAAGTATATGTAAGTTAATTATATTTGTGTATCGCTGCGTGCAAGTTTGTTATACTATTGTTAGAATAGGGGCTGGCTGAAAATCAGTGTTGTGCAGCATGCTGCATGACGGGTACTGAGACAGCTCCTGCCACAGAACCTTCTCATTTTAATGTGTAATTATAGTAATGTGTAAATGTTTGAATTAGTTTTATATATGTGTGTGTGTGTTTGTATGTGTAATTTGTCTGTGGCAAATAAATGGTTTAAATGATAGTCTAGAGCCCGAGAAAGGACTTATACTTTTAGGCTACTTTCTAATGCGAAAAGGAGACTGAAAGGGGTTGAAATAGGGGATGAAAGTTCGTATGGAAATAACGTCATTGCTAAATCTAGAAACATGAAACGAATAGTTTAGGACTAATCCCTAATCTCCTACAGAGATTTTGCCCTACTTTGCCCAGCAGCGGCAGTAGCATATGACGACAAACAAAATGTACTAAGTAGAGTACATTAACAGTTTCCATGTAGTTTTCAAACATCCTATAGACAGTACAACAAGACATAAATAGAGAAAAATAGAGAGTTTGTAATAACGTCTTCCCACGTGGAAGAAGTCGCGGGAAACAGCTAGTTAATTATACTAAATTTAACGTAATGTTGAAATGTATTAATAATTAATCAATTGCATAGTTGTAAGTCTATTAGTATTTAATTATTTTAATGTTTTCAGGTTGCAGAGGTGCGCGTGCGACGGAGGGTAACCGCTCCGTGACGGTGGAGCTGGTGCACTCCAACATCACGAGGCTGTCCAAGGTCGAGCTGCTGCAGGCGGGGTTCACAGACCTCACACTCATAGAACATCTGTTAGTAAATACATCAGTCCTCCCCCATGGTATGCCACATCGACCGGCTCCGAGACACTGGCACCTAGCGACTCCCGCTTACATTATACACCAATGATAGGGCTGCTGACAGGCCACTGTCGACTCAACAAACACATAGAGGGTATGCTGGTGTCAAAGTGCCCATACAAACGTAGTCCAGTCATATTTTGAGTATTAAGCTATGAAAATCTATGAAATTTTCAAGACACAATCTAGAAACAAATATCTATGTCGGTGGTGAGTCAGATTTTCGTTTAAATATATACTTCCAGAGTTACAGGGCGTCAAAGAATTGTATTTTACAGTAATAAAAAGCCCCAACTTTGAACCTGATTTACATGAGTATGAATCAATTTAGAACAATTTAGAAAAACCACCGACATCTGAAATTTCATTAGTATACTGTATTAAAAAAATGGTTACATAATATACTGTATCCTTCAAATGATCCCTGGACTACGAAACATCCAAATAACGGGTGGATAACTTCGCGTAGTGTATGCTGTCTCACAGTACGCGCTCGGGTAGGATAGGGCTCGGATAGGGACAGCTACAAAACAATCCAAATTTGAACGCGGCCACGTGGTCTAACCAACATAGCCTCTATGTGACAAATCATAGATTTTGTATCCACATGCACCGGTTGCTGCTGCAGTGAGCGCAAGCTCTTACAGCAGCGTGGACACACAACGGGCTGGACATTGTTACAGACAATATTACATAGCAGAACACACACACACGCTTTTATACACACTAATATGTCATGAATTCCCTACCATTTATTTGCAATGTATTCGGTTAGTTAATTAATTTTTCTCATGTAAAATAAGTTACTTGTTCTCCACCATATGGATTACACTTCCCTCCATCCAAAATACAAATACAATATCAACCAACATTCACGTCCAACAATGAAATGGTTTTTGCTGTTCGATATTTAATAATTCTGTACATTTTCAGAGCAGTGATAGGCGCACCCAACCTAATTCACGTTGAGGTGGAACATCTCAAGTTGTTACCGAATCTCCAAACATTGTGAGTACATACATAGAGGTACATCAATATTTACGACACCTCATTTGATTCATATATGCTGCTCTATTGTTTCCGAGTCAAGGTTAGACGGGGTCCGTGCAGTAATCAAATGGTCGGTATACCGAATTTGTTTACTGTTACGTGCTGTTACTTGAATGTTGTTGAATTTTGAAGGCCTCCGTAATAATATATCGCTCTCAGAACTGAGTCGACCCATATAACCTAAATGGCCATTTTCATTAATTCATCTTATTTGGATTTGATTTTGAGGACATTTTTCAATATCACATTGTGCAATGGACTTTACAATATACACATATATAAGATAAATAATGTTGCTTTCGTTTCTATGACAGCTGCATCTCGCAGGCACCGCGACTGCAGCGCGTGGGCCGGCTGCCGGTGATGCCTAGCCTGCGCACATTGTACGTATGTATGTCTGTATGTTACACTAGATACTAGATATATCTGACAGCTGCATCTCACAGTGCCCGGTGCGGTGATCAGCCTGCGCACATTGTACGTATGTATGTCTGTATGTTACACTAGATACTAGATATATCTGACAGCTGCATCTCACAGTGGCCGGCAGTGATCAGCCTGCGCACATTGTACGTATGTATGTCTGTATGTTACACTAGATACTAGATATATCTGACAGCTGCATCTCACAGTGGCCGGTGCGGTGATCAGCCTGCGCACATTGTACGTATGTATGTCTGTATGTTACACTAGATACTAGATATATCTGACAGCTGCATCTCACAGTGGCCGGTGCGGTGATCAGCCTGCGCACATTGTACGTATGTATGTCTGTATGTTACACTAGATACTAGATATATCTGACAGCTGCATCTCACAGTGGCCGGCAGTGATCAGCCTGCGCACATTGTACGTATGTATGTCTGTATGTTACACTAGATATATCTGATAGCTGCTTCTCACAGTGGCCGGTGCGGTGATCAGCCTGCGCACATTGTACGTATGTACGTCTGTATGTTACACTAGATACTAGATATATCTGACAGCTGCATCTCACAGTGGCCGGTGCGGTGATCAGCCTGCGCACATTGTACATATGTACGTCTGTATGTTACACTAGATACTAGATATATCTGACAGCTGCATCTCACAGTGCCCGGTGCGGTGATCAGCCTGCGCACATTGTACGTATGTACGTCTGTATGTTACACTAGATACTAGATATATCTGACAGCTGCATCTCACAGTGGCCGGCAGTGATCAGCCTGCGCACATTGTACGTATGTATGTCTGTATGTTACACTAGATATATCTGATAGCTGCTTCTCACAGTGGCCGGTGCGGTGATCAGCCTGCGCACATTGTACGTATGTACGTCTGTATGTTACACTAGATACTAGATATATCTGACAGCTGCATCTCACAGTGGCCGGTGCGGTGATCAGCCTGCGCACATTGTACATATGTACGTCTGTATGTTACACTAGATACTAGATATATCTGACAGCTGCATCTCATAGTGGCCGGTGCGGCGATCAGCCTGCGCACATTGTACGTATGTACGTCTGTATGTTACACTAGATACTAGATATATCTGACAGCTGCATCTCACAGTGCCCGGTGCGGTGATCAGCCTGCGCACATTGTACGTATGTACGTCTGTATGTTACACTAGATACTAGATATATCTGACAGCTGCATCTCACAGTGCCCGGTGCGGTGATCAGCCTGCGCACATTGTACGTATGTACGTCTGTATGTTACACTAGATACTAGATATATCTGACAGCTGCATCTCACAGTGCCCGGTGCGGTGATCAGCCTGCGCACATTGAACGTATGTACGTCTGTATGTTACACTAGATACTAGATATATCTGACAGCTGCATCTCACAGTGGCCGGTGCGGTGATCAGCCTGCGCACATTGTACGTATGTATGTCTGTATGTTACACTAGATACTAGATATATCTGACAGCTGCATCTCACAGTGGCCGGCAGTGATCAGCCTGCGCACATTGTACGTATGTATGTCTGTATGTTACACTAGATACTAGATATATCTGACAGCTGCATCTCACAGTGGCCGGTGCGGTGATCAGCCTGCGCACATTGTACGTATGTATGTCTGTATGTTACACTAGATACTAGATATATCTGACAGCTGCATCTCACAGTGGCCGGTGCGGTGATCAGCCTGCGCACATTGTACGTATGTATGTCTGTATGTTACACTAGATACTAGATATATCTGACAGCTGCATCTCACAGTGGCCGGCAGTGATCAGCCTGCGCACATTGTACGTATGTATGTCTGTATGTTACACTAGATATATCTGATAGCTGCTTCTCACAGTGGCCGGTGCGGTGATCAGCCTGCGCACATTGTACGTATGTACGTCTGTATGTTACACTAGATACTAGATATATCTGACAGCTGCATCTCACAGTGGCCGGTGCGGTGATCAGCCTGCGCACATTGTACATATGTACGTCTGTATGTTACACTAGATACTAGATATATCTGACAGCTGCATCTCACAGTGCCCGGTGCGGTGATCAGCCTGCGCACATTGTACGTATGTACGTCTGTATGTTACACTAGATACTAGATATATCTGACAGCTGCATCTCACAGTGGCCGGCAGTGATCAGCCTGCGCACATTGTACGTATGTATGTCTGTATGTTACACTAGATATATCTGATAGCTGCTTCTCACAGTGGCCGGTGCGGTGATCAGCCTGCGCACATTGTACGTATGTACGTCTGTATGTTACACTAGATACTAGATATATCTGACAGCTGCATCTCACAGTGGCCGGTGCGGTGATCAGCCTGCGCACATTGTACATATGTACGTCTGTATGTTACACTAGATACTAGATATATCTGACAGCTGCATCTCACAGTGGCCGGTGCGGCGATCAGCCTGCGCACATTGTACGTATGTACGTCTGTATGTTACACTAGATACTAGATATATCTGACAGCTGCATCTCACAGTGCCCGGTGCGGTGATCAGCCTGCGCACATTGTACGTATGTACGTCTGTATGTTACACTAGATACTAGATATATCTGACAGCTGCATCTCACAGTGCCCGGTGCGGTGATCAGCCTGCGCACATTGTACGTATGTACGTCTGTATGTTACACTAGATACTAGATATATCTGACAGCTGCATCTCACAGTGCCCGGTGCGGTGATCAGCCTGCGCACATTGAACGTATGTACGTCTGTATGTTACACTAGATACTAGATATATCTGACAGCTGCATCTCACAGTGCCCGGTGCGGTGATCAGCCTGCGCACATTGTACGTATGTACGTCTGTATGTTACACTAGATACTAGATATATCTGACAGCTGCATCTCACAGTGCCCGGTGCGGCGATCAGCCTGCGCACATTGTACGTATGTACGTCTGTATGTTACACTAGATACTAGATATATCTGACAGCTGCATCTCACAGTGGCCGGTGCGGCGATCAGCCTGCGCACATTGTACGTATGTACGTCTGTATGTTACACTAGATACTAGATATATCTGACAGCTGCATCTCACAGTGCCCGGTGCGGTGATCAGCCTGCGCACATTGTACGTATGTACGTCTGTATGTTACACTAGATACTAGATATATCTGACAGCTGCATCTCACAGTGCCCGGTGCGGTGATCAGCCTGCGCACATTGTACGTATGTACGTCTGTATGTTACACTAGATACTAGATATATCTGACAGCTGCATCTCACAGTGCCCGGTGCGGTGATCAGCCTGCGCACATTGTACGTATGTACGTCTGTATGTTACACTAGATACTAGATATATCTGACAGCTGCATCTCACAGTGCCCGGTGCGGTGATCAGCCTGCGCACATTGTACGTATGTACGTCTGTATGTTACACTAGATACTAGATATATCTGACAGCTGCATCTCACAGTGGCCGGTGCGGTGATCAGCCTGCGCACATTGTACATATGTACGTCTGTATGTTACACTAGATACTAGATATATCTGACAGCTGCATCTCACAGTGGCCGGTGCGGTGATCAGCCTGCGCACATTGTACGTATGTACGTCTGTATGTTACACTAGATACTAGATATATCTGACAGCTGCATCTCACAGTGGCCGGTGCGGTGATCAGCCTGCGCACATTGTACGTATGTACGTCTGTATGTTACACTAGATACTAGATATATCTGACAGCTGCATCTCACAGTGGCCGGTGCGGTGATCAGCCTGCGCACATTGTACATATGTACGTCTGTATGTTACACTAGATACTAGATATATCTGACAGCTGCATCTCACAGTGCCCGGTGCGGTGATCAGCCTGCGCACATTGTACGTATGTACGTCTGTATGTTACACTAGATACTAGATATATCTGACAGCTGCATCTCACAGTGCCCGGTGCGGTGATCAGCCTGCGCACATTGTACGTATGTACGTCTGTATGTTACACTAGATACTAGATATATCTGACAGCTGCATCTCACAGTGCCCGGTGCGGCGATCAGCCTGCGCACATTGTACGTATGTACGTCTGTATGTTACACTAGATACTAGATATATCTGACAGCTGCATCTCACAGTGGCCGATGCGGTGATCAGCCTGCGCACATTGTACGTATGTACGTCTGTATGTTACACTAGATACTAGATATATCTGACAGCTGCATCTCACAGTGGCCGGTGCGGTGATCAGCCTGCGCACATTGTACGTATGTACGTCTGTATGTTACACTAGATACTAGATATATCTGACAGCTGCATCTCACAGTGCCCGGTGCGGTGATCAGCCTGCGCACATTGTACGTATGTACGTCTGTATGTTACACTAGATACTAGATATATCTGACAGCTGCATCTCACAGTGCCCGGTGCGGCGATCAGCCTGCGCACATTGTACGTATGTACGTCTGTATGTTACACTAGATACTAGATATATCTGACAGCTGCATCTCACAGTGGCCGATGCGGTGATCAGCCTGCGCACATTGTACGTATGTACGTCTGTATGTTACACTAGATACTAGATATATCTGACAGCTGCATCTCACAGTGGCCGGTGCGGTGATCAGCCTGCGCACATTGAACGTATGTACGTCTGTATGTTACACTAGATACTAGATATATCTGACAGCTGCATCTCACAGTGCCCGGTGCGGTGATCAGCCTGCGCACATTGTACGTATGTACGTCTGTATGTTACACTAGATACTAGATATATCTGACAGCTGCATCTCACAGTGGCCGATGCGGTGATCAGCCTGCGCACATTGTACGTATGTACGTCTGTATGTTACACTAGATACTAGATATATCTGACAGCTGCATCTCACAGTGGCCGGTGCGGTGATCAGCCTGCGCACATTGTACGTATGTACGTCTGTATGTTACACTAGATACTAGATATATCTGACAGCTGCATCTCACAGTGGCCGGTGCGGTGATCAGCCTGCGCACATTGAACGTATGTACGTCTGTATGTTACACTAGATACTAGATATATCTGACAGCTGCATCTCACAGTGGCCGATGCGGTGATCAGCCTGCGCACATTGTACGTATGTACGTCTGTATGTTACACTAGATACTAGATATATCTGACAGCTGCATCTCACAGTGGCCGGTGCGGTGATCAGCCTGCGCACATTGAACGTATGTACGTCTGTATGTTACACTAGATACTAGATATATCTGACAGCTGCATCTCACAGTGGCCGATGCGGTGATCAGCCTGCGCACATTGTACGTATGTACGTCTGTATGTTACACTAGATACTAGATATATCTGACAGCTGCATCTCACAGTGCCCGGTGCGGTGATCAGCCTGCGCACATTGTACGTATGTACGTCTGTATGTTACACTAGATACTAGATATATCTGACAGCTGCATCTCACAGTGGCCGGTGCGGTGATCAGCCTGCGCACATTGAACGTATGTACGTCTGTATGTTACACTAGATACTAGATATATCTGACAGCTGCATCTCACAGTGCCCGGTGCGGCGATCAGCCTGCGCACATTGTACGTATGTACGTCTGTATGTTACACTAGATACTAGATATATCTGACAGCTGCATCTCACAGTGGCCGATGCGGTGATCAGCCTGCGCACATTGTACGTATGTACGTCTGTATGTTACACTAGATACTAGATATATCTGACAGCTGCATCTCACAGTGCCCGGTGCGGTGATCAGCCTGCGCACATTGTACGTATGTACGTCTGTATGTTACACTAGATACTAGATATATCTGACAGCTGCATCTCACAGTGGCCGGTGCGGTGATCAGCCTGCGCACATTGAACGTATGTACGTCTGTATGTTACACTAGATACTAGATATATCTGACAGCTGCATCTCACAGTGCCCGGTGCGGCGATCAGCCTGCGCACATTGTACGTATGTACGTCTGTATGTTACACTAGATACTAGATATATCTGACAGCTGCATCTCACAGTGGCCGATGCGGTGATCAGCCTGCGCACATTGTACGTATGTACGTCTGTATGTTACACTAGATACTAGATATATCTGACAGCTGCATCTCATAGTGCCCGGTGCGGTGATCAGCCTGCGCACATTGTACGTATGTACGTCTGTATGTTACACTAGATACTAGATATATCTGACAGCTGCATCTCACAGTGGCCGATGCGGTGATCAGCCTGCGCACATTGTACGTATGTACGTCTGTATGTTACACTAGATACTAGATATATCTGACAGCTGCATCTCACAGTGGCCGATGCGGTGATCAGCCTGCGCACATTGTACGTATGTACGTCTGTATGTTACACTAGATACTAGATATATCTGACAGCTGCATCTCACAGTGGCCGATGCGGTGATCAGCCTGCGCACATTGTACGTATGTACGTCTGTATGTTACACTAGATACTAGATATATCTGACAGCTGCATCTCACAGTGCCCGGTGCGGTGATCAGCCTGCGCACATTGTACGTATGTACGTCTGTATGTTACACTAGATACTAGATATATCTGACAGCTGCATCTCACAGTGCCCGGTGCGGTGATCAGCCTGCGCACATTGTACGTATGTACGTCTGTATGTTATATGTTATGTTACACTAGATATATCTATATATAGTAAGGTCGTAGTTTCATTTCTTTTCAACCGACTTCAAAAAAGGAGGATGTTCTCAATCCGACGCGTACATTTTTTTAAAGATTTTTTTTGGTATGTGTGTTACGTGATAGCCCGGCCAACAGTGAACCGATTTTGATATCATATTTTTATGGGAGAGTATACTTCACAGGTGGTCCCATAGAACTTTTATCGAAAATGATTTATCGCTCTTTGAGAAAATCAACAAAATACACAATTTTTAAGGCAATTGAAGTCGGTTTTTAGTTCTATTCGAACGCGTTAATTATAATCGTGTTATAAAATTGTTGGTTAATTACAATGAAATTTGTTTTCGCAGTATAATAACAACGTCGGGTCTGGTGGAGGTGCCCAACCTGAGCCATGTTCACGACACCAACCAAACAGGCCAGCCCTATCTGCAGGCAGTGTGAGTTGCTTCTTCTATGACTATCCTTTGACTTGACGTGTGACCGTATGGTTTTCTACTGCGATACGGTTGCGCTGTTGACTAATCAGTCCGTGTCTCTCCACTGCTGAAGATATACCTCTCCTAAAGTGCGACACTCCTTCCGGTCCTCAGTCATCCTCACCCACTCACTTCCAGCTATCTTCTTCAGGTCGTAGATAGATCATGACAATAAATGCGGAATCTGTCGTCTCTATATTTGGGCCAACATCTGGGTCGGACTGGCCATACATATCAGGATGGCCAGCCTGTGCAAGGCGTGAGCCCTCCTGGCGCCTTTAAAAATAATTCATCTTTGTGTGGATATTTCAGTCACATCCCTTGAATCTTCATTCAATATAGGCGAATGTCTGGAACCAGCTGGTTCCAAGTTCGAAAACCTTTAGGTTGGCGTCGCAGGCCCTTAGCTGTACCATATTTTATTCAAATAAAGATTTCATTTCATTCATTTAATATTGCCACCCGAGGCCCAATCCGACCCTGGCCAACACCTTCCGACCCTGGCCAACCACCTTACAATTGAATGATCGGAGTGTGTCTGAGGATCAAAATATTAGATTCTAGTTTGAGGTACTAAACGCTATTGTTTGCACATCGACAGGGATCTGGAAGGCAACCACATAAGGAAGATACCGAAACACACGTTGCGCGTGCGCGCCGATCAAGTGTAAGTCACTAGGTATAAACATAAACTGTTTTTTTTTATTTCCCTTTTTTTTTTCACATTGTTTGCTACTGTTTATTGCTGTTTGTGAAGCTTCTACGATGCGCCTCTGATTTATGGTTAGATATATTGTTTTGTTGTTCTTATACTCGTATGTTTAAATATACGTCAGTAGTCAGAGCTAGTTTGTTTTTTCGTTACTTCATTCAATGAATAATTAAGACATTGTTTGAGCATTTTTTCAATCAAATATAAGTAAGATAAATATTTCAAGGCTGTGATAAAATACTGTCAAGGTACGCGAGTCCCTTTGTCCTTCAGGAAATGAAAGGCTGAATTTCAATTTCAATTAAAGAAACATAAAATTTTTGTGTTTCAATATATCTTATCAGTATAAGTTGATTTTAGCGTGATCATTCCTTTTGCCTTTTATATTTTACAGAAGTGCTTTTCGAAATAGAACTAAAACTAGTGGCGTTAATCAACATACATTATGAAAAAATTGTTGATTTGATGAAACTGAACATTTAGTAGTGACGAACTATTTTTTGAATATCGACTTTCCAGTAATTTTGTATTTACTGTAGGCTTATTGCAAGTAACATTAAGATAGCATCTTGCATATTCCGCTATTATCACAGTTACAAATCATTCGACAAATATTCAAAGACATGTTTTATTAATCCGATAGCTTTGTTTTTAAAAGAAAGCTTGTCATTGAAAACATAATTTTACTGGACCCTCTGGTTTCAGACACCAGTTGAGACCTGCCCCATTTATTTCAGAATTAGATTCATTTACTTCTTCCCATACGTAGATGTAGAACGATGCATCTCCAAGACATCTTTCTGCGATCACCAACTTTATCAAGTAAGGTGATCAAGGTGGCAAATCCCCGTACCAAAGCTCGTTTATGCGATCTTTGAGAATCAGTTAAGCAGTTGACTTTTTCATCAGTACAAGAAACCATAATTATTTTGATTTACTTGTGTTGCCAGATCTCTGAGCTACAACTTGATCGAGGAGGTGCCTGCGCACGCGTTCAAATTCGCACAGATCGCTAAACTGTAAGTATCGAGGCGCAAACACAAGAGTTTCGGAGAAAAAAATCTCCGACTACATTATACTGTATGCATAATGTATTTTATTTTATTTAAACAGTTTATTGTACACGGAAACATTACATAACACAAGAAACAGAAAAAATATATACAAAAGGAACAGCTTATTTCTAAAAGAAATTTCTTCCAGCAGTCCTAGGTTAAGTGAGAAATATTAAAGAAAGGATAGGCGTGTACGATATAATAAATATAATAAACGATTACATAAATACGATATACAAAACAAACTAATATCAATAATAATACATACATACTTTACATACTGCATAAGTAATACCGACTACAAAATGATGGCTTTTTGAAGTTGACTACAATAAAAAACCACAGGCTTGCGTAATTCTAAGAAGCTTCTATAAAAAGTTGTTAAATAAAACATTAAAGCGCCTGTACATAAGCTTACGCCAGTCGTCTTTCTCATATACTTTGCTAATAATATTCTGCAGGCGCTTTGTTTTTTCCGCTGATTAGATCCCTTTGCAGGTGAGCCAATCACGCACTTGGCCGTTTTTTCTTCATATTATTCAACATATTCTTGTTATTTCAGAAGTTTCAAAGGGAACACTAAACTAAAACACATCGACGAGCACGCCTTCGCCGGCAACCTTCTACTCAGACAATTGTAAGTATCATACTACTATATACTTCAATCGTACTTATATCAGAGAGTATGTAATCATAATTTAGTGTGATCATAACCGCCTACGCCTAGTCGCAGGCTTAGAACAAGTCAGTTATAGCTTGGCAAGTTTAGATAGTACAAACTTGGCACCAACTCAATGGATCAGAACTCTATTTATTGGCATCACAAACTTGGCCCTTTTCTACAAGCTGTTATGTTTAGTTTAAATATTAAAAGGTTGCTAGATCCAATGACAATGCAATAATAAAGTACCGCCAGCAAAAAAGCTTGTATTAAGTAGTACATTTCGATACTATTGCGAAAAGTCTGTAAATTCAATCGAGTTTTGACTATTGTTGCCCGACACGCAGTCGAGAGCAAACAAGAGGGAACGAGATTGAATTTACATTTTCGCACTAGTTTTTAACGACGTTTTTCATACATTTGCGAAAAAATAAAATAAATACTAAAATTCTGATCGTTATTGTGTCCCGGTAAGCAAAGCGACAAATTAAGTGACGTTTCTGGGTGAGCACGCTTTCATCTATCGGCTTTTTAATCACATAAGAGGCTATGTTGGTTAGACCACGTGGCCGCGTTCAAATTTGGATTGTTTTGTAGCTGTCCCTCTCCGAGCCCTATCCTACCCGAGCGCGTACGGTGGGACAGCATACACTACGCGAAGTTATCCACCCGTTATTTGGATGTTTCGTAGTCCAGGGATCGTTTGAAGGATACAGTATATTATGTAGCCATTTTTTCAAAACAGTATATTAATAAAATTTCAGATGTCGGTGGTTTTTCCAAATTGTTCTAAATTGATTCATACTCTTGTAAAACAAGTTCAAAGTTGGGGCTTTTTATTACCGAAAAATACAATACTTTGACGCCCTGTAACTCTGGAAGTATATATTTAAACTAAAATCTGACTCACCACCGACACAGATATTTGTTTCTAGAGTGTGTCTTGAAAATTTCATAGATTTTCATAGCTTAATACTCAAAATATGACTGGACTACGTTTGTATGGGCGCTTTGACACCAGCATACCCTCTTAATATCGGATGAGATGAAGATGAAAGTACCAGGACTTCATGCCTTAGTTGCAGTCTAACCACAAAAAGTCGAAGAGAGAAAAAGAGATAGAGGTAGTCTAGGTTGTTTCATACCCGTCGAATTGAGAACCTCCTCCTTTTTTGAAGTCGGTTAAAAAGGAGGCGGCTCTCAATTAGACGGGTATTTTTTTAAAATTTTATGTTTGTCAGCTCAGATCTTTTGATTGGGTGAACTGATTTCGATGTTTCTTTTTTTATTTGAAAGCTGGTGCTGTTTGATTTGACCCAGTTCTAATTTTTTTACATTATTTATATTACATTTAACATTTATTACTATAAAACAAAACACAATGTCATTAAAAAAAGGATTTGTTCTAACTTGTTATTTATTTATTGCAGAGATTTAAGCAGTACCAGTATTACCTCATTACCTACTAAGGGCCTAGAAAAGTTAGAAATACTACGGATAGAGAAAACTCCCTCTCTGAAATACATACCATCGATTTATGAATTTCAGGTAAGAACTCATTGACCTGCTTGTTTATGTATCAGCGCAAGGTTAGAGTAAAATGAATTATATTAAATTACTAGCTTCCGCCCGCGACTTTGTCCGCGTGTACTTCAGAATTTATTCTACTTGTTCGATAGGCATAGATATCATCTATCTCCATTTCCAGCATAAGGTACAAAATAGTGTTTATTCTGTTACGTAGGCTAATAGTTTAAAGAAACAAAAGAAATTTCAATATCTGACGTAGTACATTCAAATAGTCTTCACACTAATATTATAAACGCGAAAGTTTGTATATACGAGTTTACATATTCTATGGTCGGTTGCTAGGCAACGCGTTTTTGTTATGCCCAAATTGCCCATGTAATCCTACTAATATTATAAGTGTGATTTTGTAAAATTTACACAATATGTCTTTATAAATTATAGCCTATATGTTATTCTGATGTATAAGCTATATTATTGTAAAGTTTCATTCAAATCCATTCAGTAGTTTTTCCGTGAAAGCGTCACAAACATCTAAACATCCAAACTTTTACACTTATAATATTAGTAGGATGGAAAGTTTTGTGAGACATTACATGATAATTGTTTAAAAAAAACTCACGTAAAATCGGCGTAGGTACAGACTAGTTTCAGACCTTCGGAGGTCCTACATCGCCTACTACACTAATTTGACGTGAGCTCGTCTATTTTTTTTTCTTCAATTAATCGCATTATATTAATCACACTAGCTTTTGCCCGCGGCTTCGTCCGCGCGGCACTTCGGAAAGTATCCCACGGGAACTAGATGCTCTTACGGGATAAAACGTAGTTCCAGACCCTATAAATATATCTACACAATAAGTTGATGAATAGTAAATTTTTAATAACCCGACTGCGTATATTACCTTAATAATAATATGGTGTAGTCATAGAGGGAGCCCTGTACAACACTAGCCATCTCTCTCTACAAGACATTATTTTTGATTTGTACAATATTATATTAGATAATATAATTTATTAGTTATAATAAATCATGTTGGCGTTACTAAGTAGAGTGTGTGTGCGAGAGATGGTGTGTTTGTGAGTGTAGATGTTTGTGTGATGTGTGAGTCTTGGGATCGCGAGCTGCCACCAAGTAACATGTTCCACTAACATTCATGAATGAGGTGACAGTTGTGTGTGAGGAGATCGTGTGATATATTGAGCGCGTTTGTACGTCCTCTGACGTCATCCCACACATCCACAGCACCTCGAGAAAGCATTCCTGACGCACCACTTCCACTGCTGCGCGTTCGCCTTCCCCGAGATCCACAATCCAGCCCGGCACGCACTCTTCGAAGCTCAGGTCCAGATCATGAAGCGAGTAAGTACCGCATATTCATGACAGGAAACATTTAAAAAAACTGGCCAAGTGAGAGTTGTACTCGCGCACCAAGGGTTCCAAAACAAGGAAAGAAACGTACAGATATTATCCCGATCGCATAACCAGTTTTTTTTGTCAAGGGTTTCTGACGATTTCTCAAAAATTATATAAGGTAAAGTCCGCGCTAAGGTTTTCCTGTAATATCTATACAAAAGACAGTGATTAATTCTAGGATTAAATCAAATTTTAATTTTTGAATCTTCGGAGATTAGAGGCGGAATTGTATTTTTACACACTTTTTTCATTAAAAGTTAAAAAAACTATGCAGTAAAAAAAAGAAACAAAGAATTGTTTAGAATTTTACCAATTTTAAACATAAATATTTTATCAATTACTGTTCCAAATTTAAATTCGATAGCATTCGTAGTTCCTGAGATAATCAGCTGTGACAAACGAACTGACAGACCCAGGGTGAGATTATGAGGATTCCGTTTTAGACTAACTGACAAAGATCATGTATATAGTTAATGACGAGTGGTCACCAAAGTCTTTTAAATAATCTATTCCTGGTGTTGACAGAAATGCGAGGAGCAGAAGGGATCCCGGACACCGCGCCCGCGGCGCTTGCGCTCCTTGGAAGCGGTCAAGCCCATCACGTCCCGGAGACGGCACGAGGGTGTTGGCGGTGATATCTTGTAAGCACGATTCTACAAGTATTTCTCTAAACCCAACTATTGAAAGAATACGAAGTTTGATCATATTTTGGATGACCAGACTTAAGATGAGCGAGGTCAAAGTCTCTTATACCTACGATTCTGTCAGTCTGGAAACTGACTAACTAAATCTTGGTAAGATCCCGTAAAAATGTTTCGCTGAATTTTCAGAAAAGAATAGTCTTTGGAGAAATAATTTAAAAAGTATCTACCATTGGATATCATTTAAATAAATAGATACTCAATTTAAGAGAACATAAATGAATAGTAAATACAGGACATACCAACAAAATAAATCGTATCAACGGCCTCCGTGCCGCAGTTGTATGAGCGCAAGAGAACGTTGTCAGAAATCGCTTTGAGAGACTTTACCGTTACGTTACATAACATCACGTTAAACCGTTGTCCCCGATAACTATCTCTGACAGATAGTGTGTAGCTAAATGAGCAATGTCAGAAGTCTAAAATTCCGCTGGGCGGAGACGGCGAATTCACTATATTTTCGCCCTCCCGATCCGGGCTGATTCTCACTCTCTTTTCACTAAGTAACGCAGTAAACGAGGTCCGAACCCAAAATCCAGGCCGGTGCCTTTATTCTAGTTACTCTATCAATCTATCAAGGTCCCATGACCAACAGAATCAAGTCCTTTTGAGAAAATAAGGTAGCACCAGATGAGAAGTGCCTTTAGATGATGACGATCACAAAACTGTATTCTAATTTTAGAGTTTAATGTTTGGTCAACCCAACTAGCAACTGTGACCACCACCAACTCAAAAGTCACTGTTCTTTGTGTACTCATATCCTTGCTACCACATGACAAATCTATTACAGGGAAATTGAAGATGATACAGCGACAACTGTAGAGGATACTTCAGGGTACGAGGATGAGTCGTCATCGGACGACTCAGAGCAGATCGATGAGGAAGGGGACGGCTTCCACGACGACCCCATTGACAGTCCAGGATGGGGCATCGCATACGTCACCAACTGTAGCAACTTGGGCACAAGGTCAGTATTGCACAAAAATTGGCATTTTGCATTGGAGCTGTGGACCTAAAAAGGCATCAAATTGAGTTATGGCGTTTTCCGCCATCTAGTAAAATTGTGGCACCAAACCTTATAGGTTCCTATAAACAAAGTAGTCATTGTTACTTCTTCAATTTAGTTTCCAATTATAAATGAAAGTTAAAATACGAAACACGATGACACTCAAGAGAATCCGAATCTAAAAACTTATAACATATTCAACATTTTTCTACCACAGACAAAAAGTAGAATGCACTCCAGCACCGAACGCGCTCAACCCATGCGAAGACGTGATGGGCTGGTCGTGGCTCCGAGCCAGCGTATGGATCGTCATCACCGCAGCAGTCGTGGGAAACGTTGCCGTCCTGCTCGTGCTCCTTACCAACCATGCAGAGCTCACCGTGCCCAGATTCCTGATGTGCCATCTCGCTTTCTCTGACCTATGCACTGGAGTATATCTCTTTATGCTCGCCGTCATCGATCTTCGCTCCTTCGGTGAGTTCTTCAACTTCGCCTACGACTGGCAGTACGGAGTCGGCTGCAAGATCGCTGGCTTCCTCTCCGTGTTCTCTGGACAGTTATCCGTCTTCACTCTCACTATTGTTACGTTGGAAAGATGGTTCGCGATCACGTACGCCATTTATTTAGAGAGGCGAATCTCTTTGTCGGCCGCGGCGCATATCATGATCGGAGGCTGGCTGTTCTCTGTTTTCATGGCTGGATTGCCGCTAGTAGGAGTGTCAGACTACTCGTCGACTTCGATATGCTTGCCAGTGGAAAGTGAGACTTTACTCGACGGGATGTACCAAGGATCATTGTTTATGACGAATGCCGTCGCGTGGGTGACTATAGTGATATGTTACGTGCAGATCTATAGATCATTGGGAGGGGGCGGAGAGAAATATGGAGGAAGAGGAGCGGCTGCAGCGGCGGAGAGACGAATAGCGAACAAGATGGCTCTGTTGATCGGTACAGATTTGCTCTGTTGGGCGCCGGTGGCGTTCTTCGGTGTGACAGCGCTAGCTGGGGTGCCCCTAGTCGACGTGAGTCACGGGAAAGTGTTGCTGGTGTTCTTTTATCCGTTGAACGCTTGCGCGAATCCATTCCTCTACGCGATATTAACGAAGCAGTACCGCAGAGACCTGCTTAACTTGATAGCTAGAAGTGGCAGATGCAACTGGCTTGTGGAGAAGTACAAGCTAGCGGCTACCCCACCCCCCACCGGTCACACGAACCCCTCCGCCCCCCCTCTGATGCCGCTAGTGGACTACAACCGGAGCCAGTCGCAAGTCAGCAAGGAGAACGGGGAGGCATTGCTTTAAATGTTAGGACTAAGTAGTATTAATTATTATGATATTATACGATTTTATTTATTACGATTTTTGTTGTTTGTTTTTCCTGACTTGAGTTTTTTATGAAGTAAAAAACCGGTCAAGTGCGAGTCATGCCTCAACCACCGAACAAAGCTCTAATTTGTTGTTATAGCGGCAATAGAAGCAGACATTCTGTGAAAGTTACAACTGTCTATTACGGTTGATGAGATACACTCTGGTGAAAACGGACGGACGGACAGCGAAGTCTCAGTAATAGGGTCCCGTTTTTACCCTTTGTTTACGGAACTCTAAAAAACATATCCGTCGCATTGAGAACCTCCTCCTTTTTTGAAGTCGGTTGAAAAAATGGAAATTTTTATAGCTTCATGTCTTCTTAATAAAACTATGCTGACTTTTGCATGCAATTTTATAACTTGTAAAATCAACTAAAATGCACACTAATATTATGAACGCGAAAGTGAGGTTTGTCCTTACTTTACTCCGCAACGGAGTCAGATTGTCATGGTTTGTATATGGGCAGTTGAAGGGCTAGCGGACAGTCGCGGGAAAGAAAATGCAGGAAACAAAATTCAGATGTCTAAAACAAATATCCTATAGGTGAAAAACTTAAGTAAATGGCTTGTTGTGTGTGAGTGTGTGAATAAATATTCCATTTTTGAAATTTATCTTGTCTTATGCTATTCACAAACACAAAGGTAGATGAATACATACAACATGCAACACCTTTTTAACTAACACGAATTTTTTTTTACATATATTTATTTACATTAAAAAAAAACTATCGTATAAAATATTTTACCTCAAAAACAACTGATCAGATTCTTGTAAATTACTAAGGATATCACTACTAACATAATCCACAATCAACTTATCACCTTCCAACAAAACCTCATGCTTTAACAAATCACTTATTTCTATATCCATCTTCGAAGGACTAATACAATATTTATCCAATTGTCTAAAAAGTCTCAATTTAGACGTAACCATTTTGTTATTGTCATTCTTAATATTACACGATTCGCAAATACTATCAATTGAACGACCTAAACTCCATTTCGAACTTATAAATACGGGCACACTGTCTTTTAAATCTGGATCTAAAGTAACTGATTCAATATGTACAATGTTTTCGACGTCTTGAATTATTGTGACCGGTTTTGGATCCATGTCTTTAGGTTTAGCGATTGCGAAGTAGACTCGGTCTGAAACTGGTATTGATTTTGGACCGATAGCTTTCTGTTTTATTCTCATGAGGTGGATTTTTGATGCAGTCTTCACTTTGGCTGATGATTGGAGAGCTTTCCTGATGTTTTCTGTTATCTGTATAAAGGAAAATTCAGGTTTGATTTGATAAATACAAAATATGACACGGATTATGATATTAGGGTCTATGCAGACTTTTGTTTTTGGTAAGAATGGCAGCTGCAAAATTGTGGTTAAAATTGAAATGGCCATTGACTTGTTGCAGACTTCTAGTCAATTGAAAAGAAATGGCATTTGCAGAGCTAGGTCTGGATAGAGATAGGCTACTTCTATCCCTGTAAAATATTATTGTGGAACAATTTTAAAAATCATGCAGGTGAAGTTGCAGGCAGAAGCTAGATATAGTCACAAGCCGAACACTGGGGAGATGAGGTGGAAGGCGGTGAACAACCGTTCTGTATGTAGTATATTAATTCCGTGGTATAATGTATATATCCATTACTTACAAAAATAGATATTTGTATTAGCAAATTGATTGATTTAGATGAAACCTCACCAAGATTATTGTTAAAAGCTTTTTAAAATACCTTATCCTGCAACTGTTTGTTGGCCTCCCGGAATTGTCTTTTGGGTGCTTCTAGTTTTTCCAGCTGTGCAGCTCTTGTTACATCATCTAGTTCTGGACACGACCTGCAGAAGAAGAAACAATAAAGAAATTGGATTTAAAAAATCTAACAATTATAATAGTCCTTCGGATGCCTACGAATCCAGATTTTTAAAAGTAGTTTTGACTGTGGCTTTTCTTACTTGTAACTGGTTTCGATTCAGACAAAAAAGACAAGAACTAATAAAATGAACATGTCTTTACTATAATTAAATGCATTCAAAAATATCTAAGGAACACACTTAATTTAACTTTTACTTTTATGTGTCAATGTTTCAATTTTCTATCACTATTGCAGCCGTATTAAGATGTTGAGTGGGTGACATTCCAACGAACACCAATCCCATGTATTATCCCAACTATTTTCAATGTCTAGCACATAACAACTCTTCATACATATATTTTTTTAATTCAATACGATAAATACAAATCATAAAGGTAAGGCACCTAAAAATGTTCTACTAAAAATGAAAGTCTGAAGAACCAACTTTACTTTCTAGTTTCATTACATACCCGATGTATGGCTTTCTACTGCAAAGTTACGTTTGTAAACCAAAAAGCTATTTTTACTGTGATATACTTAAAAAGTCCTGATTTTCAGAGTTATTCCTATGCTTTAGGCCAAATTTCAGTATTCTAGGGCAGTATCTACGTCATACGTCTCAAACAGCCATACCTTTTTATTGCTTGCTCGAGTATTCAATATTAATTTCAACTTGATACCTCCACACATTTATGAGAAAAAGGTTCTTGACAGACAGATATATGGACAGCAAAGTAATCCTTTAAGGGTTCCTTTTTACCTTTTGAGGAACGGAACCCTAAAAACACATAAAGTCAGATAGACAAAGTTACTTACGGATGGAACCGATGCTCAACACAGAAATGTTTTCCACACTTTGCACAAAGCATCTCATGCAGGTTTCCTTTCTTGCACCCGCTCTCCGCACACTTGAATATTTTGTCATCGTTTTTAAAGTTAACCTCTCGGGGTTCTGGGGCCATTTCACACTCCCCAGAAAGGCAGTGTTCCATAAAGTGTTCTCGACAGAATGTCTTGCCGCATTTACATTGGAGCGGTAGGAAATCTGTCTGTCTACATGTCATCTCTTGACATTGTACTGTTAATGTTGGAAATTCCATCTTTTAATATATTTTCAGGTTTGTAAGTTGAAGGTTATGTTGTGAATTGCAGTTTTTTTTTTAAATCCTTATTCAGGAGGTGAATATTGCGGATGCGGATTTATGTTTAACAGAAATAGTCATTTATTTTGTAAAAGATACTTCTAAATTAGAATAATTGAACACAGTAATGAATTAACAAAGCTAATCACAAAACTATTTGTAGAAAATACAGCAAAGAACGATATTGAAAGAACGTAAACAAAGGAATGTCAATGTCAAATGTGAGATGAAGAGATGTAACCAATGCAATAGAATAGGGATGTGACTCTAGATATCCAATTTAAAAGTCCAAGATTGAATGAATACGGGATGTATAGATAGATGAAGATTTGAACAATTTGTTTAAAACAATGATCATCATCATTGTCAAGGCCAAGGGTTTAATCATTATTAGCGGGGAAACATCTACAGATGAACATAGGCTTCCCTGTTAGGCAAAATTAATATAATAATAATAAATCATCTTCGACCTCATCGTCACTTACCATCAGGTAAGATTGAGGTCATGTGTTGGTCTATCTTCAATAAATAAATAAAAATCCATAGGAGCCTTTCCCATGGTACACTACAATACAGACCCGGGTCCCGGGTCGATTTCCTATATCTTACTAGTTGGTACTTGGTTTGATTGGTGGTAGGGAATTTTCGAAAAAAATAGTACATAATAATCAAAGCTAGTTTTATTGCAATACAAAACAAAATAAATAAGGAGGTATCGTAAGCTTACAACAATTAATTCTTGCATGTAATTTATATAATTTTTTACAACTTTGATATCAATATAAAAACCTCGAGCGAACAGACATCAATAAAATAATGAGAACAACAGTATTACATGAGTTTCAAGGTTTCTACGGCAGCCAACAACCGTTCCATTTCTCCTTGTGACTGTTGTAGCTTTTCACTGTTACTTTTTTGGACTTCAGCTGGTACTTTTGTTGCATAGTCTTCGGCCGCCATTGCTTGTTCTAACTTGGTGATAGTTTGTGACAATCCATCTTTTTTCTTATCTAGTTTCGCTAGCTCCTTTTCGGGATCGATGAGACCCTACAACAACAATAATTTTATTGAAAAATGTTACATATATAACATAGTAATAGAGATCGCTTTTAGCGATAAGGCCGCCTTCATTGTACCTTTTATGTTCTTTTCTGTTTTGTTTTGTGTGTGAGTGTGCAATAAAGACTATTTGAATTGAATAGTATTAGTGAATACATATATGTTTTTTATAAACTTCGGGCCACTAAGCCATCGGAAACGTGTTTTTTATTAATTTTAATTGTGGTCTTTCAGATTTTTTGAGTCCACAAAGCGCTGTGTTTTGTATCTAAAAAAGAGGTACAGGGACACACCCACACTTTTGATGTGTAGTTTAGTTTATAAGTAATAATAACTACTTGTTGAAGACTTGAGAATCAATGCAATTATTGTAAAGAGTGCCAATCTGGCGATGGAGTGTACACACACAGATATCAGAACATTCAGAGTCCGTGTGACACTGAACACGTATTAACTACATAAAGGTCAGACACTTTCGTTTGTCATACACGAGGTGAAAATTGTAAACCAAACGTCGACTCGGCCGACAATATGCAGCGCACTACATTATCAGTTACACGTGTGTATTTTTGTTGACCTCACGCACGCCTGAGGTGGAATCTGTACATTCTTTACAAATCCGTGTGCACATATTTTATAACTAAAGAACTCATTGTTGTACGAAACTTGTTAGGCTGATGACACCGATATCAATGCCTTTATTATAGAGTAACCACTCATATCATCATCATCAGCCGGGGAACGTCCACTGCTGGACCCATACTTTTTCATACATATATTTGAAAAAGCAATACCTTGAGCACTAGTCTCACTTCAATCTTGTCTGATACGGTGAGGATGGAGCACCCGGTTGGAGGAGGGTCATCTGAATACTCGCTGTTAGCTAGCGACTGCAGGCTGCAGAACAGACCCTTCAGAACTTCCACCTGTACAGTATATATAAAATTCAATATAAATAATCATAAACAAACAAACTACATAGCGCCTTGACGCTAAAGACCAAATAGGTGCTGCACGAAATTTTGAAAATTAAAGTCACTATATGAACGCCTACAGACTAACGTAGACGAACAAGGATCGACGTCATAGCTCGACAAGTCAGTGAGCTGAAGTGGAAATGGGCAGGCCACATCGCTCGAAGGACCGACACTCGTTGGGGAGTAAAAGTTCTCAAGTGGCGAACGTATACCGGGCCGTCTCCCTACTAGATGGACCGACGACCTAGTCAAGGTCGTGGGTAGTCGCTGGATGCAAGTGGCTCGGGACCGGTCGATGTGACATACCATGGAGGAGGCCTATGTCCAGCGGTGGACGTTTCCTGGCTGATCCCGATCTTTGAACAAGGGCACGCTCTTGTTGAAATTTGATACAAATATTTAATTTATACAACATAACGTTAATTCAAATTACTTTAATTCAGAAAAATACTTCAACATTACAAATCTAGAAAAATTTGATATTTATTGACTTTGACTTTTATTGTCTATGCTCTCAAAATGTCACAAACCTTCAAGTCCGGGCTGATGATGAGGTGCGCCGTTGTCTTCTGCTTGTTTGTGAGGTTGTACTCCGACCTGGTGGACCTGATGAGGTGGACCATCTTGAGGACTGTGTCCACGTCAGACTCCAGCTGCTCCAAGCGCCACGGTGTGTGAGACAGCTGGAAACAAATGTTGATGATTATATTGTTACAAGTTTTTTGATATCTGTAATAGTTACTGAATAATCGTCATTGCAAACTTAACGATAACACCCTGTATAACTATTGTTAGGGTTTCACAAAAGTGTCTCACAGTAGGGTACTCATCGACAGCTATGGATGGACAGGTGGTGTCCTTCCTGGGGAGCCGCTGGTACAGATCCTCGGTGATGAAGGGCATGAAGGGTCCCAGCAGCTTGAGACCCATCTCCAGCGTGGTGTAGAGGGTACGTCGAGCCGCACTCTTCTCCGCATCAGAGCCTTGAGCGAACACCGGCTTCAAGTATTCCTGGGGTACATTCATACATTATTACAATACAATATTAAACTTAAAAAATCGTACAAAAGGCGGTCTTATCGCTTACAGCGATCTCTACCAGACAACCTTTGGGTAGAGGAAATAAGTAACAATATTTGGGTGGAGGTGTAACAGATATTGATAGATCATAATTAAATACTTGAATAAACACATATGTATACTTATATAAATAATATATAATAATAATAAATATAAACAAATTATGTAATCGTAGTACAATCATAGGACAAGGAGTAAAAGTTTCCGAGGGGTGAACACACGTTCCGGTCAGTCAGACATCTTAGAAAATTCTTATAAGAAAAATACTATTATTCTCTTGATGAATTTATACACGACAGGGATAAAACCAATTACTATTGATAGCTCTATGGCGTTTGTCTTAATATTGTTTAATGATGTATTTTATCTAGGTTAAGTGACATTCAAACACAATGTTTCTTTCAAACCATTGTTTCTGAATAAATTGATTGATTGAGAGGACCGACAACCTAGTTAAGGACTGGTCAATGTGTCATACCATATTAAGTCCAGCAGTGGACGTATCCCGGCTACAGCTGCTGCTAAGGATAAACCATGTTGCGATCTCGGCTTTAAGGCGATTTCTCTGACACATGTTTCATACTAAATTTCTTTTACCATAACCTCTTAAATATATGGCTTTGTGCAGTAATTACTTAATAAAATAGGAGATCTAAATGATATGTCGCGAAACGAGTATCATTAACATACGCAAGGGGAAGACTTTGGCGCCTCACATGTCATTCCTCTCCCGCGCCCCGACAAAGAGACCTTTAAACCTAAGTTAGTATTCAAAGAACAAAATATAGTAAATACTGCCTACCAGGTACACGTCGCAGAGATCGTACAGCCATAGATTGTAGCAGTGCGTGGTGGCGAGCGGGAAGTCGTAGCTCTCGAACCCGTGGTTGACCTTCTCCACGGCCAGCGACAGGCGGGAGAGCATCCACCGGTCCATGGGGGACAGCTCCTCGATCAGGGTGGGGCTGTACACCTGGAACGTATGCGATCATCACTTCATATACATATATTTAGTTAGTTAGTAGTAGTTAGTATATATAGTTAACAGAGTTAACAAGTAATATCAAGTAATAGTGTTACATTACAATTTTTCAATCGATTTCGAAAAAGGAGTAGATTCTCAATTAGATTGTATATTTTTTGACTATTACGCGTTCATTCCGCCAATTATGAATCGATTTTCATTTATATAAAAATAATTCTTCTTTTTTTGTAGATAATACTTGACAGGTGATCCTGTGTGAGTTTAATCGAAATTGATTTAGCACTTTTTGAAAAATAATGAACACAAAACAAAATATACGCCCAGATAATTTCTACCTGTAGGGTGAACATTTTTGGGGATGAATGATGTAGACTTTTACGGCAGTTGAAGACGGTTTCTAGTTCTTTTTGAACGCATTAATTATAAATATATTTGGTCTAGTTTTTTCTAACATAAAGATGGCGTCAGTGAAAAAAAAAACACATAGCAGGATTAGAAAGGCCAAAAGAAGCTGGAGACTGGAGATATTTGACCTTTGCCCAGCAATGGGACAAAAATCTCTAATAATAGCATTACAAATGTATGACAAGGTGACTGACCTCGTAAACGGTGTCCTTTGGGAAGTACATGAGGGCAAACTTTGTCGCGTTCCACAGTTTGTTGCAGAAGAACCTGTACCCCTGCACCCGGAGGATGTCCAGGTTGAGGTCTCGTCCCTGGGTCATGGCGCACAGCGCGAACCTGACGAGCAAAGGTAACGTACTGTGATATGGATGAACTATAAAAAGGACAATCGACATATCTATAGGATGGTGTAAACAGAACAAAAAAATATATACTAGTGGCTTTGTGAGCTGTAGATCTAGCGAGACTGTCCCTTTGCATAGCTTATAAATGAATCTACCGCGCAAAAAAATAACTTTTTTTTCTTCTACCCCCTTACACTTTGACCGACTCCTTGAAGTTTGTGCATATTATTAAGGGTAACAAAATAATTTTGTGACATTGTTCAAAATGACAGAAATATAATTTTAGTTTTTTCAAAGACCCATATCTCCGCCATTTTAAAAATGTAGAATTAAAAATCGAATGCAAAATCTCTACGGACGTGAGTATCGCAAGGTACACCACGCCACGCCACGAAACCACACCGGATCGCCTCGTGACCACAACGCCAACAACGATTTCACTGACTAAACTTTCATACTAAATTTCTTTTACCGCACCATACCATTTTGCACGCTTACCTTAAGGCGTCGGTTCCGCATTCGGGTATGCCATTAGGATAGTCCTGTTTCTGTCCTTGTCTCGCCTTCTCTATCTCCTTAGGGTCCAGGTTGGAGTCCTCCAGCTGTGCGTGCAGCTGTTCCAGCGTGACTCCCCGCACCACGTCCACGGGATCGATAACATTCCCCAGGGACTTGGACATCTTGCGACCGTGAGCGTCACGTACCATAGGGTGCAGGTACACTTCTCTAGAAAACAAATAACAGTTTCAGATACAGACACAAAGAAACCATTTACCTGCGCCGGCGATGATTCAAGTGAGACTAACCGACCTTTGCGGTATTGAGTCATCGATATGTCATACAATGCATACTTTATCATATCGTATGATACATACGAACGCAGGCGATGCGCACAGGTGTCTAATGTCAAGATATTATTAATGGTTTTATATGTATATATAATCAAAGTGCAACCACCTTGGGAGTCAGATAAAAGATTAATATCGTGCTGCAGTATTTGTCTGCATTTTTGATTGGCATGTTTACTTTTTTTATATACTTATTTATTCACACATGCTTAGCTTATTTACATGATTTACCCAAAGCATAAGTTAACTCAACAATTAATAAGATTAGAATTGAATAACATTACATAGTGTAAATTATAAAGTCACATTGAATATATCAACATGCGGAAATTGCAGGAGTAAGTCCCCGAGCAGAACTCCTTACAATATTCATGATCTGCATAAGCCCACTGCTGGACATAAGCCACTTACTATGATGGGATACGACAGACTAAAAGCTTTATATATTACAATCTGCTACACACAGAGTATTCCAGCTTGGGAGCAATGTCTCATAGCTAACAAGCTAGTACCAGACTTTATTGGAGAACAAATTGTTAACAAAATTATTGAAATTAATAAACAACTTTTTTATGGTAATGATTTTTAGCATACGTTCATAAATTCCAAATACCTAAATATAACTCGAACCCTATGTTACGCACCATGATCGAACCCAGACTTCGATTATTCGAGGATTGACTCTCTACACAACTGAGCTACCACCGCTCATGTAAATGTGAACTTACTTGAAAGGTAGTTTCCCCATGAGGCGCTGTCCAAAGAACACCATCCTCGCGACCCAGAAGAACAGGATATCGTGGCCGGTTTCAAGAAGCGTTCCCGGGTAGAAAGCCTGAAATACAATCGTTCATTTTGTACTCTCGCTTTGTTTACTAAGCTATAGTTACATCATATACTTGCGAAGAAGTGCGGAAGACGCCACACATTAAACATACGCTATTTCAAGCTTACTCAGACTCAGGCCTACTCTTCTACAGAGAGTGTAAGGGACATAGTACTCCACACGGGCCCAGTGCGGATTGGTAGACTTCACCATGGATAAATAAGTGCTTATTTATCTCAGCTCACCTGTAAATCGTCGGTCTGGTCCGGCCACCCAAATATAGAGAATGTGAACAGTCCGGACGAGAACCACGTGTCTAGAACGTCCTCGTCCCGCGCGAGCTTCACCTCCTCTTTGCTGGCTTTGAATTTAGAACACGCTTTGCTGAGCGCCTCCTCCTCGCTGTGCGCCGATATCCATAGTTCTTCGTCCTGAATGAGTAGTTAGTTTTAACGTACAAGAATAAAAAGGTAATTACGATTCGTTTTTGAATCATATTCACCATATGAATACATCCTTATATAATAAAGGCACATTATACCAAGTATATGCTATATTCAAGGTTTTTTAAAGTGAAACATTTTATGGCGCGGGCGACCAGCTTTTCGCGTGACGACGCACAGTGGTGCACTTTTTGTGAGAAGGCGTAAAATATCTAAATTCAATATGAATGTTTTTTATTTGTTTTATGTAAACAGCTACATTTAGCCATTCGGCTACGGAGAGGGTTTGTACCAACATAATAACAACAATATCAACACCTATTTCAATGTAAAGAATATGCGAGTTGGTTTTTTTTTTTGCTTTCCTGTTCCTGTTTTCTTAACATCTTGTGAACACAATAATAAAATTATAATCAAAGTTTTACTTAAATATAGATCAGTAGTGGCTAGTGACAATATTATTTATTTTTATGTAATGCCTTCAACTTACCTGGTGCTATATACTTACAAATACACATAAAATCCAAAAATAATTAAAAAAGCAACTATCAATTACTAGCCAATAATTTAAAAAAAAAACCGTGCACATCTACAGTATCTGCAAAACAAGCGAAATTTAAAAAAAATTATGAATTGAACAAAAATGCAATCCTGATAATAAGGTGGTGTGGGTGGCGTATTTAAACAAACATTGCAGCACAGAAAAATAAAATTGAAAAATGCAAAGCTTTAAATAATAATGTAATGTAAAATGATTTTACATGCTGTAATACGTAAATGCAAATTGGTTGTACCATCATGATATTATGTATACAAATTGTCTCATTAACGCACAAACGGCTGAGCAGATTAAGATGCAATTCATCCCACACATATAAAACATTTTGGATTCACACTTAGGCTACTTTTATCCCGGTAATGAGGACTTTCATGAACATTTTAGAACATGTTGTTCGTAGCTCGCAAGAGGTCTCCCATCCCAGAAATATGTACCTTATTCCTTTTGTTATATTGTAGTCTTTGCCTTGAATGTAACTATGTTTTGACAGCGCGCGTTATTAGGGTTGACAAAGAGTACCATATATTATATCAACAAGTCAACGCGTTCAAAAAGAACTAGAAGTCGGTTTCTAGTTCTTTTAGAACGCCCCGCAAATTTAAGACTATATGGTTTTCACATGGGTGCCATTGTCAGAACTGAACCAAATGGAGACAAAATGGTACCACACGGAAAGCACCAGCTTTCAAATAAAAAAATAATCATCAAAATCGGTTCACCAAGTCAAAAGTTATGAGGTAATAGAGTAATGATGTAACAAACATTTAAAAAAATAACTAAAAAACATATATGTCGAATTAGGATCCTCCTCCTTTTTGGTAATCGGTTGAAAAGGAAAAAGAGACATATCTCTGGTATTAGAGTCTTGCTAAAGTGGGGCCATCTAGTGGGCGAATATTTTCGTGAGATCCCTCATTGACGAAGGTAGACTATACACGATCGTAAACTGATTACTAATTAGTGAGAGTATTCTACTATTTAGTTAATACTGTAAACCAAATTTCTGTGCTTGGATGGGGTGCGAGCTGGTTCTATGATGCAGGTTGTTGGAGATGGACACCAATTTTAAATTATTAGTTAGATGGTGGGATTCCGAGCTTAAAACACAGAATTTTGCAAGCTGTCTGATTGACATATTAAAAGTTTTTCATTATTCTACAAACTAAGTTTTGTAAAAAAAAATCTTTTAGGCTCACAATGGATATATTATTAATCTACCACCCTTTTTGAAAAGCGATCTGCAAGAAGAAAAAGCGAAACAGCTAATCGCATCATTAAAAAAAGTATCAATGCCCAGTTCAAACCACTAGGGTTTAAAAACTTGACATTTTAAATATCTATCTTTTGTCGATTTTTACCATTACGGCGATTTAGGTGATAAAAGCTTCATACAAAATTATTACGCGCGAAAATGATATTTATTTTCATCTTTATAACCTGATGTCCTATTTTTAGGTAATCACTTATCAAATACATAAAAGATTACGATAAAAAATAGTATGGATGGAAGCATTCTGAGCCATTCCCTAAGAGGTTTTTATGGGCAACTTGAGCTTGAACTGACTTGGGTGACCGTAAGGATGTCTTCGCGATAGCTCACAAAGACTTATCTTGATATAGACACAATCATTAGTGACTATTAAATGAAATTTAAACATAAATTTAAAAAAATTAAACGGCAATATCATGCAATGTGTAACGGCACGATCACAATGCGCGTGCGCGTATATCTATGGACATACGTGAGTACCGCGGTCGTGGGTCGCCTGCGCACGCGTGCGGATCCGTGCGCTCTTCTTGCGTCCGGAGCGCGTGCGGCGCCGGCGCGGCGCTGTCTTCACGGACGACGGTATAGCGCCAAACTCCTTGAGTCATCGCCACCATCAAAATCGAGGACATAGATCAGTTGTATATGGGCCTACCGCACAGATCACCACGGTAGGTAGGCGGATTGGTGATCGCATGTTCCGAATCACTTTACATTTATTTTTGTTGTTTAAATCACAATGGATTTGTACATGTCCTCAATCTCACCCGATGTTAATTGATGTATGATTCAATGATTCTATAATAACTTCAACAAGAATTGAATATTTTCCACTGCTCTAAGTATGAGCAAAAAAAGAGAAGAAATTACTACGAATACAAAAAGATTAATTGAAATACAATCGTAAGCCAAACTAATCTGAACCTTCGAGATTAAATCCAAGTAAATGAATTACCTGACTGCCACTCAAAGTGACCATACGAGATTACATCCGAGAAAATGAATTACCTGACTGCCACTCAAAGTGACCATACGAGATTACATCCGAGTAAATAAATTACCTGACTGCCACTCAAAGTGACCTACAAGATTACATCTGAGTAAATGAATAACCTGACTGCCACTCAAAGTGACCATACGAGATTACATCCGAGTAAATGAATTGCCTGACTGCCACTCAAAGTGACCATACGAGATTACATCCGAATAAATGAATAACCTGACTGCCACTCAAAGTGACCATACGAGATTACATCCGAGTAAATGAATTACCTAAAGACAAAATTAATAATCTAAAGACAAAAGTCTTTGATCAGTGCGTGTTGCCAGTGATGACATACGGAACCGAAACGTGGTCTTTTACTGTGGGCCGAATAAACAAGCTCAAAGTTACTCAGCGAGCAATGGAACGAGCTATGCTCGGAATTTATCTACGTGATAAGGTCCGGAATGAGGAAATCCGTAGACGAACGAAGGTCACCGACATAGCTCGACGAGTCAGTGAGCTGAAGTGGCAATGGGCAGGCCACATCGCTCGAAGAACCGATAACCGGTGGGGAGTAAAGGTTCTCGAGTGGCGACCACGTACCGGGAAACGTCTACCAGGCCGTCCCCTTACTAGATGGACCGACGACCTGGTTAGAGTCGCGGGGAGTCGCTGGATGCAGGTGGCTCGGGACCGGTCGATGTGGCGTACCATGAGGGAGGCCTATGTCCAGCAGTGGACGTTTCCCGGCTGATGATGATGATGAAATGAATTACCTGACTGCCACTCAAAGTGACCTACAAGATTACATCCGAGTAAATGAATAACCTGACTGCCACTCAAAGTGACCATACGAGATTACATCCGAGTAAATGAATTACCTGACTGCCACTCAAAGTGACCCTACGAGATTACATCCGAGTAAATGAATTTGGTTGCGCTTAAAATGCGCTAAATGTTTCGTAAAATAACCGCGGCGTTTGAGTTGACGTAGAACCATCCTGTCTTCCGTCCTTTTCCCGCACAATACATATAGTTGATTGCATACAACAGAGCAGTCAACTGTCAACGCTCACTTAGAAAAGAAAAGTCGAAGATTGCAGTTCGAGCCGCCTTACCTCCGCTCCGTGCACCCCGGGGAAAGCAAAAAAGGGAGAAATTTAAGGTATTGTGCATTTCCTCCTTACTACAGCTACCATTGTTATCTTATATTCCCGGGTAGCTGGATTTTCCTTCGAGGTGTGCGTCAACTCAAAACCCGCATACAATAAATACAGTCCACTAAACACCCCGCTACACCATTTTTGGTCCTAATCGACCCGGATAACTTACTATTACGTATAAATACGTTAAGTTGTGGCGAAATTTTGATCATTCTATTCGTTTTCGCAACTACAATCAATTATTGTAAATGTAGGGTGGGTCGAAAAATAAATTACCGGCTATTTCTCAGAACAGTCTCTGCATTTATTTGCAGTCAATAACGCATATTGTACTCGATTTAATTATCGTAGTTATCTTTGGAAACAGACGTATAGCCTAGTAGGTTCGTTTATTTAACGTCTTGTTTGTTTCGGTACGAGCTATCTCGTTACGCCGCCCGCACCCCGCGTCGTTTTTATAACGTTACCTGTGTAGGTTCACATCTGTTTTCCGCCGCACCGCATATTATAGTAATAATATTACGTACTATAATATTTTCATAATGACTGACGTAAATAAATTGTCACTCTTAACCGCAAAAAGAGATTTGATGTTCTCTCGCATACAAACAATTGCTGATAAGTCTAATAATCTCGATGACGCATATCAAAAGGAATCTTTTTTATGTGATTTAGAATCAACTGATAAATTACGTAACGATTTCGAAAGTGTGTTGGATCAGATAAATTCTATTGAATTGAAGTTGAATCCTAAATATGCTGTCAACTATCAGCCTTTACTCGCGTTTGAGGATTTATATTGTCGCATCAAGCGTGCAGCGCGATCGCTGGAAATGTCACCGAATGTAAACAAGCACATAAGAGGAGACCGGCCGCGATTGCCACCTATTGAGTTGCCTGAATTTAATGGTGACGTAAAAACATGGCCGCTATTTTATACAGCTTTTAAAAACACTGTCCATGATAATTCTGCGTTATCAGATTCTGAGAAGATGTACTACCTTATAGGGAAATTGACGGGCAAGGCACAGTCTGTGTTCGCAGGCATAACGCCGTGTGCTGAAAACTATAAGGATATTTTTGATTCCTTGAAAAGTAGATATGAAGACAAACAGCTTCTAGCGTCTTCTTATTTAGAGCAGATTTTAGAATTGAAAACATTAAATTCAGCGAGCGTTAACGACCTCGAACAATTTCTGGACAAGTTCGCGTCTTCGGTTTCAGCATTGAAAAACTTAAAAATCGATAAACTTTCGGATTTTATATTCTTATATATCGCTTTGAAAAAGTTAGATTCTGAAACCGCTCGCACTTTCGAATTGAACAAACGCGGCGCTGATATACCGTCATTTGATGACCTAGTGTCATTTATTAGAGATCACATTAAAATATTACAACGAACTTCTCCTCTAAAACAAGAAGTTAAGAAAAGTTTCTATAGAAAAATTGATTCGCTAGGGCGACCTCCAAAGTCTACGCAAAGCTATGTAAATACTACAGCTGATTGTAAACCGCATTCTCAATGCAACTTATGCAGTACGCATCACGAACATTTATATAAATGTCCGGGTTTCCATAAATTGACACCTAGTGATCGCTTTCGATTTGTTAAATCGAATTCTTTCTGTGTTAATTGTTTAAGTAAAAGTCACCGCGCATCGAATTGTAATTCTAATACACATTGTCATAAATGTCAGCTCAAGCATCACACTATGTTGCATTTTGAGAATAAAACTACATCCTCACCATGCGGAACCGGTCCGCCACCGAATAACACCTCGTCTGGTACGGATACGGCGCCTCCGCCGGCGGCCGGCCCCTCGCGGTCTAATGGTGACGTTTCTTTGTGCACCCTGTCTGCTAATGACAACGAAAATAACAATCACAATACAACAACCGTTTTATTAGCGACGGCGCGCGTTGTTGTGGTTGACGCTCGAGGCGACGAACATTATGTACGGATTCTGGCAGACAGCGCGTCTCAGAGCCATTTCATCTCACGCGAATGTTGTGATCGCTTGGGATTAAAACCTTATCAAAGTCCGACGTGTCCTACTGTTAAGGGAATAGGAGGTTCCACTAAAACTACGCAGGGATTAGTACAAGTAAAAATATTTTCGCAATTTAATCGAAACATCAATTTTGATGTGTGTTCGTTAGTCGTAGATAAGGTGACAGAAAAATTACCTACCGTTCGCGTTGACGATTCAATGCTTTCGAACTTTAAAAACTTACCCTTAGCCGACGATACTTATAACGTTCCAGGAAACATTGACATGTTAATCGGTGCTTCTATTTTCCCGCACCTGCTGTTGTCGGGCAAGGTTCAAGGTCACCCCGCGCACGTCACACCTCTTGCATTAGAGACAGTGTTAGGATACGTGATCGTAGGCACCGCTCCAGCTAAATTTGACGATTATACTTCCGTGTCGTATTGTTGCTCCGTCGAGCCCATGGACTCAGTAGTACGCAAGTTCTGGGAACTCGAAGAGGTGGACATGCCGCAAGTTCTCAGCCCTGATGATCAAAGATGCGAAGAAATGTATACTCGCACTACTACCCGCGATAGCGACGGTCGGTATACTGTCACGCTACCCTTTAAAGGGGATGTATTTTCACTGGGTGACTCCCGTCAAGTTGCTGAGAAACGTTTCCTCTGCCTTGAACGAAAAATGCAGGCTTCGCCTATACTAAAGCAGGCGTATGATGACGTCATACATGAATATTTAGAAAAAGATTATATCTCACCCGCACCCGCTGACGACTCCGATAAAACCCCGTTTCCTTCATATATTATACCGCACCACGGAGTTGTTCGTGAGGATAAAACCTCAACTCGCTTACGCGTCGTTCTTGATGCTAGTAGTAAAACTAGCTCTGGAAACTCGCTCAATGATATTCTGCATTGTGGACAAAATTTACAAGGCGATCTTTTTAAGATCATTTTAAACTTTCGTCTTTTCGCCGTTGCTATGACCGCAGACTGTCGTCAGCAATTCTTGCAGATAATTATGAACAAAGCTTTTCGACGTTATCAACGCATTTTATACCGCTTTAATCCGCAAGACCAGCTTACTGTTTTTCAATTTAATCGCGTTTGTTTCGGCCTTAAGTCAAGCCCATACCACGCATTACGCACGGTCCGTCAGTTGATCGCAGATGACGGTTCCAAGTTCCCCCGCGCAAGTGAGATAGTTTCTCGGTCCCTATACATGGACGATATCGCTTATTCTGTTATGAGTGAAGATGAAGCAGCCACTGTTAGTTGTGAGCTCATTGATCTTTTTAAGGGTGCTCAATGGGAATTGGTCAAGTGGACAAGTAATTCTCAGACTGTGTTGGATTCCATTCCACCTACGCATCGCCTCCCCTCCGTTAAGGAGTTTGGAGAACATGACTTGCATAAAGTTTTGGGCTTAAGCTGGTCACCAATTTCCGACACTTTCAACTTTAAAGTGTGTACACCCGCTGATAAATGCACAAAACGCACCATTTTATCTTGCGTTGCAAGGTTGTGGGATTTGATAGGCTTCGTAGCCCCTGTGATATTGTACGCCAAGCTACTCATTAAAGAGCTATGGCTAAGCAATTGTGACTGGGATGACGTTCCTGACGACAACATTATTGCAATGTGGTCACGATTTAGGAAAGAGCTCCCAATGCTTGAGCAAATTAAAATTCCGCGTCATGTTGGCGTTATAAAGGGTAGTGTAGTGAACATCATTGGGTTCGCTGACGCCAGTGAGAAGGCGTACGGAGGCGTCGTATATTTCCACGTCGAGAATCACGGAGTTAATACCGTCTACCTTATAAGTGCCAAATCAAAAGTCGCGCCCCGCAAGGTCGTATCACTCGCTCGGCTTGAGCTTTGTGCTGCACTATTGCTCGCAAAGTTGTTGGATCGCATTATTGACGCTTATAGAGGACAATACACATTCCAAGAAGTATACGCCTTTTCTGATTCGACAGTAGCTCTCTGCTGGATTCACGCTTCTCCCCACAGGTGGGATACTTTCGTTGCCAATAGAGTTTCTAAGATCCAATCTTTGCTAGCCCCACAAAACTTCTTTCATGTGTCTGGCGCAGACAATCCAGCGGACTGTCTGTCACGTGGACTTACTCCCGCACAAATTATAAATCACCCGCTGTGGTTCAATGGCCCATCATGGACCAAGTCTAACCCTTCAGAATGGCCGTTTGACGCCTTTAATCCCTCTACGGTTTCAGATCCGCCTGAAGAGAAGAAACTTTCTTTTGTAGCGCATGTTTCGCTAGAAGAGTCTCCTATTATCGCGTTAGCGAATCGCGTTTCCTCTTGGAGTAAGCTTTTGCGGTGTGTGGTGTATGTTTGCCGTTTTATGAAGCTACTACCGTCGCGAGACTTCATATCAGCCGCAGACTTAACCTACGCAGAACATAAAATTCTAGCTGAACTGCAAGCCTTATACTTCCAGGATGAGATAGTTAAATTGCAATCTGGAAAGAATTGTAGCCGTTCATTCCAACGACTTAAGCCATTCTTACAAAATGGGCTTATTAGAGTCGGTGGTCGTTTAACTCATTCTGATCTGACTTTCTGTCAGAAACACCCGATTGTCTTACCACGCAAACATCATATTCTGAATTTGTTGGTGGATTATCATCACAAAATCAATTGCCACGCAGGTCCAGATTTACTTATGTCACTGTTACGACAAAGGTATTGGATTTTATCTGCACGGAATTTAATTCGCAATAGGGTGCATAAATGTATCCCCTGTTTTAGACTTCAGCCTAAACCTACATTTCCTGAAATGTCTGACCATAAAGGTTGTCGTGTTTTGCAATCCGCAAAGCCTTTCATGCATACAGGCACGGACTACGCGGGCCCCTTTAAGGTGACTCCGTCGCGTGGTCGTGGTATTAGGTCAATTAAGGCTTATATATGTTTGTTCATTTGTATGACAACCCGCGCGATTCATATTGAGCTGGTAAGTGATTTAAGTACGGATTGCTTTATGGCAGCTCTTAAGCGATTCCTATCTCGCCGCGGTCCTGTAGGGCGAATGTATTCCGATAATGGAACAAATTACGTTGGAGCAAAACGCGTGATCTCCGAACTTCACCTTTTTTTGAAGTCTAAACACTTCAACACAGAGTTTGCCCACGTTCTGGCTGAAAATCGCATTACGTGGTCATTGAATACACCCGCCGCTAGCCACTTTGGTGGAAACTGGGAGGCTAATATAAAAAGCCTTAAAATGCATTTATTCCGTGTCATCGGTGAACAAATTTTAACGTACGAAGAAATGAGTACTGTGCTCGCGCAAGTAGAGGCTATAATGAACACGCGACCGCTGTGTCGAACGCTATCTAGCGATCCTTCAGAACCCCTTGCGTTGACTCCCGCACACTTTTTAAATCTGTCGCCGTTGAGATATTTACCTGCTCTCGAAGTTAGCGAAGACAGGCTTCATATCCTCTCTCGCCACGCCTTACTAGACAAATTAGTGCAGTCATTTTGGAAGCGGTGGAGAACAGAGTATCTTCACACGCTACAATCCCGCGACAAGTGGAATACGTCGTCCAACCCAGTAGCCGTTGGAACCGTCGTAGTCCTAAACACTGAGAACTCGCCTCCTCTCCATTGGCCACTTGGTGTCATTGTAGAGGTATTTCCGGCCGACGACGGTGTGATACGGGTTGCTCGTGTTAGGACCGCAACCGGAACGTACTTACGTCCGGTTATACGTCTGTGTCCCTTACCTAGGCAATAGTTCTAGTATGTTTATGTCTTAGGTTAGGGCTTAGTTTAGTTTAGTTGTTAGTTTTGAAGGCATTCCTTCAAGCCGGGGGGCAATGGTTGCGCTTAAAATGCGCTAAATGTTTCGTAAAATAACCGCGGCGTTTGAGTTGACGTAGAACCATCCTGTCTTCCGTCCTTTTCCCGCACAATACATATAGTTGATTGCATACAACAGAGCAGTCAACTGTCAACGCTCACTTAGAAAAGAAAAGTCGAAGATTGCAGTTCGAGCCGCCTTACCTCCGCTCCGTGCACCCCGGGGAAAGCAAAAAAGGGAGAAATTTAAGGTATTGTGCATTTCCTCCTTACTACAGCTACCATTGTTATCTTATATTCCCGGGTAGCTGGATTTTCCTTCGAGGTGTGCGTCAACTCAAAACCCGCATACAATAAATACAGTCCACTAAACACCCCGCTACACCAGAATTCATCATCATCAACAGCCTATATACGTCCCCACTGCTGGGGCTCAGGCCTACTCTCCTACAGAGAGTGTATGGGCCATAGTCCACCACGCGGGCCCAGTGCGGATCGGCGGACTTCACATGCCTTGTTCAAGACATGCAGGTTTCCTCACGATGTTTTCCTTCACCGTTAAGCAATCGGATAATGTACTTGAATTGAAAAACAACTCATAGGTACACGGCTGGATTCGAACCCGGTACCCTCAGATTGAGAGTCCGCGCCTTATCCATTGCGCCACCGACGCTTTTGTAGTTGAGTAAATGAATTACCTGACTGTAAATCAAAGTGACCCTACGAGATTACATCCGAGTAAATGAATTACCTGACTGCCACTCAAAGTGACTCTGTAAGCTGGGATGCGGTGGCCCCACCATAGCTGGCGCGAAATGCACCAGTCCCGGATTCCCTCCATCCAATGGTACCAGGTCTTTTCGTGAACGTCTGGTATGATCTTCAGCTCTCCGGTCTTCACCGCCTTAATGGCATCCGCAGCCATTTTGTCGCAGCGGATGTACCTTGCAAAAAGATTTTATTAAAAAAAAACCATTCTGCTAATCAATGTTATTTTTCTAGTTGGCTAGCCTTGGACATTTAAATGTTTTTACTATTTTCGGCAGCAGCATAATCGGCTGCATAAGTCCAATGTTAGATCGCCACGTCGGACCGCCTCCGTGGCCTAATGGCTCAATGTTGGAATAACAATTCGGAGGTCCCGGGTTTGATTCCCAGTGGGGATACCTATCGGCACTTGGTTTGGTAGCTGGTTGGGCATTATCTATGTCCGTCTGGCTAACTAACACCATGTTACCTAAAGTCTGCCGCTAAATAGCATTGTTCATAGCACTTTTATGTTCCGGTATGAAAGGTAGCAGAGCCAGTGCCTCATTAGCTTGAGGCTTCTGAGTGCGCACGCGCACCATACAACGAAATTATCAGGTGATATGAAGGCCAAGCGCAAATCCACGATATCAACGCTTAGATTGGTGACAGCATTAAAACGTTATTATTAAACAGGTATACGCTGCCGCCCATCTTCAGAATATTTTCTTTTTGTCGGGATGACACCGCCTCATTCCACCTATTCTAATGCCGAGACTACACGGCCTTAAGATAGTTGAATGACGTAAGCATTTTAGGGTTCCTTACCTCAAAAGTAAAAACTGTCTGTCTGTTAATTGTTCATATTCTGTACGGAACCCTCTATGGGCGAGTCTGGCTTACACTTGGCCGGTTTTCTCTCTCGATAGGACTTAATGCTGTTGGTCCAGCGACCACTACTGCTTCACCCGGAAATTTTAATAAATAATCTGTCGCTGTTTTATAGCTTAATAAGGTGTTTTACATGTGTTGCGTACTCACCACTGTGGCTTGAGCATGGGCTCGACTACGTCCTTGGAGCGGCTGCAGAGCGGCACCACCATCGCGTTGTCTTTGGTCTCCTTGTAGAGCTTCAGTTGCTCGAGCGTCTTGATAATGTTGCGTCGAACGTCGAACCGCTTCATACCCTATATAAAAAATTGGTTGCCTGTAAAGTCGGTATACGGGCGAAAGTTTTACGTGACAACGACTTTGAGTGGTAAAATAATTTTAGGCGGGCTAACCATGCCCGAGTGGAAGGGACGCGTGCCTCTCACTCGCTCTCATTGTGAGCGCATAACGTGAGCGGAGCGTAACGCAGTTTCTTGAAGTGTCACCCGGCAAACCAATTTATAAGACGTTGTCACGTCAAAACAAACCATGAACCGTTAGTGAGGTTTTTTCAACGGACTTAAAAAAAGGAGGAGGTTATCGATTCGACTGTATGTTTTTTTTGTAAGTATGTACACACGGCTACACATCAAGCTATACATTTCCAGTATACGCTGACCTCTCATTGAATGAACTCCCGCACGACGCTAGTTCAGCGTATACTGGAAATGTATAGCTTGACCTGTAGCCGTGCGTACGTACGCGATAACTCCGCCAATTATGAATTTGGTAAACTTCACACACACCTTTGAATTTCTTCTCAGGAATGTGCAGGATTCCTCACGATGTTTTCCTTCACCGAATAGCTAATGTTAATGATTTTTATCATTCGTCCATTAATTTAAAATAAAAAATTGTAACTCATTGGTACGAGCCAGGATCGAACCCAGACCTCGATTGTTCAAGGACTGACTGTACGAGCCAACGTACAAAATTGCATCGATAGCTGTCCGGCATTAGCATGCGCCGGCAATAACTAATATTAGCTAGCATCAATCTAGCGCGAGTGTAGAACCCTACGTTCTTTTGGTCCTTCGAGCCGGATTGATGCTGTTTAGATGCTGAGTTTGATGCTGTGAGTGTTATTTAGTATGTTTGGATGGAGAGAGGTGAAATAAAACCGATCCGTTTGCTTGATAATTGAACACTGATTTTATTATACAAATGCTAGCTAATATTAGTTATTGCCGGCGCATGCTATTGCCGGACAGCTATCGATGCAGTTTTGTACGTCGGATCGTACATTGACGCTCTACCTAACTGAGCTACGAAGACTTTTTTTTATTTAACCTAACCACAGCATATTAAAAAAAACAATTTTTATAGCAGAAAAAAATCAATCTCAACATAAAATGAATACGTACAGCAAAAGCCCCACAATTGTCTAGCATCCTTCCCTCGTCGTCCAGAATGTTGATGAAGGGCAGATTGTGCCGCTTGCCGATCTCATAGTCGTTCGCGTCGTGGGCTGGGGTTATCTTGACAGCGCCTGGAACGAACCAGAGTTGACGTCGTCGTATATTGTACGGTACAGAATGGTGAGGGTCAGAATCACAGCGTACGAAACACTCGCTGAACAAAGTGCCCCGCATACTGGCAAAAGCATCATCCACGCCATGGGTCCATGTTCACATCAACGACGAGCATTTGACTTTATAAGCGTTAATTAAACTGTGAACTTATTGTGACGGTCAACTACGGAACGCTACATTACGCGTAGACCGACACGCACTTGACTGCTTTTTAAAATATATTATGAATAATATATGCCTATGCCAGGTATGGCGAACCATTGGCACGGGTGCCATTAACGGCACGCGACACAATATTTTGGGCATGTCACTTTTCACGACATTAATTATGCACTACAAATATTTTTTAATACAAACTTACATCCCTTATTTACCCATGTTAGGGGTAGAATTTCGAAAAATCATTTCTTAAACGATGCCTACACTTTACAAAGAACACACACTCAAAATTTCATGTCTGTAGGACCAGTGGTTTTGGCTGTGCGTTGATATCTCAGTCAGTCAGGACTTTGAATTTTATATGTATAGATTTATTGTTTTTATATATTCCTTCCATAACCGTATCACTTCCATACCACGATACCTGTTCCGAAGTTCATGTCCACGTATTCGTCAGCGATGACCGGCAGCTTCCTCTTCAGTATCGGATGCACCAAGTGCTTGCCCACCAGGTGTTTGTACCTTAAATGAAAACAGTTATTCAATTTGAGGAAACTTGACTTTTAAAACACGTGATGTACGAATGTGATGTCGAATGAGCTAAACGTAAACACAATATCATTTTCTACAACCAGTAAATCAAATTTTAAATTTTAAAAAGCCCTACGCAAATAAATATATATATAAGTTCCGTTATAATAGGGACTGACCTAGCGTCGCTGGGATGCACAGCGACCGCCACATCTCCTAGCATGGTCTCTATGCGCGTGGTGGCCACGACCACCTCCTCCTCCGTGTCCTCAGCCTTGTACGCGAACAGCACCAGCACGCCAAACTCCACCTGCACCAAACAACATTCAGGATACACGTACGTACATCCGGAGCAGATGACGTAAACAACACAACACAATCTTAACATACCCAATGGTTGCAGTTTTAAGTATATAACTAACCTTATTCTCGTAACCAGGTATAGAGAGCATGGTCCGCCCCGTCAGCTCCACCTTATCAACCTCTATGTCCGAGATAGCACTCTTGAGAGCGCATGACCAATTCACGAGCCGGTTGGCGCGGTATATGTCACCGGCGTCGTGGAGACGGATGAAGGCCTCGTTGACGGCGCGACACATGGACGGGTCCATTGTGAACCGGACCCGGGACCAATCGTAGGAGGAGCCCAGGGACCGCAGCTGCTCGTAGATTCTGTCTCCTTTCCTGGTGGATAAACATCATCGTCATCCATACATAATTGGCCTGGATAGGACACCATGTTGCCTAAGTATGCCATCAAACGGCAGTGTTCTTCTTATCGTGTGAGTTATAAGGACGATGACTGGCCTCAAAAACCCTAGTTGTCAGAGTTGGTGATCCGCCGTAGTCCTCTGACATGTCTCATGAAGTAGTAGACCTGTCGTAGATAGTAACCGGTAACAACGGATTAACGTGACTAACGAAGCACGGAGCAGTGTTAATAAGCACTGGTATGTTCTGGCATTAAAGGTAGCAGGGACAGCGCTTTTGGGTGCGCACACTTACCTTATAACGGCCTTATCGTCACTTGTCCATCAGGTGAGATAAATAAATATAGATAAAACGCGCAGCGATGTCTTTAATGTTGTCCCTTTCTGATACACTGATATGTACAATCTCGTTGTCTGAGCTTACCTCGCCTTCCAACGTAAATCGGTGAGTTTTGTTAGAAGCAAAAATGTAATTTTAGTATTTCTCTATTCCTAATTAATTTATAAGGTAACTCTTTAAATAGTTTACAAGTGCAGGCTGAATTTGAAACTTGTCTTTGACGATTACATAATTACTGAAACCACCATGTTGGATTATCATTTGACGTCACAGGAGTAATGTTAAAAAAATGGCGTTGGATGGATTGTGTCAACGTAACAAGTGACTTATTTGACTAGCAGTCACTAACTGTCTTGTAAGTTTAAGTAAAATACAAATAATCTCAACACTCACTCATTCTTCCACTCCCAGACGCGTTTGACGAACTCCTCGCGCCCGAGCTGGTGCCGGGTCTTCTTCTCCTCTCGCATGATCTTCTTCTCCACCACGACCTGCGTCGCGATGCCGGCGTGGTCGCAACCAGGGTTCCAAAGCGTCGTGCGACCATTCATCCTGTTCAAAGGAACAATGTTCCATTCAATTTTATTAACTACAAATTGAAATGAAACCATTAAAGACATATGAGTGTGCCATTATAAATTCCCCCCCCCCCCCCCCCCCCCGCACACACACACTCACAAAACTAAACAGTCAACTAGCAAAAATATTTGTGTATACTTCAGCTAAATTTGGAAAAGTGAGGCTGCTTAACACAAATATTTCAATATTTAAAAGGTAGTCTATACAAAAAAAAAATTGCAGTGTTATGTTGCAGTAATGGATGATAGCCAGTGCCCTAAAAAGAGACTTCTGGGAGAGCATTCGCTTCATCGAAGGGCCTCACTGTCTCTTACCACCAGGTGAATATGTGCATCTATTGTGAATTAAAAAAGATTACCTGTGCCATCGAGTTATAGCATCTTCCACTGCATTGGTGAGTGCATGTCCAAGATGCAAGGTGCCGGTGACATTGGGTGGTGGAATCACCATCACGAATTTACCTTTGGGATTTGGTTCCAGGACAGATTTACGCTGGAAAATATAAATGTAATAAGACTCTATATATATAAGCCTAATGGCTAAATGTTGCACTAACAACCAGCGGTTCCGGGTTTGATTCCCAGTAGCGGTAGTTTTTGCTCAGTTTCGTAGGTGGCAGGGCATTTTATACGTACATCTGGCTAGCTACCACCATGTTACCTACGTCAGCTGCCAAACAACAGTGTTAATGACAGACAGAAAAAAATCTCTGCACTAACAGAATAAATTAATACAATATAGTGTAATGTAATGTAGAATCCGATATGTTGGAAACCTATGGGTATGTAACCCAAAAACTATGGGCTTAGTTGCCTGAAGTAAATAATATTTTATTGTATTTATTAAATAACATTAATTGTTTCTGCACCTACCCCATATTCAGGTTTGAAGAAGCCCTGTTTCTCCCACCAAGCATACCAGGCAGCTTCAACATAGAGCGGGCTGTATGCATCTGGCATGGGACCACTGAGGTCCTTTTTCTCCCCTGGCGCTGTATTTGCTGTATACACTGCACTCTCTTTTGTTTCTTTTGCTTTTTTCTGAAACAACAACAAATCAAGCATAACACAATGTTTAGATTCATTCTATATCATTTGCTGTTAGGAAGAAATAAATAATGTAATTAGAGATGGGAAAAGAGATTCACACAATAAAAACATAAAATTTATAAAAACGATAAGTCACAAAACACAATATTTTTACTATAAAAAATTGTGAGATCTATTATCTAGCAGTTATTTTAATTAGTATGTAATCACCTGTTTATAAATTGGATTACATTAGGTTAATTAGTGCCCCCTTTTGTGCACCCCAGCCGTATTTATTTGAGAATCACACTACACAAATAAAGCACTGGTATGTAGAATATAATAAAGTATCAAGAAATTGGTAGTGCCAATGAAAATGTCATATAGACTGGGTAAATAAAAATTGTATTAGTTTCAATATACAATAAAATAAATGTTAAATATGACAAAATGAAAACAAAAACTAAATTAAAAATTGCCAGAAAATGTATGAAGCATGCTAAGTAATTGCAGTAATTTAAATGTAAAGGCAACAGTGATGCAACATATACAAACAATTGTAGTTACTTTCACTAAAACGTATGGTAGCCACCTAACCTCTGGCTCACTCTGCTCACTAGGTAAGTAGAATGTGTTACTCTTAGCGCCCCCGTTTGTGCATACCAACCGAAATTACAAATAAAAGGTACTGTTATCACAAGAACAATAAAGTATTTACGCGAAATAACATGCCAAAAACTAACCTCCGGCTTATCTTTTTGAACAGTTGGCGCCGCACTCTTTTTATCCAACTTAGCTTTAAGTTTTTCCAACTTAGCAGCTTTTTCAGCCTCCTTCTTCAGCTGTTTCGCAGTTTTCTCCTGCGGCTGGTCCGCGGGGGGACCGTTTTGAACCTCACTGTCAGTCATGCTTCTTTTATAGAAAAACAGAAAATCCAAATTTTCACGAAGAATTACATTTGCAATCCATATGAAGATGATGTGGAAATGACATTAATGACATAAACATAACGACATGTCGATTTTCGTTCAAAAGTTGATGTTTCTGTTTTCGTTCAATATGTTTATTGTGATTTTCATTCGGATTCTTGGCGCAAACTTGAAAAATGGTGGTTCATTGCAATTTTAGTAATTCGTTAATAATACTGTTATGTGTGTTTTTTGTGTTGTAATGGTGTGATATAGTGCAAAAAGTGTCACGGACAGTGTAATAGTATCAATTACGCAAAATTGTGATGGATTCGACGCGATCGAAAGGGTTTACCATGTCGAGTATATTCGGCATATGTATTCTTTCGAATTATTTTGAAGCCAAGGCTGACCTTTGAAATTCTCGTCAAGAATCGTCAAAACAAGCGATAGAATGTACACACTTTACATTATATTGCGAAAACTGAAGAAATGGCTTCGGCCATGGCTGTATGGTGGTTTACCTTTGCCTTTTCCTGGTAGGAAAGAATCTTACCAAAAAAACCAGTGATTTTTATTACTCCTTTTCAGAATAGGAATGCGAATGTTTCCAAAAGCTATCACTATCAGTCAACGACCTAGATAGCGTTGATAGTCATAGACGACTAACTGTCAAACGATTTGAGGCAAAGTTGTTCCGCCTAAAGTCTAATGTTGAATAAATTTAAAAGATTATTACGTAAAGTAACTTACCTAAAAGTATGACTAAGACGTATTTACAAAGTCATATTTTGTGAAATAAGCCGAACATAGAGTATTATATTCTTTGATCATTGTGCGCTCACCTAAAACGGCGGCCAATTTTTTAAACGTATGTAATCTTGCAGCTTTCATTCGCATATATACTGAAATGAACCTTACAGCTATTTTTGTCGTATTCATTATATTATGTTAATTTCCTTCTTAAGTTGTAGGGTTGGCCGAAGCGTCAGGTCTAATATATGTATATAAATGTTATTTTTTTCACTCATTATAGCTATAGCAGAGCGGTACCCACCTTGTCTACGTGGCGCCATCTAGTGGCGATAATTTTCGTGAGAACGCTAATTTCTTCCACAATAGTCTATTCTTGTAATACACGGGTCTATGGTCGTCACCACCAACCAACTTATCCATGCAACCAGTGTGACCAAGATGGGCGATTTTTCTTCTTTAGGCCTTTCTAAGAGTGTCCGGGCAACAAAAAATTATGTATGTATGATGAAACGTATGTCTGCCTGGCAGTTGGCAGATAGACAGACAGACGGATAACAAGGTTGTCCTCTAAGAGGTTTTGTATTCCTTTTCAGGTACGTAATCCTAAAAATTGGATGTATATCTTATTTAGGTAGTAATGGGTGCGGTGGTAGCAGATATTTTATATTTCTATTCCCATTATTAATAACGCATTTGCCACCACTGAGGGCAGACGGAATATATTTAGTTAAATCTGCCACCATGTTTTTCAGAATGTACTATAAAGTTATGTCTGCCCCTCGAGGTAGCAAAATTAGTAGGGACAGATAGGAAGTTATAAAACTTATCTATCGGTCTTTTTGAAATTAAGATTTTAGGTTACTTGCCTTTAGGCGAATTTAGGCTATTTAGCGCCATAGGCGTCCCGGGCCAGCAGACCTGGCAACACTGCATGCAACCAACAGAAACGCCATTTTGTTTTTCAATTTGCATTGAGCGCGTCGTCGTGGGTGATTTTCATTTTTTCGTTTGATCAATTCTACATTTATTAATAGCTTGAATACGTGTTTTTTTCATTGCTCTCGTCTCGTGAATCCGAGTGCTCATCATGTCAGATCGAGAGGTAGTGTATTTTTATCTTGATTGATGTACGCGGATGCCGCGCTTGGGCCGCGTGTTATATACGTTTGTATCTCTTGGCTCGTATTTAATTGATAATGATTGATCGTCCATTTCAGAGGAGCCGCTCGAGGACGCGGAACGGGTCCCGGGAGGCACCACCGAAGCAGCCCACCATGTCTCGCGGTCACTCCCGAAGCCGGTCCAGGACGCCGCCGCCGCCAAAATCTGCCGCCAGGAAGTACCGGAGCCCGTGAGTGTACCCACACGCTGCTCTGCGACCTTCGAGCGGTCGTTTGTTTTCAGATTTCGCTTGCTAAAATAATGTGTTATTTTTTAATTGTATTTTATAACCTCGCTTTCAAGGGCGTCAATAATAGCAGTTGCGCAATGAAGTTTAAAATGTTTGTATTTTCCCTATTTGAGGCCATGTCATGTATGGAAAGAATACAGTACATATTGTATTATGATTAATGTAAATATTGATTAAAAGAGTAACCTCCTTTCATACCTACTGAATTAATTTGATGGGAGTACATTTGTCTATCCTCAGCGTGTTGAATCGCTAATAAATATTTTAAATTGTAAATCATACAGTTCATAATAAATGCTCGCTAAGCTATTGTTTTAAAGAAACGTATTTGCGTAATCAATACAAACATATTTTCAAACCGAAGTTATGTTTGATAAGAACATGTAAATCGATAAGGTTTATATTAGCATTATTTGAAATGAACTTTTTGACTGTGAAATACACATTCAGCTGTTTCAAAACAGTAAATTTCAAAATGACATGACAATAGACTTAAGAATTTTAATAATTTAGATTAGAATGAATGTACCACGTTAACAACTATGCAATTAAATATTTTGTACGGATATAAATTACCCAGACAACATGAAGCACATACAATAAAACGCTACCTAGTTAATAGTTTGATTACCATAAATTAAAGATACATGAAATGACAAGCTTTATTTGTTGCTATAATCAATTTGGCATAACAATTAGGAAATAAATATCTGGGTATGTGAGGTAACTTCGCTCATAGTTAGCAAAATTGTATGGGTCAATTATCAGACAGGTATACAATTTTAACAAATAGCACTGTATTAGGAAATTTAAGTAATCTGGATAACTAATGTGAACTTTACACATATACAGATATACGATTTTAAAACCAGAACCTTTCGCTACTGAAAATCCTTAACCTGACAATGATATACTATAAATATACTACTTATAAATTACATTGTTCATAAAAACTAATCTCCTAATTAATTGTTGTTACTTAATAGTAAGTACTTCTAGAGTAATTTGTTTATAATTACTACCACAAGGTTCGTAAATTAAAACTGTAAGGGACTGTGCTTTTGGTATATTCTGCTCCCGTCCCAACTACCACAAGTTTAGCTAGTGCTTAAACTTCGAAGTTCTAAATCCATTCAGATAGACCAGTGTTTTTCAATCTGTGAGTCGCGACCCCCAAAGCCTTGATTGGGGGGTCGTGGAAAAAAAAGAAGAAAAAAGCAAGGTTCTGCACTACACAGTGAGAAGGAGGGGTTTGTTTATTTTTCAAAACTGTCAAATCGTGGTGCTATTTTTGAAATGTTGATAATCCAATCATTTTCTAAATGAAGTGTCTCTTCTTGACTACCTCATACTTACTTTCAAAACTCACGGCTTCTTGCAGAGTGTAAGGTTCTAATAATAAGTAAATGTATCGGAATATGTAAAATCTTTAATGCATATAATCTTCTAATTTAATTATTTCTTTGTACATTGTAAGGGGGTCTCCAGAATTTTTCAAACAGTAAAGGGGTCACGAAATCAAAAAGATTGAAAAACACTGAGTTAGATTATTTCTGCCTCTGACATGCAAGCCTAGTTCACCCATACATTGTTTATAATCCTAGCGTATTGTTCCCCAGGACCCGGTCGCGGTCCGGCTCCCCCCGCCGCAACTATCGCGCGTCCCGCTACAGTCGCTCTCGCTCGTACTCGCCGCGCGGCTCGTATCGCCGCTCACACTCACACAGCCCCATGTCCTCGAGGCGGCGTCACATGGGAGACAGGGTGAGCATCAACATGGTGTATAATTACCGTCGACTGTCTTGATAGATCATACTCAAGAGTGTGTATTTATTTATTTGAAACTAGCTTTGACACAGGAAAGTCTATCACAGGGTTGTTGGGATGGGATGAAAAGTATATTACATCCAATCCTTCAATTATCTCTATACAAAAAATCCAGTCATTTTGGCTCTCCATTACGGCGTAAAGTAAGGATAAACAAACTCACTTTCGCATTTATAATATTACTATGGTTTAGCATGCCTGCAACCTGCAAATTTTTCTACAGGATTAAAAGTATCCTGTGTTGATTGATCCTGCACCTATTCCTATGCAATAATCAAATTCTGACTCTGTTAACTCCATGAAAGGACAAACTTACATTGAATTATGTATTGATCTAGAACAGAGATTCCCAAAACTATTATTTATAACACCTCTTTTGTGAAAGTTTATAGGTGGCCTGACATCTAGTCTAGCTCTTTTAAGCTTCTATTCTAATCTTTTGTTAATTTAGAATATCCTTATGTGCCCCTTACTTAGGGAATACTTGCAAAGAGTTTAATAAATACATGTCAAAATAGCTGCACATTCTTGAGTGTAATCTATTAAAATAGACCTAATTCTATGTAGAACTGAGATTTAGATTATATGCAACTGAAACAGATAGAATTAAAATAGACTTAAAATTATTATAGTAAGTAAAAATATGCCATCCCTATTTTTCTGTGTGCTACGAGAACTGATTGATATTCATTATTCATTAGTGTAAATAACTGGGGAAAGGAAAATATTTATGTTCCTTTCATAATATAGAATTTGTTTGTCTGAAAGATTAAGTCAAGTGCACAGTTTCATATAAATTGCATTCCATACATTTCCATGGTGTAATACATATATTTTGTAGCGAAAATAATTATTTTTACAACATGCTTTGGTCAAAGAAACAAGGTTAAGTCCAATAGCAATAAAAGTCATATCAAATTCAAAAACATTTAAATTTGAATAATAGAATACAAGTCTACTGGTTTCTAAACAATCATTGCAATCATAATGACGAATGTAGATAAATTACTACAGTATTTATTCCCTATTCACATAGCTAATGTATTGAATACACAAGTCGTGATATTAAACCTATTGATCAAACAAATTGCTTAGCAACTCCCTCTTTGTGACGCATGATTGAACATTGTATTACAATAAATGCAAATGTTTCTTGTTGTTTAGTCCATATCACTTGAAACATGATATATGCTTTCTATAGTAAAATTTTGAGCTAATTCGTGGTTAAAGGGCTTTATATCTCATAAAGCAATGAAATTTCAATCAGATGAGATATATATTTACTCGCTAACTAAGATGTCTTAGATAACATGGCACTTAAAAGTTAAATTGATGTTGAATTTCGTTAAATTGGTTTAAGGCGATCCACCTCCAAATTTTTAAAAATTATGCCAACAGAAATTGAGTATGGAAGCATTAGGAGAGGGATAATGTTAACTGCTGTTTGTTGAATCGAGCAAGCACCATGATATTGTGAAATCAGTATAATGGATTTTGAAGTCACTTATAATAATCAAGAATGGATTTCTTTTTCCATCTTTGACGCACGCCTCCCTCAATGGCAATTGATAAATACTGTTTCCAAGTCAGTCCACGTCACAACAATTTAGATTGTTGTCAATAGAAACAATGGGCCAACATTGTCCACTTAGACTCCGATCTCTCTTAGATATATGTTCAAGATTTGATACTAATGAATAAAAATAGCTGGCACACACTAGCTTTGTTCAGTTACTGTACATAAAATGTAGTGTTGTAATAGTAGACATTTAGCAAAGTAGTTTAGTTACAAATAAGACCATGAAAAGATAAATAAATTTTAAATTCTGTCCTACAATTTTGGCTATCGTGATCGCCTTGCTTTTGTATCACTCAACTAAACGAATAGTATATCATCGACTGCGTTGTTGCGTAAACCTTATTTCTTTGTCATCTAGAATCTCGAACATTTTGTTTTCATACCAATCAAAAATACAAAAATACTAAAACTTTAAGATTTGTACTGATGCCATATACGAACGAACAGAAGTCTAAGTGCAAGCTAGAATCGCGAATCAAGGGTCTCATTGTCGGGATTTCTGTCTCTATTACAGCTATACTCACTGGAGCTCAAAATTTTAAATTTCTTGAAATAATGTTTTTAATTGAATTATAGTTTTTAATTGAATTTCATTTTGAGCTTTATTTAATATTTCCTCGAAATTATCAAATACTTATACCATGGCATATATGTATGGTATGATATGGTAGTGAAAAAAGGCGCAGTTGCCCCTATATAAATAGATTTGAAAATTCATAGCAATTCTTTTTCAATTTCCAGAACCAAGTTAGACTTATTCTCGTTTTCAATTTATCAAGACATGGATTCGAATTTCGAATGTGTGTATTTGCTATCAATAAATCGATTATAAGCAATCGAAATCCGAAGCCTTACTTTGAGAAATTGAAAACCAGCAGATGACAACAATGTGGATTGGTGTTTGGAATTGTTAAACAATTGCTAAGAACTAAAAACACGAATGGGGGAACATTTTGCCATACCTGTTGTCTAAAATAATCGGTATTAACTGCCTCTGTGGCCTAATGGTTGGACTTAACAATGCCGAGGTCCCAGGTTCGTTTCCCAGTGGGAAAGATTCCCTATCAGTTGGTAGTAGGACATTTTCTATGCGCCTGGTTAGCTACCACCATGTCATCTAAGTCTGCCGCTAAACATCTGTGTTAATATCACTGTTGTGTTCCGGTATGTAGCTAGTAAGGTAGCAGAGCCAGCGCCTAATTTGAGAGATTGAGACTTCTGGGTGCGCACGCTTAATATCAAAATGCCTTATCGTCACTTACCCTTAGGTAAGATGAAGGCCAAGTGTAAACCCATCATAGATAAAAGTCGATTAAGTCATATATTTATCTTAGTTGTAGCGTAGTTGTAAGTATCAATTAGACTAGTTTTGGTTGCAACATAATACATAATTGTATTAGAAAACTTGTCCACAGGAAAACCCGACACCGTCGAGGTGTCTCGGCGTGTTCGGTTTGAGTCTGTACACTACGGAGCAGCAGATCAACCACATCTTCTCCAAGTTCGGACCAGTGGACAAGGTGCAGGTCGTCATTGATGCCAAAGTAAGTCCCTTTGTTTGTTTATTGTGGTTTGCATGATAAACTAGCAGCTCTTCAAGCTAATCAAATTGATAGACTGGACAAAGCCAAAAAATGTTGATTTTAATTTTGCCAATGGGTAATAAATCTCTAATCTAAACATTTGGCGTACCCTTGACTTTCGAAATCACAGTTTCTCTATGAAAAGATTCACAATGCCCGCTTTATAACCCATTACTATATTTTAATCTCTCTCTCTAGTTAATGCATGTATATCACTGCACTTGTTTAAATGGTGTTTTACAAGTATTAAAAATCCTCCTGGGAAGCTTCCTGATCGATCGGGATGTGACAGCACGGGGTCCAATGTACTGTTGTCTTCTGTGATGGAGTGCATGCGTTCTGGGGGGAGGGGCAGTAGCCTCCTGAAGAACCAAACCGACCACTGCAATCACTAACCCGTCTGACATGCTATGTACCCTCCTAAACATGGAGGAGGCCCGTGTTCAGCTGAGGAAGTTTCCTGGCTGATGATGATGGGTTATGGTTTGAGATGTTATTTGGGATTAGTTTACATATACACATTCCAACATTGAAATGCTCACTTATTCATGTTATTAGTGTGTAACCTATGTGTTGGTAGAATATTGTATAACAGATTTAGAGTGGACCAGCCTTCAGCCTAGCTGGTCTACTAAAGGCCTGTTTGTACAGTTATAAATCTAAAATGCTTCAAATGACATTATATTGACGCCATCTTTAATTTTGTGTTAAGTGTTGCCCTATTTCGTGCGTACCTAATGTTTTTGTACAAAGAATACGTCAACAGATTTTAAAATTTTGGGTGTACACTCGAGTACAAAAATATGTATCCACTTTTGAACTGTCACATTCATCTTTAATTGACATTGCCATCAACTCACTACATAGTAACGAGCAAGTGTAAATGTGACATGGTACAAAAGTGGATACATATTTTTGTACTCGAGTGTACAAGGTCCAGACTGTGGCTCCATACAATCACATAACATCTTTTAGTGTTCATTTGTTCGGTGTAGAAAGATTGGGAACCGCTGCACTTGGCAATGGAGGTGGTTACATTTGTTATTGTTTACCAGACGGGTCGTTCGCGAGGATTCTGCTTCGTGTACTACGAGAACCAGGAAGACGCCAAGGTTGCAAAGAATGAGTGCACCGGCATGGAGATCGACGGACGACGCATCCGTGTGGACTTCTCCATCACGCAGCGAGCGCACACGCCCACGCCAGGCATCTACATGGGCAAACCCACGTATGTACACGTAGACATATATACACATTTTTAACACACACCAAACATATCGGATACACCATCAAACATATCAGATACACCATGGTACAATAAGATGCTAAGCCTGGTACCATTCCCGTGACAGCTGGATGAATTCACGGGACAAGCATACGTCACCGGCTGTAGTCATCACTTGACAAACAAATGTTTAATATGAACATCACAGACAGCCCCCTGTGTCGAGGGTGCATGACCACACAACGGGCGACGGTCCTAAATAATCCAGGATCACTCCAGGAGGCGTGCAGCGACATCAAACATCTCGCGCTCTTCTGCGCACTTCCATCCCTTTCACGCACAATGGCCAACATATGGCTAAGTCCGGAGACCGCCCTGATAAAAAAAACTAGTCATCGGTACCAAAACTCGTAATTGTTTAAAACATGCTACTATTGGCAACACTAATCGTGACGTATACATGTGCCATATTATATCCTCTTTGCTTGTCCCACTTTCGTAAAGAACAAACTTGTTTTATTGTACTATGAGATACATGATAGCGAATCACACGCTGTCTGCAAATACTTTATAAATGTATGATGGGTTTGCACTTTGCCTTCATCTTACCTGACGGTAAGTGACGATAAAGCTGTTGGATGGTAAGCGTGGACGGTCGCTCTGCTAACCTTTTCTAACGCAAAACAACAGTGCTATTTACCATTACTTTTCACTTCTACCACCTGTTAATTGTACACATGTTTTTTAAAATCTCATTCGATAGTCTATGTAAAAAGATAAATAACTCTTATCAATTTTGTTTCGATACTAAAGCTGCGTATCGACTTCGCGCTCCTGGCGCGCGCGCCATGAATGATCGCGCCGAGAGTGCGTTCCGCGGAGCGCGTTCCAGAGATTTGAAGTATATCAACTAAGCGCGCCTGGCGCGCGTGGCAACTGTTCCAGTGTTTGACCGTTCATCATGGAAGCTAGTCGTGTACGAGCAGCAGCAGCTTTTGTAATTATTATACACAGCATTATAAAAAAGAAAAAAGAGAAACGAAAAGTGCGTTGGTGGATAAAAGAGCTGTACCGAAAAAGAATGCAGTATGGAGTGACACTTATAAGAGATATGCAGTTCGAAGTGATAGAAGACACAATAAAAAACTTCACAAGAATGTCTACAGAAGATTTTTATTACTTGCATAACTTGATAGAGCCAAAGGTGAAAAAAATGGACACCCAGTTTCGCGAAGCTATCACAGTGACTGAAAGGCTGGCTATAACTTTGAGATTTCTTGCCACTGGAGACTCGTATACAAGCTTGCAATACCTGTTTAGAGTTTCAAAGCAGTCTATATCTAGGATAGTCCCAGAAGTTTGTGATGCTATCAGTGAGGTTTTAAAAGATTGGGTAAAAGTAAGTGAAAAACACAGTATTAATTAGTATTATATTTATTTAACTTTTTTAAATTAAATTACTTCTCGTTAGCTTGAGTTGACGTACTGGCCAAAGAATCAGTATTTGAACTTGAGAGATTTTGAGGCTCTTGTGTTGTATACCCATAAAGTGGACTGTATTTGCCTAAATCGGCTTCAAAAATTATATTGTTTATTGCCTGTTTGACATATATTAAAGTATGGCTGTCATATTTTCTTAATTCATTTCCTATGTGCTGGCCATAACTGAAATATGGATCAGTAGCTTGCGACGGTTCGGTTAAAATTTTGAATGCTTCTGTCAACATTTTATCGTCCTCTTCTTCTTGTTTCCTTTTTTTTGAGGTCTTCTTGGCAGTTTTTTCCGGTGCTTTTTGAATAATATCATTAAATTGTTCTTGTGTATTACACTCTTCTGAAGTTTTTTGGGAAGACTCGCCTTTATTTTGTGGTGTAGATTCCTGAAATATGAACGTGCATTTAATTAACTTTGTATTTTATAATTATTTGTAATTTTACAGATCCCCACATCCGAGACAGACTGGTTGGAAATTGCTGAAGAATTTCAAGAAAAATGGGATTTTCCTCATGCTATAGGTGCCATGGATGGAAAACACGTAATGATACAGGCACCTGGTAACAGCGGCACGGAATATTATAACTACAAACACTTTTTTAGTATCGTACTCTTCGCTCTCGTAGACGCGGACTACTGTTTTAGATACGTTGACATTGGTTCCCAGGGGAGACTTTCGGACGGGGGGATTTTTAAACGTACTACATTATACAAAAGACTCGAAGAAAAGTCCATGAAAATTCCTCAGCCATCGATACTTCAAATACCATACACCCTCAGAGTTCCATACGTTATTCTGGCAGACAAAGCATTTGCACTAAACGAATACACAATGAAACCGTTCCAAGGGGAGCCAGAGAGGGGATCTCCAGAAAGAATATTTAACTATCGTCTGTCAAGAGGACGTAGAGTAGTGGAAAATGCTTTTGGAATAGCAAGCTCGGTTTTCAGGGTTTTAAGGAAACCTATGTTACTATCACCCAGTAAAGCTACAAAAGTAGTTTTGGCTGTTATACATTTGCACAATTTTTTGCGAAAGAGGTCCAGCCAGAAATACACACCACATGGATCTTTAGACACGGAAACGGTAACTGGAATCACACCAGGTAGTTGGAGAAATGACGGTGATCATTCATCATTACTCCCTCTCATTAATGTACCACGTAGAACTGGGAATGACGCAAAGGAAATACGTTTACATCTCGCTCAACATTTTGCCACTAACGGAACAATACCCTGGCAAAATAGATATTGAAATTAGTAACATTATTCACCTGCGTAGCGACTGTTGCATTATCTTCATTCCTATCGTCTTGCATAGTATCTGTTGTATCATTTGGTGAACACTTGTCTTGCATGAAATTGAAATCATCAAAACCAAACCATTTTGATACGTAAATACTGTCCCGACCTGTGAACAATCAACCAATAACATATTTAAAATGTATATGTGAATTTTTATTTATGTCTTCTAGCCTACCTACAAATATTTCAAAACCAAAATCAGCTAAATCGGTCCAGCCGTTCTCGAGTTTTAGTGCGACTAATTCTTATTTATTATATAGATAGTTTAGTTAATTTCTCCGTAAACTTATCATGCAAATACATGTTATTTTTTATATAAAACTAAAAATAATAAAAAATCTTTATCATAATTACCAGAGCCAGTGATTTGGCTTTTAGATATTCTCCATTTTTCTCTTCTGTACGATGATAGGAGCACAGTCATTTTTTTCTTTAACTCCGGCGCAGGGACTCCCATTTCACTACTGATTTCTCTCCAAGCATCTTCTCTAAGCGATTTATTATGATACGAAGAACTTTTGCTGTTCCACAAAAGTTCTTTCGTACCATATAGCTGAATTAACTTACGGCAACTTTGGTTATCCATAATTATTATTCGGAGCGCAACAAACACAAAACGACGACCCGTCTCAAATGGCGCGCGCGCCACGACTGATGCGTGGTAAAAAACCGACACCCGACGGAACGGACCGCTCCGCGTTCGGGCGCTCCAACGAACACCTTGGCGCGCGTTCCAAACTGGTATCCATTTCGCGCGGCTGGAGCGCGCGCCAATGTTCGATCTCTCGGAGCGCGAAGTCGATACGCACCTTTATAGTTTTTTTAGCACAATCCGCCGAAAAGTGATTCGATCGGGCGTGTTTTGTGGCGTCACATTCTATATTGGACCGTTAAATGTATGAAGCTTGTATGATATTTTGAGTTATCTCGTAAAATAATGTTTTTATGTGTATATGTGGGTATATACCCTTTAAAAAACGTTCAAAATTTAATGAAAAAACGAAATTGACCTATTTTACTATTCGAGGAACTAAATGTTTCGCAATATTTGAGACATTAATATCTTGAAAAATCCAAATAAAAAATTTAAATCATTACGTATTTTTATTTTTGGGGCTTTCCCTAAACGAATTAGGTGTCAAGTACCCAATTGTTACGATTTTAATGATTTGACGTGAGTAAACCGTGTTTAACTAATGTTATAGTTTATAACGTGCCACGAAAGTTTCCACATGTCCTTTATGGTGTTAAATACATTTGTTCCCCAATCTAACTTTGCGTCAACCAGGCTATTGTACCGCTTGTTTCTTGCAGCAGCAGCAGGGATAACGGGTACGAGAGACGAGGTCGAGGAGGCGACAGAGAGTGAGTTTTGTTTACGTAATTTCCTATAATGCATTATAGACTTTAGAACCAACCACTTATGAGATGGCGCGAATTCGAATGGGCCAATCACCGTGTATTTTTTGCCCTGGGGCCAATCAGAGTGAACTTCCTTTTCTGCACATCTCATATTTTTGGGTATTACAATATGTCTCTTGGTATGGTATATGCAATTCCATTACACATATTCATATAGGATCAGCATGTATAAGTTAAAGGAACTTTCTAGTGCCGCTGCACCTTCGATTGCAATCAAAGACGACATCCAGTGCCTGTTAATTTAAAATACCATTCTAAAGTCAAATTAGAACGCAAGACTCTAGGCAAGGAAACGTTCTATAGCATTTTCCTATGACTCTAGAACATTTTACTGTAATAGACAATCTCTAGAGTCCATTAGATCTGGTGTGTGTATAATATAGTCAGCGCGTTGAGGCTTCTGTGTGAACTTATTTCATTTATTGATTGTTATAAGCTTACAGTTTATACCAAGTTGCTTATAGTTAAAAATATTACTTACACCTAAATCGTAACCACATTTTATGATCCGAGCTTTGCTGTAGGACCTGGCTAACAAGTTGGTTTGGTAACGTTACTACTCGGTCAGTGGGCGCGTTGTGAGCGCGGCGCGTGCGCACGTGGCGCGAACAGCCGGGGTCGACGTCGCCCGGACATCCGGTGCCATCAGCAAAAAACAACAACAAGATTATTGTCACTTATGATCGTGTGAGATGAAGGCCATCATTACATTCCTGATTTTCTTTTGTCAGCGAGTACTACTACCGTGGAGGCGGGGGTGGCGGGGGCGGCGGATACCGGGAGCGTGACTACTACCACCGCGGCTACCGTCACCGGTCACCGTCGCCGCACTACCGACGCTCGCGACGATACGAACGGGAGCGATCCTATTCGCCGCGTAAGTCTTATTACGAGCGGTAGACTGTAACATATACATAAGCTTTTATATAACGTAACTGTATCGCCGGCTGGGAGTCGTGTAACTAGACCGCGGAAGTCAGTCCCTTGGGAGCTACAACACGATCCAGTTAACTTGACACCTAAACTACGATCATCTATTGACAAATGTCTTTGATGAGCTGTCCTTTGTCCACGAAGTTCTCCAATAACTTGTCAAAAATGGCGGAAAGTTGACTGTCATTTTATTGCCACTTGAATTTCAATTTCATTGATCTGAAATGACATAAATCTTTGATGAAATATCGCAGGAGCACATTTGTTGAATGAGTCAAATTTATTTGTCTGGGAACACCAGTTAGGTGAATGGTTAAGTTGACCACAGAATAAAAGAGGTTAGAAGTGTTTAGTGTGCGCAGAGTGCCTCGGTTATGCGTAAGCTCTAAGCGGGCGGTAGTGTGAGCAGTCGCGACGTAACTACTTAACCCTGGAGAGAGAGAGAGAGAGAGAGAAAGAGAAAGCGCAAGTGGTAACAAACATATCGAAGAAATCTCGTATAATTGCACTTCTAACCTCTTTTTTTTCTGGAAATTAATCGTGTTGTAGATTCAAATTGACGTTGTACTAAAATTAATAATAACGATTACTTTTAAAAACACATTTGTAGTTTTTTATACAGCTAAGTTTGTAAATTGGACGTTTTTATGCTATAAAATTCGGATCCACAGACCCTTATGAATTTTATGAAGCTTATTTAATAACAAGCTCCAACAGCTGTACCACAATTTATATAGTTCAATGTTCTAGTTGGCATAGGCCGTAGGAGTGAGTTTTATAAATTGGCTGCATAATAGCTGCTTTATCCTTGTAATTCCATTGTATATATATATCTTTATTGTAAAAGAAAATGTCGTTAAAATAAAGAGCACCTATATATATTTATGGAATTTGTCTGTCCCGCGTCACTCCTTAAGGTGATGGGCTTCCGCGGACAAGCTATACGACAAGCATGTATGTATGTATCTAAGCAAGTTAACTCCTTGTCACATTCTATTGTACTTAACTTTTCGAGGAGATCAAGAGAAAACTTTATCAAAACTTAATGTGACATGGTACCATGTGCTTAGGTACATACCAGCTACTGTATAGGATATCTGGTTGACCCTTAACTGGAAATGGTATTGCTATGGCATACATATAATGATTTTCAAATGAAGAAACGATATGGTTTTATAATAAGGTCCATTTCACTTTGAATTACTGTTAGGAAGGAAATTGACGTTGGCAAAGTGTGAAAGCATGCGGAACTGGCTGCATTTATGAATGAAGATGCTTAAATTCTTGTCTTATTTCCACTTACATGTTGACGAGAAATCATATTTATTGTAAGGTAAACTGAACAGCTGGGATCCATACGAATCTATAGACGCCTTTTTAAATTTTTCATATATTTTAGAGTCGCCATATTGGGTTTATGACGACGTCATATGACGTTTTTAGAGTTCCGTACCCAAAGAGTAAAAACGGGACCCTATTACTAAGACTCGCTGTCCGTCTGTCACCATCTGTATCTCATGAACCGTAATAGTTAGATAGTTGAAATTATCACAGATGATGTATTTGTTGCCGCTATAACAATAAATACTAAAAAACCGAATAAAATAAATATTTAAGGGGGTTCCCATACAACAGACATACACATATTATAATTAATAATCCTATGGACCTACTTACTAGAAACCGGTAAACGAATAATAATCGTATTGCATTGTTTTGTAATTAAAGTGTTATAGCAATACCGTTTTTAGTTTCAAGGCTGGGTTTCTGTGTGGTGTCCGCATTGAATCTAGACAAATTGGTTTCTGACTTGTTCGTGTGAATAAAACAAGTATGGCTTTGCCATAATCGATCTTAGGCTATTGTGTATTTTTTATTTTTCAATAATTCATAAAACTACGTTAAGTTCTTTTTGAAAATAATAAATTTGTGGACATTTTGTAGCCTATTTATACAAAACATGTCACATATCAGCCTCATTTCTATGTCAATACATACAAATGCGGACATTACACAATTTTAAATATATTATATTACTACTAATAAAATATTACTTTGTGACATTGGTGTTGACTTGTAAACGCGTAATAAATACTAAAAGACAGATCTAAGATCTGTTTAGAAACATGACTCAAGATTGAGACGATCTTGAGTCATCGATATTGTCTATGGGAATTGACATTTATGAGCTATTTCTGAATTGGCTCATTCTTAAGCTCATACTTGTAATACAGGCCTAAAAATTAGGCCATACTTTTTGAATGTATAAAAAGGTGACAAAAGTCATCACGGCATAAGTTTTGAGTCACCACCATTGTTTTCTATCATTCGATGAACTCTCGATGGCTGCATCTAATGTGCATGACAAAGGTCGCTCGCTCACCTTTAAGATCAAAAAGGTACAACAAGAGTGGTGTTTTAGGAACTGAAATACATAGTAATGGAAGCCTTTTAGTTGTTAGCGTGACTTTATTCGCGTAGACTGCGGGAACTTGGTCGATTGGGATACAAAGTAGCTTCCGTCATTTTCCGGAAAATCATGACATTCTGACTAACAAATTCACTCACATTTATATATGTATGTATGGTAGTCGCTACCGTACTAAAGGAGATATGTCTTCGTAAATTAATAGCATATAGAGTCATCGAAACCGCTGGACTATTTCGATCGGTAGGTAACACCATCGAACACCATCATATATGATGTATATACCGTCAGTCTATGTGATTCCGATCATAGATTTTGTGTAAATCTGGCATCGATTGACGTTTTTCAGATGGATATGTTCCACTTTTCTATACAAAATGTCCACTTTTCCACCCTAAAACCCTCACGTTGTACCTTTTCCCTATTGTGCATCTAGAATGAAATGTAGGTAGATCAGATGGCAGTGGGCGTTGAGTTTAGTTAGTACCAATGAAATTTAACTGATTCAATTGTGTCGGTTAAAATTATCTGATATGCCTACAATTGAATTTTCACATAATAGTAAGAGAGCCCACGACCAAAATTTTTGTCCCATAGCAATATGGCCTCAACCGCATCAAATTGATCGATTCGATTATCGTGAACTTGAAAATACCAGTATCAGAAATTTTTCGCGTAGCGTTTGACCCGGCCAAATTTTCAAATAATGTTAAAAAAATTTACCAGCCCGTATCATAGCAATCTGTCTGATTTTTGGACTGTAGTTGGATGATAGCTGTAAGATACCGAAAACAGGTTTTTCAGAAGTCAGTTGTGTCACCTTTTTTTTGACACAGCAGAAATGGCCTGCCACGCAGTTGCTACACTTCTTGATGTTATTATCCACCTAGTCGGGTTCAGAATCATATAATTTGACGATTTTATACAGTTTCGACCGTATTGCTAAGATACATGGTTTTGGTCGTGGGCTCTCGTACTATAACATTTGGTTGCAAGTGCTTGTACCTTTATAAATATTAGATTTTAAATATCTTGCTTGATATCATACTTAAGGCGATCCACCTCCATCAAAGTTTCATACAAAATTTCTGTTGCCATAATCTTTTAAAATATAATAGCTGGATTTGTGTAGCAACTATATAAAAATAGGACATCAGCTTGTGAGGTCGCGAAATGAGTATCACTAACATACAACTTCACAATGAATCACAATTTTCATTTGAAACACTTTTTTCGATTATTGTTCAAAGCGCCATCTATGAACCATTAGCTGCGTAACGGCTATTGTAGCTAACTATGAAGTTGTAAATTAATGATGCGACACTATAATTTCGTCTAATATTTTTAGGTAATTACTTATCAAAGCCAGCTATTCTATTTTAAAAGATTATGGCAACAGAAATTTAGTATAGAAGCATTAGGAGAGGGATAACGTTAAGTGCACGGAATACACCGTTCTTCCATACCAGCATGATACTCCATGACTTCAGCCGCAGTTCATTAATATGGCTAATTAATGACAAGTATAATACAATTCAGTTCCACTGCGATAGCTAAATCAACAATGGCCGTTAATTAACTTCTTATCATGGAACTAATCATTTAAATGCAACTCCAGCAAATTCTCATTACATATCGAATAACGGTCGATAATACGTTGAATTTGAAGTAAATTATAGCTCAGCAAATAGCTAAACTTTTACAATTTGTTTTTATTTTAATTTATACTAAGTAGCCAAAATGCACCGAATGTGACGTCGCCATTTATATGCATGTACCCTTGTTTCATTTCTCTCCCAGCATGACATTTTATATTAAAGCTGTCATTATTACTTACATTCAACCAGAATACCAAAGATTTTTCCTGATATGTATTGTTTGCAATCAATTTTCAATTTCGTATTTGCTCTATTTCATCTATGTACAAACTAAGTTTATCTAGAAACAAATCTCACAAACGTGAAATATTCATACCATAAGCTCATCAAGTTTGCTTTAGATTTATTAAATTTAGAATTAGTAATACTTACTTTTCTTTCAATTTATCAAATCAAATGTTTTTTGTTTTAAACAGAGATGTTTCAAATTCGGCCTGCACTTGTACACTATTTTAAAAATCTAGTAATAATCTAAATATGTATAAAAAATACTAGAATTACATTTTTGCATTTATTGTAATTGTACAAAATTATTCTTTTTGTACTAAGTGACAGCGCCAAATGTCATTTTATTGACGCCATCTTTGTTTTCAACGTTAAGTCTTACCTGTTCCGTGCGTTTTATATGTTTTTGTACAAATAAACTAAACCGAAATATACCAAATTGTGAACTAGATCACTTTTATGTGATAATGACTTTTTAAAATTATAAGTGTACAAGACCAGGAGCTCTATTTTTGATTCGCTCGTGTGACATAGCTTCGTCGCACATGACTTAAGTCACGATCGACTACAAGTCGCATGAAAACAGGTTTGACCGTATTTTTGAATCATTCGCCTCAGGTGTTGCCGATATAACTTTAAATGTTTAATTTTATCCGTTTTAAGCAGAAAAATAAAACCGGTAATTCATGCAAGGAAAACGGAATGCAAAGTACATAGAAGTTCAATGTCAATAAGTGGTAATGTCAGTGTTCGACAATGGCGTTTAGTCTATCGCTCGCCTCCGCAAAGAGTGGTCCCGACCACTCGTTGCAGAAGAGCGATTCAAAAATACCAAATTTCGTAAGTCGAACGAAAATCAGTAGAAAACGAGCGCTCGTGGCGCGTAGAGCGAATCAAAAATAGAGCACCAGGCCTTGACTCCATACATTCGCGGAACGTGTCATTTATCCACTCGAATTTATGTAATCATAAATTGAGAGAAAAGTATGATTGTGTTGCTTGTGTATATGTATATACGTTGTCATTGATGTGTAGATGATGATGGTTACTCCGCTCTTTGACTTGCAGGTCGTTATTAGTAAGTTCGTGACGCTGAGGTCTCCTCCAGATATAGATTTTATACACCAACACCCCCAACATGTCTCCATGCATTTACCACTGGGCCGCGCACGCGCAGGCCCTGCTAGATTTAATACTGAATTGTTATGTTTCAATATGATTATATGTATGTACACGAGGCTGACGTGCCTCGGACCGTGTCAGGACTCGTTCATGTTTTAGACGTGATAATGGAAGGGTCTAGATTTAAGTTAGTCTATGTAATGCAGCCCCTCGGGGCGTAGATGCCTCTAGGATTTAATTCTAAATAAAGTCTTAACACTAAGTCTAATATTGATTTTGTTTGTTTGAAAAGGTATTGAAACAAGAAGTAAAGGATGAAGTTCCTTGAAACTGTCTATTGAAGTAAATTTTGCTTGAAAAGAGTCCGTTTTGAAATGGCGGTTGCCGAAAACCCGGACCGGCCGGTGGGCGCCGAAAAGAAAATGTCGGCGCCGAAGTGAAGTTTTCGGAAATATCTTGGCAAATGTCGAAGCGAAAAGAATATGATCAAGTCCCTGTCAGAGCAGAAGTAGAAGCTCGCTCAAGACCTGTCGAAGAGAGAAGTCGCGCCTTCGATCATATTCTTTATCTTCTGACTCTCGAAAAACTGCTCTCGTCTAGAAACACACAACTCATTTTCTAAACACCTTTTTCTATGCATTTTGGAGTTTACATTTATCTATTGTATTGAATGATATGTAGTATGACGTCACGTCACGTTTCCATTCTTTATTTTAGTTTAGTGTTGTGCGCGACTTGTTTGAATAAACAATAGTTTTATAACTCATGAATGGTTCTTCTTCATTCATCGCTGCTATCCCACCTGTTCTATCCATTGTATCCTTTCACATCTCGAGGTGCCGCCATATTGACCGTAGCTCCGTATTACCGTCGTAGGTTTAGGTGCGCACGTCACAGCTTCCTGCGCCTGCGCCGATGTACAGTTGAACTACGCGTGTCGTATCGGATACGTGTCGATGCTAGGGGTGATACGTTGATACGCTTAATGTGGCTGCGTTTTCACTTACGACTCGATGGTGACAACTGGCGGGCGGCAGCCGACGTAGTGTCGCAGTAAAGTACAAAGTAGATTTATTATATGACATGCTGCACCGAATGCGCAGTTTTATATGACATACACGCACAATGAATGCCAGATGGAGCCGTCTGAACATATTACAGAACCAAACGGTTCGTGATGGCTTTCACACGTTCGCGAAGTAAGTTGCAGTATAAACTTTTTTGATGGACCGGACAATCCAGTTTCTAAGATACTTAAACAAAAGCTATGACGCGCATATATACGCGATTTTGTCGCAAGATATAAGTCGGTCTGCAGCGTGTCAATACATTTATATACGTATATAATGTGTAGATGGGATTTTAAATTATTATTGGCTCCTGCCTATATGTAGATAATATTTATGTATTTATAATAACGTAATTGTACTATATTTTGATATGTAGTTGTAGATAGTAGTAGTAGTAGTAGATGTAGTTTGAGGTTTCATTTATAGGTATTGAATTAACACAACATTCTCACTATCGGGTTTTTATTAAAATTCTTAACAATTATTTATGTATAATTATTTTATAAATATACCACATACACAATCTTATTGGCACTCCTCCCTATGGCAACCTGGCGATCAAATATAAATTAATAACAAAATATAAACAATAACACGTATAGCGATCGGTAAAATTATAAATAAATTTGTTGGATAAGCATTCTGCTTTGGACGCGATTTGCTTGATTGACGTATTTGTACATTTTTCACTTAGAACTACGGAATGGAACGGTTAACAATAACTTTGAATTCTGCTATTAATACTGACATAAATAATATTAAAAACAACATTGAGCTAGTTATCATTTCAAAGTAAATGATTATACACAGGTCCAAAATTAAAAACGAGCTTATTTACAAACTAGCAACACTTTAAGTGTAAGTTCATACGAAGTCGCCCATCGCCCCTAACAATTTGTATTTTATGTGCTGCTAATAACGTACATAGTAGAGGCTGCGCTAGTTCGAGACGGCGCTTAGTTGGCTTTACTTTAGATCGAGTTATAGGTACGTTTTTGGCGGTATATAGAATCCAAATTGTATTGAGCCCAAGAGTGCGAGCGAGACGTAAGTATCTCTAATTAAATATCAGTAATTTAAAACTGTAACAGTTCCTTTTAGACAAAATTATTTTGCAGGTTGCAGATATATTTCGGTACACTTCGAATCGGCAAGATTGTCGTGCTCTAGTGTTAGCTACATCGACCGTTTTTTACCCGGCTTACAAGGCCGGGAGGAAATAAACCGGTTTTATTTTTGTAAATTGCTAACAAATTGATAAAAAAACATGAACGCTACTTGGCTTTCCTACTAAGACTTGCTGTTAGCTAGCCATTTTGTGTCAGTTGACACAAGTGTGTAAGGAGCTTGATGGCCCGTTTTAAAATGTCTCGATGCGCTCCCGAATCTATAACTAGCAATAAATATGATGAAGCACAATATAGAAACTGGCTTCTACAACTGGCAATAGTATAAATAGCAAGACGGATAGCACAACATAGAAAGTTTCTACTAGAACTGGCAAAACTTACAACTAGTGGCAAGATTAGATGAGCAATCAAATTATATTTAAAAAAAATATTTTCGCCTCCAACTACCGTTTCGCAGCAATCTATTTTTATTATTCTGCTACATTTTGCCTTCAACTTAATAACTATTAAATAGCGTGTTTAACACAAGATTGGTAAATGATCTTTGGAGAACTTTCCTTCAAGAATTATGTGTGTTCATCCAAATATCACATTTCAATGTCTTTGTTGTATTCTAATACAAGTTGAAATACTATACGTTGATGACATAAACTAGTTCTTTTTAGTAGCGGAAATAGGGAATCCTATTCTAGTTCTTCATAGTTACAGCTCAAGGATGCGGCAAAAATTGACCGTTCATGAACAATTCATGTACTTTGTCGCGTTTAGGCAGCGTATATTTGTAATAATAAATAACGCGTCTTAAGAGCGTCTAGGTAGCGTATCTTGACGCGTCTCTAGCGTATCTTCTACGTGTGTGCAGCGTATCTAGTAATAAACGACGCACCTAAAGAATCTCAAGGCAGCGTATCTTCGACGTGTCCGTAGCGTAACTCAGTCGCTTGCCATTGTCAATATTGATTTTTTGATCACACAGTTTGATAATGCTTATAAGTCATAAAAACTCGATTTTCGCTACTATAAAGAATTTTAGTTTCAATTAGTGAGTCACTAAAAAGCAGACGGGGTACGACTGGATGCTTTCCTAAACGGCATTCCTTCTTATCTATTGTAATACATCTACGCTAGAAACCTACGAGTAGATGGAATACGCGATATGTACTAAGTTACCTGTAAACTTTGCTACTAATGTGGAATGGTTAGATTGGCCCTAAAAATTAATCTATATGAAGGCCAAAAATAAATACATACACATCAAAACATAGAAAATATTATCTCTTCACATCTTTTCATACTTAGGCTCGAATTAATAGAGTACTCATTACTAAGTTGACAAAGATAGCATACAAAATATCAACGATCTATTAAAGCGGACCTAAGTAACTACACATCGAGTAAAGGTTAAAAATAGCAAGTTGGGCTTTAAAAATATAATACCTCAAAATATGAAGAAATAATATTTCATACGAGGGACTCCCAAATATTTACGCTAACAAGTGTCAGCACTTATTTGGCTTACGTGTATTGACCGTTTAATTTTACACTTTAAAGATCTGGAGCAGAGGATACTGATCTGTTACGAAACTTTATAGCAAACCAAAAGGCCAAAGTGCAAACTATCAATATCCCAAACACGTGATATATATTCCAATTTAAATAAATTATACAACCTCCACTTACCCATACATGTGTTTAAAAATAAATTGGGATTTTGAAATCACATATAAGAACAATTGCAAGTTGTGTAAATGGTTAAAAAGCTATAAAAATAGTAAAAAAACTCCTAGTAGATTCCAGCTGCGGTATACGTTAAATGAATTTGGAATGGTAATTTTCGATTTCTATCAAATCACGATTCCATCACAAGAAAATATAACTACTTCAGTGGAATGAACAAATGGGAAAGACAATCTCAGTGGTTGAGTCCACTGAACTAGTGGTAATACAGTTATGCAGTAACCCTGTAGTTAGAGCAGGAGGGTGGCGTGGTCGCGGTGCAGGCGTCGTCGCGCGCGCAGCGGGGCGGAGGCGAGCGCGTCGGAGGGCGCGGGGGGGCCCGCCTGCCGCGCCCCGCTCTCCTGGTAGTAGATCTCTGCTCCTCCACACGATACACCCAGCACTACGCTCTCGTCGCTCCTGGTCAAACAATCATCATCATGGTCATGTAGGCCTGCGCCGGTCCACTGCTGGGCCTCACTCAGAGTTCGACAGTCAATTCAGTCCTCTGTTCTCCGCATTCATTCACGTCTAGCTAATCTACGTCAGCCGTCTTTCCGCCTAGCCCAGTTCAACAATAAATATATTTAATTTGAACACATTTAACAAGTTTTCTACAACATGGTAGTCAAATAGTTAATGATATGTTTTTATCTGACCTGTCGATAAGGCAAAATATGTTTCAAATTCAAGCTATACATTTCCAGTATAAGCTGAAGTAGCATCGTGCTTCAATGCGAGGTCAGCGTAAGGTGGTAACGTATAGCTTGATGTGTAGCCGTGTGTACAATATTTAAAACAAGGAATAAATTTAAAGATGCATAGTAAAATACTGACATTATATTTTTACTTTAGTTTTTGTACAAGTAAAACTAGAAAGGATTTGCAAAAATGGTAATGAAATCGCTTGTATAATGACCTTTTAAAATTACAAGTGTACAAGACCATGCTGGGGCTCCAAACATTTGCGGAACGTGTTATTTCATCATGTATGTTACTAGCTTTGCCCACGTCTTTCGCGTGGACTTCATAAATTATCCTAAGGAAACTATATGCTCGATATGGATAAAACGAACCTATGTCCTTTTCCGGGGCCTCAACTATCCATATACAAAAATCTCGTCATTCTGACCCTCCGTTGCGACGAGAAGAACAAACAAATTCAGTTTCGCATGTGTAATATTAGTATGGATTTTTGCATTTTGTACTTTCTGCTATGAAGGGTTTAATTTGTATCTTTACCTTAAAATGAACTCTGAGAGATCCTTATCGGCTGCGAACTCGTCGTGTAACAGGCCCATGGTCGCGATGTCTAGCGCCGCCCACGGCCCGCCCTTCTTCACCGTGCCCCAGTCTGGGTCCAGCGTCAGGTAGCTGTAGTCGCAAGGCTCGGATCCAGCCGTCGGCGGCGACATGCACTTCTGTTCGATTGGTCCCAGCGCGTTCAATGACGTCTCCCACTGGAAAACCAAAGTATGGCTTCAATACGCACGGGTAGTGTCACATTTCCGTTAGAAGCGGCAAAGTGTCCATACTCTGGCCGCTAGATTCGTCCACAGCTTATGAGGGACTAGATTGATATCCCTCTGTCAAAACACAACATTGAATATCATGAATGAATGACAAATGAAGGTCTTATTGTGTCATCACAGGTCGCTACATTCCTTACTGTACTCGGCTAGCAGGTCTGTCCAGTATAACTCACCAAAGCGTTGATGGTTTCAGTATCGTTGGCTGCGTCTGTGTCCACGAGTGCTAGGAGCGCCATGTTGTGCAGCCCGCTCACGAACAACCCGCACTTGACCGAGTGCTGACTGTACTCGGCGAGCAGGTCTATGTCCGAGTCAGACTCGTCGCTCTCCGAATCTTGACGCTGAGTTTTCGGCCTAGGAAAAAATGAAGTCAGTCTTAAGGTGTCAAAACATACTCTACTGCTAATTATCTCCTAGAAGTGAAATACTTAAGTGACTCGTCCTTCCCCACTCCTATCGCAAGATGTGATCAGCACTAACGCGCAGATTTATAGTCATAACATAGGAACAGGCTGTGACAGACTGGCAAAATTAGAAGGATTGTCTTTGTTTGATTACGGAACCTTTGACATGTGTACTTAATGTTTTAAATTACCTGTCGGAGAAGGTGACCTGTCTTTCGGCAGCCGGCGTGAGAAACTCTCTCAGTTCCAAAGGCGTCATTACTCGGCTGCTGTATCCGCTGGACTTGTCAGAAAACGCCAGATGACTCAGCTTCTCCATCAGAGGCGTTAACTGCACACCCGTTAGCTTCTTCTTAAAGCTAGTCGCTTCAGAATCCGAACCGATCTGAGAATCGGAACTCTCCGAAAGCGATTTCAGTGGTAACGAAAGTGATTTCCGTCTTGATTGGTCTGTGGACAGTGTTTTAGTCGAATCTTTAGCCACTTTCTTCGGCGTCCTCTGCGGCGACTTAACCAACTCCGAATCAAAGTCTTTGAAGTTATCAGTTTCACATAGTTTCTTGTTGAAAGTGAACATGTTGTCTTCTTTCTCTTCCTGTTTCATCCTAGAATAATGCTGCTCTAAATATTGGTTAAAGAGAGACTCCGATATTGCGACCCCGTCGTTTCTGAACACTGGGAAGTAAGGGTCGCTTATCGTCAACGTACCAGCTTTATTTACACTTCGGTCCGGTGATCTGCCGTCCGTTGGGGTCTCGGATCGTTTTAACTTAAACTTGGAGGTCGCTCGATTCGACAGACTTTTAAAAGTCTCTTGAATGTCTGTAACGCTATTTAACTTCCTCATTGGTTCAGGCTTGTTTATGTAATGGTCGGCGATACAGTTCATGTCCAAGACCATTCTGTTATCGCGCTTTTCGTTCTCCATATTCAGTTTGGCACAGTTCTCTATATTCTTCAGCACATCTGGTTCAGTTACCTCTGTCTTTTCAATCTGATTGTCAGGATTCTGGCATATGGATAGCATGTTTCCGTGTAGTCGTTTATATTCGATCATGGGCGTAGAACATACGCTGGTTTGTCCCGTAAAGACATTCTCGTTCTCCTTGGCTTCCTCGTCGAGCGACATTTGTGTTTTGAAGCTGAGCGACAGTTTGTTCGGTCTCTGCCTCGGTTTGTTGGTGAAGGGCACGACGTCGGGCATGGTCGGGGGTTTCCTTTCTTCGTCGGAACGATGCTCCTCTCGACTAGGAGGTGATATCATCGTGTGGTCCTCTTCTGGCACGGCGGTGAATAGCAACGATTTGTCTCTTTTCATGCCGGTTTGTGACATTTTTTCACGTTCTGCGTCTTGGGCCTGTCGATAAATGACTTATTTCACTATTGATTTATCAATTTTTGAATTAAAGCTTGACCAGGAGTGCATGAGGTACCGTCATGTTGCTTAATTTCGTTGAAACTAATTTCTGAACTTGGCAACCAATTTTGATTCTTATCATTGTTTCACAGTAGCTCCCTCTTGACATACCTTATATATTCCTGGTCAGGCTTAAAGACCGAAACCTCTTTAGAGTAGTCTCTGTTAAATTGTCACAGAATCATTTATATTTCGACAGTTTCAAGTTTAAGTCCACTGCAGGAGATAAGCGTATACATAGACCGCCACAACGAAATAGATCGGTAGCTGCAGGAAACTGAAGTGGCAATGCTAGTAAACTTTAATGTTATTATTTTCTTACACAGGAGAAGTTCTCCAAATAGAAGTCATGATTTTAAGGAGTTTATCGGAAATTGGCATTTTATAACGTTCAAAACCTTGATACCTTTTTATGCCACTTAGCCTTCGTCTATACCTCACACATAAGCTCAATTTAATTAGAAACTGACCATATTATCATTGGTTGGGGAGATACAAAATGTTCCACCATCAACCAATACCTTTTTAAACTTGGCGATCATCTCCTCCCCGCATTGGTTGAACTGCTGCAGCTGGTCAGCCTGTCTCTTCACACCCTCGTAAAGCTTCCTGTGGACGTAGACCGCTAGCAGCTGCGCGCCCAGCGGCAGCGGAGTCTCCGTGTGGAGGGTCTCCGCCGGGGACTTGATCCGGTACGGGTCTACCACTGTCAAGTATGAAGTCAGGCTAGGGGGCAGCTGGGTGGCCACGATCCTGGGGAAGGGTGAGCATTATTGTACTATCTATCCAAAATTGTACACTTGATCGCAATAGGCTATTTGACCATGTTAAAAATAAAATTTTAATTAATGTAATCAGTATGTATTATAAGTTTAAGAATGGTAATTTACTATCGGAAATTAAAAATAATAATTTATTCATTCAAAAATCCGTAAATAAAAATGCATATTTTCTGATGTTTGTCACGTGACACAAAACGGTCCTGATTGGTCTGTCTAATGAATACGTCACTGGCCTGTAAACTTGTTCACGTGCTTGTAATGATAGCTTTCGAAAATTTTTAAAGTACTTTCACTATGGACAACGATTTTGTGAAAGCAGACAGCAGAAACTTGCCCCAAGTCGACGCAATCATGGTCGGATTATTTTTCAAAAATAATCCCGATTTTTATGCTTCGGAGCTAAAAAATTTGAAGACAGCAAAGTAAGTATAATAACATTTGAATAAATCACTCTGTTCATGTAAATTTAACTGCACTTTTATCTTTTGTTTGCACAAATGTATGTGGGTGACATGTACCACCGATTATAGTACAGGCAAGTGACGTCACCGAAGCCATCGCAGACCCATATTGTCAAATTAGCGTTTTGGCGCGCTCATTAAATATTGAATTTTTAATTCAACATTTTTCAGTAAATATGTACCAGAATTGAAAAATACAACTTTTTCTGGGTTCCTTAAACTCTACTGAATAATATGAGATTGATCCAAAAAACCAGTCAAATAGCCTATTGCATCTGATGGTAATTTACATTCAATTAAACTAGTTCGAACAGGTGTGCTATTACAATTCGGCCCTTTATTTCTTTTCTTTCTTTGACTGTTCACGATGTGACGTCATGGTAGGGGTATTTATTAATCCTAGTTTAAGAATATTGTGAATTTGGAGTGTTGTATGGGCTTTTGTGTCAAAAATATTTGTGCATTGCGTCGATTTTTCTAGTGAGAAGGTGTTGAAGAAGTGATAATTTAAAGGTCTTTCTTTGCAGGTTTCCGCGTATGGTCCAATTAATTTCCTACAGTTTTATAATACGAACAGTTTCTTGGAAATAAGTAACCGTTTGGTAATTTCTAAATGATAGCGTCCTCAAGAAATTGATATTATTAACACCAAGATCCAGGTACTAAAATGCTACCTTGTGAGACACCTAAGTCTAATTCTTCAATTTCAACAATAAATTCGTGTACCTTGATAAATTGAACTCGACCATCGAGGCAACCATGGAAAATATCTAGGGAGAGACCCCAAATTTCCACGTTTTTTCAACTTCCTCAGGAGGATTGGGATGAAGACAGTGTAGAAGGCAAGGCCAAAGACAGGTCCAGGAAAATGGAAATGCAATTAAAACTGTATTACCGAGACCGTATTGATTCTCAGTGGCAAGGTGATGCAACTCAAAGAATTTTATGACAGAAGAATTAGTGACTTTTCTACAGAGAGCAGGGAGGAAAGAAATCGATCTATATTTCTGATAATATCTACTTTTTTTTGGTATGCGATAACTTACTTGTTATTGTATAGGATGACGCCGCCCAGTACGCCCCTGCTTTTTCGGCACTGCTCCAATATCTGCATAGATTCCATGTACACGGAGGTTGCACTCTGAAATATATATTTTATTAGTATTAAGAGGAGTCCTGTGACAAGAGTTTTGATTGGTCTGTTTTTGTTGTTTTGCGATACATAATTATTGCATTTAATATTCGACATATTTAACGAACCTTATGGGAGACACGATAATTCACAAAAAATTGTTTAATCCCTACAAACTTTTGATATGTTTCAATATAGCCCTGACTATGCTTGGACAAAAATATACTTTGGTCGGTAAGGTCAACATTTAACTTTGCGTTCTAAATTTATCCTAATCATAGCAACCATTTCAGACTTTTTTTTCGCCTTTTCTTTTTGGCCTGTATTATACCTACGAGACTTCGCAACCGTGATTTTGAGAAAACATGAAACTCCATTGCAAGTAGCTAATTATTTATTTACATCGGGCACCTGAATGATAACGCCCTACAAGACAAACATTATATTTCTTATCTAAGCGCTATCTGACAACGGCAGTGAAGTGCCCCACTTGACCGACTAACTCGATTATGTTGGATTAAGTTAAGTCTCTGTCCATTTACTTTATCGTTCGTATCGGCGTTTACAGGTTTCTAATGGCAATGGAAATTTTGTATCGTAAACCATTTTATGTGGCGTACCATGAGGGAGGCCTATGTCCAGCAGTGGACGTTTCCCGGCTGATGATGATGATGATGAAACCATTTTAGGTTCGACTGCGAATATAAACACAATACTCTCGAGAAGTGTTGTTTTTTAGGATGAGGAGCACCCAATGAAAATCTGAAACCCTTATATTCTCACTCTGGCGTCTGTCTGTCACATCTGATAATCTCTCGAAGTACTAATGTATCGACTTGAAATTTGGGATGGTTAATGGAAAATAGTGATCCACAAGGTGTCGTAATTGAAATAATGTATATATTTTTTTATTTAAAATGAAGCAAAAATAGGGAGTTCTAACTCAGACTTGGCCATTTTGAATGAATCGCACTTGGCCTTCATCTCACATAAGTGACGATAAGGTCGTTTAGATGGAAAGAGTAATCACTGATAAGGCTCAAAGTAATAAGTAGTTAGCTCTATTACCTTTTCATTGTTGGAAAACAGCAGTGCTACTCGTTGTCAAGTGACGGACAAAAAATGGTGCGAAAATACCCGGTTAAAATAAAATAATTACAAACCTTCTAATTAATTTTGGCTTTAAAAAAATTATGTTTGAGAAAATCTGCTGTTGGTGGCCGACCTGGGTAAAATGTGCCAGGCGGACATAAAAAAGTGATCGAGCGAGATCTCGAGTCAAACTGTAAAACTAGCTAGTTTGTTACCTTAGGGAGACTCAGCATGGGGACTCGCTGGAATATATGTGCACCATACTGTAGCACCGGCAAATAGGTCTCGAACACCTGACAAAGTAAATAGCTTATGGTTCATCGTTAGCCACGAAACGTTCTCTGGTGATCATGGCAAAGGCCGGACACTTCAAACAAATGTCGTGATATCGGTTCCTATTCCCAAACATCGAACAGATGACGTATACACGCGCATGTGTGAGTGAATTCGAGCGCGCGATACTGCTGACCCCTGAGCCGACCACTTTGTTGCGGGGAGAGGTGAGGTAACGCGGATCGGCGGGGGCGGTGAACTTCCGTTTTTTACTTAGTATCACAAATAATTTGTAATGTTGTACTATATAAATTATATGCCACGGATGAAGTCTGTGTTCAGTAGCGGACGTGTTTCCCAAATGATGACGATTGTTTGAAAGTGTTCGCCTTGTGGAGTGGTATATTGTATAAATAAGTCGCATAGCACATGAGGTGACATTAGTCACCATACCTGATACAGCTTCTCCGCGAGCCTCTTGGGATCTTCCATCTGTACAGCCAGCGCCTGCAGGTCTCCGTGGTATACCTTCAGCATGGACGTGAGTAGACCAGCTCGGTTCTTCAACACCCAGTCAGGGATGTTTCTGTCGCTGCCTATAGCCTGTTGGCGAACATTTTGTTGGTGGCAGGGTACATTTTAGGCACATATTTTTTGGCTTTGGAAATATCCAAGCTGTAGCCCTTGACAAATACGAACATTATACGAGTATAAAAATCAGAGATAACCGTTATATTTAGAGAACTTACCAATATGTACCGTCCATACTCTCTGATGATAAACTTCCCGCTCTGCAAGGTGATGGCGGTCGGCTGTGAGAACAGAGCCTTGACGCAGTGAGCCGTACCCACTACCTGCAGACAAATACATACATTATTAAGAGCACACACGTCACATGTCTTTTATGGTATGTTACTAAAGTCAAACTTTTCTTGTATGGTTTACTAAATAAAATCAAAATGCTCTTTTATGGTCTGTTACTAAATAAAATCAAACTGTTCTGTTATGGTCTGTTACTAAGTCGAAACTTTTCTTGTATGGTCTGTTACTAAAGTCAAACTTTTCTTGTATGGTCTGTTACTAAATAAAATCAAACTGTTCTGTTATGGTCTGTTACTAAGTCGAAACTTTTCTTGTATGGTCTGTTACTAAATAAAATCAAACTGTTATTTTATGGTCTGTTTCGAAACTTTTCTTGTACTGTGTATGTATGATATATCACGCTACTTATAACTAACTTCTACTTGAAGTATTCACAATGCACATAAAATCTTTTTAAAATTAAAAATTATATCATAAAAATCAAATTATTTCATTCCACCAATTAATTTATAGTTTCATCATCTACTATATGAAAGAGAAATAATTATATATACACCTATAGTTTTATAATAATTAATGATCATGTCTGTGTTTCATTTCACTAATTATGTTACAAGGGAAAAAAGTATTGAATCTAAATCATTCAGTGCAGCAAGTTACACCGACTTTTTGCATAGTTACTCTATATCTTGGCAACATCGCTCGGAGTCGCAGACGTCCTACGCAAAACAAATGTTGCTTAGCGAATACACGACCCCGTTCAAAGGCGCCAAATTCTGCGCAATTCAATGTTGTCAAAACATTGCGCAACATCAAACGAAAACTAAAACAGGTGTCATTAGAAAGCACAACCGCCTCATTACTAATTCCACAACTAGCTGATGTAAAACTGTAAACCGGTCACCGAATATATTTATACTCACAGCATACCTTCAAACCAGTTCTGTCTAGTTTTGGTTTATTCGGGACTCATGCAAATACATGGTAAAGGTGGCGTGGCGTACGTAACCATTCGTTTGATGAGTTGTTAGTGTACAAAACATTGACAGGTTTTAAATCACAAGATACATCGTGTGTATTATATGAACTGTTCAATTTTTACCAGTTTTTATTTAATTTGCAATTTTTAGGGCGAATCTTTTAGAACCACTTCCTTTTATCCTATGGTGTCTGATGTCTTCTAATGACAAAGTATTTTTATGGTACCGTCAAGCTTTTCTGATGCTAGAGAAGGAATGTTGCCATATGAACTATTAAATTACACAATTATATTAATACCATTTCTGTAATGGTTCATTTCATTTGACACACTACTTTATTTTTATTTTATTCATTGGACAACATCAGACAACAATTGCTACACTCTACAAGTCTACATTCACAAGTTACATAATTCCAACACACAAACTACTACATTGTCTGTTGCCCAGGGTCTGATAGTAAAGCCAGAAGGTTATAAGAACCTCTAATCCATAAATGATAAATCCAACATATATGGGCTTGTCTATTTGTCTGGTCAAACAGTATAACTTTGTGTGGTCTAGGTCTAGGGACTGATGATGGAGCTAGAAGGGGTCACCCTATAGGTTCTCATAAAAGGCGACTAAGATTTAAAAAATCAGCAGCAACAATCTATGACAATACTATCAATTCTTCCTGCAATCAGTAATCCTTTTGTCAAACATAGTGATTAAAGCAGATTTCCCAAGATAGGCAGTTCATTTCCAGTAGCAGACGTGTAGTGATGATGATACAATACCTGACCAGCCAGCGCATGCCTCTGTGTGTCGGATACCCAGCCGGGATGGAAGTACAGCACAGCATCTATAGGATCGTCCTCTTCGGCCGTACAGCATTGTGTGTCATAGACAAACACAATCATCATTTCCCTGAAACAATATTTATATTGTGATACAAATGTCATCGACCACACCGTAACTTGACACTGGATGAGATTGAGGTCAAACATTGATATTTAAAAACCATTTAAAGATAGTCCACCACTTGACCACAATCTCACTTGATGTTAAAGTGAGGTCAACAATATTATATGTTGGTGAAGGTGCCTATTTACTCTTCCTTTTAAAACTCCCAAGTTAAATTCTTCAGTGAGCAGGGCATTCCATACTTAAGCTGTACACAAAATAAAAATGCAAGTGAATCGCCTTGTGTGAGGTGTGGGTATTTCTGCTGTTTATGTGTGGAGGTGTGATTTTCTTCTGTTTGACCGTTAATTGTATGGTGAAGGCGGAATCAACATAGCTCTTGCACACACCCCTACAATGAATCCTGTAAAATACTGATAGGCGGCCGACTTTTTCATCATCATTACATGATACATTGGGTTAGGATGTCCGAAAGGGGGCACTGAGGAAAAAAAACTGATGAAAATAGCTTTCATCCGAGGGAACGAGCTTTCACTACATTTTGTTGAAACAGGTGTTTTTTGAAAATATATGTTAGGTAAATGTATGTACATAGTAATATAGATTTCAATAACTATACAACAATAACAATAAATAGCAAATAGAACTCGCTGTACCTATGCAATCTCAGTTTACCTTTACTTGTGTCTAATCGACCGCAAAGCCTAAGTAAATGAGTGCAGCAGTATAAGATTTCTGTTAGTAATTTCTTTTTGGAACGAATCTCAACTTACTTGGCCATTTTGAAGCGGTTTCTTTTCCTCTAATCACAAAAACTAGACGATGTTTACAACATGATGCTTCCCAAGATTTAAGTAAATATTAAAAAGTTAAAGCCGATCACAGGTTTATATATTTTTCGTAATTTTGCAAAACAGCTCAATAGCCGTTCACCATCCGACATTGCACGCGAATGACAGTTTACTTTTTCAGAAAATTCTATTTCGCGCTGCCAATTAAAAAAAACACTTAAGTATTTTATGTTGTAGCAACACCACAGAAGAGTAGTGGTTTTAGTTCTCGTATTATATTATAGATGGCGCATGACGTAAAATTATCTAGTAAAAATCGCGTAAGCACTCTTGCAAGTGATAAAGACTAACGCAGTTTGAAATATAGTTCGAAAAATTCAACACGACACATGACTTATACCATTATTACCATATTTTATTTGTTTTGTTCATACAGATACTCTGACCGCACGACTTGGTAAAACATGTTATTTATTTAAACTTATTTCGTCGGAAAACTACTATAAATGTAATATATAATTGTCTAAAAGTAAATATTTGAGCTAAATATCAGTTTTCGCCTATTATATATTGGCTTTGCACACACACATGTAGACATTCGTTTCCGCTTAGATTCAATCGGGCGGTATGCAGTTTCCTTTCTAGATTCTTTGACGTGCCGCCTTCCGTAGGAAAATATTATATTTGAGTTCCGGCGTTGGCTATCGCAACAAAATTTGCGAATTTAACTTTTTAAAATCTTAACAATTGGATATTTAACTAAAAATATTTTTGTCTCATTCGATAGTCCATGCAAAAATATAAAATTTCAATTTTTCGATACGACTAATACTTTTTAGTACAACCCGCCGAAAAGTGACTCTAGTCACACAGTGCTAAAGCACTCCATATAAATCGGGTGAATTTTGTGACGTCACATACCAGTATTGGGGCGTTAAATGTATGAAACTTGTTCGATATTTTGAGTTATCTCGTAAAATAATGTTTTTATGTGTTATATACCCCTACAATAAAATGTTCAAAATGCAATGAGAAAACTAAATCTGATAAGCATTTTACTATTCGAGAAACTATATTTTTCACAATTTTTGAGACTTTAAATTCTTGCCAAATCTAAATAAAAAACTAAAATTATTACGTATTTTCAATATGGGGGCTTACTTTTAATGTGTGTTGCAGTATAAAATACAATTCAGCCCCAAACGTAGTCATTATCTCACTTGATCCGTCTCAAATACCGTTGCATGGAAAGTGTGCTCACTCAAAAGTCTCATATTAGTTCGGTGCCCTCGGCTGTACTTTGGCACTATTGTTTGATAACGGTGGTAGCTAGCCATACGACCAAATAATAATAATTATTTATTTTTATAAAAAAATAAAACCAAATGTTTAATCAATTTTCACTCTGTTCCACTGACCGCTTTTACTGGAAATACTAGTAGAAGCGAGGTTCGATAAAGACCACGTTTTCTGTCAATAAAACTGCTGATTAGGTAATATGAGACTTGTATCCAGTGCCGGATTAAGAGTATTTGATGTCCAGCTTCCAGCATAAGCAAAAAATTCTCTCGTCTTCTTGATTAAGCTTTCTATTTTCCAAATTACATTACACATTTTACACTGATTCGTTACGAATATACGAATGGAACCTCGTTTAATAATGCGTGCAGTTAACGAAATGTCAAAAATACACACATATGTAACTGAAAATGACGTGGACTGCATATTGACAGCAGAGTGTCTAATGTTTGGTGTACTTATGTGAGTGTGTGCCTTGTGTATAACATAGGCAAGTATCTGATGTAGTTCCTTCATACGTGCAGAGAGTATATAATATACTACGCATATGTGATTAATTAGAACACAACGCCTGAATATTCTGATGTTAGTAGACATCAAGTTTATGATAAAGCAATGATATTAATATTGCTGTTGGAATCATGGGGTTCATAGGAAATTATAGACACAATAAAACACATAAGTTTACTATACAGTACACTAGCTGTAACATCTAATTAGTATGATATGATAATAAGTGTGCCACATGTCGATGACACGGTGTCGCCAGTGATGACACACGGAACCGAAATGTGGTCTTATACTGTTGGCCGAATAAACTAGCTCAAAGTCACTCAGCGAGCAATGGAACGAGCTATGCTCGGAATTTCTCTACGTGATAAAACCGGAATGAGGAAATCCGTAGATGAACTAAGGTTATAGGCATACTTAGCTCGATGAGTCAGTGAACTAAAGTGGCAACAGGCAGGCCACGTCGCTCAAAGAATGGATACCCGATCTTGAGTGGCAACCACATACTGGGAAACGTGTAACGGGCCGTCCCCTTACTAGATGGACCAACGAGCTGGTGAGGTTCGCGGGAGTCGCTGGATGCAAGTGGCTACGGAGCTGTGATCGTGGCGTTCCATGGATGCCTACGTCCAGCAGTTGAAGTTTCCTTTTTTAACTATAATTTTACAGGAATTAATTATTCCTTCATTACATATTGAAAATTTTAAGACGTAACTCAAAAGTCTAAAAGCTTTATTTTAAAGCTTCCACGCAAACCGTTACGTCACACGTGTGACCTATTTGTATGGAACCTATGGAGCGCGTGACTAGAATTCCATTTCGACGGCTTTAGGAAAACTATTCGTCTTCGAATAAGCTTTGACAAAGCTATTCATAGAGAGCATAAAAGGTATTGAACATGCATTGCCAGGCGTGCCCTCAGCGCTTGCTAACTCCCCAGAGTCCGGTCCTGGCTACCCATCGCCTTCGAGTCGTCGACACAGCAAAACCTGAATGTGTAACGGGTGACATAACTCGAAAACTGTCGTTGCGTAAAGTGTAAGCATCTATCTAGGTTTCCGTGATGACTGTGTATACTGTACGCATGAGAGAGGAGACTTTGAGGGTAGCTTAGCCTTTGACTACAGTTCACAGACATAAGGCAGCAATACGTGTCTTGATTTTCAAACAAGGAACCCTTATAGTTTCGTTCTGTCTGTCCGCGGCTTAGCTCAGAAACCCTTACTACTAGAAAGCTGTTATTTGGTACGGGTATACATATTAATCACGCCAACAAAGTAGTAGAATAAAATATTGAAAAATACTTTTTTAAAGGGTGGCTCCCCTCCCATACACAAATGGGTACATTTTTCTGTATTCAAGTGCCATTACGCTGGTCTGATGCTAGAGACGGAAGGTGGCCCACTACTAGGCCAGGCACTACGTCGACCCAAACAATGCAATAATAAAGTACACTCAACAAGAAAGCTAGTAATACAAATGATCTTTTTCATCATCAACAGGCTATATACGTTCTCACTGCAGGGGCTCAGGCGTCAAGTCTACTCTCCTACAGAAAGTGTATGGGCCATAGTGCACCACGCGGGCCTAGTTCGGATTGGTAGACTACACACACACCTTTGAATTTCTTCTCAGGAGTGTGCAGGTTTCCTCACGATGTTTTCCTTCACCTTTTAACTGAGCTACCATGGCTACTAAAGTCGGATAGATAGAGAAGTCTATTTTTAAGTCAGTCCTATTTAATTATTATTCATCTCATGACATCACATTTCTATTGTAAAGAAGCAATGATAAATCAATTTCTCCGCTCCCCTGAGTACATATATCTAACACAATCGACAGCTTTTTCTCATTGCGTATTCCGCACGTCGCCGGCGCACGGCTAGCGGAGCGTGTCTCCGGCGCAAGCGCAGGACAAAGACGTTGTGTCCATCTGAATCACACGCGTGACGTGGGTTGGTTACACACGGACATTCTTGCGGAGCCAATGAACTTATCGAGAGTTTTGAGTGAGAGGATATCGCTGATAATCTGTATTCGTTCTTTGTTTTACCATTTCCGTGATTAGAGCTTCGGAGTGGTGTCTAGGAGGTAAGGTATTGCACCTGTACTCGGTTCGGTATCTGCAGAGTTCTTATTAGTTAGCAAGCATCTCGAAATCAAGTGTGTTTTGACTTCAAAAAAGGAAGAGATTCTCAATTCGACGCGTATGTTGTTTTTGTATGTGTTACGCGATAACTCCGCCAATAGTGAAGCGATTTTGATAATTCTTCTTTTGTTTGGTAGAGCTTACTTCAGAGGTGGTCCCTTAATAATATTATCGAGATTGATGACTGATCGAGTGATCACTCTTTAAGAAAATCAACAAGAACATAATTTTTAAGGCAATTGAAGTCGGGTTTTAGTTATTTTTGAACAGGTTAATTATTATATGTTACGCAATAACTCCACCAATTATAAATCGATTTCCATGGTTCTTTTTATCCAGATAATTCTACCTCTAAGGTCAACCTTTTTGGGGGTTTCTAGTTCTTTTTTAACCGTTAATGAACGCCTGATGAAGTGGTGTGTCCCATGTGTGTGAGTGTTCATGCTACCCCATCTCCAGCGTAAAGTCCAACAGCTTGTCGTGCTGTTTAATGACTCTGGGAGTGACCTTGTCGTCACTATGTGTTACTACTTCTCCGAACTCCAGCAGGACATGAGAATGTAAGTCATCCATGTATGGTATGGTCCATAGAGTCTGTCACATTTGAACTGCCTCATTAAACTAAGGCGTTTGTTGCAAGCTTAGAATTGAAGCTTGAAGAAGGCCAAACGTGGTACATACATGGTCCAAATTAACTAGAATGTGTTCCGAATTGTTATATGGAAGTTGGTAATAATTTTGTATTACTGGCAGCAATGATACAGAGCATCTGTATTTGATATGCCTGCCAATATATGTATTTCTGTGATTATTTATTTCTTTAAAATTCTCAAACACACTAACAGACTTAATTTTATCCCCGGTCCCGGGTTCCATTCCCAGGGGGGTACCTGTCGGTACTCGTTTTTGTTGGTGGTAGGGCATTTTCTATGTCCGTCTGGCTAGCTACCGCTATGTTACCTAAGTCTGCCACCAAACAGCAGTGTTAATAGCACCAGTGTGTTCCGGTATGAAATGTAGCAGAGCCTCGTTAGATTCATTGATTGAATTTAGGTAATATTATGTAGATGTAATAGACTGGTTCCCACTCCTCCATAATTCGAATAGTTTTCCTCTTATAAAAACATGAGTTACTCGTGCGCAAAGAACCTGACACCTTCACTAGCGAGTATATTACTAGTATCTAGCCCTTCACTTTCAATAGGTAGTCTAGCCTAGCCTTCACGTGTCCTGAGTGTGTCCTAGATCATACGTGACCGGCCTAGGTCTTAAAGTCTAGATGGAATGCGGTGACATGCCTTATGATTTGATCGAAGCTAATTAAAAGTACATTAAAATGGTAGTCTTATTTGTTATAATTAAAAATTGGCTTTTAAACACTTTTACATTATAAATGTAATTAATAGTTGGTTTGTAATTCTTTCACGCAACAACGGATCGACGTGGTTTGCTAGAGATAGTTTATAAAGTGGAAAGTGATACAGGTTACTTTTGCCCCGAGTAGAGTGGTCCTGTAGAATGTCAAAGTCATGGCTCCAAACCACAAAACAATATAAAAATTATCGGCACCTTAATTTACTCATATGTATATTATACATTGATTTTTATATTGATACACATGATGAAAATTTCGGAAGATATGCCAGAAGGCAGCCGCGGCAGTCAACAAACTTCTTTTAAAAATATAGGAAGTTTTCAAAATTCAGGTTATGTATATACAAAAATAAATATAAAAGTAGGTCAACATTTGATTGGGGTGCACAAAACGGGGCGCTAACTAAATTTTTCATTTTTTTTCCTCAGCGCCCCCTTTTGTACACCCTAACCCAAAACTGTCCTTGTCTGAAATACAAGTTTTCTGTCAGTCACTTTTTCAATGTCTTGACTATATAAAACACGAGAATTAGCGATGAAATGAAGCCGATGAATACGATGAGAAAGAGTCAGTCAAAATGAGTGTCTGTCAACGCATCCGATGTTGAAGATATTCGCGGAAATCGAAATTATCGTAGGTTACATCGGTTAGCCTGGGTTACGTAAACTTTTTGCTTAATTACAAGCCGCATACAGCGTAAGGTCGTAGAAAGTGAATCGACTCGTGTGAACCGTCAAAAAAGCCCGCCATCTTGGCAGTCTGTGGCGCGCGGTCCGCGCTAGTCGTCGTTTCCCGCCGAAACATTCGAAATTCGAACGCGAATCTTTTCTTTTTTCTTTCCACGCGCGTGTTGACGGCCAGTGTCAATTTTTGGAGATCCTTTACAGTGTAACGATCGAATTTTACTGTGTTATCGTGAATTATGTGAAATAAACAGTTGTGATAAATCGATGAAAAACTTATGAAGGATTTTCTACATCCCTGAAGTTAGTGTATCGCTGAAAAATTTTCAATGGGGACTTTGGAAAGGAGGAAGCTAACTGATATTTTCATAATGGTAAGATTTTTCTATTTTATTTAAGAACATACTTGAAACAATTTATCACTACAAAAACATACAACCATAAAAGTAGAACATGCAATATATCAACAAATAACTTAAGTATTATTAGTTCTATTTATTCTGGTATTGCAAAACGAAAACTACTGCTAAGTGACAAGTACAAATTAGGTGCTTAAGTAATTACCAAAAAAAGAGCAGATGTAGTAACAGGTTATTAAATATCTATTACCATACTAGTTATTAAATAACAGGTCCGAATCGTCGCGTATTTTGCTCAAGGCTGACGAAAGCACACTATATCCGCCAGTTATCCAACCGACGAGTCGATAATATAATCGGTATAATGAGTGTTCTCCTTTAAGAATTTTCACTCGATTGCAGATTTCTCTGTTTGATTATGCGAAGATAAACGTTTTTATTACGATGTTGTCCTCGTACTGCAATTTACTATTACAAAGTACATGACATGTACTGACTACCTAGAACCAGAAACAATTGAGCAGCAAACTTGTACTTGAGAAGTAAACTTGTTCTTCAAAGATTTTTCTAGTGGCGCCAACAATTATTATGAATTTATTTTATCCCTAAAAGGGATAAAGTGTATATTTTATATTTTATTTCATATCAAATTAAACATTACAAAATATTGCTAAAAACTAAGTCAAAACAATCACCAAATCAAAAATATTTGTTTTAGGGTGAATTCTAACGAAAAATAATACGAGTAAGATCATAAACAGCCTATATACGTCCCCACTGCAGGGGCTCATGCCTACCCTTATACAGAGAGTGTAAATAAGATCTTACTTCAAAGTAAACTTGTAAATATTGTTTAAAAATATATATTTCAGAATTTCTTTTAGTTTAATGATTGCTAATTTGCGAACAATGAGTTCTATTGCAATCAACTTAATTAAATTCATAAAATTTCCAATAACATTAATAATTCTGGGGTTCGTTAGTGCTTTATATTTAGGTTATTCTAACCAGATGGATACCGATTCGCTTGAGCCATGGCCGTGCTCACAGAGCGGCGCAGAAGAGCCGGAATCGCGTCGGGGAATGTGCGCCGGCGCACAAGGACGACGTGGTATACTGTACAGTATAGGCAGTCACTGAATGAATATAGTCACAGTATCTTATACGAGCAATTATTCTGTCTATATCTATATATATAAATTTGGGTGACTCGAAAGCTGTGTATAATTTCTTACACAATTTTAACACCCAAGAAATACTCAAAATAGTCGAGTTATACATTTTATTTTTATATAATTATGTAAACTAGCATTCAAACTAGATCGAGCTGTGTTTTGAATGCTAGATTCTTCCAATGATTTTAATTGATTCCAAAAAGTTTAGCTAACCCAACATTGAGACAGTATGGATAAATCTTCTTAAAGCATTTGGTACACTATAAGTTAGGACAGTATTAATTTACTCTGTGATAAGCCAGTACATTTAAAAATTTATGTTTCGTAAATAAAGAATAGAGAAAAATTAGTAAATTAGTAAACACCGTTCTGTTTATTCTGGTGTTGCAAAATAGAAATGAAAACTATTGCCAAGTTACAAACCAATTAGATAATTATCAAAAAATATGACTGCAGTAACAATATATTTTTACTATAAAACTTATAGAGATCTGTAGTCGAACCAGAAATATCAGAGGTAAATTCATAGAGCTTATCTATTGCGAGACTGCAAGCGACGCGAAGCTCAAGTGTAGATCATAAGTCACTGCAGTATAGTAAATACAGCTTCTGAGTATCGCATATCACGTTTACAGACTGTAAATAGTGACTCAAAGCTGTGGTATTTGTGCTATTTAAAACAAAAGAGGTATTCGTTTCAAGTTCTAGCACTTACAGTAAATGATTGACTTTTTAAGAGCTCGAATATGTGAAACCATGAACGTTAGTTCTGGATTAATTTGAATTACTAGTGTCTGCAGTGGATTGTTTATGGATAGTATGTACCGCTAAGTAAATACGAATTCTTTCAGAATGCTTTCATACAAAATTTCATTTGCCTTAATCTTTTAAATATAATAGCTGGCTTTGATAAGAATTACCCAAAAATGGCGCGGGAGCGGTCATTGTGGTATACCATGGAGGAGACCTATGTCCAGCAGTGGACGTTTCCAGGCTGATGACATTTATGCTACTCGTAAATATTGCTTCTGTCGCTCAGTTAGCGCATGAAGCAAAGACATACCAACCAACAAGTTGACGTCATGTAAAATGCGTCTATTTGTTGCCTTTTAATTGCTTTATTGACACACTCAGATAATTCTTGTTGTTCGAAGTCTATTCCCGTTTCTCTAAACGACATTGTATGTACACACAATAGTAGGTATGCATAGAAACTTCGGTCAGTACTCCTTATACAGAGCTCGCTTTCTCACTGCTTGCCTTTTACGCGAAATATTAAATAGAAATAGAAGCTCTGCCATTTATCAACTGCGTTGAAAGTAAGCGCCACGTCCAGCCACGCGCACGCGCCGCACAGAACAATACAGTTCATACAAAAGAATTCAACGCGCTCAATCAGCTGGTATTCACTCATTTCTTACAAGTTTTTTTCTTCGCGCTGTGTGTAAGAATACAAGTAAACTATGTAGGCGTTTTTGATTGTGATGCCAAAGTATCGTATCGATTTGTTCTACAGCAAGCGTTTCTTTCTTGGTACTTCCTTTTGCCTTAGGCTGCTTATGAAATAACGTTGCAGCGTTGTAGGTACATACATATTGTGGTAATTTGCTTTAAACATAGTACATATGTGAGCATGAAATTATTTTAAATGTTAAATATTTTAACAATATGGTGTCCTTTAACATAATCGTTAACATAACTAAATTGCCTTTTAACCTTACAGAGTACATATTAATATTATAAACGATAAAGTGAGTTATTTGTTAGTTTGTTCTTCCTTCAGTTCGTAACGGGGAGTCGCAGTGCCTTGAATTTTTGTTTAGGGTTGGAGAAAGTAATAAGCTACTCGATAGGAAGTCGCGGGCAAAAGTTAGTATTTTTCTATCTTATTGACTGAGACAAGTAACCATATTAGCCAAGTAGCCAGACCATATTTGTTTCTTTAAAAAATGCGTGCACTTATATCTCATCAAAGTGTGCTCACCCGAAAGCCTCGTCGATAAGGCGCTGGATATGTTACCATCGTTATCGGAACACAAAATCGCTATTAGCACTGTTGATCGGCGGCAGACATTAGATAGCTTAGTTTATGATTTATTAAAAATACGACTAAGGCAGATAAAAGTTTATTTGAATAGAACATGGCACATATGATGACTGTCAAATTTTTTAGTTTCTCACATTCCATTCAGAGGCATGCAAATAATTTAAATTGCTAAACATTTTAACAACATGTTTAGAATTAATGTTACTATTTACAGAACTTTGTATATTATTTTGGTATCGACGCATAATGACATATTTCGGACACGCTAAATGACACATACACAAAATGACACCTACGCAAAATGACGCCTATGCGAAATGACATATACTTGAAATAAAAAAAGCCGCCAAGTTCGAATCGGATTTACGCACCTTACAAACTTGTAATATATTTTTTTAAATTACTTGTACTATACATTGCTTCTAGACAAATTTCATCATTCTAGGTCAACGTAAAATACCCTATACTCGTAGGCTTCGATCACTAATAATAAAACCAACTTATAGGCTCAGTGAGCTGTGGAACTAGCTACGCTCGGAGCTTCTCTACATAATAAAATCCGGAATTAGAAAATCCGTACACGAATAAGGGTCACCGACATAACTCGACGAGTCAGTGGAGTGAAGTCTGAAGTGGAAATGGGCAGGCCACATTGCTCGAAGACCCGATAATATGGGGAGTAAGTGTTCGCGAGTGACCACCTGGTTAAGGTCGCGGTAAGTCGCTTGATGCAGGTGTCTCGGGACCGGTTGGTGTGGCGTACCATGAAGGAGGCCTATGCCCAGTAGTGGACGTTTCCTGGTTGATAATGTGACAGGTTTCACAAGGGAATCACCCTTGTGAGTGTGTCAAAATATGTTACATAATCGTCCGTCCGTCAAGGGACTGCTGACTTGAGTATTTGACATAAATTTCAACTTTTTACCTTTACGCCTTCCTTAGAAAAATGGTCTTGACAGACAGACATCCTATAAGGGTTCCTTTTTTCCTTTTGAGGTACGGAACACTAAAAATGAAATGTATTAAACTCATTCACAAATTCAGAAATCCCATAATGTTTGACAACGGTAGACTGTCGATAATGTACATATATGTCATTGTGCGTGTGTGTCATTATGCATGTGTGTTATTATGCGTGTGTGTCATTATGCGTGTGTGTCATTGTGCGTGTGCTTCATTGTGCGTATGTGTCATTATGCGGGTGTGTCATTGTGCGTGTGTGTCATTGTGTGTGTATGTCATTATGCGTGTGTGTCATTGTGCGTGTGCTTCATTATGCGTATGCCTAAAATTTTGTGCAGCTGTCATTATTATACATTATTTTAACATTACCAATAATTTATACCGAATTACATTTATTTTTATATGCTATAAATATCATGTTTGTACTATTACATTGTCAACTGCTATCCAGGCATTCTTTAACTAAATAGAAACATTCATCTAACAGAAAGATTCTCGGTAGTTCTCTAATATCTCGGAAGAGTTTATCTGTTATGCCGCACTGGCACAAACGCGTGCGCATTATTTTAACAAGAAACCAATAAAGTTTGTGTCGGCGGTGTATGTACAACGGGCGACACACTTACCTCCTATTTATGCTGTATGTACAACACGCAACAATTATTTACTTTCATAACAACTGTCTCTTACATTGCAGTAAGCAGTAGTCCATAGAGTGACAGTGGCGCCCTCATTCACTCTTTTCTACATTTCTCCGGGAATATACAATAATTTCAACAACTAAGCCAGTCTTTTTGTAGTCGCTGCTGGTTTAAGGTTTATCGATACATCATGAATTGATGCCATCGGCTGCCATGGCTCTATGTGTGGCTAGGGCACATACACTCGCGCGCTATGTTTGCCCCTCTGAAGTTAGCTGCGCAATTTCTAATGTCAGGAACATTCGAGGTTCCTGAAGCATGCGAAAATTGAAGATCACTGCGAAGGATCTAGAAACAATACCGGGTGTATATAGGCCCGAGACGAGCTTCTACGACAGTTCAGTTCAAAGTAAACACCGATTTAAAGTGAAGAAACGGAAACGGGAAGAAGTTGTAAAGCGAAAGTACAGTCAAGGTGATAAGGTAACAAGTAACCAACACGTAACATCTTCGACCACATCGTCACTTACCATCAGGTGAGGTGAGATTGAGGTCAAGTGTTGGTCTATCTTCAATAATAATAATAAAAAGTGTTAGTGTACTAGTGTGTCACGTGGTGTCCGTAGTGCCAAAGGACTCTGTACGTAGAATCCAGGCACGGACTCAGTGCAGAAGACTTGGACCTAGTGAGACAGGAACGCACTCTGTTAGGGCGTGATTTTGAAGTTTAGTTTGTGTACCTGTGCTACCAATAAACTTCGGAAATTTGGACAAGTGTTTTCTTCAATCCCAACCTACGAGCTCGCAACAATATCATAGATACTTCTATAGTAAACAGGTCGTTTGTAAACATATAAGTATATATTTCTTATTTATGATGATAAATAACTTATACCAGGAAAACCACATCTGAAATACCCGATCATTAAAAATTTGGCCTCTCCTTTCGACATCAACAACAACATGCATTAAAAGGAGATTTTGATTCGTATTTAGGTGGTACGCCTTGGCTGACATTTATGTTTTTAAGTTTTTCGTCATACGTGTGTACAATGTAAATCGTACTAAAAGCCTTATAGAACTGGTTGGCTGTATTTAAAAAAGGGATAGGAAGTACTTTCATACATGAAGCTAAAAGATTTAGCTAAAACTGTGCCGCCCGCCCCACGATAATTTTTTACCTTTATCTATCATTCCGTATGTACTTATATTCCCTTCCAAATCTAAAGCTATAATCATGAAGCTAAAAAGAATTTACAGGATTTTTCAACACGGTAAAACAACGCGGCTAAGCCTAAACATGTTTATAAGCAATGATACAGGTGTAATGCAAGGGTGTCTCATAGCGACAGAGTCAACTCAAGGGTGTGGTCGCGGGAGCAATGTCAACCGGATTGTATTTCAACTATCTGTTGTTGCTATGCTAATAATTAACGAGACTTCTTATAGCACTATGTTAGCATTGTTTTAACCGACTTCAAGGTGGACTTTGTTGTGTGTATGTTACGCGATGACTCTGCCTATTTTAGACGAGGACAGATATATATTTTTCACATTTTTGCCACCCACAACCACCGACTTCCACTCATCGCGACCAAACTCCCTTACTTTCAGCAGGAGACCAAGGGGTATTCACTACCCCAACGGGAAGCTGATTGGAGTTGGTGGTGATAGAGAAAACCCTGTCTTAACGTACTAACATTAGCTATATATATAAGATTAACTTGATGCCAAAGTGAACAGGAAACCAGAATTTTTTCCTATTCTTTTTTTACAGTATACTTTATAAATGTCTAAATCATCGTTATATATTTTGCCTGTTCTTGCAAATGAACTATTAATTTTTCCAGTTATCGCTGAAACTACCTTTTTATATACTGTGGTATAAATAGACATTATATCCACTGACATTTCCTGATTGTCACATTTTATTTATACGTTGGTCGGTATATATATTTTATTTTTACGGTGGTATCTAGTGGTCGTTGCATTTATTGTAATTTACTTTAAATGTAGGTTATAATGATGTGTATCTGAAAGAAAGAAAGAAAGAAAGAAAAGATTTTATTTGGCACAGAATTTAAAAAATAAATAACTTAATCTTACACTCTTACTAACCGTTCACTTTCTGAAGCATAGACCCTGACCTGTACCAATAACATATGTATCGTAATTGTCCACGTATCAACTGAAAACCATCGTTTCACAATAATACTTTCTTGGACAGCAAGGAATCAACGCAGACATAAAACAAAACTCGACGCGTCGGTCGCACCAGCCGTACACCGGCCGCTCGCAAAATAACACAGCGCACTCGTTTTCCTTGAACGACCTTTTACAGGACAAAGAATTCGATGTCGTATACAATATACATTCATAAATATAGTGAACTTGTATATAAACGTTTAAGGTACATAAATATGTTCATTTCGGCCTTTGTTCGACCGTGAGTGGACAATGGCGGACGATGTCTGAATTAATTTTATCTAAGATGGATCGTTCGATCGGTCATCAAAGCGGATATTCTTTTCATGTTCTTCGAACGCAATTTAATTACAAAGAAGTACATACAGGTATGTCAGAAAAATGTTTTTGTATGTTGTATATTTTACAGTACAGTACAGTATTAAATTAGATTTCATTTACTATTTTTAACCGACTTCAAAAAAGGAGAAGGTTCTCAACTCAACGGGTATGTTTCTTTATGTTTGTTACCTCATAACTTTTGACTGAGTGAACCGATTTGGATGATCGTTTTTTTTTATTTGAAAGCTGGTGCTTCCCATGTGGTCCCAAGGTTAAATTTGATCCAGTTCTAAGAATGTCATCCATGAGAAAACGAGATAAATCTTAAATTTGCCGTTATAAAAGTAGACTTTTAGGGCAATTGAAGTCGGTTTCCAGTTCTTTTTGAACGCAACTTGTTTATCTCAGTATACGGTGAATTTCAGCGCGTTTCAACTTGAATCTAAGATCAGTAACAAATCATGCTCAGGATTGAGTGAATGGCTGAAAAACTTTTTAAAAGCAATAGTTTGGCTGATCCGTTTAGGGGGGATGCTCGACTCTGATAAAAGTTATCACTTTAAGGGTTCCTTATTTGGCTACGTAACCCTAAAAATACGTAATAAAAACGACCGACCAACGAGGATCATGAAAAACATGAGAACACATTTACGCACACCTTTCCAATTAATACATTGTTATTGTTACTGGAGAATAGAACTCTTTTACAGCTAGCGATAACTATATGAAACCATCTCGTAATTATTGAATAAACCGCCGGCCATTGTAAACAATCTAAAAGTTAATTTAGCTAGAATTATCTCCACTCTCACCGATCAATCGCGGCCCGGCCCGTCTCGGCCCGGCCCAGCCCGGCATGGATGTCAGATTGGTTATTGGAAGATTCGTGCTTGACTGACTAGATTACTTGTTCGCAGATGTTACTGACATTTTGAAATTCACGTTATGTAAGGATGGTTTGAAATGTCAAGGAGCAGGTTTACGATGCAGATCTATGTGTATTCGAGGATTGAAATAAGAAAATGATTTAGCGTGTTCTTGCTTTCAATGTTTGATAAATATTACTGCTCGGATCATCGCTAGTTTACTGTTGCTAATAAGCCTATCATAGTTCGCCACGTACAAGTAACGGTGTTGGATAAACTACAAAACATACATTCCATAAATATATGGAACCCTGGCCTGGATTTTTTACACTTCGAATATTAAAATATCATCATCTTAAAATGGTTTAATTACAGGACTAACGCATAACTGAGTCTGTTTCTGAGGTATGGGCGTGAGACGGGAGGGTGTGTTTACGGAACGTGGAACAACGCATAGCTTCAGTCGGGCGTCCTTCTCCACACACACTCCCGTATCGCTCTCGTACTTAAGGAACAGATTCAGTTATGCGTAAGGCCTGTACCAATTGATTAATACTTCAGAAATTATCGCACGGGAATTTTCGATCGGGCTAAAAGTAACCTTTTACGGCCCTTCAGCTACCTTTATAAACAAATCTACTCATTCTGTCACCCCGTTACGATGTAAAGTAAGGACAAACAATATTACTAACTTTCTCATTTAAAATGTAAGTATGATTTTGCTCTAATTTTTCTATAAAAAAATTAATAAATAAAAAACTAAGTAACCAGAAAAAGAAAGCATTGAAATCAACCTTACACACATACATCTTTATATCGGGATAGGTACAAAAATTTATACAAAAAAAATGGCACATCTCATTTCTAGACTGTATCGTCAGTGCAAACAGTTTCTGATATAGCAGTAACAAATACACCTTCACACATTAAAATGTCTAATGTATTACAATAACAAAGCCTTAATAAAACATTTGTTTAAACACCAGCATAGATAACTTTCTAAAATAACTTCCGCCAAAATTAATTAACATATTCGTATACTGTGTGTATCTGTACATATATTGTGTACTGAAGGTATTGTTTAAAAATGATTCATGAGTGAAGACAACCGGGTTTTGGTTGAAATTAATAAGTAAATAAGGTTAGCTAAAAATACGTGTTAATTACGTGTGGCAATTTTGGCGATTTTCGAGGTTTATACACATAACACTATTCGTAGGTTCTGAATTCTATTTCCAGTGGGGTTTACTATATATATTCGGTTTACTTGGTGATGGGGCGTATTCTATATCTGGCTAGCTAGCTACTATCATGTTACCTAAGTCTACCGCTAAATAGCAGTGTTAATAGGACCGTTGTGTTCCGGTATGAAAGGTAGCATAGCTAGCGTCTCATCGACTGGAAGCTTCTGGGGGCGCACGCGCAAAAATAAACCTGATTTTTTATTTTGAATTTCCTTCCCACCACCACATACGTCTACTTACAGTATATTTATTTTTTGAAAGCTCCAGTGTGAGTGCCGGGAGAAATATCTTGTTAGGGATAGGCAACTTTAGTTATAATTGACTTAGTAATTATTATTATGTGCAATAAACAAAAACCAAATTAAATTCCTTCAAATCGCTGTACGCCATTGGTGTTTATTTTACCCGGCTAATAAAGCTTTACTTGCTGCAGTTATATGTAGAACCTTCAGAGAGGCATACAATAGACAATGAGGCGTTTGCCTATCTCGTGAGAAAGGTACAATTGACCTTGCTGTTTCGGCTATGTTCCGGACACAATGAAATGTAATGAATACACGCGTATAAAATATGCCTATTTATCATACAGTACTGTACTCAGAGTAAGGTCGAGTCTGAAGTAGGTGGAGAATGATAGTGTCATCACAACTGGGATACAACGATACTGTACTCGCACGCTATGTTTGCCCCTCTGAAGTTAGCTACAAAAGGCTTCGAAGTAGCGATAGAGGCGCATTCATTCGCTCTTTTCTACATTTATACGGAATTATACAATAATTTCAAAAACTGAACCAGACTTATTGTACTTATTGTTGGTTTACATTTAATCGATATGATATGAATTGATATATCGATTGTGTGCAGTTACTATCGATAAAACAGTTAAAAGTGACCACTTCAGGCGGTTCAATTCATAATAATTACACAGAGTCTAAACATGACTCCATAATGTGTCAATGAACCGTAAACCAGCAATGACTACAAAAAGTTCGGCTTGGTTTTTTAAATTATTGTATAATTGCGGAGAAATGTACAAAAGAACGAATGAGGGCGCCACTGTCGCTCTATGGCCTCTTAACGTATAAAAATGGAAGGAAAGAAATGTCCTAGTGTTGTATGTCATCTAGGGATAGTTATTGTCGAAAATAATACACACACATTCCGTCTGTACATGTTTGAAATTGCGGAGAGCTAACTTCAGAGGGGCAAACATAGCGTGCGAGTATTATAACATATCATTTTTTGAATAGTATTGACACGTAATCAATAGAGCTCAATACAATATTTTGTCTTTATAACATTCAAACAAATAATTTTTAAGTTTCTGGAATGAATAGAGCCAGAGCAAATGAAAAGCTCACGATGACAATGAAAAAAATCTGGTCATAAAACATGAGCATAAAACCTACCTTGGCCTATAATGGCTATACGCTTGGCCTAGCAATCCAGAGGTCTCGGATTCGATTCTCAGTGAACCTATCGGTACTCGGTTTATGATATACGTTTTCTATGTCCGCTGGCTAGCTACCAAAATGTTACCTAAGTTTGCCGACACACAGCAGTATTAATAGCACTATTGTGTTCCGGTATAAAAGGTAACAGAGCTAGCGCATAATTAGGTTAGGTTAGGTTAGATGTGATTAGCAATTATCGTAGATGAGATTAGCAAAAGCCCATCATTCATAATCAAATGCAATTTTTGGAAATTTTTATGTACAAAATATAAGCCATTTTCCTCCCACTTCAGATTGCCTCTCCTCTCTTTCCATCAAGGCGAATGACTTTTCTAATTGTAATCTTATCTCCGGCCTTTTTAGAGGCAGCCTCCTTGGCGTTGTCCCCACGTGTCGAGAGCTTCAAAGTGCCCATTGTGCTTCGTAGATCTTGCGATAGTTTACCTGCAACATGGGAAGTTAGGCCGGATACGTTAATTGCCATTTACTGCAGCATAGCTATTGTAATTGCGAAACAATACTGGAAGTTACACTTTGTGAATTGTACGAATTAAGTTTGGATTAGTTTCTATTCATACGGATATACATGCTGTGTACAGAAAATAGCCATATTTTACTGTGGCCTGTGTAATGTGTATTCCACCTGCTATATGATTATGGCAATTCGCCTCATGATCCGATTATTTGTCATGGCGATCTGTGAGTGAGCCTCATATTCAGATTTGGGATAATTCAACGGATAGAAAATAATTGCAATAAATAATTGCATGTTTTCTTTTTAAGACCTGTGCATCTACCATGAGTTTACGCAGTCGATAACGTTTATCGTTAACTATCGCTCTGTCCTTGTCATCCGCATCTCGACTGAGCAGCATTTCCGATAGTATTCGATATACGTTACCGCCTGCGTAAACTCATGGTAGAATCACTGAACAAAAATATATCAAAGTTCATATCGTATTCGTTCGTTATTAACGAGAGACATGCCTTTTACCCTGAGTACGGTGTAGCCAAGAGGGTAACGGTTTTAGCATCCTTTGTAGGTGTGTATGTTCCCTATATCTATTTAATCTCTCTTATCTAATCTCTATAATACATAACTTAGCATAAAACCCAACATGGTGCTGGTATGGGACATAATATGGTAAAAAAAAATTTGTTCTATATATAAATATAAAATATAAATTGAATAAATATAAAATGAAATGTCACATTATAAGTGAATATTAGTTATTTTAATATTACGGTTACGTATCCTTTAGTAGTCGGGTTTTAGTTATTAGGGTTCCATACCCTATTACTAAGACTCCGCTGTTTGTCAGTCGGTCTGTCCGTCTGTCACCAGGCTGCATCTCATGAACCGTGATAGTTAGACAGTTAAAATTTTCCCAGATGAAGATTTCTGTTGCCGCTGTAACAACAAATACAAAAAACAGAATAAAATAAATATTTACGGGGGCTCCGTAATTTTAGAGACGTGCGTTTTATCGTATAAGCAGCTCCATTTAGTGACGAGTAGCAAAACTAAATCGAGGCGCGTTTTTCGTAAATATCCATATTCTGTACGGCACCCGGTGTTTTTCAACCTTCTCATTTTTATCACCCGCGTTTTAGGCTTGGGAACTTGAGATCAATGTGCCAATCTTTGATTATGTGCTTTTAATTAAATTAACTAGCTTCTGAGTTGTTAATTTATGTCTTCTTTTGATATCTAAGTGCGCGCGTTAACATTATTAATATCATTGCTTATTTGCATAATTTAACGTGTGTCAAAATTCGTCTCGCCAGCTAACCTTTGCGCGTAAGACTTGGCCGACCTTTCATTAAATACCTTAGCTAGTCGTAGTTCGTCCTCGACGACTTACCTCTAATGATAATAAAGACTAACCTTTGTTTATACATTTTAATTGTGTAAATAATTAAATAACACCTCGCAAGCGTAGGTCATTACAAAATTAATACGCAAACATTGCTCGACTGGGCTCTTCGTAATGTTTACACATCCTACTTTCTGGCATTACGTGATTTCGACCTACTGAAATAGAAGATGATTTGTTTTGCATACAAATTTCCTTGTATTCTATGTGAGCATAACCCTTTCGATTTGATTGTTGAGGATGTAGAAATAAGAACTAACTATTATCAGCTGCAAAGCGTATTGCTGGTCAATGTACAATACAATGTTTAAGGCGATTGGGATTGGAAGTTTTATTCTAAATTTATTTTAGATATGACCGACATCTCCAATCAAGGTACTTGTAATCTCGCTCGGTTATTACACGGTTTACTTGTATGTAACTAACTAAGAAACTATGCTATGTAAACTAAGCTGGCAAATCGATTTAAATTTATGACTGTTATATCGATTAATTTTTTTGCAAATATATGTAGTTTAGATGACAATACACTATTTTGGTTCCATCAATCAGCTCTGACTCAGGAGCCAGGAGTTGAATAGTAACTCTTCAATGGCTACTAGTCCCAGGCTCATTAAGTTTGGGCTCATTTTGTTTGTTTTGACGAGTCTCATACATTACACGGCGAGATCTGATGATGAAGTCAGGAGGTAGAAAGTTAGAGCTCATTTTGTTTGTGAGACTTGAACTTTTAGTGACAGAATCGTGTTCAATTTTTCTGAACTATCATTATCATCATCAGCCCTGAAACGTCCACTGCTAGCCATAGGCCTCTTCCATGGTTTGCCACATTAATTCTGCCACATTCTAAACTATTTGAAAAAAAGAATTAGTGGTTAATTACAAAGAATTAAAAAACGGAAGAAGTCATGGTAGCCAACAAGTAGTTGCACGATTGAGGTCTGGGTTCGATCCTGTCTCGTACCAATGAGTACCAATTTGTTAATTGGCTTTTCGGTGAAGGAAACATTGTGAGGAAACCTGCACACTCCTGAGAAGAAATTTAAAGGTATGTGTGAAGTCTACCAATCCGCACTGTTCCCGCGTGGTGGACATATCCCATACACTCTCTGTAGGAGAGTAGGCCTGAGGCCCTGCAGTGGGGACATCTATAGGCTGCTTCTGATGAAGAAACGGTTGAGGTTGCCACTGGAAGTCTATACAGTCTTCTTTAAAAAATACTGTGTCACCAATCTGGTCAACATCGGAATATAAAGAAAGCGGTTACACAATACAACTCTTTTCTACGGTTGGGCTCACATACTTCCACTGAAACGAGTGGACTGGGCTCCTATAATTTTTTACACCCAATAACTGCTATAATAACAAGTCGAGTCGTGACGTTTCCGATAGCTCTGTCCCGCACGAGAATGCTCGGATCGTGGGTGACGAAGTAAAAAACCTGTCGATTTCATATTGTGAGGCGTTTTTCGTTGCAATGTTTCTTTTCTCGAGACCATAAAAGTTGGCGGCGTCATGTCAACGCACAACGCAAATCTTGTCTCTTTATGAGGTAAGACAGCAAGTGGAAGTTCATTTCTGTCAAGTCATTGTAGAGGTTAGCCTCTACAATGCTACGTATATCACAAGCCACAGGGTACCGAGGCATCACAAGCTAAACAACACCCTAAGCTGATTATGGTTGAAGATTTTAGTTGAGATTATTTACACTATTTTTTGGAGTCACTGGCCATCAATTGAGATGAAACTCGTGCAAATCTATTCTGTAACTAAAACAACCAACAAAATTTTCTAAGTGGGCAACTAACTACGAGTAATTTTTTTAAAAAGTAATTGAGTTTGTATAGAAATTGAATTCCACATTGCCGACAAATCACTGGAAAAGCCAGCAAAACACAAAGCCAGCTTTGCTATAGCATTCAGATTTAATATCAAAACAACTCTGAAAATTGACAACACCATTCTCACTATAACGGTTTTATAGCCATTGCTCAGATTTGTTCTTTTATTTTGATTTATTAACCACCTAAAGAACATGAATAAAACGTGGCGATATTGTCGAAAACTCATGATAAAATTACTTCTAAAAGCCGGTATTATCTAACTTTATATCCGTCAAAATAAACACAAATAAACGTCAAAATTGATGTGTGATCAAGTCACGTAATCTAATTCAACTCTCGAATTTCCCCAGCTTTTCATGCTGACGGACAACTGGCCAATAGGAGGCGAAAGCCAGTTCATATCTCACGCTATTTACACGTCGTTTTACAAAATAAATTACTGCGATCGTATGACTGCTTGATTGCTACCTTCTGAATTCGGTTACGTAGATTCAAAATTAACCGCCTTTCCCCAGGGCTAGTTTTCATTAAATCTATTTACATGTACGAGTACATCCATTGCATAGATCATCTGAATTTATGTACACATGATTCACAAGTCACAAAGGCTGGACCGATTTACCTTTTTAGGGTTCGTTAGTCAAACAAGGAACAATTATTAGTTTCGCTTTGTCCGTCTGTCCGTCAAAGACTTGTTGACAAAAAGTTTGCTCAAAGACTCTAACTACTAGAAAGCTGTAATTTGGTTCGGGTATACATATTAATTACGCCGATAAAACGGTAGAATAAAATCTTGAAAAATATTTTTTAAAAGGTGGCTTCCATACACGTAACTTGGAGATGAAATGTTTTTTTTCGCGTCGTCCCCATTGTGTGGGGCACAGTTGAATAGGTCTTTCAAAAATATTGAGGGTTTAAGAACTACACTTTTCGATTTAGGGTTCTGTTTGCGAAATATTAAGTTTTGAAGTAATAATTTTTGGCCGCACATTGGCGTCCGCGCCCCTCAATCTGCTAAACTATTGCTTTTAAAAATCTGAAAAATTCGCAGTAGTAGTATATTGAAGTTCAAAGAAAAAACATCACTACTAATGTGGCTTTAAAATAAAATGTACTTGCACTGGTCAAAATGAATATTTCGTACGAATTTCATTCAAAATTAGTTTTTTTTAAACCAGTTCGACTACGGAACCCTGTACTGCGCGTTGACCAACTCGCATCGCCTTACGAGTTTCGTTCAATGCTGTGTGCGGGACACAGCTGCTTACATTTTCGTAAAACGTCTTTGAGACATGAATTCCTCCTAGGTGCTGCTTCGTCAACTTTGCTCCCAATGAAACAATTTATAAGGAAAGTAGTTGGAAGTGATATAACGGCTGGTCTAAATCACCTAATTTGCGAGGCTCGGCACGTAACCGTGCGGTTAGGGCCTAGGTAATCTACGGAGCCTGGGTTTGTGGTCGACGGTCGATACACTCGCTAACCACTAGTATTACGTCAAGCACAGTTATCTGTGTTTAGGATGCACTTAGAGGACGATTTGCTCTAAACGAGTGTCATTATTTACAACCGACTTCAAAAAAGGAGTATTTTTTGCTAGGTTACGCGATCTTTCTGACAACTAGGAATGATTTGATGATTCTTTTTTATCACCATCAAGATCATACTTCAGAGGTGGTCCTAAATAAATTTTATCACACTCGATTTAGGGATTAAATAAATACTAATATTAAGTATTCATACATACATGTGTTGTTTGTCTTTACCTTACGACCTAACAGAGAGACATATCGAATGTTTTTTTTGTATAGGGATAGTTTAAAGGTCGGAAAAAGAGTACACCATAAGCTACTTTTTATACAAGACGAACAAAGCTCTAAAGCTAGTCTAAAATATTTAACCGTAATCGTCAGTTTAAGATGCGTAGTAATCATAGCAATTCGATCTGTGAGAGTTTCGCAGCCGATTGTGATGGTTACCATTCTTTGTCAATCATCAACAGCAAATTTTTTCTACATCAGCAACGTTTTGAACTAACCTACATTGCATTATTATTGGTAAATTGTAACTAAACGAAACGATTACATAAGAAGGAGTTAGAAAACGGCTTAGTAAGGAAGCTGGGTGAGGAATGCAGGCCCTCCTCTCTGAGAGGAACGGCCGTCTGAATTAGGAAGCGGTTTAGAAGACCAGCTTCGTGAAATACTCTTGTAAGGATTGATTTGAATTCTTCACGGTATACTAGTTGGTACAGTTGTTGTGTAATTAAATTCTACGTTTGTAATTTAAACATGTTTGATTTCAATTCTTTTATCATCAGCCAGTCAACTTCCACTGCTGGACATAGGCCTCCTTCACGGTATGCCACATTGACCGGTCCCGAGTCACTTCCATCCAGCGACTCCCCGCGACCCCAACTAGGTCGCCTCTACACGAACCGGTACACGTTTCCTGGCACTAGGTCGCCCCTCGAGAACTTCTCCCCATCGGTTATCAGCTCTTCGAGCGATGTGGCCTGCGCATTGCCACTTCAACCAACTGACTCGTCGAATTCTGTCGGTGACCCAAGTTCGCGTACGGATTTCCTCATTCCTCATTCATCACGTAGAGAAATTCCGAGCATAGCTCCTTACATAGGTCGCTGAGTATTTTTGAGCTTGTTTATTCGTTCCATAGTAAAGGACCACGTTTCGGTTTCGTATGTCATCACTGGCAACACGCACTGATTAAAAATAAAATAAAAAGAGACATAAAATCTATATTAAGCCTTAACTATGAATGAATAGACAAATCATAAATAATTCAAAGCGTAATGAATTGAACAATCGATGCGTTATCCACGGGCGGGCGTGTGTAGCCAGCTGGGATGGAGGCATCCGAGAAAGTGCCACGTGCTCGGTGTACGTTATTGGCACATTCTTTCACTTTTCACTTGGATTTTGCGACATTACTCTGCATTGTTTTTGTAGATTTCTAAAATTATCTAAGACTTCCTTGTTTCATCACGATCAGTATCTCGTGCACGAATCGTTCGGTTTTTAGTAAATGTTTACTGTTTTGAAGGAAATAAATGATCTGTTGTAGCAGCTCTAAGATATAATCTTTTGAAAGAAATTTCTCCCAAGACGACTACATACAAACGAGGTTTCATGCTATCTTTAATAATTTTTGTCTGTGGTCTGTCAGATTTTCATTTAAGGCTGATAAATAGTTGATGATATATATTTTAAAAAGATTCATATAAATAAATTAAAACCATGTACTTTTTACTTTTATCCATACTAATATTGTAAATGCGAAAGTGAATTTGTTTTTCTTTTACGCTGTATCGGAAAGCCAGAATCACTTGATATTTTGTGAATGGATAGTTGAATAATTGGAAAAGGACATAGACTACTTTTTATCCCTATCAAGTTAGTAGTTCCGATAGGTTACTTTCTGAAGTCCACGCGGACGAAGCAAACAGTGGCTTACAATCGCAATTAAACTGTAACATTCCAAAGCTGATTGTGAGTCAAAAGCTATTCAGAAACAATATCTACACACACGGACAACCGGGCAGCTGATATAAATGTCAGGGGTGAGCTCTGAGCTACAGTCGTACGTCACGACTTTGGCTTTAAGAATGCCTTGTTACATTTTAATACTCTACGGATGTTGTAAGAAACGTAACGGAACTAAAGCCAGCTCTAGCTCACCTCGAACACAAAACTGTATCAAATAATTGGTTTGTTTTGCAAATTTTCATTAAAAGTTACATATAAGGCTGCTACGTATACGGCGTGGCCACGGTCTGTTCGTGAGGCTGGTAGAACTACTGTGTATACTGAGATATACGAGTACGTCGTATATACTAGGCAATGCTATGCTCGAAATTTAAATTCGGAATAAGGATATCCGTAGACGAACTAAGCTCGAAAGCTGCAAATTTAAGACTTATACGGTTGTCTCATCGATGCCATTGTCAGAATTGGACCAAATTGAAAAATGACCACACAGGAAGCACCAACTTTCAAATAAAAAAGAATCATCAAAATCGGCGCGGCTCACCCAATCGAAAGTTCTGAGGTAACAAACATAAAAATATACCTCCTTTTTCGAAGTCAGTTGAACATAAAATAAACGCTAAGATTTAAGTTTAAACTACACGAATATTTCATTTAAATTGTCCCGCTTATGATCAATAATAGTCATAATTGCTTAAATATTTTAATGAAAACTCATCTTAATTTTATTTAGGCAAAGTATATTATTAATTGATAGGTGTATAAAACCTGAACCTCTGTCAAGGTCACGAGGTAGTTGTCAACTTTGACATTTTGTAAACTGGTTAAGTCAGTATGAGGCGACAAGAGGATTCTCAATAATTATACGAGATGTGACAGACATTAAATATAGCGAGTCGCATCCTTATGGAGTATAATTACAGCTGGTTTTCCTTCAGTTTGCATTGCCTTCAACTTTTTAAATTGGTGACCACCATATTTAAATCATTAACAGATTCCTCCACTAGCACTGGAGTGTTCGTTGAGTTCCCAGGGCTCCTCAACTTGCGCATACGATGACCACCGAGGGGGTTTTAGTGGATGGAAATTCAACATAACCTGACTTCTCTACTAAGAAGTCGGGCATCTTTGAAAGATTTCCCCCTCGAAAAAAAACAACTAAAGAAGGTCGCTGGAAGCCGCTGTATAAAAGTGGCTCAGAGCCGATTAGCGTGTCATAAGCTGGCAGACGATATGGTATTGCTGAGTCCAACGATCAGAGCTCTCAGACGGTTGGTGTCCATATGTGAGCAATACGCGGTGGCTCATGGCCTCAGGTACAATGCGGGAAAGAGTGTGATGATGATGTTTAAGGCGGGTCATAAAGATTATCGAGACGTTCCGTCTGTTTCACTCTGCGGTACTCCGCTCATCAGAGTGACGCAATTTAAGTACCTGGGCCACTGGGTCACCGAGTCGCTCTGTGACAATCTAGACATTGAGAGGGAGCGTAGAGCGCTGACGGTCAGATGTAACATGTTGGCCCGTAGATTCGCACGTTGTACGAGACAAGTCAAAACAATGCTTTTCAAAGCATATTGTCAGTCAATGTACACGTGCGGTTTATGGGTGAACTATACGCAGAAGACCTACAGCGCTTTGCGAGTCCACTATAACAATGGGTTTAGGATGCTGTTGGGACTGCCGAGATTTTGTAGCGCGTCTAAGATGTTTGCGGAAGCGCGCGTGCCTGGCTTTCAGGCCATCATAAGAGACAGAGCCGCTTCACTGATGCATCGCGTCGCAGGCAGCACCAACGGCCTCCTGAAAGCCATAGCAGTCAGACTAGATTGTCCCTTTAAGAGGCACTGGACAGAGTTGCACTTATCCTCTGCAGCCTCTATAATAAAGTGATTTTAGACATGTTTATGAGATTGTGATTTGATTTGTACTAACATAGTTTTTTATGTTTATACTAACCAAAATATGGAACTTTGTATTCTGACGAAATAAATAAATAATAAAATAATAATAAGCACAAGCTGTGAAATGAAATTGACGATTTTCTATCAATTTATTGCCTAATATCCACATGTGATTTATATAGTAACAAACCTTTTCTCTTTGAGATCTCGAGGAACCGTCAGTGCTCTTCTTGACATCACAGATAATATTTTGTCTGCTCAAGACAAAGGAAATGGTGCAATTATGGTTCTATTAGATTACTCCAGAGCCTTTGATGCAATAAACGTACCGTTGCTTTTGTCCAAAATGACGTACTATGGTTTTGACTCGAATACTATAAAATGGTTCTCTAGTTATCTCAGTGGGCGATCACAGTGTGTGAAGGTTGGTGGGGTGGATGGAATCCCAGTCTTATCATCACCAACACCAGTGACGAGAGGAGTTCCACAAGGCTCCATCCTGGGGCCACTGCTATTTATACTATACACTGCAGACGTCACTAATGTCATCGAACACAGCAAATTCCATATGTACGCCGATGACATCCAACTCTACCTGTCGTTCAATCCTGATGACACCGATGTGGCTGTGGCTAAGATAAATGAAGATCTGGGAAGAATAGCTTGGTGGTCTAGGACCAATTCCTTAGTGCTTAACCCTACTAAGTCGAAGTACATGATCCTTGGGTCTCAAAAACAAATTGTCGGTATATCTGGCCACAGCCCTGTGGTACACATTATGGGAGAGCGGGTGGAACGAGTATCGGAAGCTCGAAATTTAGGAGTGCTGATGGATGAGCAACTTCGGTTTGAAAATCACGTCCTCGAACTCGTGCGGAACTCTTTTTATCGTTTGAAAATCTTGTACCGAGTGCGTGATTTTCTTAACGTTGAGCTTAGAGTACGATTGTGCGACACCCTGGTGCTCTCCCGGCTCGGATACGCGGACGTCGTGTACGGTCACCGTCTGCTCGCGCGCACGGAGCGGCTCGTGCAGCGCGTGCAGAACGCGTGCGTGCGATACTGCTTCAACGTGCCGCCGCGAGCGCACGTCACACCATATTTAAACAGCGGGGGGCTCCTCAGGAGAGTATTGAGCAGAGAACTCCAACTGTCGGTCCTTTTATTTGGCCTCGCTAAGAGTAGACTACCAGAGTATCTATACGACAAGCTCGAGTGGAGAGACAGAGCTAGAACCACAACCTGGCCACTTCGCATCCCGCGTTGTCACACGAAGGCGTTCCGAGGCAGTTTTTCGTATGCGGCCACCAAGTGTTGGAACAATCTGCCACCACCCCTAAAATCCCTTGTCTCAATAAAAACATTTAAAATTAAACTAAAAAAATATCTTTTATATTACCAAAGTCAGTTTCCTCCCGGTGTGCGGATTGTTCCAACATACCTACAAGACTCAATACGAGTAAACTTCACACATTTGTTTTAGAGCCATCGTCAAATTATAAATTATTACACAATTTCTTATCACACACACTTCTATATCCCTACCTCTAACATAAATACCAACCTTTAACACATTTACAAACATAACATTAATCTTTTACTTACATTATATTTACTTACATTACATTTACTTACATTAATATTCATAAATATATACAATTTATCTAACACATCCCTTTCATCATCACTCATGCATCAACTAAAAATTAGTTTTATTTTATTTTATTTTATTAGTATAACAGTGTTACTAAATATCTCTGGGCCTGTCTGAAAATCAGCGCTGCAGCTACTGCTGCCGCATATGCTGAGACAGGTCCATTTCGGCGTTGCAGTGCAGCAGAGCAAATTTAAAATTAATGTATTAACTGTACTGTAATCTGTATGCCGAATAAATTATTTCTTTCTTTCTTTCTTTCCTTTTAAATTGCAGTCCTGCAATAGGTTTTCCTGTACTATAAACACTGGCTAGCATTGCCATTGATCCATTAGGCTACATCATCATTAACCAGGAAACGTCCACTGCTGGACAAAGGCACTCACCGGTCCCTTGCAAACAGCGATTCCCCACGACCTTTCCTAGGCCGTCGGTCCATTTAGTAGAGGAACGGCCCGGTACACTCGAGTACAAAAATATGTATCCACGTTTGAACCATGTCACAATCACTCTTGCTTGTACCTATGCAGTATATTGAGGGAAATGTCAATAAAAGTTGAATGTGACATGGTCAAAAAGTGGATACATATTTTTGTGCTTGAGTGTACATACGTGGTTCTTTTACTTGATGATTCACTTTATTGACCTGGTAATATGAACATTACACTCGGCACGTCAAAATATTACATATATACTTATAAAACTATACTTAATTATCCTAATTATGTTAACCTAAACATTTAACTAGAAATGAACATTTCATTGGTCAGACGTAATTCTATGAATTCGTTAATAGAATAGAAGGGACTGATTTAGAAAAATGATTTAGGTTAAAAATGATGATATGTCTGTAATTGACGCAGTAGGGTTTTTAGAGATTTTTTTATTGACTTGTTTGTTGTACTTATTTAGTGCGTTCTTTTTTCGTTGTTTGTACAAAAATACCCGTATTGGTCTTACAAATATTTGTACCAATTAGTTGAATTGAGCATCGTCCGGCGTCTGTTTGATGAGGTGACCCAGATGTTAGTTGATGCTGAGAGAACGCCGTCCGTTGCCGGAGAAAATCATTAGAAATATCACGTACATTGCTGTAAGTCGCTAGTCAGTCGACCGATTACATGGCCTACTATAAAATCACTAACAATTACTACTATTTTACTAATGCATAGTTAACAATTAAATGGTCATTGTAAAGTAGAGTTTCACACATCTCTTCCCTATTAATTGATCAGTTAAAAATGAAGTCTAATGATGAATAGGGATTTATTTAGACGTATTAAAATCGGTTAACTGGAAATGAGTGGTTCTTCCCTTACTTTTTACCCTTACGCGTGAATTATTTTCGTCAAACTAAAGTAGAATGAACCCTTGAGACCTATCGAATAAAAAAGAATCCTCAAAATTGGTTCATATGAGGTTACTTTTGCTTTCTTTCATGGTTTGCACCTTCATCTCACTGGTGGATGGTAAGTAATGATAAGGCAGTTGAATGGTAATCGTGCGCATCCCGAAGTCTCAAGCCAATGGACGCGCAGCTAGCATTCATACTGGAACACAACAGTGCTATTAATAAAGCTGTTTGGCGACAATCTTAGGCAACATTGTGGTACCTAGTCATGGACATAGAAAATGCCAAACCAACCGAGTACCCCCACTGGGAATCAAACCCGGAACCTCCTGATTGTTAGTGCAATATTTAGCTATTAGATCACGGAGGCGGTTAAATTACACATTAATTAGAATTTACGTATCAATTTAGTCTAGACCGCGGCTGGTTATCGAACAATCTCGTGATCGCTAACAACCGTCTCTTCAATTAAGTTTAAAAAAAATGGCGGTCATTACAGTAAATATACTTTTATTAGACAATTCGTGATATTATCCGTCAAACCGCCGCACTGTGTCAACTTGTGGTCTGTCGCGCTCCACTGGCTACGTAATCCAGCGATTATTCGATCTGACTCACTCTGCTGTTACTGTTCACAAATAGACGACTCGACGATCTATTTACTTTGGTATTCAAATTGTATTAAGCCTTAATTGCTTAAATTGTGCTTAAACGTTGCGCTGTCTATCTAAATTGGACGAGATTTTGAGCGTGTTTAAAATGTTTCTATCGGTTTATTAGGCATAAGGTTACGTGGCGTTATGTCACAGCTACGATTTTGAAGATTTGCAATAAAGGGGCTAAGAGGGACTGAATATATATTGCAAACGGAGTCCGCCGGGGTGATTGGCGACTCCAACACCATCTGGCGGCTACGCTGAGGTGCTACTCATACACATACAGAATTACCAGCGTTGTGGGCTCGTAGTCCACAACATTATGCTGAGCTAGGGCCTTTTTGCTGGCATGATACATTGCCATAAACTATGCTGTTATTTCTGACTTATATTGTGTGTTCTTCTTCTTGAGTGTGTGTGTGCATTTTGTTTTTAATTGTATTGTGCTGGCAAATAAAATGATAATCTATCTATCTATCTACTTAGACTAGTTCAAAGATAAATTAACCTACAATGGTTAGATTTGGTTAGAAATGACATGAGCTGGCTGCATATTTCACCACGGTCGTTTGTCTTACACAAAGTCTTACGTGATCATCTATGAGGGAAAAGCGTGTACAGGATTGGACTTGTGGCAGCTTTTGGTGACGATGACATTTTGTTTTTTATTTTTGGACATAACTTTCGATACCTAGCCAAGTATTTTTATTTCCCAAGCGTTCATTGTATGTAATAAAACAAGTAATCAATCAATGCTACACGAGAACATCCATTCACAACATGATTGATTCTAAGTTTCTATTTATTCATCGTGTTTAACTTATTTATAACTTAAGCAAGTTCATGAGCGACGCAGTGTTGACCTCTACCCTCAGATGGCTCATGAGGCGTAGTGAAAGTGTAAGACTGTGTTTCACTCAGGGAAATACATTGCATTTGATGTGGTAAAAAATGTTGAACTACTGGACTGAATGAAGGAAATAATAGTGGAAAGTTTTCATGGAAACACTGGATTATCGCTGGATATTTTTAATGAGTTTACACTTGGTGCCTTTTTGATAAAATGAAACGTGGTCGTCCAGAAACCTTAATTCATATATGAAGGATTAAATTATAATTATGGACTGTTGAATATAGAAATATCATTGAAAAAATGGCAATAATCGAGGAACAAAAAATGTAGTTGGCATATTAAGTGTAGAATTTTTTTATACCCAGCATTTCTTCTGAAGTTGTTCCGTAACTGGACTGTTGGAAATTTTTTTCCCAGAAGTTACGTTACTCATGCAATACGTAAGTCAGGTTAAAGTCGTACGAATAATTGAACTTTTGGTAATAAACTTCTCAGCTGTCTATACAGGCAAAGTGAAATTGTTTAATTTTAAAAAGTTGATGCTATGTAATCATTTTGGATTTGTATCGTAATGGATTGGATTGAAAAAATTTTCACGGCGGGGATTTGATATCATTATAGTACAACGATTGCCGCAAGGCCTAGTGATACCTTGACGGCGGTTTGAACAATAACCTCCAAAAATGAGTAAAAATGAAAATTTTAATTGACTATGCAGTTGTATGTTAATGATACGTTACAATCAGATGTCCTAAGATTATGGTAAAAGAAATTTAGTACAAAACTGGCGGCGAAATCTCCTTAAAGAAAGGTTAAAAGACGGTTGCTATATCAACTTTTCCTGCGTCGTTGTACAGCTTCTATAAAGCTTAAAACCGCCTGCAGCTAAGCTGGTACAGTGGCAATGCAATTCATACTGACCTCTGGCTTGCATCTGTGAAAGTGTGATGACGTAGCGAAATGACCGTGGAATGCATTCACTTGTAGAAGCTAGTAGACACGCTGTAACGATAATCGTACCGCTACAAGGAGGTGAATACCACCTAGTGAAGCTAGTTTCAGGTTGAATGAAAGTAGTGATCGTTGCCCCTGCTACCGTTGATATATTTTCCAGTGTTTAAAAAAAGTTTTTATTGCGGCCTGTTTTTACTATCATCATCAACAGCCTATATATGTCCCCACTGCACGGTCTCAGGCCTATTCTCCTACAGAGAGTGTACGCACGGGCCATAGTCTACCACGCGAGCACAGTGCGGATTGGTAGACTTTACAACTTTGAATTTCTTCTCAGGAGTGAGCAGGTTTCGCGATGTTTTCCTTCCCAGAAAACCCAATGGTAAGGATTTTTATCATCCGTACATAAATTCCAAATAACGAATTGCAACTCATTGGTACGAGCCAGGATCGAACCCAGACCTCGATTGTTCAAGGACTGACGCTCTACATAACTAAGCTACCATGATTCGCCATATGTGAAGCAAAGTAAAGATTATGTTTATTTCGTACAGTAAATTTGAAAATTTTGTTCTCATCAATGGACCTTATTAAATCAAAATCGATGACATATAACATAGATACAGTTGAGTAAAGATATATACCATTTTTGTACTATATTACATTCACCCTTTCTTCTTCCATTGCAGTGCGTTGAGAGAAATATTAATAAAGGTAAATATGACATTACACAATGACATATTTTTGTACATCGTACATATATTTTTGACAATAAAGTTTTTTTTTAATATGTATGTTTAATGAGTTACAGGGGCATATAGGGTGCTTGCATATCGTTACGGAATGTTGCATTCCCAACATATGACATATTACACACGGTTACCGAAAGAATGGACCTGGCGTCGATGACGTCACTGCGACTGTACTAAGGCGATAGGACGACCGCGGTGAGGCGCGAAGTCTATTCTTTCGGTAACCATTCGGTATACCCGCAAGCGTCAGACCGCTGAATTTCTGGCACCGGAAACAATACTCACTGATAGAGCGGTGAATATGACCTCCGAATATGTAGTTCCGGTCGCTTTAAAATAAATTTTTTGGCTTTGACTAGAGTGAAATATGTATTTACAATATATTTAGGGTTAATGGCTTTTCCTTTAGTGTCAAATAAATAGGTAGTACAGAAGATACTCTTGAATTGACTTGATTGCAAGAAAAATTAATGTTATATAACTTCCCTGGAAAATAATAATTACGAAAGTGCTTCAGAAAAAAGTCTTTATGACACATACATTACAAGCGTCGGTGGCGCAGTGGATAAGGCGCGGACTCTCAATCTGAGGGTTCCAGGTTCGAATCCAGCCGTGTGCCTATGAGTTGTTTATCAATTCAAGTACATTAGGGGGCGTCCATAAATTACGTGAGATGATTAAGGGGGGGAGGGGGTCGAGTCAAATATCATCTAATCTCACGTTGGGGAGAGGGGGGTCTCGACAAATATCACGCAATTTTTTTTCTGATTAAAACTAGACATGTGTGATGTTTAGTTTTTAAATATCTATTCAAATTACCGACGTTACCACCGGTAATAACAAGGATATTTGAACAATATGTACATTTCGCCTTTTTAGATCCACTTCTAAAAAGTGGTTCCAAACAGCACTTCTTTTCCGTGAAGACATTTCTGTCTCACCAAAGTTTTTTTATCAATTAAGTAACACTACACTAAGTTAATATTAATAAATCCACATTCTGAAAAATCTCACGTGAGATTGGGGGACGGGGGAGGGGGTTGAATAAAACCTCACGACATCTCACCAAGGGGGGAGGGAGGGACAGAAAATTTAAAAAAAACACCTCACGTAATTTATGGACGCCCCCTTATCCGATTGCTTAACGGTGAAGGAAAACATCGTGAGGAAACCTGCATGTCTTGAACAGGCATGAGAAGTCCGCCAATCCGCACTGGGCTCGCGTGGTGGACTATGGCCCATACACTCCTCTGTACGAGAGTAGGCCTGAGCCCTTGCAGTGGGGACGTATATAGGCTGTTGATGGTGATGATGACATTACATACATTCGGAAGTGGTGGAATGAATTTGGGTGGCGGTCGTACAAGTGGCCGTAGCTGACTGGAACCATACATACATAGTAACACGCCTTTACTTGTTAAATCCAGGTACGAAAATTTGTTACATTTTGTATTAAAGCTGTTTAAATTCCCATTACGGAATGCAGCTCGATACCAGTGACTTTCAGTTCCTAAAATATCCATGTCAACTTGTTACCTCGTGTACTTTTTAAATCATTTCTGGGAAGTAGTATAACCAATTTTAGAGCAGACAATAGTGAAGCTAAAAATAGCATCAACATTGTGAAGATCGCATGAATGGTATACGTTGAGATGAGCCGCGCACGCACGCTGTGACCTCTGCGCTGGCGCAGGGAAAGTGTGCAGTTTTTGCAGCAAAATGACCGCACATAAAAAAGTTATTATACGTTGGATTGTATAAGATCCGTGAAGCTTGTAAGTTGAACTTAATTTTAAATTGTAAATACTACAAATATTTTTTAAACTTTACACTCTAGAAAATTCTCAACATCGGTAGATCTTCCTGATCACTGTAAAATAAATACACAGAGATAAAAAAATAGAATGAAAATTAATTTACTGCTCATTAAATATAATTACAGAAACAAAGAGGGTAGTCAAACAAAATAGATATTGAAGCAAAAGTCCTGTCTCAGCCTATGCTGCAATACATGGTTTTCAGAGAGACCTCTATGAATATTATACTCATCATCATCAACAGCCGATATACGTCCCCACTGCAGGGGCTCAGGGCCTACTCTCCTACAGAGAGTGTATGGGACATTTAGTCCACCACGCGGGACCAGTGCGGATTGGTGGACTTCACATGCCTGTTCAAGACATGCAGGTTTCCTCACGATGTTTTTTCTTCACCTTTAAGCCATAACTCATAGGCACACGGCTGTATTCGAACCCGAAACCCTCAGATTGAGAGTCCGCGCCTTATCAATTGCGCCACCGACGCTTTTTTTTTATTATACTCATGAATATAACAAAAATAATTATAATAAAATACTAAACACGAAAACCTTACAGTGAAGAAGTGCAAAAGCCAAATCAATTACCATGCCCTGTAATGACCTGACGTAGTGATTCCCCTCAAAAGCGTTATCTAGTGCGTTTACGCAGGTGATAACGAATATCGTAATGTTGCTCGATCGAGATGAGAGTGACAAGAACAAAGCATGAATCGCCTACTCGTTCGTTAACTCATGTTAGATTTACTAGATAGCTAGATATTGTAGACATGGAATGTATAATGCGAAGATGCGTGCACATACGAGTAAGCCGCTTGACCTCTGCGCCCGCGCAGGGAAAGTGGCTCCACTTGCGAAATGACCGGCGCTAAATGCTCTAAACCGTCAGGTTCCGGTGTTAAGGTGGTACCGGTCCGAAGTACTACAATGTGTCTAAATCATCATGTTCCGGTCCTAAAGAGATACCGGTCCGAGGCAGTACAGCCGACTGTATCAGGAAACTACATAAATACTGCAATTTCGGTAAATAAATACACTGGGGATTTTTTGTAGCTTATGGATTTTTCCTGTCACGCTTTCGAATATATTTCCTACTATAAGGTAGGACTATGTACCCCGATCTTCGTACGTCTGAGCTGTGTATATTGAACCGTAATAGCTAGATACTTGAAAAATTTTCACAGTCCCATAAAAGACTTTTACCGTCGGTATTTTGTTTAATTTTGTACGGTGGTACTATTCGTGCGAGATGGACTCTTGGCTTGGCTTGGCCAGCGTTTAAATATATTTAAAAAATTGTTTTATTATTTGAAAATATATTTCTGGGTTACGCTTACTATCAAACGGATTTATCGTCTTACCATCTGGTGAGACCAAGGTCAAGAGCAAACCCATCGTTCATTTTTTAAAAGCTGACAAGGTTTTCAGTTTTTTTATCAGCAGTGGCTGGACAAAGGTCCATATCCCTCCAGTTTTCTCTTTCAAGAGCTTCCTCTATGCAGTCATTCAGTAACGAGTCTTAACCCCCGCCATCTCTCCCGTCGTCTGCTTATAATGCATATACGGTCAAAATGTACATTTAAATATAAATTAATAGCGGGAAACCCTCCGCTGTGACGTGTGAGCTACACCATGGACTTCACAATTACATTTTAGTGAATTAATTGGTTGAAATTTATAAGGCAAACTGCATCGCGCGTTTATATCTTTTATATGGGGTTTAATATAGCGTGAAGTGTATGGTGAAATGTTTTAAATTAGTATAAATATATAATATAATATGGTCCCAACTTCAGCATGGTTATCGTCTGTATTCCTGCTCCTAGTTATGGTGTTTGAGAGAATATTTATGGACCAGGAAGCGTGTCAAAAAGTAGATGCAGATTCCAAAATACTTGAGACATTCATATAACCGATCTCTTTGGTTTTTCGAAATTAAAGAAAACATTCTAACGCTCCCTTCTATATACATAATAGAAACAGCAATGTTTGTAAGAAAACATAAACCTATACAAATATAACCCTCGAGCGCGCCTTCAGCACAAACTTCAACTTCCTGAACCTAAATTGGAAATATTTAAAAACGGTCCATATTACAGGTCTATCCAGGTATACAATAATATTCCAGATATTTTGAAACAAGACACAGATAAACAATTTAAGAATAAATTAAGGTCGCTCCTAATTAGAAAGTCATATTATACAATTAAGGAATTTATGGACGATAAAAATGTATAAAGTTTGACTATGCTTATTTTAGATTGTAGTATAAAATTTAACATGGAATTATTATTGTATAAAACTTGACATTGAACTATTATTGTATAAAATTTGACATTTATTATTATTTTTGTATAAAATTTGACATCTACAATTATTGTATAAAATTTGACATATTTATTTTGCTATGCCCTGACAGGGTTCATGTATATAGATCCGAATAATATTGTAATGACTCTATGTACATGACTGCAAATAAACAGATTTGATTTGATTTGAATTCGAATGAATTTAAAAATGGAAAGGATTTATCGAAGAATCCTAAAGGTAGAAGGGAGACAACTTTTAAACAAATATATATATCAGATTGGAACATTTGAACAAATGAAATCTAAAATGTATTCATCTTACATTAAATTAGCATTAAGTTATAATTCCACGGTAGACCATGGCATGTAACAAAACCTTGAAAGAGCGAGATTTATTTCCTAAGCCTCCGCCATGGGAAAAACTGTTCGCTCTGTGAAACATCGAACATCTGTCGAAAGTCCACTGTTTTAACAAAATACTTCTAATTTTACGGTTCAGTAGGGACGCGGGTGGAACCAACCGGTGACCAAAATAACCCTTCGGTTAAATTTAGCACTAATTAATTTTTGAATTTTTTTACTCTCCAAGATCCTCATGTGATTGATGTCATAACAATAATTTTTAATTATTCAGTCATACAATATTAGTGATCAGCCAGCGCTCATAAGATTATAAATCCTGTACCATAGACACTGGCTAGCATTGACGTTGATACAGGTTAGGTTACATTGACAGTTATCTTCGCAAAACAATTAATCAAAGATTTCATTGCAAATGCAACTTATTTCTTAGTAGTAGTTACAATATTTTTTGGGTCATTTTGTTTCTATTTGTGAATTGTATGCACATTAATACATGGCATATGTTAAAATATGCTTATATGTTTTAAATGTTAAATATGTTTTAAAAATGGATAACAACCATCAAAGTCACGCTTCGCTTAAACACAATATGGCGAACGATTTACAAGTATAGTGTTTAAAGTACATAAAAATTGGGTTGATGAAAGGGGTGTCCCTTTTATAGATCTCGACGACTTCTAATACCAAAGAGCATGAATCCACTGCCAAGCGTGGTGATTATGACAAATCCCCTCATGAGCATTCCCTATTCCACGTTGCTGGCTGCTTCCTAGCAGTTTTTTGTCTTCGTTCTCTTTTACAGCAACAAGTTTAAAAATCATGTACACGTTTTGATCAACTTCTTCCTTTCTAACCATTAATTTTTTTCTATAAGGGAGTGTTTAGGTCGGTCGTCGTTTGTACGCCTATTGCTAACCATGTAAATCAGTAGACAAAGCTCGATGAGCTGTGAACGAGAAGTGATACCGCTATTATCGAGCTATTGTCGACAGATTGTGTCGTTTGTGATCAGATTTTGAAGCAAAAAGTGCGATGGTTCTAGATGATATCCAAGTAAAATCAATATTAAGAGCTTGATAGAAAAAGTCATCGCTTTTTACACCTTTTTTAGTTTAATCAAAAAATTCTTCATTTGTTTTGTGCTCTGCTAAGGAATGGAATTCCCTGCCAGCTATCGCATGTCTCGAGCGCTACAACCACAGCCATAACCTAGGTCGGTAATGATCATGTGGGTTAAGCAACGTTCGGCGTGGTCATTCAGTGGATGGGTGACCGCTAAGAGTGGTTACGAGCTGTACGCTACAGTGCTTTGTAAGGCACGTGGATCCCGGTTGTTATCTTTGAACATCTAACAGTTAAGTTGGACATTTTAACAAAAGCCTTAACAAGAAACAGGGTCTAGTTTTCCCCATGGGTTTGAGGGTCAGATGGCAGGTGCTTCTGTAATAATTAACCAGTTCAAAAAGTACTGAAGACCGGCTTTAACTTCCCTAAAAGTCATCGTTCATCACCTAAGATAAATTAATACTTAATGCAAATTTAAGACTTATATGGTTTTCTCATAGATGCCAGTGTCAGAACTGGACTAAACTTCAATTAAAAAAGAATCATCAAAATCAGTTAACCCAGTCGAAAGTTCTGAGGAGAATATCCTCTTTTTTTTAAGGCGGTTGAAAGATTATTTTTACAGGAACTGTTAAGCAAAGGACCAAAGCCCACTCCAGTGGACGTCTTTTCCTCGCCCTCTGTAGCAACACAGCCAATGTCACCAACAATGAGGCAACTCACCTACTCCTCCCCGAAAAGGGCCGCTTGCAAAACCGCTGTTACGGCAACAAAATTAACGATCTACTGCTAACAGAACGGGTGAAATTCTGCAAACGACGATAAACTGATTGTCACTCACCGTTGCAGTGACGGTTTATGTTGTTTTATGTTACGTCGTAACCTAGGCTTAGAATCAATGTCGACTCGGTGAATGAATCTGCTATTTTGCAACGGTCTTGTTTTGTTTAGATTATTCAATTCGTTCTGTCAATTAAAGTGTCTGTGAGAATTCGAATTTCATTTGACGCTTTTTCGGTTAAAATTTCTTAATAGCGATGAGAGAAAGATTGATGCGTATGTATTTATGAATAACTCAATTTGATTAACTCCATCGCAATGGGTTAAAAGTTATTGTATGTCAAATTTAAATAGTATGTCAAATTTAAAAAAATAGTATGTCAAATTCAAAATTTAAAAGTTATAACTGCCATAAATATCAAGAATTGAATTATAACTATGCTTAGAAAGTAGGTAGTTGCGTTTAGAGGAAAAGCTAATAAAAATATAGGTACTTGTAATATTATTAAACAAATGAACAAACATGAGCAACAAGAAATTATTATGAATAAATTCCAAAATATCACTTTTCATTAATGTGGGTCGTATTTAATTAACCTTGCCTATTGTATTCTGGGACAAGTGTTGTTGCAATTTTATTAAATTCGCTCCAAGTAAAAGCTTGCATGTGAATATGACTAAACTTGTAATACTTAAAAGTGTTTCAGAAACATTAAATTAAGACCGTGGGCAGTCACGCAAATCGGTCTTTTTTCTCCACGAAATCGCGTCTACAGGGGGCCTAACAAAAATAGCGTGGTTCCACAACTGCGCTTCTAAAAATTATAGAAGATTTAAACCAGGCCTTAGCGATTATGTCATTTATTTATAAAATTTCTTGTGTTACAGCATTTCCTTCGTTAAGGTGCGTGAAATTGTTTTCGATTCAATCTTTATTTTCGTTTGTAGCGAAAATAATTTCGGAATTACACACTTTGTGATGTTTGATTGATTCCTTTATGGTTTCTTAGGGTGTTGAAGTAAAAAATAAATGATAATCAATAAGGAGCATTGTCAGTTTTTATTGAATGGTTATGCTCACTTTATTTAATTATATATGTAAGCAAAAGCCAGTATTGCAAAGTCAAAAGGAGGGTTGTGATATTAGAAAACTATGTGTGTGTGGCGTACCACGGAGAGTTCATGTTCAACAGTGGACGTCTTCCAGGTTATTATGCTGATTCTAAAGCTGGGATCACAGCAACACAATTTATATAATCGATATAATCTATAGTGCATGCTTTCAATAATTCAGTCCACTCAATTATCTTTAAATTAATGATGGCGCCTGTCCGTTGCCACACTGATTTTATTGTTTCATTAATTATTGATTGTATTGTTTTTGTATTATTTTAACAATTAATCAATATTAGCTAATTCTTTGTTGTGTTAAAAATTATAGATTTGTTGTTGTTGATTGTTCTAAATTATTGCTAGACTTTAGGCGTTTTAGTAAGACAATTCTATTTAGCTATTGTTTGTCCACAGCTTCACTTGTGTGGACTTAATTTAGCCTTAAAAAGGCAACAAAAAGACAGTGGTTATTATAGCACTTACATTATATAGGCATCATATCATAAAAGCATGCTCACCCAGAAGCTCACCAGTTTATCTTTCACAGTTGGCACACAATTGTGCTATTTGACACTACGGTTTGATGTGAGACTTAGATTACAAGGTGATTGATATATCTATCGATAGCTAGACATAAACAAGTGTCATATCACCAACCGTAGATGTAAATTAATGATCACTAAGGTTACTGCTCATTGCATACAGACTAAACTAGACCATAACTCAAATGTTCCGCAACTGGCACGCATAGTGATGGTCCGATCCGCGCAAACTGATCGTTCTGCGCACACCGCATTTTCAACCCTACGCCCAAGTTAATAGAAGCGTTTAGTAAGCACGAGTTTAATTTCTCTGAGACCGTGTTGTAACTGAACTAAATCCTTATATGAATGGTTACTGAATGAAGTTGCTTAATTTAGTTTGAATTTTGTTTTTCACTTCGTATGGTATTACAAAATTTTATAAATAACTTTCATTTCAACGTAAATGCGTTCATGCTTCAACTGTGAATTTTTATGTAAATGTAGTTTTTCTGGCAAAATGATTTATTGCATTCTTTAATAGCACCTGTTTAACGAAAACAGACCTGACCACTTGAAATTACGTATTGCGAGTATTACCTATAGAAAGTGGATTGGTACACCTACATGGTTGCGCCGCAATGACGCAAGAGGGCGTGCCGCGATGAGCAGCGAGCTTTCCATTTTCAAAATTGACAGCACCTCGAGAAGGGTGTGATCGGAACTCCTTCGTACCAAATTCTTTATGGACCATTGTTCGTTCATAAAGCAACAGCTCCGGTATTATGCAGCCTGGTTTAAAGTTGTATAACACTCATTTAATTCAAATCTTTTTGTCTGACTGAAACAATAGCATTTTATCTACTTACTAATTTTGTCAATTTTGTTTCAGGTAAGTTCGTGTTACAGATTACGCAATTGGCATAATTGCCAGTGGTAAGACAAAAGATTAAGCTAAATAGAAATGTTATAGAAATAATTACCAATCTGTAAAAGTTGCTTTCAAGGATATGGATATTCTGTGTATAAAATATATATGTACATATGTACAGAAGGTGCGATAGACTGATACTGATTAACGTATATCAAAGCTTAGCCACTTGGGTTTGAAACTTGTTATTGAAAACTCCGGTTCGTTGGACAATTCTAAATAGCCACAGGAGCACCTTACTCGGGAAATCTCCGCAGGTGACTTACTAGTCCAAATCATGTCATTGATTGTTATAAGAGATATAAAGGGTGTAGAGTATAACTGACTTACAAATGAACGACCTACTCAAAGATTACGAGATCGAGTCTTCTTTGTTTGCTATCACGAATATTCAAATCGGTACACTTCAGCTTATTATTCAAATTAAAGAGGCTATTACCTCTTATTACGGAGGTCTAAAACGATATTTCATAGCCAGCAATCGAGTTGAATGAATCACTGCTACCTGCGTGCGAAAAATCCGTTTTGCAATCAAACTGTTGTAACTGGCTGCTTGTATTGTGTTCTATTGTCTATGCCGTGTAGACGTCGTTCTAATTTTGAAATTTAAAAAATATTATTGCCCGAAAAGTTCTATTTTTGAAGTTCTTGCTCTATACAATAATAGTGGCCGTTGCATTATGTCTGGCCAGTATTTTTTGTCGTTTATTCATTTTGTGCTTCGAATTTTGAATATTCGAATTTAGTTTTTCAAATTCTTAGCCGGATCGAATTTGCTAAGCCTTGATTTTGAAGGACATTGGCCAATCAAGCACTCATTATTCAGCACGAACTAGGAAACGTTTGGCCGCGTAGAGACATGACTGCTGTTGCAACAAGAATGCGTTCGAACTAACCAAACAATTTGATGGGTAGTTTGCGACCATGACCGGTACTTGAATAGGCAATCGTGATGTCTAAGGCCTTGATAACGTTCGAGATTTGACGACTATAGATATTCGGCTTTGTTTTATAGCGTAATCTAACTTCTTATGGGAAACCATAAAATTTTATTAGTGTTAAGTATGGAGATCAAGAACATGTTTGTATTTTGGTGGTTCAGATACATTACGTTTAGCAATCCAACTCACAGATACCATTATTGCCCTTGTGCTCAAAGTTACTTCCATATTCTTTTTTTGAATTCATAACGGAATTGTAGTTGACCTTCGCTTGATTGTATTATTGTAGTCGTCAGCATGTGTCCACAACTGGACATGCACCTCCCTCGTAGATAGACCATAACATGTGACTCCATGAGCAGATTTGTCATAATATGAAAATGTACTTTACTTCAAGGTATCTTACGAGTCTTTTTATGGTTTGAAACCCTTGGTGCGTAAATCTGACTCTATTTCGAAGCTTTTTATTTTATTTTTTACTTACCTTCCCTAAGCATAACGATCTGAAGTGACATGTGAGTTCTCAATCACTATTTCCGATTGTAAAAATTAATCGATTTTAATATCAATGTGAACTAGATCGTGCCTTCCGCAGCGACCTTGTCAATATTGCTCCTGTTCCATGTCAATGTGAAGACTAACCTCTCAATGACGTCACGACGCGAAGACGTGGCCTTATACTATACCAAAGATATATACCAAGGCACAAGTACCTATAGATAGATTGTTTCAAGTCGAACAAATAAAGCGATACTGGACACTCTTCATTTTCATAATGGCATTTAATGTGCAAAAGAGATGACAATAGCCATTTTTAACCCAGCGTCCCGGTTTTTGACAACTGAAATGTATGGTAGTTGTATTGAAGGTTAACTAATAAGAGCTTTTGTCCCGAAAAGTGGGGCCATTCGCTTAATTTTGACACATAATTTGCGATATAGAATATATGTTTATCTCATTCTGTCTCGTGCCAATTCAAAGATGTTAGAAAGGCTAAAATATAGATATTTGAATCCTGACTCATATAATCTATCTATAACATACTATACGTATGTAATATACAAACTTACAGTAAAATACTTCTCATCAGATTTGTAAGGATTATCACATATACCTATGAAAAATTAATTTGAATTTAGAACATTAACATTAGGATTTGACAACCTCATATTATTTACTATTAAACGACATTTGACACATATTCCTAAATATACACATTTTTCTGATACAAAACATGCAAGGTGTTTCGATTTTTCTGATGAGAAAGAAGTATATATATCACTACCAATGGGTGTAGCAACAACATCTAGTTGCGAGCAACAATTCTGCCAACGTTGTAATTTTGACAAATCCCCTCATGGAAAGTCTGTCTGGAGGCTCATGTCTAACAATAAACTATTGCAACTAAAACCTAATTAAATAGTGTCGGTATTTCAACAAAAGGTGACATCACGATTGGTTCTATATGTATCTAAGCTAATCGCATTATGAATCAGCGCCGCGGCACCTGCAATGCGTGCGCGCAGGTTCCGGCCGCTCTCACTTTCGTTATAACTCGTTGCTATATGAATAAGCTGTTTTGAAGGCGACCAGTCATGGTAAATGATGTTGATAAAGTGTTGAGAATGAAATTTGAGGTGGTTCGTTAGTACCACCTAGGCAATTTTTTTGACAAGTAAATTTAAAATGGCGACATCAAATTTATTCGTATATACGTACTCATATTTCACAAATTACATAGTAATCCTCGAGTGGCGACCACGTACCGGGAAGCGTCTATCAGGCCGTCCTCCTACTAGATGGACCGACGACCTGGTTAAGGTCGTGGGGAGTCGCTGGATGCAAAGTTCTCGGGACCGGTCAATGTGGCATACCATGAAGGAGGCCTATGTCCAGCAGTGGACGCTTCCCGGCTGATGATGATGATACAATGTTATACTTATGAATTTTTTTAACATTTAATTTTAAAAATTAAACTATGAAGAAAAAAAATACGCATCCAAACCATTTCAAATTGTGATCATAATTTCTATTGTATGTAGAAAATCTTTTCAAAGATGGGTATAGTAATTGCTTTTGTCATCACCTGCGTAAAACCACTGTTGGGCATGGGCCTCCCGCGTCGGAATTTAAAACTCATGGATGGAGAAATTTACCTACAATTTTAAATACATTTGCTCTTAAATTTATGTACTCAAAATTCGAGACGTTTATTTCTGACATGTTTTAAAAAAGAAGCTTTTTACTAGAACTAGAACTGAAATGTAACACCTTTAATTCTGGTTTTTGGTTCATTGAAATAATTAGCTCTCGTGGTTTTTTATGTCATATGATTTGCCGCATAGAACTGTTCGATACCCAGGTCACAGTTTGTTTCGTCAACTCAACTTGACCTATACTGGTCTAGGCACGTTCTCGATACAAGTGCGAACTGCGAATAGTTTCCTTTCGAAACGAGCGACCTTTATTCACGTAGTAACCTTTGCAAAGAGTTCTGGAATTACCCAACGACGCGTTGGTGATACATTCCGTGCGCGTTGTGGTCGCTTGCTGGGTGGCGACATGGCGCAACTAGTTGTCAATTTATGGACGCAGTCTGGACACTTCAAAGAAACATCGAACCGATGATGTTTGTACTCGTTTACAGGCGCATGTGTGAGTAAATTTGTGCGCGCCATAATACCGGTCCTTTAGCGTATCACTTTCTTGCGGGGAGAGGTGAGGTATCGCGGATCGGTGGATCGCGGTGAACGTCCGTTCATCATCATCATCAGCCGAGAAACGTCCACTGCTGGACACAGGCATCCTTCATGGCACGCCACATCGACCGGTCCCGAGCCACCGGCATCCAGCGACTCCTTGCGACTCTAACCAGGTCGTCGGTCCATCTAGTAGGGGGACGGCCTGGTAGACGTTTCCCGTCCGTTACGTGGAATATCAATTCTAGATGAGAGCTGTGCTAATAAACCGAAACAATCTGACATAAAAGATCCTTTTTCAAGCGCATTTACTTTTGTCTACCAAAGGTTGTTGTCCGCTTAGCACTACCCATATGACACGTACGATTACACGGTACTGATGTCAACTCCTGCGCACGTCAACATCACGTGGTCACAGAGCGTATTGATAACACGTATGGTTTTTAATACCATTGTTGTGATCCGGTATGAAAGGTAGCAGAGCCAGGACCTCATGGGTTGAGACTTCTGGGTGAGTACGATCCAACGATATGAAAATTTGAATGTATTCAAAACTGTGCCCTTAGTCTTGCTATGATGTCTATCGGACGACATGTGCCAAAATCACGAGATATTATTCAAAAGTCCACGCGGGCGAAGCTGCGGGCAGAAGCTAGCAATGCTATAAATCAGATCAATAAATTAGAGGCTAACTGTTGCCGTAGTTACGTCCTAACAAAAAACCGTAATTATATATCATAGTGACCGTTGAAGCGTATCAATATCGCGCTATACTTAAATAACTGTCTGTTAAAAAATGAGGTACTACATTTATAGTTTTTGCTCCAACTCGGTGGCTTCCGCGTGATTGTCGCTGGAAGGCCAGTATATGTCTTGTTTTGATTGGTTTTTATTGTATGTTCACTGATTTGTAGCACTTAATTATATCTGTAAAGATGATAAGTAATTTGAGTATGTTGTTGTTTTTCAGCCGACTTCAAAAAAGAAGGAGGTTCTCAATTCAACTGCATGTTTTTAGGGTTCCGTGTCCAAAGGGTAAAAACTACTACTAAGATTCCGCTGTCCGTCCGTCTGTCACCAGTTCAAATTTACACAGATGATGTATTTCCGCTGCCGCTATAACATTGCCGCCATACAAAAAACATGTTTTTTTCCCGTTTTTATACATAATGGGTACGAAGGCGTCGGTGGCGCAGTGGATAAGGCGCGGACTCTCAATCTGAGGGTACCGGGTTCGAATCCAGCCGTGTACCTATGAGTTGTTTTTCAATTCAAGTACATTATCCGATTGCTTAACGGTGAAGGAAAACATCGTGAGGAAACCTGCATGTCTTGAACAGACATGTGAAGTCCGCCGATCCGCACTGGTCCCGCGTGGTGGACTATGGCCCATACACTCTCTGTAGGAGAGTAGGCCTGAGCCCCTCCAGTGGGGACATATATAGGCTGTTGATGATGATACAGAATGGTACGGAACCTTTCGTGCACGAGTCCGGCTCGCACTTGGCCCGTTTTTTATGTATGAATTGATTTTGGTAATTCTTTTTGCAGATATTCTCACTGCAAAAAGAGAACTCCATAATGTTATTTAAAGGCCACGAAAGCGGTGGTTCACCTACCTTAGAAACAGAGAATTTAGGTTCCAGGTTTTAGTTCTCAATTGGGACATATCCGACCTGTAATTGAAGTACGTAACTAATAATTTTATACTGTTTGTTAAAAAAGCTATTGATTGGAGACTAACATGTTAAAAGCAGCAATTATTTCAATGATCACAATACGTGCGTTTGACACAACAGTTACGATATATATAAGCCGAGAAATAAGTTTCAAATGGACGTTAAATTCCAAACTAACGACCCTTCATTAGAGTAGCAAATGGCGGTCTAATTGTCGCGCTTCGCAATCTCAACTAGAGCAGACGTACGAAATGATCGGATGCTGCTTGCGACATGATGTGTGAGATCTAGTGTGTATTATCTTCGCAGTAAGGTACGACAGTTTTCATATTTTCTTTTCCACGCTGAGAGGATATTTTCATTGCCAATGGCAATGTTGAACGAAGTCTGGTAAAGTCAGGCCAAGAATAATAAAAAATTTATTTATAACAGTGTACAAATGTTTTTCTTAAATCTAATTGGGCTGGAATATTTGATCTACTTACATTCTAAAGCGTCTGCAGCTAAACTAAATTTAAAAACTTGTATTTTAGCATACAGTGCCTCACCCCTTAGAAAAGCAGACGGAACGTCTAGCCGCCAGTATTAAATGTATCAATTTACATGCAATAAGCAAAACAACTTATTCTTAGTTAACAACACTGTGGAAGTGAAGAAGAATGCGGCCATATTGCGGAATTTCGTTTGAACTAATTTTTGACACTGTCAACAAAGTTGATTTTTGACATTCTGCTACAGTAGCTCCCTCTTGACAGACTACAAGAAGGTATGTTCAGCCTTTATAAACAAAAATATAATTAAGGGTGACGTATTTTTTCGTACCATGATTTCACACGCCATTCTTTATACATGTATGGAAATGGGAATATAACTCAGACAGCGCGATACAAACGTTTACCATGGTGCATTAACACTAAATTAATTTTAATTTTGACATGCGTACTGAAAATTATTTACTGTAACATAGGTTACCTGTAACCTTAGCCGTCGCCTCACCAAACAATTGTTACAACTACGCAGATGTCATTGTCTGATTGTAGGAGCAATCACAGGACATGGACTCTACAACAAGCACCTGTTTACTCTAGGTATCACTGACAGCCCTCTGTGCAGAGCATGCATGGAGGCCGAGGAGACAGCTGCTCACGTCCTGCTGGATGCGGAGGAGGAGCAACACTACGTGCTAAATATCTCGGAACGCCGAGGTCACTCCCAGAGGACTTCAACAACACAAATAAGTTGTTGTTCTCTCTGCTAGAGCTGGAGTGGCATGAATAAGGCACACCACCATACCACGTGTATGTTTTTTTGTATGTGTGTTACGTGATTTTTTTTTAAATTCTTTTTTTGGGTAGAGCATACTTCAGAGGTGGTCCCATCCTTCCCAGTCTCATCCTTCCTATCCTTAAAGGTTCCACGAAATTGATTGATCGCTCTTTGAGAAAATCAACAAAAACCAGTTATTTTTGTACGCGTTAATTATTAAGCATTCAGTCACACAAAATATTCCTTTGCTAGATCTATGAGTGCCGCATTACTATCGGAGCGTGTAAGTGGGGCAGACGCGGCATGCGCCTGCGCAACGCACATCCGCACCATGCGCAAGCGACTGTGTAATCACGGCGCGCGGGCGGGCGGTGGGAATCTCGCGACAATTGTCTCAGAGGTGGACTTTGTTGCAGTTACAGGACTGTAAGAATATGCTCTTTTTGTAACAAAATCATCCTGTAATGTAAAAAGTTTATATAAAGGAAATTTTTAAAAACCCGACTGTGTAAATTACATTTAAATATATACGCTGTATATATTATTGTATACAATTTATCAAGCCGTTTATTTTGATACCCCCCTCGATAGGTTTTGAAAAGAAAAGATATTTTATGACGCGCAATTTGGCGTCAAAAATCCTCCATTTTGTTTTCCAATAATTTTAACAGCACTCTAGTGGTTAAAACGAATCCAACCACGAATAATTTAATAAAATATTTAGAGTCGGATATACATTCAGGTCAAACACATAGCCGTCTTTTTGGGCTTCGCCACAGTCGGGCAAAAATCGTCTTAATAGACTCGTCTATTAAGAGTTGTGAACTACCACACAATGATATTATAAATACATTGAAATTCATAAATAAACTTTTCGTCGTAAAAGGCGACGGAAAGCGTATTCAGGAGATTGGCAGAAGCTACCTATAATCTTACTGTGAACACTAATCCGCCTGCCTTGCGTGGTGATTACGGAAATTTTCTTCATTTAAAAATCGAATGTCGATCGGAGCTTCATGTATTTATATAGATTTCAAGTAAATTGAAATGAAATGAAAATTTATTTGCAGTAAATATATTGCTTACAAAGTGGAAGGTGCTTAAGTTATGACGTTTAACTCGAGTTGTATATTGTTTTTATTTGAATTGTCTTAGTTGAAGGTTTTAATTAACAAAAGCGGCCAAGTGCGAGTCGGACTCGCCCATGAAGGGTTCCGTAGCAGAAAGTAACATAATATAAAAGTTCTTTTAGTTCGTTGTAACTTTGATCGATGTTTTAATAATAGTGTATTTTATATATATATTTGAGTTGATTGATTGAAAGGTAAATTGCGGTTTACCATTTATGACGTATGAAAAAACTACTTACTAGATCTCGTTCAAACCAATTTTCGGGAGGTGGGGAATACCCCCCAATTTTTGTGTGTGTGAAAATCTAAATGCGTTTCATACATACAATTAAATAAAGAAGAGTAAATAGGCACCTTCTAGACCAACACGTAACATCGTCGACCTCATCGTCACTTACCATCAGGTGAGATTGAGGTCAAGTGTTGGTCTATCTTTAATAATAATAAAAAAAATACCAAGTTTTAAGAGTATAGTTCTTATAGATTCGGAAAATAGTGACTGTGATATACGGACGGACCGACACACATAACAATTCCATTAGGGTTCCGTTTTTTGCCATTTGGCTACGGAGCCTTAATAAATGAGAACATTATTATATTTACAATTAAATATTGCATCAATCATTGTCAATCATCTGACCTTCTCAAGTGTATGGACGTTCCATTAGATCTAATTTATTTTAGGCACTTCCGCAGCCTTCACTCGAACAAAACGCTAAGTACGGAATATATGCTATTTGTATATTTAATTATATATGTTATTTACAATTAAATCAGTTGTTGATTTTGTTATTGTTTTGTTATAACGCTACGTTTCATATCTTTGGTGTTTATGGAATAAGTTCTTGTTTTAATAAGAATAGGTGAGATTGTGGTTGGTGTATTATATACGTAAAAAGCTTTTAGTTTGGTTATGATTTAGAATTAGTTTTAGCATGTGTTCATTACTTATTAATTATTTTGTTGTTGTACTTTTTTGTGTCTCCTTCTAGTCTTAAGACACCACCGTGGTATCTTGAGACTTATTTTTCTCATCAATTAAGAAACATATGGAAGTTATATTTATACACTTCATTCACCATATCTTTTGGATGAATTTGACCATTGGGTTACACGATTGGCAAACATTTATAACAGAGATTTACTTTTCAAAAATACCTATTTTAAAACAGAGATTCTCATTTTACAGACAAACGGGTCACATTTACCTTCTAAATTTTCTATATGTATTTCAATACACACTTGCAAATGATAGTTGGGTTTTACGTAATTCATGATAGTTTTTAAATTAAACGAAAAAAAATGGTTCTGTCGCATACGTCCTTTCGAAATAAGCAGGCACGCTTGAATTTTTCATACATTCAGTACCGGCCTGTAGTACCGCCATAGGTACATATATTAGTCTGTTAGTACCGCCGCGACCACTGTCAACGATAGATGTGTGCCATTTGGGCTCTCCCACTCTTTCTATCAATGTTACGAAAAAATATTATGCCAGCCTGATTGAAATGAAATGAAATCTTTATTGTGTGTCAGTTTGGGTGCATATAAGCTGGAAACACATACAATACAGTTCAGACCAAACCCTACCTTTTCAGGTTTACACACATTTAAATCCTAAAATTTCAGGATCATAGTTTGCCAGGCGTTTCCTGAAATTGAAACGTACCCAAAACGTTCAAAACAGAACCCTATTACTAAGTTTCCGTGTCCGTTCGTCCGTCTGTCAAAAGGCTGTATCTTTTCAACCGCAATAGGGGTACTTTTGAAAATTTCACAGCATGTACTAATATAGCCACTACAACACAAAAGGAGACAATAATCGTGTTTTAGTCAGTTTTTGCTTGATTCTGTGTTAAATATTATACGGTAGTACGAAACCCTAAAAATATCCATAACTACACATAGTAGCCTTCACTTATTGAATTATAGCTTCACTTTTGTAGTATTCATTCTTAATTTCCAAAATGACGTGGCGTTCTATTTCTCTATTCTCATCTATATTATCTCTACTCTATATTACAAATGCCGGGTTCGAGGTCATTGACTCTTAATGGCCTAGTTCTATTATAAGCCGAAATAAATATCAACTTGCACAAAGCTATGGTATTATCGCAAGCAAATAATAAATAGACAAAGTACCTTTAGTGAAACATCAAACAACTCCCGAAACAAACACGAGGTCAGATGACAAAACGGTGTCTTCTATTTGTTACTACATAATGTAGCTTGTCTCACGGCATACAACCGCGTATGTATATGTATGTGCGGTCTAGTAGATCGTTGCCTGCAGTTATGAAAAAATAGTAGAGTTTCTCTCTCTCTTTTACTGTGGGCCGAATAAACAAGCTCAAAGTCACTCAGCGAGCAATGGAACGAGCTATGCTCGGAATTTCTCTACGTGATAAGGTCCGGAATGAGGAAATCCGTAGACCAACGAAGGTCACCGACATAGCTCGACGAGTCAGTGAGCTGAAGTGGCAATGGGCAGGCCACATCGCTCGAAGAACCGATAACCGGTGAGAAGTAAAGGTTCTTGAGTGGCGACCACGTACCGGGAAACGTCTACCAGGCCGTCCCCCTACTAGATGGACCGACGACCTGGTTAGAGTCTCAGGGAGTCGCTGGATGCAGGTGGCTCGGGACCGGTCGATGTGGCGTACCATGAGGGAGGCCTATGTCCAGCAGTGGACGTTTCCCGGCTGAAGATGATGAGTGAAGTTTCAGCTGTTATGTGCGTTGATAAGGTACACTGCAGACGATTAAATATCAAAATATATTTACTTCTTAAAACAAAAGTAACGGAACAAAAGCAAAATTTAAACCCATCTCTATCGTTTAGTTTGTCGTTTATTTCTTTTAAATATAATTTAGGTAGATTCAGTTTAAAAAGAAAAGAATCTACTTGCACAGGTATTGTTATAATTAAACGGATATTCCAGCCTTATATGCTGCTTTAGAAAAGTTTATTTTTTATTTTTTCGCCTCTATTTTATCTTATCATGTATATAGTCGATGAACTGGCCTCACAAACCCTAGTGTCAGAGTTGTTGATCCGCCATAGTCCTCTGACATGGCACATGTAGCTACTACCTGTCGTATAGTAACCGGGAACAATGGATTAACGTGCCTTCTGAAGCATGGATATCTACTTTTCAGATAGTCAGGTGATTCAGGCTGCCTTCAATGTTCTAGACAAACTAAGGAAAGTCTCACATAGGGATCGAACCCGGGACCTTCCGAGTGTGTTGTGCGACTGACTCTGATACTAAGACAACTGCGCCACGAAGTCCGTTATGACCCCTTGATATCCCTATTGTATATACTTCATCTGAAATGGACGCATTCGCACATGATGAGGTAGCGGTCCTTCTCGTCACCTTCACTTGTATTCATCAACAAAAAATCATGAAGTAAATCAGAACACAATCTTCAGCTTGTTAATCACTCGAGTAAAAATATGTATCCACTTTTGTACCATACCACATTCATCCTTTCTTGTTCTTACGAAGTTAATTTAGTGAAATGTTATTAACGATGAATATGACATGGTTAAAAAGTGGATACATATTTTGAACTCGAGTGTTCTAAATTGTTTAGTAATGTCGAACAACGAGGGAAGCTTATATCCAACGGTGGACTTATGTAGTGGGATAATGATGAATCGTATAATGAAAGATGTATTTTATTACATCAAATTATCTATTAGTCAACTTTAAAGACACCGACACTGAAACATGGGACGTCTATAGCCATAAGCTACGAGTATAACAATTAACAATTCATTTAAAGATAAAACAAATGCAACATTTAATTTACTTTGCAGTAATAAAACAATACAAATGACTGTCATAAAAACAAATAGTTACAAAACACTCGTAACATTAAAATTACCGTTATACAATAAGTATGTTATAATTGCTATTATATACGCGTACGTTATACAAACTTAATATACAAACTTAACTGCCGTTTGAGTGATTCTGTAATATAATAAGCATAATAAATGATAAGCTCACTTGGAATCAAGAGCACTTAAGTTTGGGTTCTCTTAAGTGAGCATTAGTGGTACAAAAAATAGTGTCTAAGACAGTACCCTGGTTTAACATAGCCGTTCCGATTTAGAATCTAGGAATAGAGGAATGACGACAAAGCGTAACAGACGGATTGGTTTTCACAGTAATATGTAGGAACATAGATAAATGTTGTTGCTCATCTTCTGATTTTCTTTCTCTATTATTAATATGATAAAAGAGAGAGAAGAAATTTTTTATGTATCCGTGAGGCTGGTCCATGCCTCGGGGAACCCCAGAGCTGGTGTCTTTTTTGCACAGCGGTACAGTGAGATAAACAAAATGAGGTATTTACAGTTTAAGTTTAAGTATAAAAACCTATATTTTTCAGTTGCTAATCCCATCGCGTGAGCAAAACTAACCGTGAGCTAAGATTTAACTATCCGTGTGTAACTAAAACTAATAATTGATCTCCAAAAATGGAGAATGATGTTCCGCTAAAAAAAACTAAGCTACGTGTAAGATGACAAACACGACTGGTTGAGTAAAAGGAGTTAGCTCATCGGTTACATATTTGGCGAGAACGCGGTTTCACATTTTGGATTTCCAGTCGTTTTTTGTTGATAATCTTGTGGGGTCGTGATGAACGCTTTTGTCGTTATTTACATGTTGCAAGACACGGGTGTTTGCTGAAGAAGAAAAAAATACATTATTATTGCAACACCAATATATATACAAGCGTGTAAAATTGTGTACTTGTACAATATGCTGAGTAGTTTATATATTTTGGCTTTAGTTTAAAAGAATCTCTTGTCGCGTGTTGTTCGTTTGTAAAATCTAAAAAAGATTTCAGTTTTTTTTCTGTGCAACATAGTTTTCGATTTATGTCAAAAAATTTCTTACAAATTATATTAACTTTCCTTTAGTCTTAGGGGAAAATTTTAGCGATATATTTAATTAGTATGTCTGTCTATATACAAGCAATAGCACTGTCGAAAAATGAATGTTATTGCAGGGTAAGAAATAAAATCTATACGTTTCATTTTAAGATGCGTGAGGGCGACTGACACTTGGCAGAATTACCTACATATTTAATTTCCTTCCGTTCTGATCAGCTCTCATTAATCGATAAACTAATTTGAGTTGTATTTAGAAATTGCTTAAACACTTCAACTTTTCATGTAACAAGTTAAATAAAAGCTTTTAAAAACCAGTCCGTCGACGGCTTGGACGAATAAACCACGACGACAGGTATGTTTGCCTCGCTCGGACAGTCAGTGGCTTACGTTTTTTTTAAATTATTAGGCAACGCGTTCAACCAACATCATTGGCCATATGCCTGAGAATTGTATGTGAGTTTGTTTGTTGCTATTTACCTACTAAACAACTGCACCAATTATAACAATTTTTGACACGCCTTTAGCCCAACCAACCAACATAATTATAAAAGCGAAAGTGCGTTTTCTTTACTAGATTTTTTGGTAGGGATAGTTGGTGGGTTTGAAAAGGTCATGGTCTACAATTTATCCCGACCATACTATTGTTTCCCGTGGGATAATTTCTAAAGTCCAAGTTGAAGTCGCGGGCAAACTCTAGTTCTACAAAATGACGTCGAAAAATACATAAAGTCGTAAGAAAAACTTGTTAAAATTCTAGTTTAGCTAATGACGGTTAACTAATGATTTAATTAATATTATATTTAGTAAGTTTCTCGATGTTGGCCCATTCCTTGTACTAATGTAGTGTTTTTAATCGTTTTGAAATACCTTTTCCGTAAACATCTGTCCTTTAATACTATACAAACGTAAAATAGTGACCTAAAAGACCAAAATTAATTTTTAGTTATTGTTGGTATTTTGTTTATTTGATCCAACAGAAAATTCATCGGAAATTAAAATTCAAAACATCATGGTCTACTATATAAATTAACTGTTGGACAAGATTCTCCATTATAGATGAACATGCCGTACGTATTTTCCATGACGGGGCGGCACCACGTCATTACAGGTGAAGATTACTATTGAGTTAAACAACCAAAATACGAACGATACCTACTATCGTTTGATACCAACTTTTATAGTATGACTTCTTTTTTATTTGAGCCCCAAATGGAAGACCTTTTCTTGAAAACAAACTTGAAGCTAATCTTAGTTTTAGTCTGCCGATGAGAAATTCTGGTAAGACGAGATAAAATCAACAGCGATAGGTTTTATACTTGAATGTCTACATATATGCAAAGAGTTCCGTCATTTCAGTCTACTTATATGACAGGGCTAGAGCCCTTCCTTGTGAAATCACCTATCGCTGATATATCCCACTACTTAAGCCATAGGTACCACATAATTGAGCAATTATTCCATCCATCAAGGAACCCTGCTTCCTGATCCCCAGGAAGATGTAGAGAAACTTGATCGACGGAACGTATGTCATCCGACCAGTGCAGTGTATTACCGTGTGGTTATTACAGGTTTTAAGTGGGCACAACCTTACAGATTATCTAGTATATTTATATATCTAATAGATCAAACTACTAGTACTACTTTTAATACTAGAAAAAACACTAAATTACTAGCTAATCTAGGAGCCCCGATCGACAGCCTGGCATAAAGGTGCCCATGATATAATTAAAATAAATAACATAAAATTTTTATTTCTAAGCCTCTAAGGCAATTAATGCTACATTAAAAAAACTTAGGTGATGTCTCGCAGTTGAGTACAAGGACTCGACATATGGTGCGGAAGAGCTCGAAATTAATCTGTCCTAAATCACCATGGCAGTCCACACACCTCCAAAAAGTTTTGTCAACAACTTTGACATATTTACTAGTAGTAGTTTAATTCTCCCGAATGGAAAGGCAAAGGAACAAAGCCTACTCTGAACATATCTTTTCTACAGTTTTCTCAATAAAATGTATAATGTGTACATTTTATCGCTTGTTTTGACGATTCTTGACGAGAATTTCAAAGGCCAGCCTTGGTTTCAACATAATTTGAAAGAATCCATATGCCGAATGTGCTCGACATGGTAAACTCTTTCGATCGAGTCGAAACCCTCGCAATTTTGCGTAATTGATGCTATAACACCGTCCATGACACTTTTTGCACTATATCACACCATTATAACACAAAAAACACACATAACAGTATTATTAACGAATTACGAAAAATTGCAATGAACCACCATTATTCAAGTTCGCGCCAAGAATCTTGACATATTTACTTACATGAAAGTTATATTCTCTTTGGTTGATGTATGCCAGTAGGTTTTAATGGCTTTGCATTGAAAAATTCTGTATATAAACTCCTTGTTTTCAATTAGACAATAAGTTTGCGGTTATAGAAAGATAAATTGCCGTTATAAACTAAAGGTAAATCAGTTAACATTGGCTCCGTGTTACCGGTTGGTGTGGTGCTATGCTATACGCTACGCTCAATCATCGAGTGCAGTCAAGCATGGAGAGCGTAACGTAATGTGTACCAGACTCGTTTCTTGGATAATGGCCAATTATAATTGAATTTAGCCTTCCGGCCCTTAGAACTCGTAATCAAAGGCATTAAGCAATAGGGCGCTTGCAGACCAACGACGTTCGATCGACGGCGTCGTTGGCGGGCAGTCGACAGCGTCATCGATGTCGTCGTCGACCGAGTGTCGGCCGTCTGTAAGCGCCCTTACTAATAATAGACAGGACAAACAAACAAATTCTAGATCCTAAGCTTTTTTAACAATTGGTAATAAGTCACTCAGTCTAGGAATAGTGACAATTTCAAAAATTTATACACAAAAGTATTTTTTAAATATTTTTCATTGATGTAGTTTTTTAAATGCGTGACTATGAAGTAGTGTTTTATTGCGAACGGGACCATATGTGAAAAAACCTTCTATTTCTTAGTATCTCTCGGAAAACTTCGTGTTTCGGTTGTCTTCGGATATATATCGACTTAGAAGTATATAGAGTTGTTACTATGCTTTTTATTTATCACACAGTTCCTCACAATATTCACACATTTTTCCATAAATAACACAGTATTCTTCCCCCTTCTCTTCGTATTTAAGTTAATTTCTGGTGTTGGTTATGATTATTTTGATCCTTGTAATATTTAATTCAAGTAAATGTATATTTTTCATAAATAAATAGAATACAAGTAAATACGTAAAAAATCTGATGTGATAAAATTGTATCCCAGCATTTCGATCTATGGATGAATGTCCCAACCACAAAGTCTCGAAAATAGTTTTACAGCTATATAGAGTTCACAAGGAAATCAAAACAAAAACGTAGTTCTGAATTAAAATTATTATACATGATAAATCTTATAATTAATGGACATGGCATTTAATATTGGTTGCAGCTATTTTCCGCGGGGAAGAGTGGGGCCTCCTAATACAAGTATTTTCATACTTAAAAGGAGAGCCTCCAAGTACTGTATATATTAAGTAAAGATTGTAAACGCAATATTTCTGATTTTTTTAAATATTAGGAAATGCGATGATTGCCGAAAGTCATGAAGAAAATAGAAGCAATGTACTGTATTGTGCTATGTATAAAACAAGCTTCAATTTATACTCTATCACTTCTAGTAACACAACCCACCCAAAACTATTAAACGCAGTGCCACCGAACCAAATCGTCTTGAGAACTTGGTATTTACCACAGAGTGAATCATATTCTCCACTCACACTGTTAGCTGTCAGTTAGATAATATCTAAGAGGCGTGCCTAATTAACATAATAGGGCTCAGCCTTCCGCATTGCAATACTTTTAAAGCGTTATTTGTTTTGTAATTCATGTTGTAAATTATGCATTAAATGCTAATGCTAATCCTTAATCATAATATACTTTCGGTTGTTTATCTATATGAATAAAAGTGTTTTTTTAAAGTTTAATTACAGTCAGTATAACAATTAAATGATAAATGAGTGACATTATTTAAAACTTTTTAGACTGCTGATCTGATAGACATATGAAAATGAGTAATTCTCTCAGACATTGACTGTTTTTTGTTTGTTAGCATTTTCACGGCCATTCTTCTCCTTTTTTGGTCAATGGCCATTGAAGATTGGCAGTATTGGCCGATCAAATTGCGCCGTGTATGGCATTTTTCTGGAATACTTTTTTGTTGGTTCGTTTTCAATTTCAAAAAAGGAATTGTCTCTAATTGTTATTTATCAATTTCTTATTTCGTTTGAGCAACAAATCGAATGAGACGTTTTTAAAAAAAATTGTTCTTCAGTCATGGGTAGATGGCACCGTCTTAGAATGTATATTTTTTCGTATGAATTGAGGGCAAATATATACTAAATTTCTTGATGCAAAACTATTTACGTTATCCCTCTCTTAATTCTTCCATACTAAATTTCTGTTGCCTTATTCTTTTAAAATAGAATAGTTGGTTTTGATAAGTAATTACCTAAAAATGGGAGATGAAATTATAGTGTTGCGAAATAAATATCACTAATTTACAACTTTATAGTTAGCTACAATAGCAGTTACGCAGCTAATTGTTCATAGATGGCGCTTTGAACAATAATCGAAAAAAGTGTTTAAAATGACAATTGTGATTCACTGTGAAGTTGTATGTTAATGATACTCATTCCGCGACATCACAATCTGATGTCCTATTTTTAGACAGTTACTACAGAAAGCCAGCTATTATATTTTAAAAGATTGTGGACAAAACAGGAATTTAGTATCAAACTTTGATGGAGGTGGATTGCCTTAATGCCTACTGTCGTACACCTACCAAAGACAATATAACTGCTAGGTGATTCTTGTCGCGAACTTGAAAAATGGTGGTTCATTGCAATTTTATTAATTCGTTAATAATACTGTTATGTGTCTTTTTGTGTTATAATGGTATGATATAGTGCAAAAAGTGTCATGGACGGTGTTATAATATCGCGAGTATAATTGCGAGGGTTTCAATGCGATCGGAAGAGTTTGCCATGTCGAGTACATTCGGCATATGGATTCTTTCTAATAATGCTGAAACCAAGGCTGCCCTTTGAAATTCTCGTCAATAATCCAAAACAAGCGATAAAATGTACACATTATACATTTTATTAAGAAAGCTGAAGAAATAGCTTCGGCATAGTTTATAACCTCAAAATTTGTTCACCCAATTTTACTCGTCATTGGCTAGATAGCCACTGGTTAAAGCCACTATTTAAATAATAATAAAACTGCTAAGTAAATAATCAGTCAAAATTGTTAACCAGACTTTCTGCAGTGTAGACAGCCATGACGATTAATGTCAGAATAATTTCGAGCTCGTTCGCGCCATCTATCGAGTTCTATAAGCTGTCAACTGACAGACGTGACTGAAAACGCCCCATTATTACTCCACAAGATTATCGCACTTGTTTACCTTTTATCACAAATTACTCCACCTCCAATCAATACAAACACTCGCAAAAACTTGCGTTCAATTGTTTACAAAAAATAAAATCGTCGTTGTTTATAGTAAATGGTTTACAAAAAAGCGTACAAATCAAATCAGGCAGGTGTGCGCCAGCCGTGCGGAGAAGTGAAATGCCGCTTTCGTGGTAAGAATGTCGAGTTCCATCCAGGAATCGAACTGGTCTGTGGTTATGTAAGGTTTGTAGGGATCTGTTGTAACACCAAGCTCTGTTGGAGGTATCTTAAATGTTATGACATTCGTAGAACGTCGTACTTAGGTGCCTGATTGAATTGAAATTTGGATTCCATCTCTATAGCATAGTAGCCTATACAGATAGATTCATATGCTGTATGACGCAGGATCGATAGGTTTGTTTCATGGTATGGCATTTTTCTATGTCCTTCTGCTAGTATTGTAGCTAGCCAGAATTTACCTTAGTCTACCGCAGAAATAGCAGTGTTAATAGCACTTTTGTGTTCTTGTAATGAAACTTAACAGAGCCATGAGTCTATATTGTCATCAGGTGAGATGTAGGCCAAGGGAAAATCGTAAAATACAATACATGACATAATTAAAATTTTCAAACCCAAGATTTGCAATTTTTTAATTTTATTTTTTAATTCTGCACAGATGAAGCCGCGGGCAAACGCTATCAGATCTAATAAACGATTTCAAAATTATCCATCTCGCATCCATTTACGCTCAGAGCGCATACATTGCAATATTTGATAATGTTTTTGTAGTAGCATCACTTTAAACATCCAAAATAATGGTAGTCCACGCCCACCGCTGGAGAAGCACACAATCATCCACGATTATACCCGTGCGTTCGTAATATAAATTACAGCATTAGTTTAATGCACATAAGCTTTCACGAGGGTTCACGTTTTTGCAAGAAAACGAAGGTAATGTGTATCTATTTTTATGTCATTTGTGAGATAATCTTGGGAACTAGATGCCGTGGATCATAGATTATTCGTGTATGAATTATATCATACATCATAATAACAAAATTTATATATATACATACTTATGTAACACGAGCATCTTCTTAATCCATAGTTATATGTATACAGCGGAAAATACATAACAACTGTTGTTTAAGAGGAAACACTGATTTTGAGGGGTCGTGAAAATCTATTTTTCTCACTAACGGTAGCAGATAGAGGCTTGATATTACATCAATGATATCTCGAGGACATCTGCAAGGAATAGCACAACCAGAAACACGATCTGTCAAAATTTTCTTGATAGATTTATTTTTCAAAGTCAGCTCTTCTAAAGCACATAAATTGTTTGTTTTAGGAATCTACATAAGATTATTATCAGCTTATTTGTATACAATTATGAAGGAAATTACGGTCCCTAAGTTTAGCACAGAGTTTTTTTAAATTGTTCTTCTAGTTTTCAAGCAATTAATGATTTATCGGTCCACCTATGCTAGTCCACGGTTCTTCGAGCGATGTGACCTGCCCATTGCAACTTCAGCTCACTGTCTCGTCGAGCTATGTCAGTGACCTTAGTTCGTCTACGGATTTCCTCATTCCGGATTTTATCACGTAGAGGAATTCTGAGCATAGCTCGATTCACTGAGTGGCTTTGATTGAAATGACGGATGTTAATAAACTGACAAGGTAAATATAACAAAATTTATTTTAAATATCAGGTTAATAAATCAATCCAGTCTGATGTTTAACCAAAATATTTTACCTGCTAGCTATGTATGCATGAAGTCTTATTAATGTTAAAATGCATTTAATAAAAATAGACACGTAAAGTGTTAATCGTATTTCCAAATTATTTAATAGTTTTAGTATATCTTCAAGTTTAAATTGTTGCATTGAACGAGTAAGAAGGTGAACAGAATCGGAGCGTAGTTTATAGCTATTGAAATATTTTCTATTCTTTTTAGTTGTTTTTAGTAAAATTCAAATATCTTTTCATCAAATGGATGGCCAGTATCCTACCAAAAAATTCGTAAGCATAATCTACCCAAAAAGTTTTTAATGAAAAAGAATGTTGATGATTCAGTAGAAATGAAATGCATACTTTTTACGTTCATCTCCTTTATATAAACTGAAGTAATAGGAACTTCTTGTCCATATAATAATGATACCAAGGGTTACAAAAGGGCTGCCTATCGTCGCATCAGTCTCGTGTTGCAATAAAGTCCCTCATGTTGCCGCAGCGAGTGTTGAAACAGCCCGAGGTGCAGTACACCGCAAATTGCTGGACATTAGGGACTGTGTGTCACCAGGTAACAATAACATTGGACATTATACTATCGTGCGCTTGGTTGGGAACATTTGGAGAGTAGAACGATCAAGATGGCCACACTTTTCTATCGTCTATGGTATTGAATGAACATTACAAGTAACTTTTTCATTTGTTTACTTTCTTACGTTCGATCATAAATTTAAATAAACGAATTTAAGTACACGCATACTACTTATTTTTCATAAAGCTAACTAATATTTGAAATAGTTTCTGATATACCATATATGCGTCATCAAATTAGGCTTTCTGAACAAACTTTCATTCATTACGAGGCTAACCAAAATTGACTAGCTAACTTTACTCATAAATTCAATAGCTTAGGCTGAACGAAATTAGAAGCGTTCTTTGCCTGCACAAAACGAAAAAAAAAAGCAAAATTTCTTCGAAGATAAGACTTTGATTCATCTACACATTTCTGGACTCCAAAACCTATACTAATTTAACTAGCTAACTTTACTCATAAATTCAATAGCTTAGGCTGAACGAAATTAGAAGCGTTCTTTGCCTGCACAAAACGAAAAAAAAAAGCAAAATTTCTTCGAAGATAAGACTTTGATTCATCTACACATTTCTGGACTCCAAAACCTATACTAATTTAACTAGCTAACTTTACTCATAAATTCAATAGCTTAGGCTGAACGAAATTAGAAGCGTTCTTTGCCTGCACAAAACGAAAAAAAAAGCAAAATTTCTTCGAAGATAAGACTTCGATTCATCTACACATTTCTGGACTCCAAAACCTATACTAATTTAATAAAAAATAATAGTTTCTGATATACCATATATGCGTCATCAAATTAGGCTTTCTGAACAAACTTTCATTCATTACGAGGCTAACCAAAATTGATGACATCATAATGTATGTAAATCCAAACTGTATATCTATCTTTCCACATTACACTGAACCGTTTAGGATATGGCCACCGCTCTGGCTCGACTGCTCGCTGACCGATTAGTGACGCGGTTACAGAATAATACCGCATGTTCCTAACTAACTATACATACGTACCTCGTAACGTTACGTGACGTAATCATAGCCGTTTACGTTACCGTTGCGCCTCGTTAACGTAACCGATGAGCCGGGCGTGCTACCAGCTATGTGGGTTTATAGCTTCACGGGGTATGATCGTTTGGTTTACGAATTGAATGACGTAGGTTATGATTTTTTACTGTTCCGAAATTTCAATTTATCATTGCCAACTGATTGCCCTTAGATTATAGAACTACGCTCCGCTATATGTAAGATCCAAATTAGTAGAAACCTGTGTAGATAAATCTATCCTTTTCTTACACATGTGACCCTCCAAATGAAAACACGAGACTGCAACATTTTTATCAGTGCGTCAATTTCAACCTCGCCATAAATCAAACAAAATATTTCAGGTCAGATGACATGTTTGGTAGCTTACTGTCAAGCCGTGAAGGCTCTATCTATTTATTACCTATCTTTATTTTATTGATCACCACCTCAATTTTTTTAAATGAATATAGAGTGAAAACAATAATTTTAAATAAAATGTTTAATTTTTTAAAATGATATTTTGGGCTTAAAGTAGCGTGTTAGTTGCTATGTGACGTCAGAAATGAAAAATTGCGTGTTGGGACAACGTAAAAAGTTGCTGATTTGACTAGTTAGCTATCAGTCAAATACCGCCTTTTATTCGACTGATAATATTGTGGCAATTCACGTTCGTATATATCAGCTCTTTGGAATGAGATAAATATAAAATTGCTGTTTTGTATCTGTAAAGTGTACGGTGTAAGTTGTAACAGGAAGAGTATTCGAGCACGTTCGATATTTAAATGACAGTTGCATATTCATAGTTGTTTAGTTATATTGAGGAACAGTTAGTGTAACGGTCCAGTTCGATATGGAGAGTGACTCTTGCGCATGACAAGTGGACTGGGACAATATAACTAGTACAATTGCAGGTCGTAAACTGTTTATAACGGTGTGCCCGAGGGATTTTAGGAGTGTACATGAAGGCATGACGTCGATTACAAATTGAGTTAAACAGCTACCTAAACAGTTTTTTATACTCTACAGGAATGAATGTTCTTTCTATAGGTGTCAAATTGTGAAGAATTTTTCCAGTGGAACTCATTTAAATACTGCTTACTATGTAATCATGTTTTACAAGCCAGCAATTTAAAATATTGAATTTCATAAATGTTCATTGCGTGATAAAGAAATGACACATTTTCAACCGATTTCAAAAAAGGAGAAGGTTCTCAATTCGACGCGTATGTTTTTTTAATGTATGTCACGCGATAACTCCGCCAATAGAGAACCGATTTTTAAGATTTTTTTTGTTCAGTGGTGGTCCCATATAAATTTTATCGAAATTGACTGATCGCTCTTTGAGAAAAAAACAATTTTAAGGCTGGAAGCTGGTTTTAAATAAATTTTTTGAACTCGTTAATTATTATGGTTTATTTTTCATTTTATTTCACGGTATTCGGAATATATAGTGTAGTACGATAAAATTATTATTAATTATGAAGTTTAAACTCAAGAATGCACAGTCTTTTTGGACATATCTTTAACTATACCACAGATTATATATCTTTGGTATAAGCTTCTTACCTAAACTATTTGCTTGTTTCGGTGTACTTTTGTTATACATCCGTTGTTTCATTGATATATATTCAGTTTTAAATATATTGTGTTTGAGGAGGAAACAACATTAATTTATATAAAAAATAATTGAATTAAACCTTAAATTACCTTTTGTTCTTTTGTTAAATCTAAGAAATCTTCAATTATATAAACGCATAACTTCAATACATGTGTTAAATCAATTGATATAAACATAATACAGTAAATCCTAGAAAGTTCCAAAATCATTTAAACCCGGAAAGTTTAAAAACGGCCAGGTGCGAATCGGACATCCACACTTAGGGTTCTGTATAACAGAACTCTCAACTGAAGTTATGCGTCGTTTGACGTTCCGTAAACACACCCTCCCGTACCACTTCCATACCTCCAAAACAGACTCAGTAATGCGATAGACCCGTAATTATAAAGCACATTGTGAAAATTTCAATTAATAGGTAGGCACCTATTACGGTTCAAAAGATAAAGCTCTGTGACAGAAGGATGGATGAACAGATTATAAATATGGTTCCGTTCGCACACTTTGGGTATGTAACCCTAAAAACAACAATTAAAAAGTTACGTAACAAAGGAGATTTACTTTTATGATTATGTGCACAGTTCAATATTTTAATTACGTATTGTCTTGCGTTAATTCGTCTATATGTAGACATAAGAGAAGCGATTAAAGCTCAAAACTGTCAATACAGGCACATTGACCTACTATGCTGGCCATCTCAAAATTCAGCCTAGGTATAAAACTTCTTACATAACCCCGGTATGTCTGATTTGGCGCCAAAATCGACCTTTTAGAAGGTCATTGGAACGTTCCGAGTGTTGCGATGTAACTGGCTGCTGAAAGATGGCGGATCCAAAGAGATGGAGGTTGCATTCTTGAGTAATGATAAAAAGCCGAATAATTGATTATTTATTATTTAAATTAATGAAATCGATATGTGAATTCTCAGTGCTTCTACTGTTTCATAAATCTCTGAAGTAAATTGATTTTTAATATATTGAAAGAGTAAAGTTTGCTGAAACGAGACGTTATTAATTTGAAGGAATCTTTGGATTATGGATAATAGTTATTGAGAAAGAATGAGTGTGATAAATATTGAGTAAACATATTTATCAATAGTTTAAGATATTATTTAAAATGACCTAAGCGAATTCAGATACTTTAATAGAAAGTTTTTAGTCCTTTCTGCATGTTTGCGTGTTAACATATTTACTACTACCATTTAAATATCTCTACATATTCAAGAAAAGCACACGTTTTGTCAACGACCTGACATATTACACAATGCAAATAGTTTTTCCTATGTCATTACATTACAGCAGAACAGCTCATTGTGTATTGTTGGGCACACAATGCGAGTGTCGCACAAAAAAAAACGAAACGATGCGCCTGCGCCGTGCGCGTTGATGTCTTTTATACCGCGGAGACGTGTCGTAGATGTTGCTACGATTGTTCAGCGAATGTGTTTACACAGTCGACCTCTGTTTATTTTTGCGTTACGGAGGTAACATAATCTGAATATTTAGTTAATAGTATACATGTTGTAGTAGAGCGGTTATTTTGAATAAAAAATATATCAGGTAACTCGATGATATCGATGACTCTTTGTACGTTGGGGTCCATAGACTACAAAATAGTCGAGAAGTCCCCCTATACTAAGACTTATTAACTCAATATCTTGTAAAATAAATACATAAAAAAAGAATCACGCAAATTTCGTATAGCGAGTTTTTAGATGTGCTTATATGGATAGATCCAAAAGGAGGTTTAATAACTTTTTACTTTTATATGATTTTTGCTACAAATTCATAAGTAGCAAAAATAAAATATCACTGACAACATAATTACAAAAAACATGTATGAAAAACAAAAATTACATTTGACATTTTTGGCTAATATTTTTTTGTTTTGTTTACAGGAAACGACGACGTGGTTATCAATAGCGCTAGCAATCATCACATTATCAACACCAGGTAAATGCGAATATTATTTATATTAACCAACTCTATTAATCACAAATTTACCAATACTTACATACCTTAACTATAATACATCCTGTTCCTCTGACTATGTCCTGTTCTATTACCGGAACACAAAAGTGCCATTGGCACTGCTATTTTGCGGTGAATCCATTTTAACGCCTCCATGGCGTAATAGTTACACGTTTGTACAAACAATACCGAGGTCCGGGTTCGATTTCCAGTAGTGGTACTCGGTTTGGTTGGTGGTAGGCCATTTTATATGCTCACCTGGCTAGCTACCACCATGTTATTTATGTCTGCAGCCAAACAGCAGTGTTAATAGCACTTTTGTGGTCTATTATGAAAGGTAGTAAATCCAGTGCCTCATGATCATTATTGACCATCAAATGAGATTAAAGCCAAGTTCAAAACTTGTTCTAAATGACTAACTCTACTGATCACCAAATCAAATACCAGATAGGTAGCTAGGCAGGTAGGCTAACTTGAAAATAGTCCAGATGGATCGGCTCTGGTAGCTGAAGCTCAATTACTATTTAAACCCAAACCTCAATGATTACTTGTGGAAGAATATAAGTAACTACAAGATGTTAAACTTCATTTAATTTAGTATTGTCTTGAAAATAAAAGTTGTTATTATTAAACTATCTGGGAATCGAATACGCTACCTCCGTTATGTACCCAACTGTGTATTGACTATAAAGAATAAATGTACTATAAATGCCTGCTCTGAATTAGCATAGATAAGTATTCACCACGACAGTTCGTCTGCCAAGTTATTTCAAAGGCCACGCACCGCGCGGTGGGCGACTGGGCGTCTCGCCTCCACAATACAAGCATTGTTTGAGAATCACCTCTCGTGTATTGTGTAAAACACACATTTGGCATTGTAAAATCTAGCCTGTCATGTTTATACATGAAGTCTGTGTGTATATCTTTGATATACCTAGTAAGTTTCTTAGTAATTATATATACAGTATATAGGTGAGCTTTGCTCGGAGTTTTTGACCAAAAGTACAATTTCTTTTTAATTTGGTTTAAAACAAAAATCTTGAATAAATACACAAAAATTAAAACTTTGTATCCGACCAGGATTCGAACCTATGATTGTCAATATTGCACCTTGTCCGCTTGACTACGATGCGTGTGGGCGCGTGTGAAATTAATGAACATATTTTGCGTCGTGTAATGCGAAATAAACCGCGTGAAAAACTCACACGTTTTCCCAGACGTAAGACTAATTTAATGTAGATCGATTTTTCGCCCACAAAAACCCGCTCATACCAAATTTTAGCGAAATCTTTAGAACCATTTCCGAGATCGTCGTTACATATTAATAAATAAATATACAAGAATTGCTCGTTTAAATACATATACATACATATCAAAAGTATTTAATTTATCTAAACATTTATTAGATTATTTGCAGTTACTGTCAATAAAATTATTTTAGCCGTTGATGGATAGTAATTACATTCAATCAAAGTATAGAATCCAGTGTCTGCCAATCAAATTAATGATGGCAAATGATAAGTAATTAAATGATTAACAATTTAAATATTTGTTTATCAAGAAAAACCAGCTATAAAGTCATTTTAGCATCGTACTATGTTTTTGTCGGCAGTTTAAAAAGTGTAAAATTTGGTCAACAAGAATACGAAAATATGAAAAACTACATATATGTTCAGATTGATACTGTATGAGTTAGAAAAATGAATATTGTTAAATGTAAATAATTATTTCATCAGTTAGATAGTTAATTTTTAGCATGAAAATAATACCTATGAGCTATACTTATTATGGGCCTGCATTATAAACAATTTTTACTTTTTTTATTTAATTGATATGCGATTTTATTGAGATAAATGGTTGGCGACAGGGACAATGTGTCAATTTTAGGGTTCCCAAAAGAAAAAAGAACCCTTATAGGATCACTTGGTTGTCAGTCTCTCAATACCATTTTTCTCAGAAGCGCGTAGAGGTCTCAAATTGATTTACAATACCTTTGATCTTTCAAAAATAGAACTACTAAATCAATGCAATAAAAAGATAAGGACGCCTGTATGCCATTTGTTTTGACGATATCTCATGAGACCGCATCAATACCCACTTCCCATTGACCTAGAATCATGAAATCTGGCAAGGAATGTCTGAAAAAGTTATAGGAATAAATCTGAAAACTCAATTTTTCATTATGTCTCATAAAAATAATAAGCTTTTACGGTTAAAAAACGTTCCGGAGTCTGTCGTTATTTGTATTTTAGTGTGTAAATTATTATCGCTTGTTGGTTTTGTCAGGCGCACCTATATATATGATTTTATATGGTAATTATTGATATTCTGTACGTCACCCTCTTCATTTGGCCATTTTTTGTCTGTTCATTGTTTCTTCTGGTGTGTGTGTGTGTGTGTGTGTGTGTGTGTAATTTGACTATTTGTTCGTCTAAAATACGTGGATCCTCCAACTAGGGTATAACCATAGGAGAAGAATGAATCGAGGTCGTCCACCTAAAGCCAAGCGAGCTGTCATTATTTAGTAATATGTATATTAAATAAACCTGAATTAGTGGACTAGTTTATTACCTATGTAAACCAACTAGTTTTAAGTGATTTAATTTGAATACTTACTAATATGAATTGCCGATTGTACTACTCTTTGATTTTTTTCATATTTAGGCCTTTTTAAAGTAAATGGCTTTGATAAGTCATTACGCGAAATGAATGTCGTTAACGAACAACTTTATTGTCAGCTACAATAGTCGTTACGTTTCGTTAATGGTCCCTAGATGGCGGTTTGAACCATAAATCAAAAGTAGTATGTAAAAATGAAATCGTTCTGTTAATTTTTTATATATTTTATTTTTATATATATAAGAATAATAAAAATGAGTTCACAATTATAAGATATATTTTAAGGTACGCACACATAAATAGTTTCAGCAGAAATCAGAATCCACTCCTTGTAAGTCAGTTAGAAATATAAGAGGGTGCCACTGGACGCTCTTTTATTGTTTCATATAATGACACACTACAAAAAGATGTGATACGTGTTTGATTGATAAATTGGCGTCTGGTGCTACCGATTGAAATGGAAATAATTGCTTTGGCCCCCCAACCTCTTAGTTTCAATAAATGTAATTGCACAAGCGATACTTCCTGCTGTCATGCAATGCAGTAGGCTGCGATTTGCGACAGTCACACACAGTTTTATAATAGTTGTGTAAAAGTAAATGGTCGCCGCCATTTATTGTTTATTTTTGCAAAAATCTTTGCAATTTCAAATTTCGAATCGATCTGTGAACGTTTCTGGGTGAATATTACGGCTATCAACTGAAAAAGTGCTGCTTTCGTAAAATATTTTGAAATTGTTTTTCTAGACCCGGTTTTGAAACATCGCAACACAACTTTTCGGATAGTGTCTGATAAATCGAAAGAGTATCGTTTTATCTTACTTAAGTATGATTCTTAAGATTAAGTTTCCTTTTTCATTCATTAACGGGTCAAAAAATTGATCGCACAACTGTGTTTGTATTTTGCTCCCTATTCAAAAATATTGAGGGGTTTGAGGTTTTATCATACGAGGTTCGTAAGTCTAAAACACCTCAACGTCAAGTTTCAAAAAGTACGGCAAACAAGCGTAAAATTAACAAACGATTCAATGGTTTTGGGTAATAAAATTATTCACGCGGCCGCGGGCCAACCCATATACTTTAATTTTATTACTGGGCCGTGTAATTTACACGATGAATGGTCTATTGATGGCACCTTGTGTAACCGGGACGGTAGCACGCCCTAGGGCGTTGCGCGCTCATCCGCTTACAAGAAGATTAGTTACAGAAACGTTTGACAATTGCATGTTTAATGCAAAACAAGGGCTTAGCAAACATATATACAAGTACCATGAGGTACCATAATAGTAAAGAAATCTTCGTCTATATATCTCTATACATATAAAATTCAAAGTCCTGACTGACTGACTTATATATCAACGCACAGTATAAACCCAGAGGTCCTATAGACATTAAATTTGGAAGGTGTGTTCTTTATTAAGTGTAGGCATTTTTACGGATTATCCAAAATTCCACCCCTAACTGATTATAGTAAGGGATGTGAAGTGTGTATGAAAGTCAGTCATTTTTTAAGATAAATCCATGAAAATTTGTACGCAGCTTTTCGATCAAAAATGAAATGAAATCATTTAATACCAGACCATCAGTCGATATTTAAAAAATAAAAATAAATTATAATTACAATTATGAATGATGTCAAATTCAAAATTTAATATAGTATGTCAAATCTAAAATTTAAAATAGTAAAAAATAACCACTCTATTTTGTTTAGAGCTTTTCTATTCCATTTTTTCAACTTTTCCATCTCCGAAACTGTCTACCGCGTTTTCTTTTTATTTCTTAAATACCAAATTACTGTATATAAAAAGTATTAAAACCGGCAAATTCTAGTTATTACCTTTAGTAAGTTATGATGCCGCTACACGATGATAACGTGCGAAGTGTCGGTGGCGCAGTGCATAAGGCGCGGACTCTCAATCTGAGGGTTCCGGGGTCGAAACCAGCCGTGTACCTATGAGTTGTTTTTCAATTCAAGTACATTATCCGATTGCTTAACGGTGAAGGAAAACATCGTGAGGAGACCTGCATGCCTTGAACAGGCATGTGAAGTCCGCCAATCGGCACTGGTCCCGCGTGGTGGACTACGGCCCATACACTCTCTGTATGAGGGTAGGCCTGAGCCCCTGCAGTGGGGACGTATATAGGCTGTTGATGATGATGATAATGTGTCTGTTCACTGTTCCCTCTTGCAGCGTTGTCGAGCGAGCCGCGCGTCGTGTGCTACTACACGAACTGGTCAGTGTACCGGCCAGGCACCGCCAAGTTCAACCCACAGAACATCAACCCATACCTCTGCACACATCTCATCTATGCCTTCGGAGGGTTCACCAAGGAGAACACCTTCAAACCCTTCGACAAGTACCAGGATATTGAGAAAGGTGATCACTTTATTAATAATTCTATTTTTTATTTTCAAACATAGAACGCAAAATAAATGTATACTTTATGGTATCAAAACATTAAAGAACAAATGAGTTCCAATTTCAAAACTTTGTTCAACATCCAGTAGTCCCAAATCTATCCACTATACTCGTACTAAACGATTTGTATCTACACATTGCATCTCGCTCTTACAAGTATAAGATTTTCATTAGCCATCCCGCAATGTCCTTCATGAGGAATAAAAGGAAATTATTTTTAAAACGGGGGAAATGCGTTTTTGTCTTTAGTCTACACGTACCCAAATCGCAAAATTTTCCATATTGTCATGGTTTTTTTCTTCTTTCAAGTGAAGTTTTAAAAAATCGTATATCGATCTCCATACAGATATTTTTATTAATTATAGTTTTAGAATGTAGTAAAATTGAATTTGTCCTTCTCATTTTTTAATGTAAAAATAATTCTTTCTTTTACAATTGTATTACTTAACTTTACTTACAACTTAAGTTTGGAGTCACCTATTAAGTATAAAAATAACTGTGTCTCTATTATATAACAGTTACACTTTCTGAAGTCTACACAGCTAAAGTTAGTGTCAAAAACTAGTTAATTATAGCAGTCCCCGTTCCTCATCAGGTGGCTACGCCAAGTTCACGGGCCTGAAGACGTACAACAAGAACCTGAAGACGTTGCTAGCCATCGGAGGCTGGAACGAGGGGTCCAGCAGGTTCTCCCCGCTGGTGGCTTCCAAGGAGAGGAGGAGGGAGTTCGTGAGGAATGCCATCAAGGTATGTGACTCTTCAGACATTAGAGACATGACTGCCGTTAGTCGTGTGAATACGACTGGGGATGAAAGCCAAACATGCCTGTTGATATATCGTAAAAATTAATCTACGTTTTCTGTAGACGTGAAGAAAATATAATATTCGTGATACAATTCTTGACAGAAAATAACTATTTCCTCCATGTCAAGATAAGAAGTAGTTTCTCAAATAATTTTTTAGCTCGATTTCGTCCATCGAGGTTGAATGAATAAAAAAATCCATGCAGTGTACGCTCGAGTACAAAAATATGTATCCACTTTTGAACCATGTCACATTCACTCTTGCTTATGTTGAAGGAAATGTTAATTAAAGGTAAATGATTGGTTACATATTTTTTTACTCAAGTGTATATTTTTTTAGTTGGGCGCGTTGTCGAATTCTCTTTGTGAAACTTTCTCCAATGTGGTTAGGACATTTCGGGCAGAAAAACCTGATTGTCTGAAAAGGAAGACGATTCCATGCTTCATTTGCACATTTATATAGTTAGCTTCAATAATTTATCAGCAGCGCAAGCGCAGATTTTGCAACTAAACTAGCACTATCATCCTGCTTTCCCTCGTTACTAACTCTACTGCTGAGATTACCATCCGAGCGAGAATTACACACGTCTATATAATTCCAATGGGCAATGGTGATTCACGAAGCAGCAGTAATGGTACTGATACTATATGATTTTCTGACGCAAATTGCGATAGAAATTTTAAATTTTGTTGGAAAGTACAAGTTTACCTCTATATTGGTTCTCTTATTTAATTGTCCATTAAGTTTATAAAGAAAACTGTACAAAATAGTTGAAATATACAGGAATACATCCCTACTAATATTATAAATGCGAAAGTAATTCTGTCTGTCTGTTACGCTTTCCCGCTTAAACCTCTCAATTGATTTTGATGAAATTTGACACAGACAATCTTAAGACCCTGAGAAAGGACATAGGCTACTTTTTAATGCGAAAAAAGGGTTTTAAGGGTTTGTTATGACGTAGTTCTCACGGGATAAAACCTTAAGTCCACGCGGGCGAAGCCGCGGGCAGAAGCTAGTTTCATTGTAAATCGAATGTGTGGTAGTATTACATTAAATTTTTAATTACAAACTATAACCATAAAACAAAACATCTCTTAATTATAAACATTGAATTTTTCTTTTTAATTTTTGGTCCAATGTGGTGCATGTTTTCAATAATATTTTAAAGCCCAATGGGTTTGTAGCTGCCTTGCCTTCTAGGTCTAATCCCCAAAATATGGTCTATTTGTAGGGTCAGCTGGCAGTGGCTTCCGTAAAAAACTAGTATCTAAGACCTGAGCTACGACAATGCAATGTGTTTAGTTGGACGATTCCGATTAGGAACGGGAGAATACTAAAGATTATGGTACTCCTAAAAGTATTTTTGTATGGAAGTATTCTACGCGAAGTTTCGTCAAGTTATTTCTGTCCCTTCGGTCGCTTTCGTTGATTCGTTTTCTCTTTTTGAATCTTTAAAAAGTCGTTAATTTGGGATAAATTACAGGATTTTCTGCACAAGAGCTTTAAATGACGGTCGTGACGCACGGAGAAGGGAGCCTTAGCAATGTACTAGGGTTGGCAATCTTTGAGTTCTGAACCATAAAGATCAGCTATAGTATGAACTTTTATGTTTCCACAGTTCCTGCGACAAAACCGCTTCGACGGACTAGACCTGGATTGGGAATATCCTGCCTTCCGGGATGGTGGCAAGCCGAAGGACCGTGAGAACTACGTTAAGCTGGTGAAGGAGCTTCGCGAGGAGTTCGACAGAGAAGCAGAGAAGACGGGCAAGGCTCGCCTGCTGCTCACGATGGCGGTGCCCGCCGGCATCGAGTACATACAGAAGGGATTCGATGTCAAGAAGCTTAATGAGTGAGTACAGGTCTAACAGTTCAAGTTGGATGAATCTACAGGATTTTATGAAGCCACGGTAGCTCAATTGGATAGAGCGCCAGTCTTTGAATAGTCGAGGTCTGCGTTCGATCCTGGCTCGTACCAATGAGTTCCAATTTGTTATTTGGAATTTATTAACGAATGATAAAATCATTACCATTGGCTTTTCGGCATCGTGAGGAAACCTGCACAATCCTGAGACGAAATTCAAAGGTGTGTGTGAAGTCTACCAATCCGCACTGGACCCGTGTGGTGGCCCATACACTATCTGTAGGAGAGTAGGCCAGATCCCCTGCAGTGGGGACATATATATATATATATATATATAGGCTTCTGCTGATGATTCTATTTGAGATTATATACATTTTGTACGGAAGCACTCTGACCGAAATCCCGTTCAACATGATAGAAAAATATAATATAGAGGTACCATCTTACTTGTTCTTGCTAACAACATGTAGGTATTTTACATGTCGATCTACTGAACGTGGCAATGTGTCAACATGGTGTATGTATGTATGTACCTACGTACGCGAGTTATGTACGCGCGCACGCATGTAGGTATGCATATGTTGTGAAACGTCTCGTCACAGCGAGCGGTTCACTAATTCTGTGATTCAATGTCATATTGCCTAATATACAGTGATGGGTTCCAAGTTAAAAGAGCTCCGAGTGTCAGTGTTACCTTTGATCAATTTCCAAGTAGGGTTCGATTTTTTGGACAGCTTTTATACGTTAAAACCTTTGACCTTTTTAAAACAACGAAGAATTTTTTATATTAATTTACCATAGACACTGTGTTTCTAAAATAATGTCTACGACAGCGCCCTCTCTGTTTTACGCGAAGTGGCATTCGCGTCTGCCGGCGCCACCTCGCTACAACCACCACACCGAAGCGACATCTCGCGGTTTGTTTACACTACCCCGGCGGACTAGAGATTGTAATGACCGCCGGGTGAATTCACTTCCAATATACATCGCCACAGAGACAGACGCGTTTTATTTCTACCAACGAAGCCACCCATCCGTACCAGCCTGCACCACAAAGGAACTCTTGGACTTTTGCTTTAGAAATTATCCCGGAATCTACAGTCTGTAGAGGGATAAAAATTAGTTCTATCACTTTCCCTCCGATATAATATATCTATGCAATAAATCTGTTCGATATATTCTGCTACGCTGAAAAAAGACAAACCAACAAACAAACATTGATTCATATTTTTAATTATTGTAATATTCAGGACTTGCACGCCTGTTGAATGAATATGCATATTCAGTACTCGTCCACATAATATGTATTTAAAAAATATAGGAGTGACTGGTAGTAATAATTATATCCGGAAAATAATCTTCTACAAATAAGTTTCATTGGAATGTTAGTTTGGGTCTGCCTTTTACGCGATGATGGGTCATACTCGTATACATAATAAACATATCATTACAAACCCGCGTATCGCTTGTACCTCGCTCCGCTAATCTGTCAACGATCAGCATGCATCACCGACTACCGAGTGTCACGACACTGCTCTAGGAATGCGAGCCGCTCTACGCGACACTTAACACTTGTCCCGTTGACACTGACTCATTTACATAAATTAAATTAGCCGCTAGTTATTATTATTTAACATTGCAATGTCAACTGTACAAAAATTAGATAACGATTAAAAATAATCTCGACTTTCTTTAGCTTGCTCTGGTTTTATTCTTTTTATATAGACAGTGGGTTTGCACTTGGCCTTCATCTCAGTAGTTGCGCCAGCGCACTCCCCTGTCGCCCAGGATGCGCAACTAATCCCCACTATGCCCATTATTGTTCAAGTTGTTTGCCGGGAACTATACCTGGTATAGCTTACGTGAACCAAAGCTTTATAAGAATATTACTAAGATAAATTTGAGTGCTAAGCTAGCGGGCTATCATTAAAGTGTGTCGCAAGCATAATCCGAAGCGACCCGACCGAAGCCAGGCTGGCGTGGGTAGATCTGACAATGGCTCGCTACAAACGCACAATGAAGACGGCATTGCCTCTGCACCACCCGAGGAGGCTGTTGTAGGGACACCAGGTTTTCTGTATATTTATTTCTATTTTAATTTATTTAATTTATAAACGGAAACAAGTGAATTAAATTAAAATTTTAAAATAAAGCTTACGCAATAACCGTATGAAAATAATAATAACAAATCAATTTTATGCCGAAAATGATTAACATCAATGGTTAGTATCAGCAGATACTCTTTGAACTGTTGAATGAATTGTTAGAAAATCAAGAACCACCGCAAGGAAACTTGCTTTCAAGTTTTAAAAAAAACCGGCCAAGTGCGAGTCAGACTCGCGCACGAAGGGTTGAGACATAGTCCACCACGCGGGCCCAGTGCGGATAGGTAGACTTCACACACACCTTTGAATTTCTTCTCAGGAGTGTGCAGGTTTCCTCGCGATGTTTTCTTTCACCGAAAAGTCTATGATTTTAATCATTCGTACATAAATTTCAAGTAACAAAATGGAACTCATTGGTACGAGTACGAGGCAGGATCGAACCCAGACCTCGATTGTTTAAAGACAGGTGCTTTACCCAACTAAGCTACAGTGGTTTTTGCCTTTCAAGGCATTAAGTAGAGTATTGTTTACGAACCGATGGATTTCTTTACGCAAAATGTAAAGTATGTAGTTTTTTATTTATTTTCAAAGATCTGACTGATGTTTCACGTTCTATGGTTACCCTACTTATTCAAAACAATGCAGAGATGTCTTAATTTATGTCTAATCTGCTCGTCTGCGTCTGTGCTCTGATTGCTATATGTTTCGGTTGTTAACACTCTTTGTCCAGGTTTTTGTGTATGTCGCAACGCCAACACTACAATAGGTAATGTGTTGAGCAATGCGAGGAATTACACTTTGTACGTTTTGTATCTTAACGATATGCTCGTATTTTCTGGAAAGTATTTTTTAGTTTGATAGAGCATACTTCAGAGGTGGTCCCATATAAATTTTATCGAAATTGATCGATCGCTCTTTGAGAAAATCAACAAAAAACAAATTTTTAAGGCAATTGAAGTCGGTTTTAGTTCTTTTTGAACGCGTTGATTATGCGAAATGCTTGTTGATGGGACCGTCCACCCAGTCCGCCACTGTGGGCCGTTGTTAATAATACTTACTTACCGATATATACCAAAAGATTATAGTAAAATAACTGTACTATGAAACTTTCTTCGTCGAAATCAGCTTAGGAGATTGCCTTATCACTTCGATCAAGCTTCCATATTTCGTATCCGGATCACTCGCAGCGAGAATAGATGAATATAATTACAACGCCAATCACACTTTGACAAATTGTGCGATCAAACGATAAATAGCCAAACAATTAATCTGTAAGTATATCGACAGAAGGTAATTTATAACATCACCATCGGTACAGTAATACTTACATAACACCACTCGTGTCTGTGTTGGGTAATATTACACACATACCAGATTCCAATAGGCATCCGTATAATATATGTAAATTCAAATAAAACCACTTTAAATTCAATTTTATTTAATGATGATACAATCTTGATTTGTCTACTTTTATATTATGTAAGTTCTAGTTAAGTATAAATAAGATTGGTTCTAGAATTTACGTTTTAAAAATAACACAGCAGGGGTAGGAATCCATATCAAAGCTAATATTATAAGTGCGAAAGTGAGTCTATTTTGAAGGTTCTGTACCTGAAAAGGATAAAGGGAACTTGATTGTGCGTCTGTATATCTGTCTGTCAATGCACTTTTTCTCAGGAACTAGTAGAGGTAGGTATAAAATTTAAAATAATATACTCTGCAATTCCTTTGAGTTTACGCCGCTTATTTTTGATGACTCCCTTTGACAGCGCATCAAACCATTAAACTCGTATATAATATATATATATATATATATATATATATATATAAATCTGATAAGTATAATTTTCAATTGTATTTCAATAAAATCGCTTTTACGATTACAAACTGTTTCAGCGCCTGTTGTAATTTGTATTTTAATGTTACTAAATTGACAATTGCTTGTTGATTCCATCAGGCGCTTTCATTAGGTCATATTACGTCACGTATTCATGATATGCAGTTTGTTAATTATTGATATTCTGTACGGAACCCTCGGTCGAGTTTGACGCTCACTTGGCCGGTTTTTCGTTTGTCTTACCTTCACGTCACAACCGAAAGTCAGTATGCGGCCTTATCTAATAATAATGTGGGTAGTTGTAAGTTTTCTGTGATCTAATTCCTGTACTTAACCTCCCCAGCTACCTGGACTGGATGAACCTGCTCACGTACGACTACCACTCCGCGTTCGAGCCGGCCGTCAACCACCACGCGCCACTCTACCCCCTCGAAGAACCAAACGAGTACAGCGTCGACAACGAACTAAACATCGTGAGTACATGCGTTTATAATAGAATATTATATGGATGTAGCCTCATTTAATAATACGTGAGGTAAAAATACGCACACACACTCATGTGGGCTGCATATTTTCGGCCAAGTGTATGACATTTGGTATGCTTTTGTTTGGGTGTACAGCGCCCGCCCTAGAGCTAATAAAGGTAGAGCGAGATGGTATTTCGTCGACCTTTGGTTGACGCTGTAACGTCTCATAAATTATAATTTAGGATATGTAAACAACACTATAAAGGCGTCGCCTTTGACTTAAAACGTTTTATTATTATTATTTTGGCCCCCTTTGCCACCTGGTTCCTTTAAAGACCGCTCCTCTCTACCTTCTGTGTGTGTACATTGTGTATAAAAACAACTCTGAAAGTGTCTGCGCTAAACAAGTGTGAGCTAAACAAGCCAAACGACCTATGGATGTTCTAATCTCTGTGCGTTACACGGCGATAGTCGCTCATGACGATGACTACAGTTCATTCATCTTGGTCGCTAAAATTAATACACGTTCTTTGAATGAAATTGGTGTCCAAAATTTACCCACGTTGGTTGCTAACGTTGGCGCATATTGGTAACTGACGATGGCGTATAATTAACTTTGGTCTTTATCTGGAAGGAAAAGGTGACATTTTGGTAACTAAGGTTACCTTTTGTAAATATTTGTAACTAGCTTACTTTTGTCCAACTTCATTTGATTTACACTATTTCAATTATATGGTGCATACATCTCGACGCCAAAAAATCAAAGTTTTCTCACACTTTTATGACTATTTACTGTATATATTTCCAGGACTACACGATCAAGTTCTACATCGAGAACGGCGCGGACCCAGACAAGCTGGTTCTGGGCATACCGACCTACGGACGATCCTACACGCTGTTCAACGCAAACGCTGTCGAGATAGGGTCCCCTGCGGACGGGCCGGGGGAGCAGGGGGACGCCACCAGAGAGAAGGGGTACCTAGCTTACTATGAGGTGAGACTCTATACATGCAAGGAAAGAAAGAAAGAAACATGTATTTGCAAAAATACTTTAAAAACATCTCAATAGGTATATCTAGTTATCGTTCTGTGGAACATGTCGACATTCAAATCTTCAGTCTAATTACGTTTTTGGTCTATTTGAGGAACATTATAGAAGCACAGTTCATGCAACCATTTATTTAATATTTTCTGTAAAGGAATTAAACAATTCAATATAATACATATTGCAAGAATGTTTACTGTATGTACCAGTAGTATGTATTATACTGTTGATGAAAGAAATTCTAGTATTACGATCTTTGCAATTTGTCAATGTAAGAAATTGACACCTGACGTTGTACTTAAGGATTGTAGATTCCCAGTGGACCTGTCGGTACTAAGTTTGGGTGGTAGGACATTTTCTATTTTACGCTTGGCTAGCTACCACCATTTTGCCTGAGTGTGGCGTCAAACAGCAGTGTTGATAGCACTGTTTTGTTCCGGTATAAAAGGTAAAAGCCAGCATCACATCAAACAGCTTTATCGTGACTTACTACTAAGTTAGATGAAGGCCACGTGTAAAAAATTATGTCGTGCAATGGCAAATGCAGAGCTGCATTGTTGATCATTGACCTGAGCTCTGAGAGTTGCTTAAGGCCCTCATCCTAATCCTGAACGGCTCTCACCTCTAGCTTACCTTGGTTGGCTGACCAGAGTGGACATGTAAAAGCTTCGTGATTGGTTTGTAAGAGTAATGGCGTAATAAAGGAGAAACTGCTTGTGAAACCTAACCTCTGCAAACTCCACTTGTTGCCAATGTTACCCTTTTTGTCACTCCTTTTTGTGATCACTGATCTCAAGACATTGCCTTCACTAATTCCAGATCTGCGAAGCCATCAAAAGCAAAGAGAAAACCCAGAAGAAACGCGCAACATCCGAGGAAGAGTCTGAAGAAGATGAAGTGGATGAAGAAGATATACCATGGACGGTGATGCATCCGAACCCCAGCGCTATGGGCCCGGTGGCCTACAAAGGGAACCAGTGGGTGGGGTACGATGACATCGACATCGTCAAGAAAAAGGCTGAATACGTCGCCGAGAATGGTTTGGGAGGTGAGTAATACTGTTCCATGTCTTGCAGAGGGTTTTAGCACATATCCATATGCTCAGGCGCAGTTCAGCCAATAACATTATGAACAAAGTGACTTTTTTGACACGAGCGGGATTGGAAACTGCGTATCTCGCCAGTCCAGGACGAATATACTGTTAGCGTCGAAAATTATGCACCATTGTAATAACCGCCTGCTAATGCGTTAGCGACTGGCGATAGGCGCAGGTTCGAATCCTGATTGTGTCGAAAAATACCCTGGAAGTTGGAGCACCCCAACACTGTATGACGAAACAGTAAGTAGTGTATGATGACAACGATATTGTCAAAACCGAATCTCCTTTCTAACCACCTCCGTGGCTATAGGACTAGCAATCCTCAGGTCCCGGGTTCGATTCCCAGTGGGGGTTTAGTTGGTGGTAGTGCATTTCTGAGACTGTCTAGACTCATTTTCTGCCTAACTAGACACCACAAGCTTTAGACTTCTGGGTGACCATTATTTTCATCCAATGTCCAAAACCACGTAAGATGAAGGATTTTAGCCTATTAAACATATTTTAATGAATACTTTGCTGAGAATGGCCTGTGAGGTGATTTACGGTCTCAGAATATATTTGCGAGACATATTTTCGTATGTGACGCAAAATGACCAATATATCACCTGTGTAACTATTTTTACCTTTTTTTCAACTTTTATTTATTGAATTTTCAGACAACTATGATCCAATTTTGTTAGTAATATCCTATTATCTATGTTAGTACTTATATTCTACTACAGACTTAGTTATTGTAATAAGATGCCACATCAGTGGGCAATCGAATCTTCCAGCAATCACCCGCAGAACGCTGTCAGTGCTGCCTCTAACTCTACGTAGCAGCGACGCTGCTTGCGTTCTCAGGATACGCTGAAACCATCTGTTCGCGCCTCCGCAAACATAGTTGATGCGATACAAAACCGAGGAAGCCTTAACAGCGCCCATTTACTTCATTAATCATTACCAATAAAAAGCAAGTTATTTCGTTCATCCAGCATCTGTCATTATTAAAATACTGTTGGAAAGTTGTTCACAGGCGTTTTACACTACCCTTGTGTTACGAGTAAAACCAAAATACAACATAGTTTTTTTTCACGTTCACTAAAGAGCTTTATTAACATACAACAGAAATAGTAAAACAAAACACAATAGTCAACATAGTTTTTAGAAATCTTTTAGCTAATTTCTGACTTTTGTATTTTTGGTCTATTCGTTTTACTTGGTTTTTAAACGCGTTCATTTCTTAATCACTCTGTAAGAAAGGATATTCGATTATATTAGTTTGTAAAGTTATTCCTTACAACGTAATCTATAATGAACAGTGACTTTGTTCGACAGGTATAATGTTCTGGTCGATAGACAACGACGACTTCCGAGGCACGTGCCACGGCAAGCCGTACCCTCTCATCGAGGCAGCCAAGGAGGCGTACATTGTCAGACTTGGGTGAGTACTTTCCTCGTAACCATCCATCCGGCTCGAAGGACCATTTACAATGTAATTTAACTAACTCCATGGCCCAATGGCTGAATGTTAGACTGACAATCCGGCGGTTCGATTCCCTGTGGGGGTACCTAGCCGTACGATGTTACCTAAGTCTTTCGCCAAACAGTAGTGTTCCGGTGTGAAGGGTAACAGAGTCAGTGCCTTATTAGATTGAAGCTTATGAGCACGCATTCCATCATGCGGCCTTATCGTAACTTGGCATCTTCTTGGAGTTTACGCAGGCGGTAACGTATATCGAATACTATCGGAAATACTGCTCAGTCGAAATGCGGGTGACAAGGACAGAGCGATAGTTAACGATACCCGTTATCGCCTGCGGAAAATCATGGTAGATGCACAGGTGAGATTAAAGCCAAGTGAAATATGTAAAGAAAAAAATATAAACATTAAATTTTATGGAAAATATATATATTGATCCAAGGCATTTTTCAGTTCAACCGACAACGCCATAGTGACGGACAAGCCCAGGTCTGTGACGACGTCCAGAAGCAACGCTAGACGAAGGAACAGGCCCAAGATCAGTTCCACCTCCACCAACAGACCTTCCACCACTACCAAGTACGTTTCCTATTCATCTACGCGGGTAGTAATTTATATTTTATCTGACATACACTCTATTAAATGTGCCATAGTTATAAGTAACAATGCTGTATATTTCTCCGTCGAGCAGCAAACGCAAGACGAGTTCAACGTCGAGCAGCACCACGCCGACTTGGAACATCATTACCCCCGAACCCCCCACCACGCCCGATCCAGGATCTGGTAACGAACAATACACTGACTCTTAAATTATTCACTACAATTAAGAAATATCATCATTTCGTTTCTTTAGTTAATACTCGCTTTTGTGCTAGATTTCGTTAACGTGGACTTATAAAATACAGGAAATAAAATAAATTCATTTTTTATTTTAGGAAATACAAAAAATACGAAAATACAAAAATGTTTATTTTCCTGTAAATACTTGTCAAGTCGAGATAAAAAGGACTTAACCTATGTGCTTTTTCTGACCTTCAACTATCGTTGTAAAAAAAATCAAGTCATTCCGACAAAGTCACTGATGAAAAATCGTTTGTTTCGTGTTAAAGATGATACAACAATTGGGTATTTGACAAAAAAATATTTTGGGCAAATTTTATAGTCCATGTAAAAAGATAAAGCTGTATCATTTTTTTTTCGATACAACTAATAATTATTTTTCGCACAATCTGCTGAAAAGTGATTCTAGCCACGAGGTGCTAAAACGCTCAATATAAATCTGGTGACATTTGTGACGTCACATACCACTATTGGAGCGTTAAATGTATGAAGTTTGTTCGATATTTTGAGTTATCTCGTAAAATAATGTTTTTATATTATATACCCCTATAATAAAATGTTGAAAATTCAATGAGAAAACTAAATCTAATAAGCATTTCACTATTCGAGGAACTATATTTTTTCGCAATTTTTGAGACATCAAATATTGCCAAATAAAAATTTAAAAGATGTCATTACACTAAAGAGAAGAGACTAATGAGACGAATAACATAAACAAATTTATAAAACATGATACATCAATACTTATTATCATCATCATCATGATACATCAATACTTTAGTATACCGTCTAAAATCTTCAACAGTCAGGCAGAAATGTAATTGTTTGTCTCTTTCTCGTTTCCAGACTTCAAATGTACTGATGAAGGGTTCTTCCCTCACCCCCGCGACTGCAAGAAGTACTTCTGGTGTCTGGACTCCGGACCCTCGAACCTTGGAATCGTGGCACATCAGTTCACTTGTCCCTCAGGTAGGCTCATATTACAGAGTAGACACAATGAACTCCTTGTGCCTACCCTACCTTCTGTTGGATAAGAGAGAGAGAGAGAGAGAGAAAGACATATTCATCATCATCAGCCGGGAAACGTCCACATGGACATAGGCCTTCTTCATGGTACGTCACATCAACCGGTCCCGAGCCACCTGCATCCAGCGACTCCCCGCGACTCTAACCTGGTCGTCGGTCCATCTAGTAGGGGGACGGCCTGGTAGACGTTTCCCTCTTAATGAAATAAATAATTAAAGACATCATAATGACCTTTATTAGCTAAATGCTTTGTAGTTGTATTGTAAATGTAGTTTAATGTATACACCTAGAATCGGTAGATAATATTCTCGAGTACGTGCTGTTTTTGAAATATATATGAAAGGCTGTTATCATTCGTTGTAATTTTGATGTCTTTATAAAAATAAGCCTCATGAACAATACAGTAAATAAGGACTTCCTTATATTCTGTCTGTGCTTAGTGTATTGGAATTGCCTTACAGATGATTTCTTAACATCAACATCAGCCTTCTTTTTTAAACATACAACGCGTATGCACTTGGCCTTTATCTAACCTGATGGTAAGCGACGATAAGGCCGATGGCTGGTAATCGTGCACACCTGGAAGTCTCAAAACTAATGAGGCATTGGTGCTGCTACCTTTCATATTGTCACCACACTGGCAGCAATTTCTATATATATGAATACTTTATAGCTAACTTCCACACTTACCTTCTTTCCAGGTCTATTCTTCAACAAAGCAGCAGACTCCTGCGACTTTGCTCGCAACGTGCTCTGCAAGAAGCCGGCCGCTACCACCAAGGCCCCCATCACGAAGGCTGCGACTACCACCACCGCCGCACCCACTACCACCAGAAAACCTGTCAAGTTGAGCACTAAGAACTCCTTACTCTTCAGAACCACATCCACTACTACCCCTGAGCCGCAGGTTTGTTTGATTATATTTTGCATTGGCTTTAAAATTAGTGCAGGTGATCAAACCAATCAGATCATTATCATCTTCCTGTCCTTATCTCACTTCTTCTTCTTCCACTCATGTCTATCAGACATCATCTCAGTACTCACACGTTTCACGCACATGTCATTCTTCACACAATCCATCCATATGCCCTTTTTTTATTTGGGCATGAGGGGCGCAGTCCTAACGTCCTGCATGTCACTGCGACCTGTATCTAAATCTATTGTGACAGTCCCCTATGGATCATATCACTTCCCCAAGGCCAATCTCGGTCATGAACCGTATGACAGGCCTTGGTTTGGGGTTTGGAGGACCTAATGCTTTCCGTTGTGGCAGTGTGGCCTCCGAGGTGTCTATTTCGGCTGTGATGTGAATGGGCGTTTCCTCATCCTCCTTACAGAATCTGCAAGCTCTATTGTCATTCAGGCCCATGTAGCTGAGGTGCTTGTTTAGCTTGCAGTGCCCTGTTAGGGTCCGTGATGATATGCCCATACCACGATAACCTTGCATCCGATACCGGTGCAACTTTTAAACTTCCCTTTATATACTCATTCCTGATTTTGTCCATTCTAGTCACACATTCACTCTTTCATTCACACTCTTCTTTGCGTCAAGCCAATCAGATATGACATTTAATTGATTAAGAACTGATTTAATCCTACTATTCAATCATCCGTAATATTATTTATAAAATCTTGCAAACTATATCCCCAAAAAAATCAAGCAGTGTAACTTCAAATCTAGTGTAGATTTGTATGCACTTAAATTTTTTATTTTCTAATTTGTCGCAGAAAGTGAACTTGGTTAAGAAACAGATATTCAATCGATTTATTGGCCTTGTCGTCCTTAGAATAAGATGATAATACCATCCCTAAAGGTTACAGAGAATTTCAGGAGATAAGTGACATCATCTGCCTATGCATGATTGACATCTTACTGCGATGTGGAAAATATTATCAAAGTGTCCCCCCGTTTGTTGAAAATGTTTACAATGGCGTCTTAAGTCCAGCGATAGATTTATACACAGCTAATGTTGATGATGATTTATTCTTTTAGGTGGAAGAAGAATACGAAGATGAATCAGTAGAAGACGCAGCTGACATCGAGGCTGAAGATCCGAAGGTCATCAAAGAACTTATCGATCTCATCAAGAAAGTTGGTAAGTTCAAGCATGTAGTCATAAGTTATTCAAGAATTTTCCGGAATCCGGAATAAGGAAGTCCGTAGACGAACAAGGGTCAACAACATAGTTCGACGAGTCAGTGAACTGAAGTGGAAATGGGCAGGCCACATCGGTCGAAGAACTGACAACCGTTGGGAGGTAAATGTGGCGACCACGTACCGGAAGCGTATATCGGACCGTCCCCCTTCTAGATGGACCGACGACTCGATTAAGACCGCGGGGAGTCACTGGTTGCAAGTGGCTAGGGACCGGTCAATGTGACATACCATGAAGGAGGCCTATGTCCAGCGATGGACGTTTCGCTGCTGCTGCTGATGATGAAGAAAACAATTTTATATCACCTATTTCATTTCAATTATCAACACTAATTAATAAAAACATCGTACCCCTATCCATTTGAATAAAGATTCACTTATATTCTTAATGAAAGACTTAAAAAATAGTGCTTCATTCATGGATGGCACCGTCGTAGCAAAACTTAACTGTCAAGTATATTTTTTCGTATGAATTAAAAATCAAGAAGTTTATATACTGAATTCTGGCTGAATACACAACCATTAAAGCCTACTCTCGTACACCTGCCAAAGAGAATACAACTGCTATGTAAATAAACCTGTCAAAGTTGTTGACAAGACTTTTTGGGTGTGTTTGGACTGCCAAGATAATTTATGATTAATTTCGAACTTTTCCGCGCCATCTATCGACTCCAAGTACTCAACTGGCAGACGTCTGTGAAAGTATCTCATTGTTCATAATTCATATTTGAAGGTGGCGTTGAACAGTTGGAGAAACATTTGCACTTAGCTGAGACATCCATGAGTACAGACGGTGTTGTGTCGACCACGCCCTCCGCCTTCAACAAGAGGCTGTACCAGAAAGTGTTGGAGAGAACTAGGAACCAAAACAAGTGAGACACTTATATAAATACTACCTTTTGCGGCTTCTTCCACGTGGCTTCGGAAAGTATTCCAAGAGAACTACTCTCTGGAGCGAATGCCTAACATTAGCGAATGCTCTTCTGCTAAATCGATGTTTACCAAATATAGATAAGAAACACAGGAAACTTGCTTTCACGCTACGATTCACGAGATTTCACGAGGTACGATGCAACAAAACAGACAAACAGACAGACATTGGCGTCGAACTTATAACACCCCTCTTTTGTATCGGGGGATAAAAGTAGACTATTTCCTTTCCCGACCCTTCAACTATCTCTATAGAAGAAAAAAAGTTAATTTTCGGGTAGAAAGGACAAAAAAACTCGCTTTTGCATTTGTAATATAAAGTATGGAATAAAAATCTAAAAAGCTACAGTAGCAATCTTTTGCATTTATAATATAAAGTATGGATTAACAATCTAAGCTACAGTAGCAATATTATAAAGCTAAACCGTGTACATTTGTGCAGTGGTTTCTGACTTTTTCCGTTGATTGTGTGTGACGGAAAGCCCAGAATGTGATGCCAGAAGTAACTGTTGTCAATTGTTATTCATTCACGATACAACAGTGCTGTTAACACTACTTTTTGGTAGCCGATTTAGAGGTAGATACTCCCACAACGGAAATCCAACTCACGCCGTTGGGATTGTAAACCCAAGTAGCCACAAGGCTTCGGAGATAGGTGTAGTTCTCTACGGTGATGCCATAAACAAGACAATTTTTAAATGCTATAAATTTGTTGTACAAAAATTTTCACATCACGTCTCGATGCTTATACTTTATAATGTATTTGTTAGGTTTAGCGGCAACAGCATATTCGAAAGCTCAGGTCAGAGTAATCGGAGAGGACCCCAGAATGCAGGACTTGAACCAACAGCTGACAAAAATAAGCTGCTTAGGAAAGACAGACCGCAGTAAGTACAAATCTAGTATTTAACTATACACCCACCGCTTAAATGAGTCTTCTTCGCGCGGTAAAGGGGATCGAGAGAGGAGCGGGCGGCAGGTCAGATTGCGTGCCATACCCCCGCGCCCCTGTACCGTGCGGGCGAGTACTCATTGAAGCGGTCTACCTATAGCTTACGCACCGGAATTCATCTGCGGAGAACTTGAAAACCGTGTGTTCCTTCCGATTACTGACGATGTTTGATGATATTCTCCACAGTTTTATCCGTAAATCTAATTTGTAAAATTTTTAAAATTAAAAAGAAATGTTTCAGCATATTCTGTTTTTATTCCTTTTGTCTGTTTTGATGTTATTATGCACATGTATAGATAGATATCCAATTTTATTCATGAAAATTAGCCTTGATCAAAAAATTACATCATCCAGATATACAACAATCAACCGGCTACGGCAAACACCAAATTCAAAAACACAAGACCAATCATCTGATGAGAACCTAGAAGACGAAGAATCATCACAACAGCAACCCAAAGCCCGAGCCGTTGAAACTGAGAGTCGTATAGGAACAACAGCCAAGCCACTGCAATACGTGAATATCCGCAGAGCGAGGCCAACCGTTGCTACCACTTCCGACACGGCTGATGATACTGCATCTAGGTAAGAACTCACTACTGATATCTTTAGAGTAGTTAATGATTTGTTCAAGTCAATAACTGAGGGAATATATTCCTATGGAACGTTTGTAAGTTAAAAAATCTATCGTAAGAAATCGATGTATGTAATTTCTTCATAGGCTTCTAATCGTCGATGTGGCGTACTAGGTGCTCAATAGAGCACGAATTGTTAATAACAATGATTGCGTATTTATTGCAATTTAACTAACCAATATGTACTATATAAAAAAATACCAGGAAAAATATGTCTTATTTATTTGTGTTTAACATAGAAAGCAGCATATTTTTATGTTTCTAATCCCCTCGTGGAATGTTTGAACGTGTCTATACGAAGCTTATATCCAGCAGTTGACCACAGATTACTGTATACGAGTATGTACTACAGTTGACCTGACCTACCTATGTTAAAGATGATGTTTAAATTATATTTTTCAGGAATGCACTGTTTGAACGTCCGGAATCGTTCGTGACAGTGTCAGACGCACCAAACTCCTTGGACATCGCCAGCGCTAGAAGAGAGAATATGCCAGAGTATGTTACCATCAGAAGACAGAGGCCTACTACTGAGGAAGCGACCACTGAACAGTGAGTATCTATATATCGATCCAACTACATGTATATAAATAAATATATGATGAGAGATTTAGTTGCCAGACAAATTCTATAATGGTAATTTATGCTCAGCAGTTTCTGAAAATTAAGATATATAATTTTTCTAATCAACGAATTATTTTAAGGGATTTGAAAGGGAAACGATTTGTTGTGTTATTTTGACTCTGACAAAGGTTATTTTGATTTTTGCTAGAACACGCAATTTTAAAGCATATAAAATTCCAGAAAAATTTGGAACAAATTATCATTATACACTGTAGGACCAATTCAAATTGAGATAAAATTAAACTAATACATTACTTTCCAAAGAGCAACAATTTCATGCAAAATTAATTTTTGTTACAGGTTCCAAAACCGAGATCAAGAGATAGAAGAGCAAGAAACTTTACTGGAACGCGAAATATCATCTCCTTCTACTCAACCACAATACACCTCAATATTGCGATATCGTTCCACCACCCTCGCTCCTCTGGAAGAGGTCAGCAGTCCTGAACCTACTACTGTCCTTGCTGTTCAAATATCATCCTTGTTGAATAATCCCGCTTCGGAAGCTCAAGAAGAGACTCGTGAGACTACAGTCGCGGAAGTCGAGACAGATCCGACTACAACTCCCAGCGCGACTTCAACCACAACGGTGATTACGACTACACCAGCTCCATCTAGCACCCCGCCTCGACGGACAGTGCTGCGTCGTCGAGGCTCCACCACTACGACTACGTCCACATCGACCGCAACACCTACAACTCAGGTGAGTTCTAGAAACATTATACGCCGCCGTCGCCCACTGGCGCAGCCAAATGAAATATCTTCGGACTCAAACGAAAGTAACGAAAATTCTAGAAAAGTTAGGTCTACCACTCCTGATAGCAGAGAAGTGGACGGTGTTAAAGTTGAAAGGCCATATTTTCAATCCCGTCGTTCTAGGACTAGGTTCCAAACTCAAGACCTAGCTATAGATTCTGTGCCTGCTGCAGCATCTCCCGTTTCTAGAGGACAGTACAGACCAACTTTAAGTAGAGATGAGGTACTCTCCTTAACTCCTATTGATGTAGAACCACAAACCATTCAAAAACAAGCAGTTATTACTAGAAATGAGAGACGATTCCGCAGTAGAACTGCTACAACTATAGCCGATGCTGTTGTCGATAGTGAAACTTCAGCAGCTACCATAGAAGCTAGACGCCCAGGTGTTCTACCAAGGGGTCGTGGTAGGTTTGGACCTAGTTCAACGACATTAGCATCAGAGCAAACTGAAACTACTGAAGAAACACCTCAAAATCGCCCAACTTTCATAAGGTTTTCGCCGCGCCCATTCGCTAGAGCTTCTACCACTGATGACAAAGTTGAAGATGAACCGATCACTCAAAGAATTCCTGCTAGATTGCCGTTCGGTAGATCTAGAGCCTCCACAATAATCACGACATCAACGACTGCTAGGACTGTCATTCAAGGTCGGAGACTATCGTTCCCTTCTCGTAGAACTACACCTCGAACATTGACTGAAAATAACGATGAAGATTCAGAAGAGAAACATGACGATATTACTCTCTCTGAATCAACTATTGCAGAAAAAGAACATGAAGACATTAATAATGCTGCGATTGGTGAGAACGAAAATAGTAACAATGACGAAGAAGCTGAAACGCCAAAGACTCGTTTTATAGTGATAAAAAACAAGGCACCGGAAAATTTATCCATCGGATCCACAATTTCTACTGAAGCAATACCTATTACGGACAGTAATGGAGTAAGAAAATTCAGAGTTATCAGAAGAAGACCAACATCAACCACAGAAGCCCTTGAAGCCAGCTCTGTCACTACAGAAACACCACCGCCTATTCACCGCGTGAGAAAAATAATTCGGAAAAAAATCAAATCCACAGCAAGTGATGAAAGTGAGCCTGAAATCATAGCAAAATCTATAGGTTCTCTCAACACGGCTTTCAAAGATAGTACTACTGAAATCATAGCTAATTATGGAGAAAAAGCTGTACCTAGTATAGTTACGTCCAAACCTGAGTCAATCCAAACAGTTGAAGAGATAAATAAAAACTCTGAAGCTTCTATAGAAAAAAGTATACTAACTGAGGGTGAAACCCCAATTGAAAATAAACCCGAAGAAGAGTCGTTGAATAAAGCCCAAGAACCAGCGAATCCTAGTGATAATGCTAGTAAAGATGATAGAACACCCGAAGACATAGAAAGTGAGACAGACCCTAAGCCCGATGTTTTGATCGAAACCGGCCAGAAAACTATACAGGCTTCAGAAAATGTAGAACCATTACCAGAAACAAATGTAAATTCTGAAGATGAACAAGAAGCTACACCAGATACAACAACGCCAAGTACCACAGTCTCTACAACAACTTCTCGGAGCAGATTGCCGTACAGACCATCTAAGCGATTATTCACTTCCACAACTGAGTCAATACCGTCAAGTAGTAGAACTTTCAGTCGTAAGTATAATCCAGGTGCATACACAAGTCCATCAACAATTGATAAATCAACAGAACCTACAGTTAGAACTACAAAACGACCGCTTTTTGCTAGAAGACCAACATCGAGAAGACCGTTCACTCCAAGAACTACTAAAAAAGTAGAAGAGGAATATTCTGATGAAGAAATTGAGGATGAAGAAAATCCTCTTGTTATTGTTCCTCCGAGTCAACTGTTTACCAGACGGCCTAGACCTGGAGAAGAACTTGAATCAGAAGAGGAGGATGAGTCAGAGGAAATTTTAGACGAAGAAGATGAGGATGAAGTAGAACCAGAAAATAATTTGAGAAAGCCTTTCACACCTAGAGTTGTTAATTCAAATACGTTCAGGCCTAATAGGTTTACTACCAAAGCACCAGAAAACCAAGTTCTTCAAAAGCAAAATAGGACTTCTATTTATAACAGATTAGGAGGTAAACCTACTGATGACCCCAGTAAACGTGTGCAAAATGTCCCAATAGGGTATAGTAGTCCATCTACTGCCAAACCTTCATCAAAAGAAACTGAAAACAACAACGATATAACAGAAAAAGTATCAGATGAGAGCAACACAACTACAATTTCAACTTCAACTGATGAAGCTACCGATACAACTGAAGATGACGACTACCTCTCAATGTCCATAACATCGACTTCAGAAACTATCACAGCGGAAGATTCATCTACAAACACACAAGAAAGTGAAACAGTTACAGCTGAAATGGAAATAGATAACAGCGCAGATGACTACTTGGAATCTCCTGAAGGAACTACTCATTATCCTAGTACTCAAGAAACTAGTACCAACTTACAAACAGTTTCTGACACTACTATGGAAGAACGAACCACTTTATTTGAAGAAATTAGCACCACAGAAAAAGCTGAAACGACATCAATTATACCACAACCGACACCAATTGTTAAAACGCAATTCAATCAACTATTTTCTGTAAGTAGAGAAGTCAAGGTTAATTCCAAAATTGATAAATACCGTCTAAATAAAAATAACGAGACGACTTTGATAGAGGAAGGTCAACTAATGGTAGAGAAAAAACCAAGAGTTGATAAAATCGGAGAAGTAAGTAGATTCAGTCTAATTAAAATTGTAGAGGATGAAATACCAATTTACTTGACTAAGTTAGGACACCTCTATCCTATAGATAACCCGCCAGATCATATAATAAGAATCGATGAAGCAAGAAACGCTCGGGCTTTGGTAAATTTTTCAGATGCTCCTAGAGAAAATTTAATAGCATCTGAGAGTATGAATGAAGCATACAGGCATATTAATAAAGTAACTATTCAACCTAAAGATGACATAACAGTTAAAGGACAAGTAGAACATTTGAAAGGCGATGATTTCTTAAGTTATATCAACGATGAAAAGAAAGTTGAAACATTGGAACCACAGGGTGATAGTAAAGAAAACAAAATACCTATTAATCCTGAAGAAATAAGAACAGAGCAGCCACCATCACAGTGGCAATTCGTCCCAGCTGCATACGAAAACGATAAGATGAATTCTGCCAAAACTTTTGAAATCGTTACACCAAGGAGCATACTTACTGAACCGTCTACGCTACCTTTGGAAGGATTATTTAAATCTGAAATTCCAGTCGCCAGGAAAATTAGTGATGGCAGCAATAGTAATCAACCCTTCGTTGTTTACTCTGCGTCTGTACCAATGCATAAAGATGAAGTTAATATAGTTAAGCTTGACATTATAAAACCTGAAGCTGGTCGCAGTATTATTACATTTGCTAAAGGCCAACAATTCAGCGGAGCACCTCATACAGAGAAGCCAACCGTCAAGTATCCCGTAAATATATCTGTACTACCCAAATCTACCGAAGGTACCACTGTTACAAGTACAACTCCAGAGCCAACAACTGGAAACACAAGTCCAATTATTGAACTTTTGACAACCACTCAAAGTACCACGTTGTATACTGAGCCTGAGACAACCCTCCCATCGACAACAGAACCACCCTCTACAACAGAAACGATCACAGAAGAAACTACCACAGTAAAGTCTCTATTTGATGCGAAACGAGCTAAATTCGCATTCCCGAGAAGGCCAAGTCTCAAATCGAACTTGACTAGACCTAGCCCTGTGCCTCGAACAACAAAGAAACCAAATGTCACTGTATCAGCTAACATTTATCAAAAGCAGAACAAAAGTTCTAGTTTTAGTGCTAAATCAAGATTCACTGCGAACCGAGGGCAGAATGTTCCAGTAGATATCAGAAAGAAGATAAATAATAAAGTTTCTAGGAACACCACGACAGAGGCGCCGAGGACGACGACAGAGAGGAAGTTCTTCATCAAACCAATACGTCCTGGCATTAGACCAGCGTTCGTTCCGAGAAGGAGTACCACCGCAGCACCGGCTACAGACACTTAACACTCAAAGAAGTGACATAATATTTATGATAATATTCATTTGTTGAGTCTGGTTTCTCTGGCCATAATAAGTTCGACTGATTTTATTTTACTGGGATAATTATCGCGTTCGAAAAGAACTAACAACCGACTTCAATTGACTTAAAAATTTTGTTTTTGTTTATTAAAAATAATAAAATAGCGATCAAAATCGATTAAATTTATATGGGACCATCTCTGAAGTATGCTCTACCAAACAATCAAAAAAGTTTTATCAAAATCGGCTTATTGGCTATTGGCGGAGTTATCGCGTTACACACATACAAAAAAACTTAAGCGTCGAATTGAGAAACTCGTCCTTTTTTGAAGTTGGGTGAAAAAGTAAGTTTCATTCGAAAATATGGCTTTTACACGACTTTATATGGTGGTTTGAGTCCGAAAATATTTGTAAAAAGTTTTCAGGAAGCGTTGAATCAAAGTACAAATGTGTAATTTTTGTAAAATCGAACTAGAATTTTACGGTTTTAAGCGTGCCTGAAAACTGACGCAATTTTGCTTTTTACGATATATTTTATGTTTGTATATAAATTCAACTCAACAATTTCATTGTAGTCATATTTTTAGAGATTTCATAGCTTTAAATTAGGTGTTAGGTCGAATGGAAGTTTTTTGTACCAAAAAATGTATATTACTTTTATTTTAACCAATTTTGGTATGATCAAAACTTTCGATTACAAATTGTCATAGGTTTCATATAGAGTTAGAACTATTTAATGTTTCTTTAAATCATAAAGTTAATTAGTAATCGTTACCACATAGAAATGTAAATAAACAATGAAAGTTAGGATTGGGCATTTTGTAATAACGGAACACAATGTTATGTAATAATCGAAAAGGAATAAAAATGTTTGTAATAAAACTGTAAGGAGATATATTCTTATAATTTATTCTCGTGTTGGATCGCGACCGTTATTTTGGCTGGAAATATTTCAAGTGATCTTGGACAACAAAAAAAGAAGAAATGGAAAAGGTAAGTGTAACTGTTTATTACCATTTTATATTATAAACAAGAGAATATACAAATTTGACATGCCACAAGGAACTTAATCATATACTTAAAAAGCTTATAATTCAAATTTTTCTGGAAAACAGTTGAAAAGTTACAGCAACTTATTTACCACTTAAATTGATCGATCTGTATAGCCAGGAAGTAGCAGTAATGTTAAAATAATATCGTAAATGTCTCTATAGGTGCAGTAACGATATTTAATTTCCTGACTTACGTCATATTACGTACTTCTCGTGCTATACTCTGTCTATTTCTTTATCACATATTGTCTTCTACTTTATTTTATATTGTCTTTATCATGTTTAACTTAAAACAAAAGTCAAAAGCAAAACTATAAGTACCAGCTCTGCGTCATAGCTATGGGTTGTCTTCACTCACAGCTGAACTTCCCTCAGAAGCCTACACCATGTATTAGAAGTGATTGGGAAATTAACATTAGTTCAATACCGAACACAAAAGTTACAAAAGCTTCAGCTATCATAAAACACGAATAAATTTAAATACAGAATCATTCCGTTCAATCCAAAGACATCAAACATTCCTATGGGAATAGACGGGGCAAAACTAATAAAAACGTCATCCTAAAAATTATTACCTATAGGTAACAAATAACTCAATCTAGTATCACATCAAACCACAACATACGACACTGTACAAAACATTTGACGAACGAAGTTTTCAAGATCCGTTTTTCTAAATGAAAATTTTCGCAAACATCTAATCTAGGTAACAGCTTATCATAAAAGTAAGATACCAAGTAGAAGTAACTGCAAAATTACTTGTGTATTGGACAATATCATTGTTACTCTTTTTATCGTCAACATTATGAGACAATAGCGTTTCTGTTTAGTAAACAATCGCTGCACAATTTTAATAAAGAGGTTCTTTCCCACTTACGGCGGTAAACAAGTAAATTATCCATTGTTCGTCTGTTTAACTTTTTAAAGAGATAATTAAATTGTGACAAAGAAAGGTCATGATCAGTATGTTGTGTGAGATTTCTAGTTATAGTGTCGTTTGGAACGAAGATAACAGATGGTTCATTGAAATTTACAACACAATTTTTTTTAAATATTTTTTATCTTTAAAAAAGTTGGAATTGATTCAATATTCTATTCAATATATCTTTATTGTACACCAAATACAAAAAAAATTGTACAATAGGCGGTCTTATCGCTAACAGCGATCTCTACCAGACAACTTTCGGGTAGAGGACATAATATTTTGGGTGGAGGAGTAACAGATATTAGTGATAAATAGATTATAATTTAATAAACACATATAGATATAATAATATTAAATAATAATAAATACAGACAAATTAACCATACGTTATTTTATTAATACAAAACTACTACAACATAGGATTAGTTATTGAGAAGATGTAACTCAAGGTGAAATTGATTCTATTGCTACCCACATAAAAGTAAACACAAATATTTTTTCCTGAATTTAAACCTTGTTTTCTATCCTCAGTCGAAAACTATGCATCCCTGAAAAAACGGGATAGCTAGGTTCTCACTTAAAAATTTAGTCCCCGGCGCAGAATAAATTACCCATTCTAATTTTCAAGCTGGTAGCGTCAGTTTTTGCCAAGGGTTCAATCGAACATACGTAACCCTAAAAGAATATTGGACCCATTCTGTCGTTCTATCACATTATACTCGTAATTTCACAACCGTTTCTACAAGGTACATAGGACACTGGTGTACGTATCATTCTTTCAATTAAATGATAGGTAACATGTACTTCGCTCTCTGCCCTACGATTGATCAATCAGTACGGGCACTCATGCATACGAGTACAATTGCAATAAAATTGACTATTGCAAACATGTTACGTCATAACTATAGGCTGTAGAGGCCTAAAAACAAATTGTAGGTTGAATATGAAGCAATATTTGATTGATAGTTGTATGAGGTAGCTAAGGGTTATCTTTTATCTTAATTAAATGACGATTGAGAACTCAGACCGTTACAAATTATAAACGATATCTCTTCTGCTGCCTTAGTGTTGTATGTTTTTTGAAAACACACGTCTCTATAATTTGATTATGTATTTGGGTAATTTTTTGTGTTTTTTTAATTTTTCATCAATGCGACGCCATGTTCAATAACTCTATGTTGTATTGTGATCAAACAAATATTTGAGTCCAAAAGTTAAAAAAAAAACATTTTGCGCTATTTTACAAGCTATTATTTTATATATTTCTGCTATGTACACTATACTCAGAGAAACATGAATTTTACAACTTCCATGGAAAACGAATTCCGGTTTATCGATAGACATAATCGTAAATTGGTACCAGCAATGACCCAGATAGAGAGGGTCCATATATGTCTCTAACGCGATATATCTAGACCCTGACTGATTGAATGCCCTTCACTTTATACATAACTCCAATTTTAAACTAAACTTGAAATGATTTTAATAGTTCTGGTTTTAGGTAATCCATCGTGCCTTTCATAGTAGATATCTTGTTTAGGTATTAGCTATTAAAGCCATAAGTAGCATTTGGACCATGTCGTATTATATTTGATTATTATACATGACATGCCAATTTAATAGCGATCGGTTGGAAAGTGAATCTGTGAAAGTGAAACAAACAAACTTACTTTCACTTTGAAGGCAGTTTTGCAAATATTTTCCAATTCAGTACACTTTATTGTACTAATTAAATGTAGACGAAAATTGTTAGCTTCAGATATGTTAGGGAAGAGGACACTTGGAGAACGATTTATTTCTCGCAATTTTAGTAATATTCACTAACTTTAATTATTGTTTAATGTTATATTTCTTTGTAATGTATAAAGAACGTATTATGCGAATTTACTTAACGTTCACATTGCAAGAAGGTGGAAATGTCAACTTGATTTCACTTGCGGCAGCTTCAAGAATCCATTAGCTGCGCCAGCGCAGTCCGCGCCGCGTTACTCGTGTCGGCAGTGTAGACCACACTGGAGTAGCATACATATGGTTGTGTTCTCGTCTTTACGATAGGATCACCCCATGGCATGACGAGGGTGTTGCAAATAGAGAGTAAGGGAAATTCCAGGAGATGGGCACCAACATCTACAAATTTATCAACAACAGTTTACTGCTATAACGGATTCTCTATAAATACTATCATGTAAACCACACACGCAACTTCCAAATATAGCTGTAAAATCAGTAACGTACGAGTAGAGAATATATATTGGTTGCTTGTCTATGAATCGTTTACAAATATTGACAACTTTGAGATTAACTTAAAGATATGACATTATCGTGTCTTTGTAAAACCTTTACTTTGTACACGGTTGCTTTGTTGTTGTTGTTGTTGTTTGGGGGGGGGGGGGGGGGGGGGGTGTTGAGTTTGTGACTTTATGCATGCAGCAATGCATCCCAACTGGCATGGCACTCTAACAATTGGGTACTTGACACCTAATTAGTTTGGGGTTGAATTGTATTTTATACCATAACAGACATTAAAAGAAAGCTCCCAAAATAAAATGACGAAATAATTTTAATTTTTTATTTGGATTTTCATCATCTTAATGTCTAAAAAATTGCGATAAATTTAATTCCTCGATTAGTAAAATAATCATAAGTTTCAGTTTTCTCATTGCTTTTTGAACATTTTATTATAGGAGTATATAGCACATAAAAAGATTATTTTACGAGATAATTCAAAATATCGAACAAGCTTCATACATTTAACGCTCAAATATAGTAATGTGACGTCACAAAACCCGCCTGAGCGTTTTAGCGCGTGACTAGAAGCACTTTTCGGCGGGTTGTGATAAAAAAAACTATTAGTCGTATCGAGAAAAAAATGATATAAAATAACTATTTATCTTTTTACATGGACTATCGAATGAGACAAAAATATATATTTTTTCCAATTACGTAAAATTTCCAAATGATATGTTCATTTGGAAATTTCGTTCGTTTTGAATAACAATGTATTTGACATCGCTAAAGATTTGTAAAAAATCATTTCGTAAATAAATAATTTGAATTGGATAGACATATCAAACCCTAGAGCGCATAACAGGCCATTCGGGTCAGGGGTCAGAGCAGCACCTTCATTTCGTTGTGTCGTCTTCTATATGGTCGGCAGATCTCGATTTCTAATATTATATAATAGCTTACAATAGTGTTCACTTTTATGGGATTTCGAAACAACAACTGGATTTATTGTGTCGCTAATCGATAAATTTCCAGATATTTAAATTGAATTTTACTGTCAGATTAACTGTTGAACTTATTCTTCCCTAACAGATCGTTACAACTAATTTGCTTTCCAATGAGAATTTGATTTAATTGCATCTTTTACTTACCTATCTTCTCTCTCTCTCTGTTTTTCCGAAAATTGTGGTTACGGATACATTGTCGTAAAAGATTCGTTATAAAGGGGTTGCAAGATTTTTGTACGAAGCCTTAGGGACCAGCCGCCACATATTTTTTTCCAAGTCGGCATCACATAATTATCCTGATGTATATCGATAGAGGACTAATTGTATGAACAAAAATGTATCGAAACATAGCGACCTTAAGCGGCACGTATCCCAGGTATGTCGAAGGAAAGATGGTCATATAACTACTACAAACATGATTAAAAATGAACTTCGCGAGTTTAGGGTTCCGTACCTCATTGGGAAAAAAGGACCCATATAGGATCACTTAATTATCTGTCTGTCATGAGCCATTTTCTCAGGAACGCGTCGCGGTATCAAGTTGAAATTAATATAGAATACTCAAATCTGCCGTCCCTTGCATCTGTGGAAAAAATCAAACTTATAGGTCAACATACTAAAAAGATATAGCTGTATTTTAGACAATTTCCATACAAAATACAAGATCCAAAATCTATAAGGTACTTCCGTTGACCTAGAATCCTGAAATAGGAACTAATCTGAAAACCAGGATTTTAAAATTGCTTTTTAAATGTACAAACGTAACTTTGTAGTGGAAAGTCATACATCGGGTATGTAATTTAGCTGCAAAGTAAAGTTTGTTCTTCAGTCGGATTTATATTTTCGGTAGAGCATGATTTTCAGTATGTTAATTATTCATATTCTGTACAGAACCCTCGGTGCGCGAGTCCGACTCACACTTGACCGTTTTTTTTGTTGTGAATGTTGAACAATAACTGTGCAGTTTCCCTTGACGCCGAACTCGGAGCGTCTTCGTTACTGCGAGGGCGAGCGAAAGGTTATATTGTACCAGCGCATGCGCATCTCACAAGTAGCGTCAGATACACAAACAAAACTTGTTACAAAACAAACAATGAAAGAATATAATGACAGTGCAAATTTGATATATATATGTGACAAGAGTAATCGCAACGACTCCAACTTTATGCTAGCTTATCACAGATAGCCGGGTGAAACCATCTTTTTGGAATTTGACACGCACGTTGACTTATCGATAAGGACGTACGCTACAATGTATACTGGGAAAGTGCTTCAGTGCGATAATTTCTGGCGTCCTCGCAGTTGAAGCCGCGGGGAAAAGCTGGCGTTTTGGTTTTTTTTATTGCTAACTGTAAAGAAAACTGTAGACCACAAAACGACAGACAGACTTATTTGAAAAAAGTTTCAATATCAATTACATGTTCTATTGGGGGGGTATTGAAAAGTTACTTGTCCACACTGTCCGCCTTGCTTGCTACCACCAGCTAACTAAAACGGAAGGTATACAGTACTGTTAATTAGCACGAGTGTGTACTTGCCAAAAGAATACAACCTTTGCTTCGCTTACTTAAGGCTTATGAGTAAGCACTTCCATCATACAACCATTAGGCGTGATCAATGACAATCGTGAGCGCATTTTACATATAAAAATCTACAAATTACATACAACTATACTGTAGTATTTTTCCTTTCGAATACATTGCTCCCTCTGCCTATACCCGGGGACGATGAGTTCATTCAACTCTCACAATACATATAACATAATATGTTTGAGAATGTTTTATTGCTGACGGTATTTGACATATGCCAGCTATATATAAGGAGGTATCGTCGCAGCGGGGATCGTGGGCGACCCACTTGTAGGGCCGGTTCCATAACAGATACTTACCGTGTACGAACACAATCGAATACCTTTTATAGACATTTGAGATTGAGGCTCTCCGACATTATAGAATGAGTTTTTGTGAGCTTCGGTAAACTTCAATTAAAAGTAATCCTCAGTTATATATAGTAATGGCTCTTTCATTCTATTTGTTTGTGACTAGGATAGCAGCATTAATGCTATCGAAGATAGGCAAACGGCTGTTTAACCGCCTCCATCGCGTAATGGCTAAATTTTGTATTAACAGTTTTACCTATCGATACTCGGTTTGGTTGGTGGTAGCGCATTTTTTATATCCACCTGGACGTCGCCTACCACCATGACGCCAAACAGCAGTGTTAATAGCACTGTTGCGTACCGGTAGCAGAGCCAGGGCATCATTAGCTTGAAGCTTCTGGGTGCGTACGCGCACCACCCAACGACATTATCGGCACTGTTGACCCAGACCCAGTGCAAAAACGGCTCTAACTATTTTGATGCAAATTACAGTTTAGACAGTTTCGGTGAACGCCATTTTTCGATTCGTTCGTTTGCGAAATATTACGCTTTAAAGTGATTTTTAAGAGTAGGACGTCCCCCTACTTCTGCATCTGCTAAACTCTTGATTTTCAAAATCGGAAAAAGTTCACAGTAGTAGTATATATGCTGAACTTTAAAGAAAATTTACGACTAAGGTGGCTTTACAGGTTAACGAGTAATAGGCGACCAAATTATAAAATATACTTGGAGTAGTCAAAATGATAATTTCGTACAAATTTCACTCAGAATTACTTATTATAAAACCAGTTCAACTACGGAGCCCTGCACTGCGCGTGGCCCGACACGCATTTGAGTGGTTTTTAATCTGCTATATATCCTTCAAACTATTTATTAAACTAAACTAAATAATCACTATTTCACAAAAATTTATAACTTTCCTTCAAGAAGTAGTAGGATATTCATGAATACCATGAGTTTACACAAATGCATTTTGTAACAAGTATAATGTTACACTTGTTAAAAGACAGGTGTTGCTTTTGAATAAACAAACATAATAGACAGAGAACATACTTGTAGCGAGTCATTCATCACACTGGGAGCAGTGTGTTGTATTGTGTTATGATGACACAGCCACTATGTTCTCGTATTTAGGCTTAGAGGTGAGTCTAGTTCTGCATTAATCACAACAGCTTCACTTTGTAATACTTCTGCACTTCACTAAACAAACTGCGTTGAAAATAAGACTATGAAATCTGTGAGTATAAAACTATTTTAAATATTTTTCTGACGCGACTGACGATCCAACTTTTTTGGAAATGTTCTAGTTTTTCTTACCCTAAAATCGCATTAGGATTATTCGGAACATTTAAGAATAAAAATTGCCAAACCTTTCGAACCATTTTCGATTTTTGCGAGACTAGCACGGAAATTGAAGGAAGATTTATTAAATCTCTTTAAATTGTTGCGCCACTATTTTCAAGAGGTGCTCTTCTTGTCTCGTCTTGTAATGTTATTATTGTCCGCGACTTCCTCAGCATCCCACGAGAACTACTTGTTCGATCGGGATTAAAAGCAGCCTAAGTACTTCTCCCACCATTCAACTGTATATTAAAAAATCCAAGTCATTCTGACTTTCCGATACGACGTAAAAGAACGTTGAACAAACAATCTCACTTTCGCATTTGTTTCATTCCATCTGGTGTTAAGGAACGGTTAGGCCCTAGATGGGAAACGCTTTCGCCCAGAAGCCTCAAACTAATTGGGCTCTGGCTAAATTATTTAATTATCGGAACACAAAAGTGCTTTCAACACTACTATTTGATGCCAACAATTTTAGCGCTAGCGTTTATGTTTCTGGCGTTGATGCCAGTTAGCTGATGATGCTTATCCAGAAGTTTTCAATTAATCTTTTTCTATCTTACCTTTGCTTGCCTAAACTTAGCAAGTCTATGAACATTACTTAAAAATATAGGATTAGTTTAGACTGAATGTTTTAGCGGCTTCTTCACGGCTTTCTACCCGCAGTACATTTATCTGATTATTAGCCAGGAAACGTCCACTGCTGGACATAGGCCTCCTCCATGGTACGACACATTGACCGGTCCCGAGACACTTGCATCCAGATATATAGTATGCGTCGGGTTTGTCAAATTTAACAGCAACCAGCTGTAGGGTTGAAGAGTGAAAGCGCAACAAACAAAGCCTATTCGATACCACACCACTACTAGAGGATGTATATTTGTCTATGGTCAGGGATAGATAGGAATGTAATGAATTAAACACACCAATTAATTTGGTTTATTTTGAAAATCGGTAATTGTTTCTCTATTGTCTCCCAGGCGCGCTGACTAGATCTCTACTGTTAAAAATAGTTTTTCTTTACACGTTTTCTTCACAACGGTAAAGAATTCTTCTTGAAATGAGGCTTCTTTTGTTCTTTCTTCGCAGCTTCTTCATTTTTCAACCATTTTCAGTCTGTAACAAAGAAAAAGAAACAATTAAGAACAACACATGAACTCAATTAATATTTAGTGTTTTGTTTAAGATAACTTTGCACAGAAAATAGTAACTAAAAACACAAATACATTCGCAAATATACTCGTGTTACAGTCAGCTATAAATAACTCGATGCAATGTAAGTGCAAAAATAACTCTCGATCATTACAAGCGATGATTGGCTACAAAAACAATATTGGCTCGCGTCTGCGCGGGCGCCGGCGGAGAAAACAGCTTTCTCCTTGAGTTTATCTCGCACTTATCTAATGGTTCTGTTCAGTTGCATAACTTGTGATTTTTAGAGCTATTTGATTGATTTGATTCCTTGATTGTTAATACTGACTTCATCTCATTATGACAAATCGCAATCAAACTATATGCACTTTAGAGTTGCACGGCCTGTTATACACTAGTTGCATGCATATCTTTGTTTATACTTATTATATACGGTTGCTTAAAATAATAAAACACGGTGGTCTATAAGAATAAAAAAGTAATATATAGTAGCATAGTACGGTAAATACATGACGGAAAAAGAAAAAAAACTGAATAAAAAGTAATTTAAAAAAACAGCTTAAAAATTGTAACGTTATATGATTTTTATGCACCCAGTGTCACTCTCAAGCTAAAATCCATTGAGCCATTCAGGCTGCAGAGCGTGCAATACATACATACTCTCGAAAAACATAACCCTCCTTCTGGCGCAGTCGGCAATTTTTTGTTACAATACAATAAACATAAGCAGGAAGTGATGAAGCAATACGATAAAACAAAATGACAAGCACCGCACAGCAAAAACACTGTTATGCTCGGAATATTTTGTGCTAAGTACCGCACCGGATTTACGTCCGCACAGATCCAATATTTCCAAACAAACTGTAGTTTTCAAAAGCATCAATATCAGAAGCAATAATTAACGCGTTCAAAAAAAAACTAAAAACCGACTTCAACTGCGATACATACAAAAAAACATACAGTGTAATTGAGAACCTCCGCCGTTTTTGAAGTCAGTTGAAAACAAGTTGCATGTACCTTGGTTTCGCCTAAAAAAGTTCGTAATTATTTTCGTATTATAAAATAAAAATGTATTTCAAATCACAATAATTTCGATAACAATTTGGTCTCCAAAAAAGCTCGGTACGTGTATTGTATCAAATCATTCTGAAACATTTGACGCCCAAGCTAGTATACTCTGTGGAACCTGAGTTTCTCCTTTCGGTGTAGCAGATTGTACGATCATAGCATATTTCAGACTTCTCTTATATGGACTAATGAATAGGTTCTAAGTGTGATAACTGGTTTTAGTTTTTATTTCTGAATAAAGCAATAATTTAACACCCATTAATACGAGAATCCTTTTTTACCTGCGCCAATGTACGAGTATTTAGGATTTGCAAACTTAGTTTTTGCGTCCCAGCCTCGGCTGATGACTCAGGTGATTGGTAGTCGGCTCTTACACAATGCGAACATGCTGCCTACTCAGCTCCTATGTTAGCCTCTTTGTTCGCAGAATGAGTGGCTTGAGGATAATTGTTTTTGATTCGAGTGTGTGGGACGGAACGGTCGCCATGTCAATTTGAATGTTAATGAGTCGTAAATAAATGGTTATGAGTTGAATTCAAAATTAGATTTGGTTTTTAGTAAGCATGGATGTCGAGTTGTTTACAGTAATTTTTTTTACATAATTTATAAAAATTGCAGTTGAAATTTTTAGGACAAGTCCGTACATCAACATGATTACATAAGTGCAGTGTTGAACATGAACCTCCCTCATAAATCGACTGTCTATGGGGGATTTGCCATAATCACCACGCTTGGCAGTCAAATAACTGATCGCAGTAAGATGTTGTTACATAGGTGGATGACTTTTACGACACCCGTGATATGATGGGTGGGTCCTGTCCTAAAGCCGAGACCACGAATCAAACCATAAAGCTATCTGGCTTACTGACATACTCGAACTCAAATACAACAAGAACTGAACGAATATTTTATATTGTTAGTCTTTTTGAGTAGATGCCTGCCAGTATTGAAAATGAAATTTATTTCACAAAATGAATCTCAAAACTACTTAAGCTGAAGAAAGAAAATATTTCAAATTAGAGATTCATTAATTTAAAAAGCTAACAACTAGTTTGTCATGTTTTAGAATAACATTTGTGTACGTCTCCATTAGTAAAATGCTCGTGGCAAATTAGTAAATTACTGATATAATGGATGCCACACAATCAATAGCAATGTCTTCATAATTTGGAAGATGAAGGCTAAATACAAAACAAAGCAAAGATAAGCAGAAATTGTTTTAATTGTTTGATTATATTTAAATTAAACTTTTTGAGTCGAAAAGGAGATATCATCCCAAAACTTTTTCAGGCGCCATTTTTCAAACATGGCGGCTTTGATATAACCTAAACTGTGACATTCAATACAGATGAAGACCAACAAAAGCTATAACCGTTTATTCATAGATTTTTTCCGCATAAACTAATTAGTTTCGCCCCACATCTGTGCGCTCAAATAGACGTGTCTGGCTCAAGTTATATAACGATCATTAATACACGCACCGATAAGGAAATTAAGGAATTATGTCGTTAAATAGAAAGCTCATTTGCAAACGGCTAATGTTCCGCCATTACGACACGACAGAGGGTCGTACATCGGGCATTATGTAAATTCCATTCAAGATCAGAACACCACGTAACGGACGGGTTGGCACGCCACGCCCGCGTAAGGTAGTTTCTAGCTGTAGGGCACGCCATGTTGCAAAAGGTGTAAGCATTATTGGAATGCTTAGATAGAGGGAGAAGGGAGACCATATCATACGTAAAACTTCTGCTGGTTAAGAAAGCAATCAATAGCGACCAAAATGTTTCTTATATCTTGGAATGCAAATTATGGTCATAAATAAAAACTTCGCGTCACAAATGATTCATCTTATAAGACGATGAGTACTCCTCTGTATAGCTGGATTTTCAATGTACTCGTATTTAAAATTAGAACTCTAGTTACAGATTTGAGAAAAGCGAATTTAAAGTAAAATCCTCATTGTGCTGGTCGCCTGAGCCATGAAAATACTTCCTTAAGTACCATCAATAGCGTTCCTAAAAGAGCCTTGCCTCGAGGCATCTTTTGTAGCCTCACTCGCCTTGGCGCAAAGCTGGCCGGTGCCTCAAAAATACCCAGAGGCAAACATACAGGGCCAGCTATAATTCATCATATTGATGACACCCTTACATATTGCAGTCCTCACTTCCAAAATTCCATAAAATACCGTCGAGATTCATTCAATTCATGTTTATTTCACTCATCGTGGTATTTGACAATATGCTATTTCGTGTATTTATCGTAAACTTGACATAGTTGTATTAGTGAAGATTTATAAAGCCTACCTCACTGCGATCAACATTTTGCCGGGCAAAGATGTTCATTATAGCAAATCATCTCATTGAAAGCTATTTCTCTGTGGCTACTTATGAGAGAGGATATCTTCAACTGAATATTTAGTACTTTAAAAATCCACAATAGCTACAAAAAGGTTGCTTGTAGGTTGCAAAAGAGCCAATTACAGCTCTAAACGTAGTCAATTACCTCAGGTTGTGAACCCATCAATGCTCAGAGATGTTAATTCACTCGGCAAACACTCATCGAAGCCAAGGTCTGCGGTGGTGCGTGCCACCAGAGACAAGTTGTGTCGACAGAGTGCGTGACACTTCGCCGTTGCTCATAATATACCATGTACGACAAACAACTTAGGATTGTTCACTAGAAACCCAAGTACTTATAGCTGGTCGACATATGTTATATCTTTGTATAATAAATATTCTCATTCGTATAAATGATACACTTCAAACCAATCAACCAACGCTTTGGCCAAACCGAATGAACTAGAAACTTTCCTAAAAGCACAGAAATGAGTAATTTACGAAAAGTTTTTAAAAGTTTAAAACATCGTACCATTCAACGATTTCAATCATAAAATAAAACATTTTGTATGCATCTATCAGAAAAAGACACATAAAATAATTTGGAGACAAACTAAGTTTTGTAATTAAATTTAGCCTGACAAAATGTTTTATTATAAACAAGCTGCTAATTATCTTGAACTCAAATTACGAGTAAATTCGCAAAAACCACTTTTTGCCACAAATTAAAGCCACAAATATAATTAACCTAAAAATCTATTAATGGTGATAATGAAGTTCAAGTACCATTATAATAACAAACACATTTAAAATGAAATGAAACGCGGCTAGTTAAAATTTACAACAAAACATGTAACTTTAAATGCTAAATTCCACAGAACTTAACTATTATTGTAAACGAGTCACAAACAACTGCCTAATGGATCAAGCTAGTCAACTAACTGGTCAAGTATGGAGTAGTTACTAAACAAGGACATGTTTAGCATATTACCGCAGTTATAAAAACCACAGGTTTCACGGTCAAACGTCCGATCATGCACGAGAACATATCTACGAGTGGTTTAGAATATTGCGCAGCTGTGTGCAAATTGTGCAATGTTTCGTGAAAAAACTGGGACATATATGAAGGTTGATTGTTTCCATTTTCTGGTTCTCAGTGAGATGTGGTATAGTGCAACAAACAGGTCTTTTGTTTTGTTTTGTTTTCATTTATTTTATTCTATGATACCCATGTTACCCCATGCTATAGTGCAGGTGTCATAATAGGTGACAGAGGTAACAAATATTCAGGATATGGACAGTAACATCTTCCTGTGTAACAACAACAGCTTTATTATTATTTATTAATTATTAATGAACACATTAGAAAGGAATGTAAACATGGGAAAATGCTTTATTGTTTCCCTACTTAAAAAGGTCCACATCATGCCTTACAAACATAATATTTTACTGAAATATAGTGACTTCTTACTATATTATCTTTATATTTGATAATCTTATATATGAGGGTAGCTCATGTCCAAAGCAATAGAGAATCTTCTTAAAATACAATTACATTTCATTCAGCTCCGAAAGATCACTGTTGGACATGTACCTACTTCAAAGACAAGTTCAAGTTTCAATGAGAGTGTTTCCTGTAATCGCCACGCATTGCAGGTTGATTGATAATAACAGTAAAATGTTGTTGTTACATAAGAAGATGTTGCTCCCCATCTCTTGAATATTTTCCTTTAGTCGCTTTCACAACATGGGATGGTGGTCTCATTCTAAAGACATCACATGGCACATCTTTGTTTGATCATGTAACAAGTGAATGAAAATTTAATTCTAAAAACCTTGACTGCGTAATTTTTTTAACTTTTCATGATTTTGATATACCCAGTGTCACTCTCACAGTAAATACGAATCTAATGAAACCTCTCAAGCTAACATCCGTCGAGGCGTTCAGGCCGAAGAGCGTGCCAAACAATTATACATACATACTCTCGAAAAACATAACCCTCCTTCTGGCACAGTCGGGTAAAACCATGGAAGTGTTTTGTCTAAAAGTAGGTTAGCCAACATAATTTATCAGTATTCCACTTTCATCAGACGTGTAGCCAAAGTATTTAAAGCCAGCCCTACAAGTTACCGTGCGCCCTGAATAATTCCTTTTGAATCTTTAGAGTAAATAAGCATATTTTGAACCAACGTGTAACATCTTCGACCTCATCTTCATGTGAGATTAAAGTCAAGCGTTGATCTATCTTTTATAGAAAAAGATACCATTTTGAAATACGAATAGACAATGAAAACGTTACTGATTTTATGGAATGTGGCACCCCTCATCTTTTCAAAGGTACTGTGGTCTCGATGACTCAGGTTTTGTACCAAGAATCGAATAAATGACTTGAAATTCCATTCCCGTAGCTCCACTAAACTTGCTATTTGTATTCACCGTTCTTAGTGACCTTTAACTCAATTCACAAGTGTTCGTGATACCGATTGAGCCACGTAATCTCACAGATAAGGGTATAAATTAACTGTCAGATATATTTGATAGGCCAATAGATTGTTAATTCAATGCGGAGGTTTTAATGAGCAATGAGTAAAATAAAGGAGGCGTTTAGCTAAATGTTGATATTGAGTAAACCGTAGCATTGTTGTTTCATATAAAAGAGTTCAACGCGCAATATAATGATTTTGTTTGTGAATAAAGTTTTGTTGTGCTATAATAATAATAAAATTATATGCAATTATTCACATGCTGTTAAAGTAATCATAGATACCATTAATATAAACCTTGCATGTCACGTTTGTTGAAGTAAATATTAAATGGTACTAATTTTGATAGCAATCAGCAACGTTGGAAATATTACAAAAGTCTCTTATATTTTACCTCGCCGTATCAATTTAGGAATGTTTGTGCATGACAACTAGCGCATTTCATTTGGATACGTGTAAGACGGTGTTGTTTTGGGACCACCCCGTGTCTTCCCATGGGTGTCGCAAAAAGCGACTAAGGAATAATACTCATGAGATGGGCAGCGACATCTACCAATGTACGATCCATCTCATGGAAAGTCCGACGTGGCGATTTACGAAAGCGGATCATGTCTAGCAGTGGATTAATTTTCTGGGATATCTCCGCGGGATACACCCTAAACAATGAAATAAGAAAAGTATTCGTAAAGTGTGACACACGAGCTTTGCGTTGACTTTGTCTGTGTTGACATCAAAAATCATTACACGAGAAACTTTTATCAGAATAAAAAGTATTCCATGACTTTTTTCATGACATAGACGAAGAGAGTGCAAATTTCGTCAAGATCAGTTCGGACGTTAAGTCGTGAAACAGCAGCGAAACTACAGAAGGACTTTGTTAAAATTAGTGTCACATACTCGTATGTACCTTTTTTTAAATTGAACTCTTGATAATTGTGATCAAGACAAAGACATTCTTAGCAACATATCAAGGCAACATTCATCGATAAAATAAATAAACAAATATTTTATTTTATTCAGTTTTTGAGTGCCAGCGTAAAAATTAAAATCCTCTAGCATGTTGACACAGTCTTTAGTCTCGGAAAATCCAGCCGGACATTACAATATGATATGTGATGACTACATTCCCACGCGGGCTTCATGATAACGACGTAGTTTGTAGTATTTAGTGAATTCCATACAAGTCTCGAGTGGAAGACTCGTTCGCCTTGAACGTCGAGATGAATTGAGTAGGAAGGTACCTGTTCTCTTGGACACCTCATGTTGCTATGAGGTGCTAATAAAATACTGGTCACCTACTTATTAGCTGCCTATGTAAAAAATAGAATTTAATATTGCAGTTTTTAGCCTATGTGCACAAAGCACTTCGTAATAATAATAAGGAGTGGTATATAGCTCAGTTGGGTAGAGCGTCAGTCCTTGAACAATCGAGGTCTGGGTTCGATCCTGGCTCGTACCACTGAGTTCCAACCTGTTATATGAAATTTATGTACGAATGATAAATAAATCATTACCATTGGCTTTTCGGTGAAGGAAAACATTTTGAGGAAACCTGCACACTCCTGAGGGGAAATTCAAAGGTGAGTGTGAAGTCTACCAATCCGCACTGGGCCCGCGTGGTGTACTATGTCCCATACGCTCTGTAGGAGAGTAGGCATGAGCCCCTGTAGTGGGGACATATATAGGTTGTTGATGATTAATACATATCCTCTAACACCATATTATAAATTTGAAATAGAACTTGTTTGTCTATTTGTACTTCCTTCAAGTCATAACGAAGAGTCGCAATGACTTGATTTTTGCATACGAACAGTTCAAAGGTTGGGAAAATATATAAGCTACTTTTTATTCTGGTAGAAAAATTCTCTCCCGTGGGATAATTTGCGTAGTCAACTCATTTGAGTCGCGGTCAAAAGCTAATAGTAACATAAATTAATGTAATATTTCAAGTTGGACATAAGCCTCACTTATAAATTGCCACGTCCCACTTTCCCAGAAGTGATTAGTATCGGTAAAAAATTTATTTATTTTATTTATTTTTTATTTAAACAGTTTATTGTACACAGAAAATATTTACATAACACAAAACAGAAAAAATATATACAAAAGGAACAGCTTATTTCTAAAAGAAATTTCTTACAGCAGTCCTAGGTTAAGGAGAAATATTGAAGAAAGGAGGGCAGTTAGGCGTGTACGATATGATAAATATAATAAACGATTACATAAATACGATATACAAAACAAACTTATATATATCAATAATAATACATACATACTTTACATACTATAAATATATATAATCTTATAGTGATAGAAAATGTTCCTTGACGTTTTTCTTAAAGGCGGAAACAGTTTTGCTGTCGCGTACAGTGTGAGGCAACGAGTTCCACAATCTGGCTGCATGAACCGTGAATGAGTAGGAAAAGAAATCGGAGTGATGGGAAGGGATGGATAGGATTGTCCTAATGTGAGCTCGACAAGGTTGGTCAACAGGATGCGTGTATGTAAATCGCTCACTTAGGTAGCTAGGATAAGAAGGGTTATTTAGGATATTGTACAGAAGGGAAAGGATATGAGCATTTCTACGAAGGCGGATAGGGAGCCACTTGAGCTGAGCGCGAAAAACTGACACGTGGTCATATTTTCGCAACCCGAAGATGAAGCGTAAGCAAAGATTCTGAAGTCACTCAAGTTTGTTTAATAGCTCTTCGGTGACGTCCAAGAAGCAAGAATCAGCATAGTCAAGAATAGGGAGCAATAATGTTTGGGCTAGAGAAATCTTAGTTTTCAATGGTAGGAACCATTGAAAGCGCTTGAGAGAGTGAACAGCAAAGTGAATTTTCTTGCTGATCTCATTGACATGCTCCACCCAAGAAAGATTGCAGATTGCAGATTGCAAAAATAATACATTTATTCATATAAATGAGCATGAACTTTATATCGTGTTAAGATGCAAGCGTAATTACTTATATTACAACCTTTTATTTACAACCGGCTATCATGTAAACACCGTCTTTTGTCCTTGTCTCTCAAGCTAGAATACCCTGAATTTTTAGAGACAGCAGCCATTTACCATAATCATATTATAACGCTTAGCTGGAAGATCAGTGATTGCAGAAAGGTAGTGGTTTTTACATAGGTAAATACTGTTGTCCATCTCCTGAATATCACTTGTGAATAATAACGGGCTATTTTCCCGACAGTAATTTCTGCAATTAACGCAGGCAAAATGGCGGTCAAAAAATGGATTCGATTTTTGAACTAGACGAGAGTTATTACGCATTTTCAAAACTGTGCAAACAAACCTTTGGACATAAAATCTCGTTTCATGTTTGGTTTCGTAACATGCATTAACAATCTACACAACAATTTAATATATGGAATTAAAACCTAGTTTACCAACCGAGTGCTTACGTTTTGCGATTAATCTTAAATCAAATTTATGTAGAATGTAATCTATAATTAAAATTTTGAAAAGACTACTCGCGGTATTTGGTTATGAAACACGCACATGGTTTTATCTCTTTTTAGGTCACGTATGTATGTATGTCCGGTGGCAAGATGTTGTGAAAAAAAAATTTAGCTACATGCTGTACAACGTTGTTTAGACTAAATAAAAAATTAGACAATATTTTTCAATCTCGCTGAGACGCAAATAGTAGGTCCTCCACGGAACGATAAAACAAATTAGTTTAAAATAAGAAATCCGCAAGTTTATAATATTTATATTTTAAAGATTTCCTTGACTGATTGATTGATATATCAACCTACCCCTACACACTCACAAATATAAAAGTAGGGTATAAAAAAAGTGAAAATTGTTTAATGAACAAACCACTTCGAATGTTTAACTTCGATCAACTTAACGATTTCCCACCCAGGTATAACCATGGCTGCCTATGATATTTGGTCTGTAATCATTCTATTAGTTTTATTTTACTGAATCATTTTCAACGATATAGCTACCACAGCATTGTATTTGTGATTTATATGATTTGACTGACGGGTTTGATCTATACATTTTGTCCATCTGTGAACTGCCTTATGATGTAGAAATGCTCAGTTTGGTTGGTAGTACAACAATTCGTCACCTACCATTAAGAGAGATGAAGGCCAAGTCCAAATTCAACGTGAACAACATTTTTACATCAATTCGTTACGCTTTTAGCATCTATAAACCTCATAGTATAGTGCAAACATATTTTTCACCTAAATTTAATTGTACAATAAAAAATCTATCAAATCCAGTAAACTCGCCTAGTTTTACCAATCAATATTACTAAAATTAGTTGCGTGTCTAGAATACTTAGTCTAGTCTAAGGCCAGTGCCGACTAAAGTAGAAAAAACACGCAGCTAGCAATGTTTCCTGGCAATTAAGTTGTTACATGAAATTAAGTTTGGCTCAAAGCGCGAGCAAAAAGCTCCGTATGCATTACGAACAGTTTTTATATTTGATTTTATGGCAGTTTATCGATTCATATTTTTAAACGTTTGTGGGCTCAGTTTTCATGCAAAATAGTTTACGAGTAACATTTCCTAATTTCATAGTTAAGAGAGAGATGCCAATTCAATTCTTTATTGTGTTTAAATTCGGGTCCGAATTGCAGTTGTAAACTCATCGAAACCCATGAAGTTATTACACAAATTCTTAAATGGTTAAATAGATAAAGGAAATATGTTACAATACTAATAGTTTAGTATAGAAGTGTGAAATCAAAGAAAATTTGTGTGTTTCAGTGACCTTATGCTTCGTGAAAATAATTTTGTTTTTGCTTCCGTATCTGATCTCTGAAGTATTCTTGATAGATGATAATCGGTCTCTTTTAATTTAGTTTGATTGCATTAAGAACCTTGTACAAATATTTTCGGGACAGTTTTACCGCAGTTAACTGCTTCAGGTTTTACTGAAGAGGGTATGCTGTTGTCAAAGCGCCCATACAAACGTAGTCCAGTCATATTTTGAGTATTAAGCTATGAAAATCTATGAAATTTTCGAGACACAATCTAGAAACAAATATCTGTGTCGGTGGTGAGTCAGATTTTCGTTTAAATATATACTTCCAGAGTTACAGGGCGTCAAAGAATTGTATTTTACGATAGTAAAAAGCACCAACTTTGAACCTGTTTTACAAGAGTATGAATCAATTTAGAACAATTTGGAAAAACCACCGACATCTGAAATTTCATTAGTATACTGTATTAAAAAAATGGTTACATAATATACTGTATCCTTCAAATGATCCCTGGACTACGAAACATCCAAATAACGGGTGGATAACTCACCTTACGCGTTCGGGTAGAATGGGGCTCGGATAGGGACAGCTACAAAACAATCTACGCGGCCACGTGCTCTAACCAACAAAGCCTCTGCGACTACTTTAATTTAAGGAAAACTACATGTTTATCGATGTGATTGGAACCATAAATAATCGTGATACTTTTTTGTGTCTTGTTGACGATTTGATATGCGTGTTAGGGAATAAAACCGGTGTGAAAGGTCGATATTATTTACTTTACAATTTGTTTAATAATAATCTCGTTTGACCAAGTCGCATTTATAATTTTATTCAAGATTTTTTTTTCTTCTATTTCGTCTTTAAGAATCTACATAAGTTGACGTGAAACTAATTAAGTTTTTGATTTTATTACAATAGCATATATCCTCGAATCCAAAGCGAATGAAAAAAGTTTTTTTTTAAATGGAACTAAGCTTGTCGTCAATCTCACCTGATGGCAAGCGACGAAGTAGCCTACGATGGTTCGCGCTAGTCCATTTAGGTTCATTCTTCGACGTTTTGGTAACTGTACACTGATCTCACTTACATATCTTTATCAAGAATAAATGCGATCGTGTGTATGTTGGTCCTTCTTTCAAACACCAACATTAAGTTAGTTATAAAAAATCCATACTAATATTAAATGCAAATTAAGTACGTTTGTTTGTTTCGCTTGGCTTGACTGGATTTTTGTTAAGGGTTTAGGGTTCGAAGTGCCAGAAAATGATATACGCTACCTTTTACCAGGATCAAACAATTTGTTCCCGAGAAGTAGATTCGTTAAATTCAGCAACGCAGACGAAGTTTTGGTAAAAAGCTAATTTCATACAATTTTTATAATAATTACAATATCTGCAATAATGCGATTCTCGTTTTTAGCCCCCGACGCAAAAGGAGGGATGTCTGTATGTGTGTGTCTGTCTGTGGCATCGTAGTTGTCGAGCGGTTTTGATGATTTGGTAATCGAATGATTTTTGCGTGGTATTTTTTTAAATTTTCAATTTAATTTACTTATGTATAAAAGTGAATTATATCCCGCTCCCCGCTCCGCTCGTGTCTGCGCCTGTACTACGTCACGCGCGCTTAACTCGTCAGTAGTCCGTCGCGGACTCGACTCATTTTAATCAAATTTAATTTATATTTCATTTGTCGTTCATTAGACTTGCAACATTTAAGTTTCGCTCAGAGTAACACATTTAAATAAGATTTAAATACATTAGTCCAAATACATGAAACTGTTTTACTTATGAATGCAAAATTGGACTCTGTTTTGTTTTACGTTGCAAGAAGGAACACACATGTAATGAGGGACTTAAGTTCTTCATTCATGGACAGATGGTACCGTCATAGCAATATTTAACTGTGGAATGAATACTTTTTCGTATGAATTCAAAGTAAGTAGTTTATTCCTTGATGCTAAGCCATTGAGATTCCTACCAAAGAGTATGTAACTGCACTGTAAATAAATCTGTCAAAATTTTCAACAATTCTTTTGGGATTTGTAGACTGCCATCATTTTTTATTTATTTACGACAGATTAATTTCTACCTCTTCCACGCCATCTATTGACACCTTTGAGAACTCAACTGACAGATATTTCTGCAAAAACGTCGCATTAAAACAAAATTTACAGAAATGAGTTATTTACTTTTAAATTTAATTATTCGATCATCTGTAAGCTAAACTTAAAAGTAATCATGGTTTAAAACTTTGTTGCTGTAGCTACAACTAGCGTATACTTAAGTTACTTGTGGTTAACGGATTAGTTTTTAGCTTATTAAGTTCCGTGGCTTAGCGGTTAAGTTGTTCGAGTGGAAACATTGTAAAGTATTTAAGTTAATAACTTAAGCAATGTATTTAATGGTTGATTAATTGACTTTTACATTTTTTTACTTATGAGAAAACATAAAATTCATAATACAAAATAATAATAAAAAATCATATTTTTATTTTATAGAGTGTTTCCTACTTTACATTTAATATTAATCTTAAGAATGTTTAAGTAAACCTAATATAATTATAATTTCATGTCAATGACCAAAAAACTTTTCAGCAACTGTCTAACCGCTTTATTTTATTTTAAATTCAGAAATATAAAATGTTACAAGGAAATTCCTTAAAACTAAATTAAAAACAATAAAATCAAATACATTAAAAAAGGTACAATCTCACTAATTCAAAACTATATACCAAATGTAAATATTCTTTTAACCGAACATAAATTTATATATAGGTACATGAATGATGTATATTAAATGTATGAATGAATAAATAAATAAATATTCAAATATTACAACAACTTCCTGGTTGGTTATATACTTATAAGAATCTATTTGTTACAGACGACAGTTGAGCTATGAGGAAACAAATTCCACCGGATTGATTCATCTGGGGGATAATGGAACCACTGAGCTGTTTGCAGTGGAAGTAATTAAGGAATGCTTCTGTTTAAAACGTTAGAAGCAGATATATTTCTCAAGATATGCAATTATAACTTCGTTATAACATTATGCTATAATAACATTTGATCAAAGTGTTTTTGTATCTTAAAATTAATGTGTAGATATTCGAATAAGATTGATACATTATTAGAGAATTTTTTAATAGATCCATAAAAAAAAAAGGTTTATCCATAGGTGTGTCTGTGAAATGACAGTTACAGAATGATATGACCAATTTATGGACCTTGACTTAAGTCACTGCAATATAAGAGAAAAAAAATTTATGTACATTATCTGTTTTATAATTTATCACTTAAATATTATTGTAATGTGTAATAGCATTTATTATAAAACATTTGTTTTAATTGTTGCATAATGATTTGTCATTTGTTTCCTTTATTAATTTTCAGGCAGATTATTGTATATTTTCATGGACATTGCTAACGGTCCTGAAGAAAATATCTTGAAGCGGAAAGTTGTTTGTAACAGTTTGTTAAATCCAAAAGTTTGTTTGTTTGTTAGTTATCTATTGATTCATTAATGACAAAATCGTGATAAACTCGACAATAACTTGACTCGACGATGATATTGAAATGATGATTAAAATAGAGATTATGTGTGAGCACGCTTTCATCCTACGGCCTAATCAATTACCGTTAACTATAAATATAAATAAATAAAAGCACACTAACCCAGACTTCTCGTCCACAGACTGCCAAACGTCCCTCGTTCCTGCGTCGAACGAAGGCGACATCTCCTCCCGACACCGCCGACACTGCGTCCGACACCGTGTCCGACATCTCCGACATCCAGACCACCACAAACAAGTACACAAAACGCGGAGGATCGAGGTTCAAGCCGCGACCAGAGAAGGACAAGACGGGCGCAAGCGGCGGTGCGGTGCGCAATGAGAGACCTGTGAGAAACTTCGTGCGCAGGCGCATTGGTGGGGCGAACGGTGAGTCCGGTTCGTTATGACTATACCATCGGCAGATAGAGCAGGTTAAGCAAAGGCAATATCTACAAGTAGGTGTAATGTAATGATCTCTGAATAAGGTTCTCTTATGTCACTATGTTACAGCGTTAATGTAAAAGGTAGTGTCCCCAATGTAAGTTTGCGTTCAAAAACGTAAATGCTACTTAGTTCTTACATGTTTTTGTGTTTGCATTCGATTCGCTTCTGTAACAAGCATTCTTAATTTCATTCAGCAACCTCTTTCTTAAAAGCTTCATGGTCAGCCTAAAGTTTTGCCAAATAAACGTGCTTTTGGTAATGAAAAAGAAAAGGAAAATGAAAATATTTTATTTCATAAACCAAAGTAATAAATTACATTTAAAGCTGTAACTTCCTGTTAGGCATAGAAATACCTGTGGTAGGAAGCCGCGCTCCTCCGCTTTACACCGTGTTTTAAATTTATGAAACGTATACAACACAAACAAAAACATATATACTATTTAAATCGAATTAATTAATAACGGTAATAACGCAGCAATTTATATATGTAGATCTTCTCTGTAATAATTATTATTTTCCTGTTGCTGAATGTGCAAAGTTCAGGAGTAGGATGAGTTCCATTCATCACGCAGTGCAGGTTTATATCGATATGTTTATCTATTAGCACAGTTTTATCACATTTTAAACCTCATTTTAGTAAGTAAGATAACGCGTACGCACGTAAGTAGCAGTTGCTATTGAAATCGCGATTTTACTTACGCCTGTCATCTGTCAGACTATAGAGAGTGGAATTCCCTGCTGTGTCCTGTGTTCAACCGACACCAGGATATCTCCAAGGCCAACTATACCGGCCACATCAAGAAATTATATTCAAATGCGAGCTACAACTGTACAAAATCTACCAAGTCACAAAATCACTTTTAATACGAGTATTTTGGTAATATTAAAGCACCATTATTTGTTTTTACGTTGCTATGATAACGAAGACATTTAATATTAATAGACCGGACAAAGCAAACAAACATTTTGATCCTAAACTTATTACCAATTGGTAATAAGTTACTCTCTAGTGTCACATCACGTCACGCGGCCGTGCAAGCATTTGCATTTGACATACCATTGACTTTTGAGATCAAAATGTTTATATGAAACGTTTCCCAATGACCGCTCTATAACCTATTACTATATTTAAATCTCTGTATGATAATGATTAATGACCTTTTTTTCTCAAATCAAGGCTATTTTATTTATGCTAATGACCTATGTCCAGCAGTGGACGTTTTCCTGCTTCTGGATAACTATGACGCTAATTACAACCTTGAAAGCTTTTAAAAAATGTAAGCGTAGGTATCTGTTTTTAGTTTAAAGTCGACAAATGACTCAGCAACTATATGAGGTATCAAGAACAACAATATGACAACCTATGCCTAGTTCATCTTGCGCTGTCTGCTTATTTCGTCTAGTCCTGTAGTTTGTCGGTTTGCGGTGATCGTGCTGTGGAAAGCTCAGGGAAAATGCAGCTATCTGCATCTACTCGTATGTGCACCTTTGACACGGCACAACCTGCGCTTCGTGGGACAGGTCGTGCAGGAGCCCTGGACTCTGACAGTCAGGTCTTCTTTCATATTATGCCCGACTTCAAAAAGAAGGCAGTTCTCAATTTGCCTGTATGTTTTTTTTGTTACCTCAGAACTTTCGACTGGGTTTGAAAGCTGGTTCTATTCTAACAATGGCAAAGTCTTAAATTTGCATAAAGTATGAATTTATTTTAGGGGATAAATACTGTAGGCTTTCAGTTGTTGAAGTCGGTTTCTAGTTCTTTTTGAACGCGTTAGTTACTGTTTATTTATTTATAGGCCGTGGAGTTGGCAATAAGGCAAATTGGTTGCGGCTGACTGTTTGCCGCCCATATAGTTACAATTGAGTTTACTTACAACGCGTACCGTAAACATTTTGCGAATGGGTCTATAGCACAGTTTCTTTGTTTGCATAATTTCTACCGCTAAAAAGATGGAGTATACTTTTGTATAAATCCCACAATCTGATGGTAAATACCAACTTTAATTAAACGGAAGGCTGCAGCTATAATAGGCAATAAGCTGTCGAATAGATTGGCACAGCACGAACGCCATAGATCGTGAGTCGGACAAGACACAAGTAATCAAATTCAAGGCCACGTCGCTAGAAATAGGACTATACAAGCATGGTGTTTGTTGAATACGTCCGTGTTAGATAACTAAGGAAAATGATTGAAACGAACGCCCGCGTGACGGCTATTGCGCGGCTTATTCTATATTTAACGCGATCAGGAAGAACTAGAAACCGACTTCAACTGCCCTTAAAGTCTACATCATCATCCCCTAAAATGTGAACTCTTACAGGTAGAAGAGCCTGAGTACATATTTTGTTTTTGTTGATTTTCTCAAAATGCGATACATTAATTTGGATAAAAATTTTATGAGACCACCTCTGAAGTATGCTCTATCAAACAAAATAACAATCATCAAAATCGATTTACAACTGGCGGATTTATCGCGTAACATACATACAAAAACATACGATCGAATTGAGAACTTTTTTGAAGTCGGTTGAATATGGGATCCAATGTGAGTGCTAGCTCACTTCATATAAGATTTGTTTGATTCTCATCCTCAAAATCGATGTAGTTTGTTGTTTATTTGAAATTATAAAACAACTCCCTTTTCTATCTTTAATTTATAATGGGTTTTGATCTCGGCCTTCGTCTCACCTGATGGTAAGTGAAGATAAGGCCTTTGTATGGTAAGCAAGCGCTCCAAGTAGCCTCCAGCCAACTAGGTGCTGGCTCTACTGCCTGTCATACCTGAGCACAACAGTGATGTAAGCACTGTTGTTTTTTTGGTTCAAGAAACGATTTACAGTACCGGACTTTAGTGGAGACCAAATTGCTAACGAAATTATTGTGATTAATAAAGACTTTTTTAAAATAATTAGATACGATACTGTACGTAATATTTCCTTAATGATATATCAAATCAAATAATTCAAATATCCTGTCACACTGGAAGGTTTTTGTGAGAATTTTAAAGTGATTTAAAAGACTACGTACAAAAGGAAGAAACTATTATTAATTGTGAACAACCGGACCTTCTGTAAACTTGACACTAGCAAGGCTCCTCTGGAGACGACCTCGGAAGGTCGACAGTCCGCTGGCCGGCGCGCGCGCACCTCCCATTCAAGTTCATAATGAAACCTGCGCAGTGACATTTTCTCTGGGCAAGGTAACTTCCTCGACGTTTTGTTAATTATTTGTTATCTTCCTGGTCGAAAAGGACATTTTGTATTTTGTCCTAGAAACCATATTAAGTAAGGTTTTTTGAAACCTGAGTAATAATATTTTATTTGGAAATATGTAAAGTTCATATTCAGTAAAAGAGCGTCGGTGGCGTAGTGGATAAGGCACGGACTCTCAATCTGAGGGTTCCGCGTTCGAATCCAGCCGTGTACCTATGAGTTGTTTTTCAATTTAAGTACAGTATCCGATTGCTTAACGGCGAAGAAAATCATCGTGAGGAAACCTGCATGTCTTGAACAGGCAATCCGCACCGGTCTCACGTGGTGGACTATGGCCCATACTCTCTGTAGAAGAGTAGGCCTGAGCCGCTGCAGTGGGGTCGTATATAGGCTGATGATGTTGAAAGTTCATATTGTTAGCGAACCCGCATTTTTTGTCCAGTTACTCCATTCAAATACGGTTACTTTTTTACTCTGTCTATTACTTAGATTTTAAAACCTGATAAAAGAAAGCTACGAAAACTATACGATTTTTGATTATTAATTTTATTTGTCTACCCATTCTTTTAATAGAAGTTTCAACATATAGCTTCCTTTAAAGCAAGCTCAAAGATTTTTAAGGGATGCTTCTACAAGGTACAAAAGGTTATACAGGGATATCAAATGTAATTAATTATAATAATTTAATGTAATGTTTCCATGTACTCTTAATTTATCAATTAGTTGTAAGCCTATTAGTATTTAATTAATTTCATACACAATATTGTTTTATGAATAAATGAATTGAATAATAATTATAAATACTCAAAATTTCAGGCAATGGTAATTGATAATACCTATCTTTAAATTGTAATAAACAACCTAATTTTTGACCAAATTCCAGCTAAACAATATGTTTATTAAAATTGAACTAATGTTGTAAATCTTGTTTCGTATAAAACTAAAATATACATAATCATCAATTTCCTAAATATTAAATAAAGCACACTATATTCAATTTACACAAAGGAAAACAGAAAAAAATCTAAGCGTAACTAAAATTTTCTGAAAATTTATGTTTTTAATGCAAATTTGAAATACGAAATCATTGCTACCTATTTAAACGGTTTTTCTCATTATCCTCGCTCTTTAACTTCTTAAAGCAAATGTTGACATCGCTCGTTTTTAAAACTCAATCTTTAAAACTAGGTTACATCAAATCGCTTTTAGTATTGATATTTAAATATGAAGGGGCGATATTTTATATCTACTTCCCAGCGACATGTAAATTACTATTGTTTGTAGCAACTTGTTTTGGTCTTGTCAACATTTTCATATTCTACAAATGATTGCAGTGTAAAATCAATACTATGATGACATTATTACCTCTTCGTTCGGACATCAATCATGACTCGATTTCTATGAAACGAAAATCTAAAACATTTTAAGACTTTCTTAATATCCCAATAACTACAGTACTCGCACGCTATGTTTGCCCCTCTGAAGTTAGCTCTCCGGAATTTCGCGCACGTACAGTTGGAATATGTGTGTATCATTTTCGATATTAACTATCCCTAGATGACATAAAACACTAGGACATTTCTTTCCTCTTGCTTACTTGCCTTGCCTCCCATTTATACGTTCATAATTGAAAATTCGCAGCCTTTTGTAGCTAACTTCAGAGGTGCAAACATAGCGTGCGAGTACTGTACCAATGCAATCTTGAAATCTTTGACTATTGCTAACTATGACATAGTGATTTTTAACCGTTTGATCGTTTCTCACGCGACCGTTTAACGACTATGTATCGGTATTTAACCATTTTTTCCGCTGACATTGCGTTGGTTTATGCCATGCCATAATTGTGGAGCCAGTGCGTGGCGGAGAGACAATAACAACGCCTCCACGAGTGCCGTGCGCCACGCCCGACGGTCATTGTTTTCGTTAAATATAGCCTTCCTAACCTGTCTACATATTTACGTACTAACGTATGACATTCCGTAATGAAAACATCAACTTTAGTACACAAAGATACTAAGTCAGACACAAAAGTACACCAAAGGTCAACCACTCGGCCGTCAAATTGCAGCGCACGTCAGCGTCAGTTACGTGTGTGTGTGTGTTGTGTGTTTACCTCATGCATTAGTAGACGATTAATAACAAAAGTGTCGCACTTCGGAGGAGTCAAATTTTGATCCTTCCTCAAGCTTGTTGCATAAAATGTTTTCCTGGCAAAGTTGCATTGTGCTTGCTATGTAAACCTAGGAGCATTTAATGTAAACACCACGCAGAGAGATTTAAATATAGTAATAGGTTATAGAGCGGTCATTGGGAAACGTTTCATATAAACATTTTGATCTCAAAAGTCAACGGTATGTCAAATGTCTTGTACGGCCGCGTGACGTGATGTGACACTAGATTGAGTAACTTATTACCAATTGGTAATAAATTTAAGATCAAAATGATTGTTTGCTTTGTCCGGTCTATTAATATTAAATGTCTTTGACACCACGTAACCACTGTGACATTCACTTAATATTCTCTTTGACATGTATTTACTTCAAACAGCTAAGAGTAAATTAGCTTCTTCTCGGAAACCCTGACTGAAAAGACATTTTTTCCTCAAATGATTTTTTTTAAATCTTATTTTAATTCAGTGATTCTACAAGCTTTTCGTAAAAGCGTTCTTAGAAGAAATCACGAAAGAGAGCCTACACTACAGCTATCTTATCTTTAAGAAAAAAAATGGTCAAACGTGTCCTTATTCTTTGAATACAATAAGTATAAAAATTATAATATACCTATAAGTAAGTGTATGATACTATGTCGACCGGAAAAATATCGGGAAATGTGTACTGGGCCGGCTCCCGGTACAGGTGGCGGGGAGCCGCTGAATGCAAGCGGCTCCAGTGTAGGGCACAGGTCCCGAGCATTCAACGGTTTCCAGCAAACTTCACTGGACCATAGTCATTCTGGAGTCTACAGGTGACATTCCCTCACACTCATGAGCTCTCGACGGTTGAACGAGCCGCGCACACCGCTCGCCACTTCCAGCAATGTCAAAAGCGATTCTCAAAATGTCTCACCATTAGAACCGTATGGCCGTGAAGAATGGTGGCGGTGGAGTGGTGTGCTAACGTGCCAAATGCACTATCAGACGATCAGTTAGTTATACAACGCTGTTTCCAACGATGCTGTACAAATAGTCCGCCCGTGGTCAAATCGTAAATTGATTGGGGTTTTTATGAAACTTACAATTAAGAGTATATATCACGTTTTCTTTCGTGTTTTTATTTTTGATACCTGATGCCAAAAATAGTGTGTTCGGTAATGTTCGTTAACTTAAAGCTTAGGGGTAAGTAAGCTTGCCGGCAAAAAAATGATTATTGTTTATTGTACATATAAAAAATATTACAAAGACCTGTTATACCTAAAATTACAATTAGATTTGCCTATCCCTAACGAGAGATTTCTCCCGGCACTCACACTGGAGCTTGCAAAAAATAAATATACTGAAAGAAGACCTACATACATGTACATCAACAAAAAACAAATATTACAGAAGAAGATAATGTGTATCGAAAAAAGCATAACAATAAATAAAAACACGATTTACATAATATATAAATTATAAATACTCGCAAATAAATATATACATACATAAACAGCCTATTATTTAAATGAGGGATAAATAGAGCTCCTTGAGTTGTTTTTTAAATGGTCCGATAGTTATATTATTTATGATTTTATTGTTGTTTATTGTTTATTATTTTATTTCGAAGAATTTGTATATTTTTTTTTGAAAAGGAATGCTAATTAAATTTAAAAAATTGAATAGACGCAGGATCGCCTAATATCTTTACTTACTTGTTTACGCTCTAAAGCTGTAAATAAATAAAAATACTGTAAAAGCAAATTATTATATACTACATCTACGAATAAACAAACATGACGAGTTTTCTGAACACGTAATATGGGCAACATCGATTTAGAGTTTTAAGAAAATGTAAAGAACCAAATTTTTTCTCCCAAACCCGTATCATAAAACATGATGGTGTCTTAAGCAATAGACCACCCAGCAGTGTTATACGATGGTATTGTCACAGAATGTCGTCGACAAAGCAACCGCACAATGTCTAACAATGGCACTCTCTCGCCTTATGCAACGGAACTGCGGTGGCAGTGAATGTTGACCCAGAACTTTCTCCGTAAACATTACACACACGTATGTAATGGTGTGCTTATGTGGTATTATCGCATGTTATAATGTTGGCTCTTCGAATATAATCGACAGTGACGAACCAGTCAAGCGGCAATGATGAAAAACTATCTTAAGTGTTGACTTTCTTGACACATGCCTGAATTTGTGTGCTCTTGCGGAAAATTTGTAGCCCGTACATAGGGGTTGCGGGGAGCCATGGGGTTCGAAGAGCCATAGGAATGTAATTTTAACACAAGTTTATTATGATTTATCATCATCATAAGACGGGAAACGATATTCCACAAGGGCTTACTTTATGGCATGGCGTAATCACCACGCTTGCGAGACGGGCTGGTGATAGCAGTATTTGTTCAGTTGTTCAGGAGGAGGCTGCTGCCCCTCTCCCCGGTATGGTTTTCCCTCAGTTGCCTCTTACGACACCACGGGAAAAGTTGGGGTAGTTTCATTCTAAGCCGGAACCACATGGCACTTATGATTATGGTAGCCCATCAAATTCTTAAAAAATTAGAAATTTGGCTAAACTATTGAAAGTTTCTAGATAAACTGGATTTTTATTTATTTAAATAGAAGTTTTAAGTTTTATTATTATATATAAGTATTGTTTATTTTAGATCCGTTGATGATTTTAAATGCTATGTTTTACCGACGAAATTTAGAATACCAGCCTCCCAAGAATATAAACTAAATAATGCGAACAATAATCTACTAAGAATGTTGACTGTGGCTAAATCCCTCAATAAAAACAGAGACCCATGTCCAGCATTGGATTTATCCATCTGTTAGCATTTCAAACGTTTCGGTTTTCCGATCCCTGGCTCCACCTGCCGCTAATTGACCGCGTCCAATGAGATTGACTGCGACGGCGAGATGTCGGTGAAAGCTGTCGGTCAAGTGTATCGAGACATCGGCTGGAACCGGCGGTGTTGGCCAAGTGACGGAAAACTTTCATTATGGATTTTATTGTAAGTCAATTTCGCCGACACCGTCGCAAATGGCTCGACAGTAAAATAAGGCAGAAGATCTCTGCCTTCCTCAGGGAAAAGTTAATAATAATAATAAAAGAGGTTTATTCATCACAATTTCTTAAAATTAACACTTGAACATCGGATATATACATATATGTATGATGCATGTGCTAATAGCTCAGCATATGTCTAAGGGGTTCAAGACCTCGAAGACGCTGTTATTTTGCTATTGATTGAAAATTACATTCAATACAACAATCATGGCGGATATCATTTAAAGTTACTAAATATTGTAAACATTTGTTGTCTTACTTCTTATTTCCCATCTGAATTGGCTCTACTCCTCCCCGGGGACGGTGTCATCATAATCTCTGTAATGACCCCCCACTTATCATTATCTCCGTAACACGTCTCCCAGTCTGATGTCATTCTAAACTACACAATGATGCTTTAAAGCGATGGGAGTTCAAAATCATCTTTGCTTACTAGCTTTTATACCGTCCATCTCCAACCGTCCAAATGTTGGTCGTTGTACAAGCAACCATCAGTGGTAATGACCGTCAGACGTCGCTACGGATATTAAGGTAATGCAGCGTTGTTTGTTGTGAACTTTGGGTCAATTTTATGGTCAAATTGTAGAGATACAACATCTGCAATGTTTCGTACCACCTATACTGGTAGCCGTGACCTGGCGATGATGAAGGTAGCCTCGCAAGTTGATTCAAAGCGAGTGATGATGACTCTTCCAAAACATACGTGTCGAAACTAAATAACAATTTTTAAATTAAAAATGTTGGGAAATTTTTATTTATTTATTCTAGACGAACTAACCTGATTGTTCTGTCCAAATTTCAATATATTATGGTCAACTTTTCTAATATTCATCCCCAAAAACATAACCCTGACTACTAATAACATTTTAATTAAAAAATTGCCCAACGATGATGATGATGCTAGACCACATTTTACCAGCGATAACGGCTGCAGTATTATCGTATCTATCACTGACTTAACTTCCTACGTCCTTGTAACCTCTCTAAGCTGTCACCGTCTGATTGACACCACAGATAATCACCTGTCCCCAAACCAAGTCGTCAATCTAATCTGCTCACATTTCATCACTGACACCACGATCTGCGCAGGCGCAGGCTCAATGCGCACCGCTCATTTAGACAGTGATTAATTTGCTCTGATTTCAAGCCGATACATTGCACAATCGACGTGGGAGATAAAATGCCGCAACCATTCGTTAATGTTTTGCTAGAGGGTTTGTTAGTTAATTGTAATTGATTGGTTTTGCTACGATTCTGTTTGTTTCATTAGGAATTGTGAAAATTACTGACCACCGAAAGTCCTCAGAGATTGTACATAAGATTTAGTCAATCGCTGTTAGTAATAAACCCGTACTAAAGTACTCGTACTGTACTCATATTTTCTAATAATCATAATCATCATTTATTGGTACTGCTGGTACAAGTCAATATCTTAAAGTTAAATTACTACTAGTCATGGAGTATAGTTAAAGAAGTCATCTATTTATAGAAACACTGCTCGATAAGCCATTTTTTAAGTTTATTTTTAAAAGAGTAGAGACTCGGAGCCTCTCTTATTTGGTTTGGAAGCCTGTTGTAAACTCGAGGGCCCGTAACACGAATGGTAAGTCGACATTTTGTCTAGTTTAATTATTGCTTAAAATTTGGGCCTAAAACGTATGTTTCTGTTTACGTTACTCTTTCATTTAACATTAAGTTTCAGACATTGAGATGGTACAAATATGACGTGTTGTTTTGTTAGATATAAATTCAATACTTTAGACTTTTTCTTTGAACTTTAGAATTCAATAGGTTTCTTTTTAAGACAAATTAACTTAATACTGTTGTCAAAGCGCCCATACAAACGTAGTCCAGTCATATTTTGAGTATTAAGCTATGAAAATCTATGAAATTTTCAAGATACAATCTAGAAACAAATATCTGTGTCGGTGGTGAGTCAGATTTTCGTTTAAATATATACTTCCAGAGTTACAGGGCGTCAAAGTATTGTATTTTTCGGTAGTAAAAAGCCACAACTTTAAACCTGATTTACAAGAGTATGAATCAATTTAGAACAATTTGAAAAAACCACCGACATCTGAAATTTCATTAGTATACTGTATTGAAAAAATGGCTACATAATATATTGTATCCTTCAAATGATCCCTAGACTACGAAACATCCAAATAACGGGTGGATAACATCGCGTAATGTATGCTGTCTCACCGTACGCGCTCGGGTAGGATAGGGCTCGGAGAGGGACAGCTACAAAACAATGCAACCTTGAAACCGACCACGTGGTCTTACCAACATAGCCTCTTAACATTTTTTAATTGCTAAGCCTTAACATTTTTTAATTGCTAAGAATTTGAAATTGACAATTGATTAACAGCGACAACATTTCGATATTGAGATAATATAATTGTAGCACACAGTACAAAAATATGAACACACTTTAGTACATGCACTTTAATTGACATTTCTCCAACACACTCCATATAAGTAAGGAACAAGGTCGAATGTAATGATACAAAGTGGGTACATATTTTTGTACAGCAGTGTACTGAGCGATACATTACGACATGCGCCATTTTAGCTGCAAAAGGTTCACAAATGAAAAACACACCTATATAGTGAAAATTATGTCCGTTTGAATGGTGTTACAAGACATGGTCCCACGGTGGAGCGTGGCGCTCGACGCTCGTGGGCAATTAGAAAATAGGCCGTATTCCCACGTACAGAGACACGGTGGCGACATGTCACGGTTGGCAATATTTGTGATATGATGACCATGGGTCGCGTATTGTTTGATGGCATGCGCACGCGCAACGCTCGAAGACCGCGGCGGTAAACGGAGGTTTTGAAATTGAGATATTTGCTTTTATTGTGAAATGCATTTAAATTGCATGGCCTGTGCTGGGAATTCGAGATTTGAGATATCTGAAGATTGAGTCAACTAGTCTATGCTGTCTATGCTATGATGACAACCATACCATTTGTACATTGATATTATCATCATCAGCCAGGAAAGGTCCACTGCTGGACATCCGACCGACCGATCCTGGGGCACTTTCATCCGGTGCCGCGGTGCATCTATAGGTCCATCTATGGTCCATCTAGTAGGGAAACAGCCCGGTATAAGTTTCCCGGTACGAGAGAACTTTTACTCCCCATCGGTTGCCGTTTCTTCGAGCGATGTGGACTGCCCACTTCAGCTCACTGACTCGTCGAGCGGTGACTTTAGTTCGTCTACAGATTTCCTCATTCCGGATTTTATCACGTAGAGAAATTCCAAGCATAGCTCGTTCAATGGCTGACTGAGTGACTTTGAGCTTGTTTATTCGGCCAACAGTAAAGGACAACGTTTCGGTTCAGTAGAGGACCACTGGCAACACGCACTTGATATCTTCAAGGAAAAAATGTACTAGACCGGTGCATCGCGCCTTACACTTGAATCACATGGATACTTACTATTACATTTAGACCCCTGGTCTTAGGGGTTCAAAAATAATACCACTTGAACCTCTGAATCATAGACAAAGTAATGATAAGAAAATATTAATTATTATACACTTTAAACTGTATTAAAATGTAATTAGGTTGTACCTTGACCGAAAAGTGCATTATCAACACGTCATTTATTACTAAATGCTAACTTATATTTATAACTTAGTCTTGTACTTTGTGCTATATATACGTGTAGATAAACAATGACTGTACTATATATAGTTGATTTAGTAGCCAAGAACCATAACTATCACCGTTCTCCGCCGCCATTCAATCCGTATTTCTTTGTTTACGATCGTAATGATTCCATTCATAAAATGATTCACGTTTCCCGCCGCAAACATGTTGTTTAGTGATTGTATTATATACCAGTGGATCTCAACATATTGGCAACAGAACACAGGTGGCCTGTTGAATTTAATAACAGAACCAGACAATGACATTCAACTTTTAAATCGCTCTAGAACAACCCTTGACGGCGCTGAAACTTTAAGCTTTGCCGCTACATTTGCCATTTCCAATTTTAATTACTAATATTGTTATACGCAAAGGAGATAGTAAAGAATTAAACAAGATTGTACAGTGACCCAGACTATTGCCACAGAATGATTATGCGTACACAACCTCACTTATCCACGCAAGAAAGTGTTCAGGGGTCGTTAGTATGGCGCGCGTGAATTTACTGTGACTGCGCACGCGCCGTAATCAACGAGGCGTTTATATTCCCGCTCTCCTTTTTGCTCAAGTAAATGACGGTTCTGAGTGAAAGAAAAGGATAGAAGCATAAAGTGATCGGTGCTGCTAGGTGTAATATACTTTCTACTTTCTACTATCTTCGGCAAAACGCCTTTCCAAAATTTTTAAGGACGTCAAAAAAATTATATTTTTTTTCACAAAAAATTGAAACCAATGTGTGATTCATAGAAAAATAAATTCTCATCGATAGATTTCATAATACACTTTGCTCTACAGCCAGTCTTCGTAGCTACGACCCATTCAGCAAGAGTGAGCAGGCGAAGGTCCTTATATTTAGATTTACAATAATAAAAGTGGGTCCTAGTGAAGAACATGTTTAGAACCACTGTTGCAAAGTATAGAGCAACACTGCCTGTTTGTCTGTTTCACGCGTCGTGAACATACAAACAATAAGTTGTTGCTGGTTGTTTTTATGTCAATAGTTGCGATATTTGTGCGCGATTAGAAAGTGTTTGTGTTTTTAATACTTCTACATGTATCGAAAAAATTAAATTACGTAATTGTAACAAGACTTTATCCATATGTAACTATTTTAATGTACTGGGCACCATGCGCACGGACTGGCTCTAGACGAAGTGTTCACTTTGTAAATATACTTTTTTATTTTATTTTTTATTATTATTATTTTATTTTTGGAACGAAGTTCCTTATCGCGCGTTGTGAAAGGGGGCTAGACGAAAAAAATTCTTACGAAAAGTTGTCACCGACACTTTTTGCTATAGTAAGTTAGCGTCATATGTTAGTACGACGTACGTAGTAGTAAGACGATACCAACAGTACAGCTATGTGACGACAGATGGCTCTGATTAGTTGCCTACCAAACCATATTTAAAATATAATGTTAAAAATCCGTTCAAACCTTATTTAAAATTTGTAAAATTTTATTACAATTCCTTCACTAATTAATCGAAAGAAACTTCGTTCCATCCGGGTGTCCCTTGACACCTCTCAAGTTTTTTAAATTTGTAATTGTAAATAAGTGACTTTATGTATATTATGTGCCTTTAGTGTTAATAATTTACTTCCTAATAAAATAAATATAAAATTATGATGCTGCTTTTGTGCTTGACTTGGCGGGGGCACTGAGTGCCCTCAACAACTTTTAACCGACTCTAGTGGCTGCATAATTCGATCGTCACTGGTTCGGTTCCTGGAAGATACCGTACATGGTACTCGACTCGGTTGTTTGACTTGTTGTTGGTATCTAAGTCTGCCGCCAAACACATTTAGTAGCACGGGAGATCGACATAATAAAACGACCTTAACGAAGACAACATATGTGAACACGCTGATGTCAATCGGCCTTAGCATCATTTACCAAGTGATATGAAGGCCAAGTGCGAACACAACCAGAAGTAGGCCAAGCGAGGATCGTCCTACATGCACTACCGACACTCGTACAGTTCGCCTTGACATTGAGATTTGAATATAAAGCCCGGATTACCATACAAACAAACATAAAGACTGACGTTAACCTACATTTAACTGTCGCGAGATATTAGACGGTTAATTAATAGTATGTCATAAGTCAGTCACCCGAGTTAGTGTTTTTATGACTGACATCCTGTTTAATTGTTCTGTTGTTGTTTACAGATATATACCTTGAACAGACAGACTGACGGACCGCATGACCTAGTTATAGGGTCCCGCTGACCACACATTGGGTACGGAACGATAAAAAATATGTTTAAATTGAATAATAAAACGTCAATCTGTCTCTTCCTCGTCTCGTGACAGACAGACGAACACCAATGTGATCCTATAAGGGTTCAATTTTTCCTCTTGAGGTACGGAACCCTAAAAAGAACGAGATTAAACAATATTAAATATTTTTTCACTATACAGTGATAAATGTATAGAGAGAACACAAGTAAATGCGTTCAAAAAGAACTGGGAACCGACTTCAATAGCCCTAAAATTCTACTTTTACTAAGGCAATTAAAGATTAATATCGTTTTCTGACGGATGCCGTAGAAGAACCGCACCAAAGTATCATCCAAATCGGTTCACCCAGTCAAAAGTTCTGAAGTAACAAACATAAAATAATAAAAAACATACCCGTCGAATTGATACCTCCTTTTTTGAAGTCTGTTAAAAATATAAATAAAAACAAATAAAATACATCAATCATTTTTCTGTAGTGCTATTCTATAAGGTAAAAGTTGGTTCTCATCGATGTCTCACTTGGTGAGAGTGAAATTTGCGATTCCATACGCAAGTGAAAACTATGTCGGTGAAAACTTTTGTGAAAACTCAAATGAGTGAAAACTTTGACATTTTTACAGGCGTTGACGTTTGAAATGCGATTCCATACCGTGTTTTACGATATTTTGCTACTAATCTCGAAAGTCATCGGTGAAATCTTATGTTAAATTAAATATTCTTGGTGAAAACTTGATGTAATATCGTTTTGATTGGTTTAGTAAGTGTTTTAAACTTGATTGACTGGTTTTAGTCTGATTTAATAGTAAAAATGTCTGTTTAGCCAAGGAGACTAATAAAAGCTCTCGAAAAATTGTATATAAGACATATTTAAACGCTAAGCCACATGCAAATCAAAAAATATCCACCTCCGTTGCCTAATGGCTAAATATTGCATTCACGATCTTGAGGTCCTGGGTTTGATTCCCAGTTGGGGACCTATTGGTACTAAGTGTGGTCGGTGGTAGGGCATTTTCTGAGTCCATGTTACCTAAGTCTGCTGCCAAATAGCAGTGTTAATAGCTTTGTTCCGGTATGAAAGGTAGCATAGCCAGCTACTCATTAGGTTGAGGCTTCTAGGTGCGCACACTTACCATCCAACGGCCTTATCGTCACTTACCATCAGGTGAGATGAAGGCCGAGTGTAAACCTATCACACTTCATTCAAAATCTTCATGTAAAGGTTATTTTCACACAGAGAGATTTAAATATAGTAATAGGTTATAGAGCGGGCATTGGAAAACTTTTCATATAAAAACTTTGATCTCGAAAGTCAGTGGTACGTTAAATGTCTTGTATGGCCGCGTGACGTGACGTGAGACTGAGTGAGTCACTTATTACCAATTGGTAATAAGTTTGAGATCATAATTTAGTTTGCTTTGTCTGTTCTATAACTATAATGTTAAGTGTCATAGTTTTCGCATCACAAACGTTTTCATAAAATGAAATTTGCGATGCTATACCGAAATACAAGTCCGAGTGAAGAGTAATGAGATGTCAGAAAGGAAATGAGATGAGTAGTGATGTACCATGACCATACAATCTAAATCTATATCATCGACTTAGGTTTTAGAATCAAAATACAGCATCATAACTAGTAAACAATAATGAAATGTGTAGTTTATTGAACAATTTTTATGGTTCCGCGTTGGTTTAACGTTTTTAACTACGAAAATCTATAAAACCTGCAAAAATATCATATACCAAGGCTCTACAGCGAACTATCTTTGCCCGCATTCATAGACGATATAAAACTGACATAATTGTGTTCTAAGTAATCTGTGGTCATAAATCATAAAAATGAAAAAGAAATTGAAGCGAATTCTTGGATATTATACACTAAATACTATATTACTAAATATTTAACTAAATTACTTCTATATTAATTAATAAAAAACATTATTTGACAATGTTAAAATGAAGTAGACATTTTTTATAATATTCGCATAGAATAAGTCGAATGATGTCAGAATTGAAGGAATATCATCAGGGACGATTCAGCTAAAGATTCAGCTAGATTTTAGACTTATTGGAGACGAAGCCAGACTTGTCTAAAGGGTTCTCCAAGATTGGTACAACAAGGTTCAGAGTATTGTGTTTTTGTGCGTTTGGAAGTTACGATATACTTTTTAAAACGGCTGTATTTTCGCAACTTAAGCCAAGTCCATGCATGAGACTGACTCGCTCACCGAAGGTTCCGTACAGAATATGAAGAATTTGCCACTAATTTAAAAAGCTGGACATGAGCCTCCCTCATAGGTCGTCATGTCACACTTCCTGTGAGTCGATTTGCCTAAATCACAATCCTTAGCAGACGGATTGGTGGTCGCAGTTAGAAGTTGTTATGTTTTTTTTCCTTTCTTGTTTGATTAATTACCATACTTGTGCGGTAAGGTCTTGCTTCTTGACAAATTTGATAGGATTCTAGGTCAACGGGAAGTACCCTATAGGTTTTGATTCCCTTGCATGGCAAAAGAAATAGTCAAAAAATGCTGCTTAAACATCAAAATGTGTTTATTGCGTTGACCTAGTAGTGTAATTTTTTCACAGCTCTAATAGATTGCAGACTCGAGAGAAACGTCCACTGGTGGGCATAGGCCTCCTCCATGGTACGCTACATTGACCGGTACTGAGACACTTGCATCCAATGACTCCCCACAAATTTAACTAGGTCTTCGGCCCATCTAGTAGAGGGACGGCCCAGTACACGCTTCCCGGTATACTCTCCATCGGTTATTGGAATCAGACTTGAGTATTGTATATTAATTTCAACTTGATGCCTACATGAGTTCCTGGGGAAAAGGGTCTGACAGAGAGTCAGATGGACAACGAGTGATCTTATAAGGGTTATTTATTTCCTTTAAAGGTATTAATAGTGCAGTCCTAACGAAGCTTCCCAGCGAGTGGGTCTGAGCATGAACATGGACAAGACAAAGGTTATGCACAATGAACACGTAGATGCCACACCTGTCATTGTTGAAAGCACGATTTTGGAATATGTGGAGAGCTATGTCTATCTCGGCCAGTCTGTCCAGGTTGGTAGGCAAAACTTCAGTAAAGGAGCAGACCGCGGAATCCAGCTAGGTTGGGCTGCGTTTGGAAAACTCCACCATATCCTCAAGTCCAGTATACCGCAATGCCTTAAGACCAAGGTGTATAACCAATGCGTTCTCCCGGTCATGACTTATGCAGCAGAGACACGGACGCTCACATTGGGGCTTGTTCACCGCTTCAAAGTTGCACAGCGAGCGATGGAGAGGGCTATGCTTGGAATATCCTTGCGCGACAAAGTCAGGAATGATGAAATCCGCCGACGTACAAAGGTGACCGACATAGCTACTCGAATAAGCAAGCTGAAGTAGCAATGGGCAGGCCACATCTGTCGATGAACAGACAAGCGATGGAGCAAAAAGATTCTCGAGTGGAGACCGCGGACCGGGAGACGCGGGGTGGGACGGCCTCCAGCCCGCTGGTCTGACGACCTCAAGAGGATAGCGGGAAGCGAGTGGATGAGGACGACGGAGGACCGGAAAGAGACGCACGTTGGGAGAGGCCTATCTTCAGCAGTGAAGAGACACGGGCTGATAACTGAACATCCGAAACTGGAACATTAAGAATGAAAATACGCAGAATACATTTTTTCATTAATTTCTCTCTATTTCAGGAGACCACACCTACTAGAAAAATGTTTCCAGCAGGCTGCCGAGATATACATGGAGAAGCGATGAAGGCTGTACCTGAACCTGTACCCAATCAAATATCTGTTTTATTAAGTTGTTATTAGTTGTTGTTCTTTATTGACAAATATATTTTCTTTATTTCTTCATTCAATGACCACTTATAGTAAATCAGTTGATCTTATTTATTATCAGCTGTCCACTGTTGTGCTCGAGTGGCTCTCATTGACCACCACGTCAGAGTTATCCCAACCCCTGATTTGACATAATCACCACGATAGGAAGCGGTACATACGTACTAAATAACTGTGATATTTGGTCTTTGATATATACATAACATTTCTAAATTCGTTTAAAAAATCTACATTTCTTGTTACAAGTTACAAGAAACAGTAATTGTTTCTTACGTTAAATAATTCCTTAAAAAGTGAGCATTTCTACTTTCATTATCCACATTAAAGTCAGATAAGAGATCGGCTCAAGGACACATAGCTGATAATGATGAACGCGAATGCAACTACATCGTTCCTTTCATCAACGTTATGTCCCCACAGCAGGGGCTCAGGCTCAGCTCAGGATACAGAGAGTGTATGAGCCATAGCTCACCACGCGGGCCTAGTGTGGATTGGTAGATTTCACACACACCTTTTAATTTCTTCTCAGGAGTGTGCAGGTTTCCTCACGATGTTTTCCTTCACCGAAAAGCCAATGGTAATGATTTTTATCATTCGTACATAAATTCCAATTAACAAATTGGAACTTATCGGTATGAGCCAGGATGGAACCCAGACCTCGATCGTTTAAAAACTGACGCTCTGTCCTAGCGAGCTCCTGACGAGCTACCATGGCTTTTGCTATCGTTCCTTTAGTACCCCAATAGTGTATGTCTCTGTACTGTAGTTCTTGCAGTAGCATTTATAAACTTTTATTACGGAATGTGTAAATAAAACGGGTACTTCTTCCTTTGGCTCGTTTACTATACAATCTGCCATTTCAGGCGCGTAACAAATACAGTGTCGCGAGTTGAGGACCACGTTCTAACGTGCTCTCGGTAGTTTAAAAAAGAATACAGTTAAACACTCGTTTAAATGATGTGTAACAATTGTAACATCTTGTTACAGTGAACCATACTGCCGCTGAGAATAACCAGAGTCCCCTGAAAATAAAGGATAAACTTATTAAATAATACCAACAAAACCGTAACTTAGTATATTAGATTTTAATCTCCACCGTGGCCTAACGTCTATATCTTGGACTCACAATCCAGAGGTCCCGGATTCGATTCCAAGTGTGGTGCCTGACTTGTTTTTTGTCCGCCTGGGTAGCCTGCTATCTAAGTCTAACGCCAAACAGCATTGTTGTGTTCCGGTATGAAAGGTAGCAGAGCTAGCGTCACATGAGCAAACTAGCGCCTCATTAGCTTATGTACTGAGTGCGCACGCTTACCACCTTATCGTCTTACCATCATGTGAGATGAAGGCCAAGTGTAAATCCATCATGTACACAGGTAATAAAAATCAACGGATCTTGTTATCAAATATTGATACAAATATTTTAAATACTTATAGTAAGTTTTTCTGTTTGTTGCTTTTTCACGACTTGGCCGATCTTGATGAAATTTAGCACGCGCAATGTAACCTATAGAGTGTAAAGAGACGTTATATAGTTTCTGACGACGTACATTCTCCACCCCGAGAAAACAAGCGTCTTTAAAAGCTTTGAGCTTTTTGAAAAGTAGCGGCAATGTCCAACTCATGAGTACGAGTAACATCGCAGATTGAGCCATCTCTTACAGTATTCTATGTAAAAAAAACATTAAAAACATTGTTATTAAGAATCCGACTTGCACTAAATTTACAATTAAATTTAAAGCTAAAACCTTTTCAAAGCCTTCTCATACAAAATTGTCACCAAAGTTTTCATTTACGGGGGCCATGTCTTATATGAAAAACTGTTTGAATATATACACAATATTTACACTTTATTTTATACTACCTACTATGTAAAAACTATTAGAAGCACTGTTATTTTCAATTTTATACACAAACCACGACTCAAACCTTATAAATATCAAGAAAAACTAGTCATTGATATGTCATTAAGTTCTCACCAAGGTTTTCACCAAGGTTGGAGTAACCGAGTATTTTGACATTAGTTTTCACCGATGACTTTCGAGATGAGCATCAAAATGACGGCAAAACACGTTATGGAATCGTAGTTCAAACGTCAACGCCTGTAAAAATGTCAAAAGTTTTCACCACGCAATACTGACGCAGTAGTTCTCACGCGGTGGTTGTCATGACAACCGTCTCTATTTTTGCTTAACTACGGCGAATTCAAAGAAGGAATTGAACGCTAGTAGAGGCAATCAAGCGTGGTCCAAAATAATATAAGTTAATAATACAATGTTTTTGAACAAATGAAAGATATTTATGACTACCGAAATATATGTATATATTTTATGCATAAAACATTATTATTATTATTATTATTATTATATCGGTTATATAAGTACAAATAATAATAAAGTACCTATATATATAAAAAGTACAATCGAAGTTGTAGATGAATATGACAAAGAGATCAACCGAAGAATCCGACTCGGCTGGGCAGCTTTCGGGAAGCTACGGCATATCTTCCCGTCCAAAATACCTAAGCGTCTAAAGACAAAAGTCTATAATCAGTGTGTGTTGTCAGTGCCGAAACGCGGTCCTTTACTTTATTTTACTTAAGAAATATGTACTGTTAGTATCTTATAACAAGAGAACACAAAAGTTTTTTATTTTTCAAAGAAATGTTATGTATATATCAAAGACCAAATAGCACAGTTATTTAGTACATATTTATCGCTTCCTATCGTGGTGATTATATCAAATCAGGGGTTGGGATAACTCTGACGTGGTGGTCAATGAGAGACACACAAGTACAGTAGTATACAGCTGATAATAAATAATCAACTGATTTACTATCAGTGGTCATTGAATGAAGAAATCAAAAAAAAATATTTATTTGTCAATAATAAATAACAACTTAATACAACAGATATTTGTTTGGGTACAGTTTCAGGTACAGCCTTCATCGCTTCTCCATGGCCAGCGTAATCTGCAACATCATAATGTGTCTCTCGGCAGCCTGCTGGAAATATTTTCCGAGAAAATATGGTCCTAGCTCTTCACATATTACACTCAGGAAATTCTTAATCACTGATCAACTGCGGCCCCCGGCGTTCGACTCATCTCAAATTCTTTAGTAGTACCTCAATAGTGCCTGTTTCAACTTGATAGTCTGATGTGAAGAAGAAATTTATGACTTTTGTCGTAGAGAAATGATCATGTACATCCTCAGTATCCTGAAATGTAATGTAATAATAAAGTATATACTGAGTAATGTTCTAGTTTTAGTTTAAATTAAATATTCTAATGAAAAATGCAGAACTTGAACTTGTTAAGCACACAAAAAACACTATACTCTAGTAACAATCTTGGATAATTCCCTAGCCAAGTCTGGTTTGGTCTCCAACATATCTAAAAGCGTACCATCAGTCTGCGGCAAGGGGCAAGGACATCCGACTTATTCTATATGAATATATTATTGATGAAACCACTACTTCATTTGAATACTGTTTTATATTTAATTTAATTCAGCATTTAGTAATATCGAAGCGTTTTTGCAATCCAATTCCAATTGACTTTTTGTTTACTTTCTGTTATTATGACTTTTTATATCTTCTATGTGTGTGGGCGAAGACAATTTTCGGTGCAGCCGGCCTTGCAATAATTTTGCAGGTTTCATAGTTTTCGTTAGTTTAGAAACGCGAAACCGTGAAATTGATCGAAAAATACATATTCTCATAGTCTTTATTAATTATTACGTCGTATTTTATTAGTAAAACATAAGTCGATGAGATCGATTTAGATTGTAAGGGCATGGAACCATCCCTGTCTCATTTTGCTTCCTATTTGACATCTCATCGAGCATCACGCGGACTTGATTGTCGGTACCGCATCGGTAAATTTTTTTAGTGAAAAGTTTTATGAAACGAAAATGACTTTCGTAATGAGAAATGAGAAAAAAATGTTTCTTATGGAATAGCACTACTGTACAAGTAACTGTGTGCGCGTTCGAAGCTACCGCCTAAAACTTTCTACCGTTTTTATATAAAGTTTAAACAGTGGGTACTTCAGGTTTAAACAGCTCAAGTACTAGATTCATAATTAGTAGGTAATGTCCAGAGTCTTAATGTATGTACCAGTTACGACAGAGCCTCATAAATCTGTGCAAACATTACACAACGAGTCAGCGAGAACTATGAACATGTCGCATGGAACTTGTCATTCTCGTTTGATTACATCAAATATTACTTACAGTGCAGTGTGTGCTGTGTCAACTCACTCTTACAAAGGAATGTATCCACTTTTTAACCATGTCACATTCACCTTTAATTGACATATCATACACTACAAGAGTGAATGTGATATGGTTCAAAATTGAGTACATATTTTTGAACGAGTACTGAGTTGACACAGCACACACTGCACTGTACTGTATTTACAGCTAGTGTTGCTACTCGTATCATATATATGTGATCACCCCATGCAGATGAATATTAGGAGATGGGCAGCAACATCTAACTATTGTTGCGAGCTGAGGGTTCGGGATTGAAGGAAACAAGAGTCAACAGATTCTGAGTTTATTGGTTACAGATCCAAGCCAATTGTTGACCGAGTGCATCCCGGTCCACACTGAGAACAGGTTGTTTTCATCACACACTACGTCACTACTGACTCCTGATACACTAGCACTTTCTCACTTCACTATATACTTGTTACGGGTGGGTTCCACCACTACTTGCTTGGCTTTTCATTATTTCGCACGAAGCGTTTCGCGTTGTTGAACCGACATAGTCCTCCGACATGTCTCATGTAGCTACTACCTGTCGTAGATAGTAACCGGGAACCACGGATTAACGTGACTAACGAACCACGGAACGATATCGGACTGCATTGTTTTAATCAAAGAGAATGAGAGAATCAAGAGAGAGAAGCTCTTTTAATAAATATACTACTACTTACATTTGCTGTGTATTGTAAACATTTATTTTACCCTCAGCAACATCACCAGTTTCATCATCATCGTCGTCGACAGTCGCCCCATCATCCGCGTCAACTCGTCGTCCGTTCCGCGTGGCCAGCCGCCGTCGTCTGTCCAGTTCCACCACTTCCACCACCACCGCACAACCCACCACCGCCTCGCTCGTCAGCGAGGAGTCCTTCCAGGACATTGGGGACACAGGTAACGAGATTAATATTAAAGGGACTCACAATGTAAAGGTCGGGTTCGATTCTCAGCGAAATGCCTAGAATAGTTATCGGTTTGGTTGGCGGTGGCACTTTTATATGCCCATCTAACTATATAAAGATAAAGTTTATTTGCATCCTTTATCATCACTTATCATCAGGGGAGATGAATGCCAAGTATTGCCAACCAACCCATTAATAATTAAAAGAAAATTTAAAAATACCTGCTGCATCTTTATGATAAGAAATTCATAATTTATAACTTGGTGAAATCTCATTTTGATAACAGATGCTATTGAAGACCCACTGCTCCAAGGACGATCGGCTTTAAACAAAACAGACAAAATCCAGCGCCGGCCGCTGTTCTTGAAGGAAGTAGACCAAAACCCCTCAGCCACGAACGAGGAGGAGAGGAAGAGGCACAGCAAGAAATACAGCTCTAGCTTCAAACAGAACCAGCTGGACGAGGTGCTGAAGCAGAGGAGGAGTCAGGAAGAGATCGACGGCACCACGGAAGGATCTGAAAGGAAGACTACGGTTGAAGGTATGTCTCATGTATTGTCATGCATTGATTGTCTCTTATTTGTACAAGGATGGGGCTAAATATTAACAAATAACAGTTGGCTTTAGTTACAAAATATGTTTATGGATATTCTTTCTGTGTGTTTTCTAATTCCAATTAATCTCAAGAGCCTCGTCAAACCATCAACTGCATGTAAGATTATACCACTTAATTATTTTACAAATAATTTACATAACACACATTTATAGTACACTAAAATTAACGCGTTCAAAAAGAACTAGAAACCAACTTCAACGGCCTTAAAAGTCTACATCATCATCCCCTAAAATGTTCACTCTTAGAAGTATATATTTGGTTATTGTTGATTTTCTCAAAAAGCGCTAAATAAATTTCGATAAAAATTCTATGAGATCATCCCCGAAGGATGATCTACTAAACAATAAAATAATCATCAAAATCGATTCATAACTGGCGGAGTTATTGCGTAACATACAAACAAAAAAACATAATGTCGAATTGAGAACCTGCGCCTTTTTTGAAGTTAGTGGAGATATACATAAGTTTCTTCCAGAAATTCTTGTTCAATAGAGAAAACTCTCATCCTAGTCTTCGTTCCCATTCCACTTCCCGCACCCCCAAATTATTTAATTTGGGGAACCCTTGTCATTTCGATCTATCTGATTTTAAATCTGACTTTCCCTTTCAGATCTCAACTCAGAAACAGCAGTGGCAATAGCTGTACATCAACTCCTCTCAGCTCCCATCCCCAGCATACCAAACTATGACGACGAGAGCCCCACAAAGAAATCTCACACCACACAGAATTACAAATACACCAGCCCAGAATTCGCAGACGACATCGCCTCTAAGATAGCCTACGACGAATACTCAAGCACACCAATTTATAAGACTTCTACTTATGATTACCAAACGAGTTCCGTTTATACTGGTCTTCCGCCTTCTTCCTTCACTTCTAGACCTTCAAGCAGCACTTTCACGTCTCCGAAAGCAACTATATACACCACTAGCCCTTTCACATCAAGAGTTTCGAAGCCTGAAGCATTTTCTACTCCAACTGTACTGACTCTGTCTAGACTGCCTATAGGATCTACGACTCCAGGGTTTTCTAGAAGCTCTCAAAGGGAACCGACTACCGCTGATTCTGGTATAGCAGAAATCTCACAAGGATTGGATACGACTGGGTATTCAGAATTTGAGACAACCTTGTCTGGGTTTACTCCAACCCAAAGTGTGAGGGCAGCGAATTCAAGACAAAGAAGCACGACTGTAATACCTGTCCCAGTGGAAGATTACAGTCTGCCAACTAGAGAGTACTCTAGTTTAGGTCAGGAGCCCGCTTATTTCACTAGGGAATATTTGCTGGAATCTCCTGTTACCAAGACTTATGATGGTGAGTGACTCATTCCAACAGGAAGAATGCATGTCTTTCTTTTCTCTTTTGTGTCTAACTAATGCATGCTATATTTCCAATTAGCAGCCTAAATTCTTTGTTTCTAATTTTTCTACACTCTTTTTCTACTTACCTAGAAACTCGTTAAAACAATCGTATAAAATTTAAAAGTGCAATTAAATATTACACTAATGATAGAAATGAACTAAAAATCACGGTTAGAAAGTAATCTTAAATACGCTAACAACATGTCTTACAAAATAACAGAGAATACTGACAAATTAACAGAGAATACTAACCAATTAACAGAGAATAATAATCAATTAACAAAATGGTTAACATGAACTAAGCCCCAAAACTCTTACAGACGAATACCAATACCTATCACCAATCACGACCCCACAAACAAGCACCCGGAAGCCACCAACGACATTCAACAAAAAGATATCGACCACGATCCGACCAACGCAGCCATCGTTCCAAGAAACAGTCACCACACAGAAACCTAGAAGAGGTCCGAGCAGGAAACCATTCGAGAAGGTTCCAGTTGAGAAGACGCATAAGAGTGCGCCGAAGTGGGCGTACAGGCCGGTGGAGAACTACGACTATTATGATGAAGGCGATGAAAAGGTAGTGGAGAAGTATGCGGAGGGGACGAAAGTCATCCTGCATTCGAAAGGTAAGTGTTGAGTACACCATCTAGTCAATCTTAAAAGATTCCAAGATTCCAACAAAACTTATGATTTTGTAACAATATATCTAGTTGAATACAAAACCGTGTAGATTTAGCTTAATAAAAGTATCATCCCAGTACATTTTGTGGGTTTTATAGTAGGTGACTACGAGGAATTACAATGGAAAAACATCAGTGTCCACTTTATCATTGACATCTTACTACGATCATCTCATTATTTGTGCTAATTAATTAACCGTCTCCGAGGCCTAATAGCTAAATGCTGGAGGTCCCGGTTTCGATTCCCAGTACTCGGTTTGGTAGGTGGTAGGTCATTTTCTATGTCCGCCTCGCTAGCTACCACCATGTCTGCCGCCAAAGAGCAGTGTTAATAGCACTGTCGTGTTCCGGTATGAAGGTCGCAAAGCCAGCGGTTCATTAGGTTGAGCTTCTGGGTGCGCACGCTTACCATCCAATGGCCTTATCGTCACTTACCATCAGGTGAGATGAAGGCCAAGTGCGAACCCATTATATATTTTAAATGTAGTTTGTGTAAAAATTAATGTAATCTAATCCTTCGGTGTGTTGTAAATGAAAACATCGTGAGGAAACCTGCACACTCCTGAGAAGAAATTCAAAGGTGTGTGTGGTCTACCTATCCGCACTGGTCCCGCGTGGTGTCCCATACACTCTGTAGGAGAGCAGGCCTGAACCCCTGCAGTGGGGACCTTTAAAGGCTGTTGATGATGAATCCATCAATTTGTTTGGCAGGTAACATCGAATGCTTAGACATCGGAAACTTCCCTCATCCGACGTCTTGTAAGAAATTCATCTCGTGCGCACGTCTGGAGAATGGATCGTTCTTAGGTTGGGAGTATGTCTGCCCCAAGGGTCTGAGCTTCGACCCCGTCGGGGGTATCTGCAACTGGTCTGCCGGCTTAGGGTGTGATGAAAAGGACCTCTGAATTACCTAGGACAGTACAGTTACAAAAAATATTATCGGCAATATAGAGATATCATCGAAACAGTTCGCGTTCGCTGGTTTCTGATAGAGAACGATTTAACGGGACCCCTCTTCGAATGCTTCCATACTGAATTTCTACCATCTATGGTGCACTTTCTATACCACAGAGTATAGAAAGTGCACCATAGACTAAAGAGTGCACTCACCAAACAATTACCGTTACGGATCAATGTAACGAAATATCTAAAAATAGGACAGGATTCTTGGCGCGAACTTGTAAAATGGTGGTTCATTGCAATTTTAGTAATTCGTTAATAATACTGTTATGTGTGTTTTTTGTGTTATAATGGTGTGATATAGTGCAAAAAGTGTCACGGACAGTGTTATAGTATCAATTACGCAAAATTGCGAGGGTTTCGACGCGATCCGAAGAGTTTATCATGTCGAGTACATTCGGCATATGGATTCTTTCGGATAATGTTGAAACCAAGGCTGGCCTTTGAAGTTCTCATCAAGAATCCAAATTAAGCGATAAAATGTACACATTATACATTTTATTGAGAAAGCTGAAGAAATGGCTTCGGCATAGTTTATAACCTCAAAATTTGTTCACCTAATTTTACTCGTCATTGGCTAGATAACAACTGGTTAAAGCCATTATTTAAAAAAAAATAGGACATCAGATTGTGATGTCGCGAAATGAGTATCATTAACATACAACTTCACAGTGAATCACAATTTTTATTTTAAACACTTTTTATTATTCTTGTTCAAAGTAACGGCTATTGCAGCTGACAATACAGTTGTAATTTAATTACATTTATTTCGCGACAATATAATTTCATCTCCTATTTTTAGGTAATTTCTTAACAAAGTCAGCTATTATATTTTAAAAGGTATAATGCAAGAGAAATTTAGTATGGAAGCATTCGGAGATAATGCCGTTAAATCGTTCAAGATGAGAGCTATGTCACCACCTGACACTACGAGTGGTAAGATACAGTTCCATACAGGAGTTACACAAGTAGAATAACTTGATATACACTAAAGGATTTCTGACGAATAAAAATAATTATTGCCGATGATATTTTTGCAACAGTACTATATAATGGACATGTTTCATTGAGGAACTAATATGGACAAACTTCTTATAACTTCCAGTAATACTATCGACACATTACTTTGGATATAAACTTGAGGACAACGTTCTAAATACAAAAAACTCCGCCAAATCCTCCAGTTTAGTGTCGTGTTATACTGGCGCCATTAGTTCCCCAATAAACATCTTCGGACTAAATAATAATAATAAAATTCTAATTGATCAAATGATCGGTTTTCGGTTAGAATCACATGGTTTGAAAATTATATGTGATATTTTGTATTGTTGACTGAAAAGATGTAACTTAATTTCTTTTTAAGTAGTGAGGTAGGAGCTGATCATCAATTTCGATCTTTCTGGAGAATCACAACATTATAGCGAAAATGCGCCTTTAATTAAAGCAGCGCAAATTTCAGTTTTGTCTGCAGTTGATGCAGAAGGAACTTATTCTAAGTCAAATTATGTAATACTAATAAACGTGTACGTCGGTTTGTTACTCTGTCACATATCAATTACTAAACCTATCGATATAAAATTTCACTAAAGGTCTTGCTAACGCGAGCATAGATGCGAACGAAACCGGGGGCAAGACACTGGTTACCTATAATTACCAAAATATTATGTATTTTTCATAAATAATTTTATGAAAAATCACCTGATGTGTAAAAACTATCACTGCCACTTTATACTCCTTAGATTGTAAGTACATATTATTTTTATTTCATCAAAAATATTATGATACCAGGAAAATAATGAATTGTAAAAAAAAACTATTTCAAAATGTGCCTTAATTATTTTACAATTTTAAATTTAGGATTTTGTAAATGTTAGTAGTAATAAATAAATAAATATAACAAGTGTTTTATTTTAAAAAAATCAGGATGGTTTACGCATTCTACCGCTAGCGGCTAGATGGCGCTTGCGGCGAACAGAATGTGACGTTTGACGTTTGTCATTCGATGTAGATTCGATGTTCGGTGTCTGACATTCAATCAATTCAATCGCAAAACATGTCGGCGGCGGCGGTTAAATTATAAAAACCATATATACTTCTTATCAGAAAAATGGAAACACCTTGCAAGTTTATGAGGACATAGCTTAAATAATCCCAGTCCATTAAACAAACAGCTCCTGTATGATAAACTCAACACGACACACACAAAGAGTTTGCAAAAAATAAAACCAAATATTATATTCTTAAACATGTATTTAAATAGTCCTCTTGCTGATGTTCACGTATCCGATCCCGACGCATGTCATCTTGATCTTGTGTGCGGGCGCGGCGCCCTCGTCGTCCGAGCTGTCGTCCGACTGGTCGCTCTGAACTTCCAGCTTGAACATCACCCCGAAGAACTCCTTCAGGTGTTGCAGGAACGATATCGTGTAGTCTGATAGAGGGCCGACCTGAAACAATCAGAAATACATAACATTGAGTGAATATACTCAATTTCATAAAATTATAGGTTATGCGGTTGACATGTGTAAGTGACCGACTCAATCACTCATTACATTCCGCGCGTATGTCTTCGTTCTGCACCGCTCACTCGCATACGGTGCGAGCGAGAGCTCGGGTTCGGATCCTCTGACAGAACCACAAGGTCGGACAGAAATACCACTGTTGTACTCCAGAATGAAAGGTATCACAGCGAGTGCCATTAGATTGAGGCCTCTGAGGCGAACGCTTACCTCACTGCCTTATCGTCATTTACCATCACGTGAGATATAGGCCAAGTAAGGTTTTTCATACTTTTTTAAAACTCTTGTGAGAAACTAGGGCTTACCAGATAGACTGACAACCTTATCAAGGTCATTGTGGCATACTCACAATGCACTCGCTGACATCCTTCTGTCCCAGCGCCATCCACAGCGCCAGCAGCCACTGGAAGGAGGAGTCGACGGCCCCCCCGCGGTACACCTCGTCCAACAGTCGGAGCGCGCACTCCCGCCCCAGGTCCTCGGGCAGGCTGATCGCTCCACTGCCGGCTTCACATGATTTCTGAAAGACCAGTACACAACCTTACTAAACTTTTTAACATATGTTTGTTTATTTACTGCATACTTTTTGCCTCTATCTAAAAGATTCCAAAGACAAAAATCTAGACAAGTAAAAAAGTAGACAGACCATTACATAAATATTACAGGAAAACCAAAGCGATGTATGTTGCATATTTTTTGAGAAAACATTGACAAACTTAGTTTTGCGGTCGGGAAAATGGACCTTATCTCAAAGTAATAATGTCTTATCGTTTCTCTTTCCGGTTCGGAACCTTTGGTATGTGAGTCGAACACCCTTGGCCGCTTTTTTAACATATAATGGATTTGCACTTGGCCTTCATCTTACCTGATGGTAAGTGACGATAAGACCGAATGAATAAAACATGCTAACCCAGAAGAATAAAGTCAATGAAATCATTTTCGACATGACCGGGATTTGAACCTGCGTCGTAAGTTCATGACTCTGTAATAGATAGTTAACATATTATAAAACTTACAGCTTCCGCACAATAGAAGGTTTTGTCATTAGTCTCTGCCACTAGACTGACACCGAACCCTGGACTCTTGCCCGCATTGGGACCACGACACTGGTCCGTGTTGATGTACACGTCTGGCAGGAACTTTAGCATTACCTGCAACAAAGTGCCTTATCAAACAAAAATATACATTTCTACAAAAACAGGCATAGACAAGCTGTTTAGGGATTTAGAATAAGAATGGATAATCATATCTCGTGTATTGAGAAATTCGATAACATAGTTACATAAATTCAATCCATGTTGTTAAAATGTTTAACAATTTAAAATATTTGTATGCTTCTAAAGGAATGTGAGAAACTAATAAAGATAACAGTATCATGAACTCAAGCCTGTTGGGTGAGCATACACTTTTCTTCTTACAAAGAATGGACGTTCCTGCCTCTCCCTGAAAGAAAGCTCAAGGATCGGCAGTTTCGCGCGTATGCATGTATACAAACGTCATCCATTCGTTTTCGTCATTGAAGTGTCCGGTCTGTGCTTACGGTCACTTACCAACAGATGATATGAAGTCTATGCGAACCTTTTGTACATAAAAAGAAAACATTTTCTTACCCCTTTAGCCGCATCGACCACTCTATTGGCCATGGTTGGTGACACCCTGAGGGCGTACACGACTCCGCGTATCCTCTTTACGAGGCCCCACGTGGTCCACTGCAGTGGCCGCAGATGTCGCCGCACCGGGCATTTGAATACTATTTCACCACCACCCAGGGGAGGGGCTCCTGTTGGAATACAAAATCTATCATTCATCATCAATAGTCTAGGAACCGTAATGAGCAACGGTGAGACAGACCATGCAAGGATTGTGAATTTTTAAAACTAGCCATGTCCAAGTACAATATTTACACTGAGCAAGAAACATTGGAAAAAACAAAATTTTTGTAATGGTTTTCCCTTTAACTGCTTATTTTTATTATTTGTTGATATAGGTGCTTTTGGTTATTATACCTACAACGGTTCAAAAGAATCTATGACAGTGGATGGATAAACATATAGTTTTAGTAATAGGATCCTATTTGGCACCCTATCAGTATGGAACCCTTAACTTGTCCTTTAAAATCTATCTGTCAAGTACTTTTCATTCATCATCATCATCAGCCGGGAAACGTCCACTGCTGGACATAGGCCTCCCTCATGGTACGCCACATCGACCGGTCCCGAGCCACCTGCATCCAGCGACTTCCCGCGACTCTAACCAGGTCGTCGGTCCATCTAGTGGGGGGACGGCCTGGTAGACGTTTCCCGGTACGTGGTCGCCACTCGAGAACCTTTACTCCCCAACGGTTATCGGTTCTTCGAGCGATGTGGCCTGCCCATTGCCACTTCAGCTCACTAACTCGTCGAGCTATGTCGGTGACCTTCGTTCGTCTACGGATTTCCTCATTTCGGACCTTATCACGTAGAGAAATTCCGAGCATAGCTCGTTCCATTGCTCGCTGAGTGACTTTGAGCTTGTTTATTCAGCCCACAGTAAAAGACCACGTTTCGGTTCCGTATGTCATCACTGGCAACACGCTGACGCTGAGGTATTTTGGACGAGAAGATATGCCGTAATTTCCCGAACGCTGCCCAGCCGAGTTGGATTCTTCGGTTGACCTCTTTGTCGAAGTTGGACCTACCTAGTTGAACGATCTGTCCCAGGTATACATACTCGTCTAACATCATCATCGTCTAACGTCATTAGACATTAAAAAATATTGATGCAAGAATGTCTCACCTCGTCTGACTACCTTCAGCTCTAGCCCATCGTCCACCAGTATAAACTTCAACAGCACAGGTAAGGCAGCTGTTTTGACCTTGTCCACGGACACATCTAGGTCACTGTGTGTGACACCTTGCAGCACAGCATTCAGAGGCTCCTTGCAGAATGGACCCAGTGCTAGAAGAACTTCTAAGTAGTAGCCTGGAATTTATTTAGAGACATCAACAAGTTACATTCTTATACTTATAAAATACAAACTTGCTTAACTTATTACTAAAAATGCTAACTTAATTTTAGTAATATTAAGAACTTCAATTTAATTAAAAAGAACAATTAAAACCAAAAATAAAAACAAATACTGTTTGTTATTTTGGTTGAGGCGCACAAAAATGAAAACTGATTCCATTTATTAAATTACTAACCTATTCCATTTATTAAATTACTAACCTATTCCATTTATTAAATTACTAACCTATTCCATTTATTAAATTACCAGCCTGTTTCCGGGTACGCTTTATAGAGCATAAATATTAACCAAAATAAGTAAATAATTTCCTTAAAATACTAACCTATTCCCCTCTGTGGGCAGCAACTGTGTGTGACTTGTCCTCCGATCAAAATACCAGGCTGGAAGTATAAACTGGTCCCTGTTTCACTCAGCTCCACTCTGGTACCGTTCGTCACTTTGTCTATAAGTCGTATCAAGTTCACTTCATACTCCTTAAGTCCCGGATCGTCCTGAGTACTTCGAATTTCTTCGATCTTTACTGACCGACCGCTGAGCGTTGATAGTAACAGACGCTGACGAAAAAAGTTACTGCCTTTGTATTTTAGCACGTCGTTTTCTATGACAGCCGGCATTTTTGTGTTTATTAATTATTATAGAATTTTTGAGTAATTAATATAATACACATTGTAAACATAAGCGCACGTGTTTACTCCCAAATTATAAACTGTCAAATGTCAATGTCAAAGGCGTTTGTAAGGACAAACGGATACGAAGATTTGACGTTCTTTCGTGTTTTTTTGTACTGCCTGCCGACTTTCTCTTATTATATGAACAGTTTATTTAAACAGATACTCATAAATATTACAAAAATAATAAATGCTCATATTATTAATTTACATCAATTAATTTTTTTTTAAAGTTGAAGTATAAAATACCTTGTATAAAAACAAACTCCACAAACAGGGAATGCTCCTTTCATTTGCGTTTTGATCACAGTTTTATTTGATTTCAATGTTTGAATCAAAGATTTCCTTGGTTCTGATGAAATAGCCGGGCTCTTGTTTAGTTTCAACGTGGTTTCAACACAAAATTTTAAGGACGAAGGAGGAATCTTTTTGAAAGTTCGACTAGGACAGTATAAATTAGTCTGTGACCCGTATAGGTACATATATTAGTCTGTGGTCTGTGTCTGTGACAGTTAGGTGACAGTTAGTAAATAAATTGCCTGTTCGATGGATTGATCTAATGTCCGGAGTTTCAATTTTAACTGTAAATTATAAGTTTACGTGAATGAAAAATAAAAATGAAGGTATCAATTGGTGACATTGTCCTCCCAGGTGACTACAGTGAAGAAATAAAAGCAGTCGGAGAAAAGAGTAAGGTTATTTTAGGTCCAGGCCTTCGTAAGGAAGTCGACAAGATTTACATTACAAAAGCAGGACTTTTAAGAAAGAGAGCACCTAACACATTCTGGGTAGACAATTATCAGAAGCGCTACATTCCATCAAGAGGAGAAAACGTATTGGGGGTGGTCGTTCAAAAGGCAGGAGACATGTTTCGCGTCGACGTCGGAAGCAGTAACTACGCATCGCTATCCTACTTATCTTTCGAAGGTGCCACTAAGAAGAACCGTCCAGAGGTTCAAGTAGGCGATGTCGTGTATGCTAAAATGCTTGTAGCCAGTAAAGATATGGAACCAGAACTGGTTTGTGTAGACTCACACGGAAAGAAAGGCCGCTTAGGTGTTTTAAGTGACGGATTCGTTTTCAAATGCTCTCTGAGTCTCATCAGAAAGATTCTTAACCCTAGCTGTCCCTTAATAGCTTCATTAAGAAATGAATGGCCCTTTGAACTAGCAGCAGGCATGAACGGACGGATTTGGATCAAAGCTAATACTATGAAAGAAACTATTGCAGTCGGAAATGCTATACTAGGCTGTGAATACATGAATGATGATGAAATTAAGATTATGTGTAATAATATTGCTAGTTTAGTCGCTGGACATGTCTCTTAAATTAAATCTAATGCTATTTCAAATCAGTTTTTTAATCTTTCCTTTCAGTGATTGTAATGTCAACATTTTATAATACATATCATTAGCCTACATATCAATAATATGCCTGCCATGAGATTATTTCATATAAAATGTATGATAGGTTTGTACTTGGCCTTCATCTCTCCCGATGGTATGTGACAATAAGGCCCTTGGATGGCAAGTGTGCTTATCAGAAGCCTCAAGTTAATGAGGTGCAGCAGGCTCTGCTACCTTTCATGACAACACAAGTGCTATTGACAATGTTACGTTAGAGAAGAATGTGTAAACTCAAGTCCAATAGAAAGGGTGACCATATATCAAAATGAAACAAAGTCCAACAGTGATGGGAGATTTATTTTGGCAAATGCAACTAACCTAATCATCTTGAAATCTCAATACACAATGTAAAACTACAACTGATTGTTTGAACCTAATGAATAAATAGAATATGGAGTGAGACAGGGCCATATACTTTATGGCTGGAATTTTTTGTTAACACAAAATTTAGAATTTTTAAAAATGTGTATCACTTGTCACAGATAACAAAAAAAATACTTAACAAGTTATGTGACAATTATTATTTGATAAAGGACAATTGGACAAACTAAACTTTGTTTTAGGTTTCCTTTATTATCATTCAGTAACTTAAACCATAAAGTAATATGTTCCATCTCATCGTACAAGCTCGACACATCATTATATACACATTAGTGGCTCCAGACTTCAGCCAGTCACTGCAGTGATAGTGCGGCCTTCCTCATACATTATCATTTACAACAATAGCTAGCATAATAGGAGCAGAGTGACCAGAACAATTTATTATTCTCAATAATTACATAATAATTTAGTTAATAAATTAACAATGTAAGGCTGTTCATTTCATTTTCATCTTTATTTTTAAATTACAAGATTTTTTTTGTATGTGTGTGTAATGCTAGGCTGTGCTTCAAGTTTTGAACTGATGAGTTTTGCAATTCTGCATGATGACCTAAATACAGGTAAAAGTGGTCAAAAGTAAGACTTTATGACATCAAAATAGCTACTGTTACTATCTACTAACTCTTTAGAAACATTTTCGACCAAGATCCATCATTAACAGTATTCATCACTTGAAACCAGCCTTACCTAAAAGCCTCTTTAGAAACATAGAAAGTGGTAACTTTTAATAAGATATAAAAACAAATTCAATGTACTTATAATTCGTAATAGTAACTATTAATTGAAAAACTTCAACAACCTACGGAAAGGAATGTTCTTATATGTACAACACGAACATAAATCTTACAGAACAGATATATGATATAAGGCTTTATTGGCTTAATGCCGTGTTCAAATATATTTAGGTGTCCCTAAAACAGATATACTCATTTTTTGACTTAAATTTACTAAATAGATTTTTTATTGTGTATTTTATATGAGCGTAAACCGATTTTAATTATTATTTACGTGACGAGTTTGTGCATCGGTGCGGAATGCGGGTAACTGTCCAGCCAATCAGGAAGCCCGTCTTTTTTGAAACGTCAATGTCATGGCTGACTTGCATGTTGAATATATCACTTTTAAAGACACCTTTAGCGAAGTCAAAACAAAATTAATATTTCCAAATATATATATATATATAATTGTAATCCTATAGTAACATTCAAACTCTCAACGCGAGTGCACTGATCTTGTACAGAACAAATTTATCTATGCACAGAATATTCATTGTCCCCTGCCGACTGCATCAGACTTAGCTAAGGGACTTGTAACTGTGAACGACCTGCAATTGTAATTCGGATAGCTAATGTCACTTGACATTATTACATATGTATTTCGAAAACAATTCAAGGTATTTTGTAAAACTTCTAAGTTTTAGATTGTTTTAATCTAAAACTTAGAAGTTTACATGTTCTTTCATTTACTTGGCGAATTTACCAATATCGTCATAAAAGCAGCCTTTAAAAACTGCTACTACCACCAAACTGATCCCTGGCTAGCTAGTCCAATATATCGCTCTGACCGCCCAATAAAATCGAATACGTCTTATTAAAAGAAGAACTCGCTTTGCAAGTAGGCCAGGACTTTGTACCATGTCACAAAATCTTATACCGTGCATGTTTTGTCTTTTTGTAGCCTGACTACACAGATTTTTTTGGTTTTAATTGTGGTAGGACATTTTCTATATCCTTCTACTCTTTTACTTAAAATATAGTCTAATGCGGAGGAGCGGGGCTTCCTACCACAGGCTTTTATATGCTTAACAGAAAGCTCCAGCGCAATGTGTAATTCATTAATTTTTATATTAATGAAATAAATATTTTTTCATTCATTTTGTCTGCCAATAAACAGCAGTATTAATACCACTATTGTGGTCCGGTAATAAAAGAAAGCATAAAGCGTCATTAACGTGAAGCTTAAAGGTTTTCACCATCAGGTGGGGTGAAGGCCAAGCACACATAAAACTAAAGACCAGTGCACCCCACAATCAGTCACTCAAATACTCGTTAACACTTTACACTTATTTACAGTTATACCAACAAAGCAGTCCAACGACTCGATAAATACCAAAATATAATTATATCGATTAATACGGAGATCATAAACTTATTACGACGATTAATTTACAATTTATTACACACCTCTAGCCTTATTCCGTTTTTCAATCGGTGTCAGCTACCGAAACCCAAGGTAGGTAGGTACTAGGTTTTTTTACAATTTATTTTATTACACATATATAACATAATTACAAGGTAAATTTAATAATGAATAATTTATTTTACGATATGAAAAGTGCCAAGTGTCACTTTAAAAACCCTTTGTCAATCGTAGAATTGCCCACATCATGGAGTGACCGATCATTTCATGAAGTGCCAGTACTGGTCATATGCCATAGAAGCCATCTGTAGGGTAAGCCCATGCTTAAATAGTGGACTTATTTAATACAGGATCGAATAACAATGGTTGTAAGGGACTACATTAAAGTACATTTTTCATATCGCGCTACGATATATACAGTTATGTACAATATTATATAATAAAAGGGCATTACACGGGGCAATTTGAGCGACCAATTTCGTGTCAATCTCCAATCAGAGTGACCGTGATTCTACAAGGCATACTTTGATTGCAGATTGTCAGGAAATTGGGTGATCAATTGCCCCGTGTAAGGCGCTTTAAAAGCTTTAAAATCCGACAGAAATTGCTTTTTAAAAATCGAACGAACATTTTTCATAAACAGTTGAGTTTTTATTCAATTTGCTATCTCTGTCGCACTCGCATGATTTAGATAATTTAAGTGACGTCATCACAACGTTCTATCGGATTTCATACCAATTCCATTTTAACACGATCATTAAAATATAATAAGTAACAATGACCCGTTATATTCATAGTAATATTCCATTTCAATTTGATTTCACCAATCAGGAAGACTACGTAAAAATTAATACACAAAAATTTTAAAATAGAACAAGTCTTCTATTTTTAAAATAGCACAGCGTATCTAAAGTTCTTCTAACTATAACATGATTATACATACAAAACATAAAATAACAAAGGAGAAACACAAAATTCCAGCTTTACAAATGTCTTGTCTTCCAATACCTAAGTATTTAAGTTCGGTTTTAATTTCACTCATATATTCGATTGATTAATTTTACAAATTCTTACATATCAACTATAATGACAATTTAAAAAAATTAGGAGTTGCACTTTGGAGCGCTCTATCTCGGAATAATAAAACCTCGGAAAGTAAGTCCCTGCATGACACGTGAAATAAATAAAACTAAGACATTCGTTTTCCGACAAACCCTTCAATGATCAAGGTCGAATTTTTGTGACTTTAGACTTTATTTAAAATGTCGGTTTCTGCAACAAATAATTGTCACAAAACACAAATATTTTAACACGTTTGCTTCACTTTTGAATCATTTATATAAGATTTGCAATTACCGTCAGTAAAATTTTGTAAACACGACCAGAAACGAATATCTGTCTCTGTGATTTGTCACGTTTGTTTTTATTATTATTAGATACAAAAATTGCACATAAAATGTCAGCCACAAATCAAATACAATGTCAATTATAGACTAATATGTAAATTTAAGTTGACAAGCTCAGCTTGCCCCAACAAATGAATCGTTCCAACTGGATCTTACAGGATTGCTACATTGCCATTGCTATTTCTAGAGTGCCATCCTATCCATTCAATATCATTGTTCAATGTAGATTTTATCAAATAAATTTGATAACTTCGTATGCTAGTCTGATGTTTGATCAAAGATTTTTGTCATTTAAGATTAAACAATATAAAAATGTCACGAAAATGACAAAGTTAGGCCATGTTGCGCCATTTTCTCAAACTATAAATGGAATTTTTGACAAAATATTGGACAAGCGGCATGGCCCTGGGCCGTGTTTTATGACAAATGTCAGCCATTTTAAATTTTTCAACCAATCAATGGGCAAATGACATGACATTTGTCAGTTTATTACGAATTGTATTTTTTATGAAACACGCCCCTGAAGAACATACTCTTATTTGACATCTTGGACAAATATGTATGTCACGAGGCCCTTCAAGTTGGCTCCAATCCAATATAAATAACCATAAGCACACAGAAACTTCATATATCTCAGTAATACAAACATACCTATAAAATTAGCCATACGACACCTTCTTCAAACTCTGAAGCAAATAGCTCAGAAATACTTTGACAACTCTATAGTTTCGGTGTGTGTTTACAATTTGTTTCTATTCGATTGAAAGTATACTTGAAAATATTGTTGTTTTATATAGTTATATGGATCGTTTATTTTTAATTGTTTGTATATGTCTCACCTGGATTGCAAATCGTACTAAGATCTGTATTTTGTTCTATCGATCATATGAAGACTGTTTTTATAAACCGCAGTGAAGGGACACATGTCTATTTTTTAAATATAATGTCGTCAGATAGAAGACGCAGAAATACTTGATGTAATACGAACATATAACTTAAGGCCGCACGCAGAGCGCGCCCTCCCACCTCTCTCAGAAGACCGAGTCGGCGGAGCGGGACAGGTGTACGGGGTGCGAGGGAGAACGCGCTAGACGCTTGCGCGGGAGTTTCTGCAGCGTCGACAGGAGGTGGGGGAAGTCCGGACGCTCGTTCGCTCTGTACGACCAGCAGAGCATTAGGATGTCCTGCAGACAAACAAATTTAAATTACTAAACGTTTCTGCCTCATAGTGGGATTGAACTTGGCCTTCATCTCAGCTGATGCTAAATGAAGATAACTAGCTCAGACGCCTAAATTTGATGAGGCACTATGTTATGGTTGTAGCAATGGCTGGGTGCATTACAAGTTTCATCATGATTCAACCGATCGTTATGAAATTAGTCAGCCGTTGAAGTGTCAGAACGAAACAATACTTTATTCACATTCGCTTTTATAGCATTAATGAGACTAGCATATGCCCGCGCATTTTATCAAAATCATAGCACTGGGTAGCTATACCATAGACCTGCTCGATCAGGGTAAAAAGTAGCCTATTTCCTTTTCCGCTCCTTCAAGTATCCCTATACAAAAAATCTAATCATTCTGACCCTCCGTTACAACAGTAAGGAAGAACGAACAACCGAGTCACTTTCGCAGTATGAACTGATGCCAAGCGACTATGATGATTAATCAATAACAGTAATATACCTTGATATCTCTAGAAGCCTGCATGTTGGCCAGTGATTGCTTGACCCCCTTGCCCACCTGCCAGATGACAGCCTCCGGCGGCTGACCCTTGAACGGGTATTCCCCGCAGAGTAGCTCGTACCACACCGTGCTGAAACCCACAAACAAATATACCGTTAAATACTTTAAGTATGTATTTGAACTTAACAACTCCACTAGAGAAGTTGTCTTCTCTATACCTATTGACATTTCAATTGGGTAGTTGATTTAAACAAATTAATGCGCTCGTTCGAGAGACCTTGTGAAAAGATAAATAGCTTTATTGTCAAAAAAATTACAATGAAACCACACATTTAAGCTATCTAGGTCGCTTTGGACATAACGTAATCGAGGTTATTGAGTTGCCGAAGTATCAGAGGCACTCGTTTTAGTCTCAATTAATATATATCATTTATATAAAGTAAAAACAATATGGGCCCCAAAATCGATCCCTGCGGCACGCCGCTCATTATAAGGCTTAGGACCACTTTCATATTTGTCAATTTTAGCTTATTATTTTCGTTTTAATAGATATTATTTAAGGATATTATGCGCTGCCAACGATACCAGTATCACTCAATTTTTGTAGTAAAATTCGACGGCAGACAGTATCGAAGGCTTTTGTTAGGTCGATAATAACTCAATAATCTGTTTCTCATCGATATTGGTTTTAAATCTGGTGTGGCAGTTGTCTGAACGTTAGACTCAGGCGCGCAACACACGCGAATGGACACAAATTCGATTCCCGGTGGGGACTTTGTCAAAAGTGAGACCCAGTTTGGTTAGGTCATTGCAGGTCGAATCGCCTGATTGTCTGAAAAGTAATATGATTCCGTGGTCCGTTAGTCACGTTAATCCGTTGTTCCCGGTTACTATCTAAGACAGGGTAGTAGCTTCATGAGACATGTCAGAGATCACTGTGTCATCTCAACAGCTCTGACATTAGGGTTTGTGAGGTCGGTCATAGACCTTAAAACCTATTCGATAAGATAAGAGCGGTCATATCGGAGATAATATAGTAAGTGTGTCACCCGAAAGCGTATACGTCAGTGGCCTTGGAGAATGGCAGATGCAGGGATGCGTGGGGTCGGAGCGCGCGCACCAGCTCCGGCGCCAGGTAGCAGAGCCAGCCGGGCGGGATGCCCAGACTGTCACCGCGAGCGCTGCAACACACGTTTCATTTATTATAGTTATCTAGTTACAGTAATAGTAGGATTGGATCCATTACGTTGTACCCCCTATTCAATAGGAATGAAGACTAAATTTTTTTATTCCTCATTCGGGAGACCGTGTGAAAAGATAAATGGCCTTGTTAAAGATTTTTCGATATGGCTTATAGGTTTCCTAATATAACCCGTCGAAAAGTGATTCTAGTAACATGGTGCAAAAGCTACATACAAATCGGTACCTAGGATTGACGTCACGTCTGCGCATTGAAGTAGATAATGTATGAAACTTTTAACAATATTTGAGTTATCTCGTAAAATAACGTTTTTTATGTGACCACTCCCTTACTAACAAATCTTCACAATGTAATTACTAAGCAAAATGTAAAATAAAAAATTTAATTCGAGCAAGTTGGATTTCTTTGGATTTTTGCGGGCTTTATAAGCTGTAAAAGTCCATAAAAAATTAAATAATATTAATTTTTTTTAATTTTATTGGGAGTTTTATAATGCCCTTTATGGTTTAAAATACTAATCTGATTTGGTGTCAACTAGCCTATTCAAATTATTGCTCCTTTAAATTAAGGTACACACAAGATGTTAAACAACTAAAGCCTGACTACTAAAATTCGCTGTATAGTATTACAATTAATTTTTCTGGGGTTTAGGTAAGCTGTTATAGTATTACAAAAACTAGCTTTTATATGTAACGAAAAAAATACTTACTTGTTGCCAAAGCATAGTTTGGTTACACTGAACAGTCCGAAGTCGGTGATGACCACTTTACCGTTCTCCAGGAAAATATTCTTGGTCTTCAAATCTTTGTGGATAATGCCGCGGGCGTGTAAGTATCCCATACCCTGGATATATACACAATAATCAGAAACATTATTGATGAATCACCTTATCGTCAACTGAATATAAGTGATGCATCACGCGGGATTATCCGACCTTGCACTGTTGTATTACACATTACTGGATCAAATCAAACATCACGCATCACTTATGGCATTATGTGCGAAGGTATTCGTTCTGCACCGCTCACTCGCACCTAGCGCGGCGCGAGCGAGAGGGCGCGCTGCGCGGGCGCGGATCCTCCGACAGACTATAAAGACTGATAGAACGCGCATATATTATAAAGTTTACTTACGCTTTATATACACAGGTACGCATTTTTCCTACGCTACGCTACACCTCGGCTCGGATATATGGACTTTCCAATATTATCACGTTAAACGGGCTCTTCCATTTTGGAATAAGGGGAATTAGTGAAAGGTTAGAGACACAAAGGTAGACGCTGCTGCCTGTCTCTTGACGGGGGACCATGAGAGCGAGTAAAGTAAGATATCTCGTTTTGAACATCAAATGTCAATATTTTACTACAACACAGAATATAGTACTCCGAACAGAACGGACGTTCACCGCCTCCCACCCAACCGCAATACCTTACATCTACGCGAAAGAAAGTGATCCGCTCAAGGATCGGTTGCATCGCGCGCGTGAATTAACTCACACATGCGCGTGTATAGAAACGTCATCCATTCGATGCATGGGAAAAGGAAACGATATCACGACATTTGTTTGAAGTGTCTGGCCATGTTTAAATGCATAAGTGAAGCTATTCGAGCCAGCTAAACTCCCACAAATGTGTTCGTTGCCTAATGTTCCCGCTCTCATCATCATCATCAGCCGGGAAACGTCCACTGCTGGACATAGGCCTCCCTTATGGTACGCCACATCGACCGGTCCCGAGCCACCTGTATCCAGCGACTCCCTGCGACTCTAACCAGGCCTTCGGTCCATCTAGTAGGGAGACGGCCTGGTAGACGTTTCCCGGTACGTGGTCGCCACTCGAGAACCTTTACTCCCGACCGGTTATCGGTTCTTCGAGCGATGTGGCCTGCCCATTGCCACTTCTCCCGCTCTCGCCTCCTGGTATGTATCTCGCCTGCTCATCTACGTATAGTCGTCACCTCACCTGTGAGATCTGCTGCGCTACAATGACGCTCTTGTTGGCAGTGAACTTGTCCTTGCGCAGGTGTATGTGTGTGTGGAGGGTCATGCCCTTGCAGAGGGACGTGACGATGGCGAGTCGAGGCGGCTTCATGCACGCACCCATGAACAGAACCAGGTTCTCGTGGCGAGTCTTGCGGAACGTGGCAACCTGTAACACAGCGACGCACGTGCACGTTACATAGACCAGCGTGTTTAGGGTGCCCAATATCTGTATTCAAAGTGAAGTCACTAGGAGTATTTTTATAATTTTCTTTGCAGAAGTTTTGCGAGTTTTTGGTACAATTTTCTTTATAGTTTGGCATAAAAAAGTAATTTAAAAAATGAAAACTTTGTATCCTACCGGAACCCGGACACCTGTGATTGTCAATCTTGCGCCTTAGCCCCTTGACCACGATGCTTATGACCCAGTGTGTGAAATTAGGGACCATATTTTGCGTAGAATAACGAAACCGCATAAAATGTTTCGCCCCTGAAAACCCTCACATAACAAATTTCAGCGAAATCGTTAGCGCCTTTTCCGAGATCGCCGGTATAAATAAATATACAATAATTGTGCGCTTATTAACTTTATAAATCAAATCAATTTATTACAGATATTATATGAAACAACGGTCGCTATGTTGAGCCTTGCGGCGTACAAATATTCACATAATTATATGGTAAAAAATAATAATAAAGTCAAATTCAATTTAAACTAATTACAATAAATAAACAGATTGTTACATTAAATTTTAGTAGTGTAGTAAGTGTTTTCTGACAAGTAGTTACACAAATTTAAACTCTTTTAAATATGTATGTATAATTTAAGTATGTTTTTTGGAATGTCACGGAGCTGCCCGAAAAGTCTAGAGATTAAAAAAAGAGAGGGGCTTATCCATCTATCCCCTTCGTGTCAAATGACTAGCGTCGAAAGCTCTCGAATACTCGCATAAGGATTGTCAAGTGGGAAAGGGAGACCAATACATCTATCTCCTTCATACAAACGCGAATGTTCATGAAGATTCTAGACTGAAGGATCTAGAAACACTACGGGGTACGAGCGAAAGTACAGTCGAGGTGGAAAAGTGTTAGTGTACTAGTGTGTCACGTGGTGTCAGTATCGACAGATCGGCGTCAGTAGTGCCCAAGAACTCTGTACGTGGAATCCAGGGACGGACTCAGTGCAGACGACTCGGAACTAGTGAGACAGGGACGTACTCTGTTTGGGGGGACCCGTGATTTTGAAGATTGGTTTGTGGACTTGTGTTACCAATAAACTCCGGAACTTTGGACTCGTGTTTCTCTTCAATCTACGAACCTCGGTAGCTCGTAACATTATTGTAAATTTTTGAAACCATGAACATTACACTTTTATAAATATCTGTACATTTATTTCACACTTGTACGGTTTTAATATAGAACAGACTCGCGTTTGGTCACAATCTCACTTAATTTTAAGTGACGACGTGGTAAAGTTTAGCACCTGCTTGTCGAAGTGGCCTATTCACTAGTAGTTAGTAGTAAATTTATCTCGAATGTATTTCATTTATTGAGATATCTGAAATATAGTATTATTATGGTGTCATCTGACCTCATGTTTGAACGTGTCTAGGGGTACGAAGTCGTCGCTGAGGGACTGCACGTGGAGCAGCTTGACTGCGACCGCTCCGTGCCAGCTGCCGCGGTACACCGTCCCGAACCGACCCTTGCCGATCACCTCAAACAGCTTCAGCTCGTCGTACGGTATGTCCCATTCCTTCATCGACAGCTGTAACAACATATCATATATAAACGTTAGTTCATTCATAGAATTAGTATTCTCTTTTATTTATTTATTACGATTTGTCAACATGACTACAAATTGCACCTATAGAAAGAAGTACTTGACTAATAGACTAAAACTGGTGCGAGATTATATCTTCCCAAATAGGAATAATACCCGTGCTAGGGTAGGATATTATGACAGTATTTTTTGATTTACTGTCACTGCATAAATGGAAAAATAAATGAAGATATTACTTTAATTAACGCGTTCTAAAAGGCCGACTTCCAATGCCTTAAAAATTGGATTTTTGTAGATTGTCTCAAAAAGAGATTAATCAATTTCGATAAAATTATCAAAATCGGTTCACTATTGGCGGAGTTATCGCGTAACACATCGTTCAAATCGATTAAACGATTCTTATGAAAATCAGTAGTACTGAAGTTTTTATTGTCTTAAAACGCAAAAAAAGTGGCACGTGCGTAAGAATATCAACAAAACAATATTAAAATATACGATTTCATTTCCATTAGTCAAAAATATGGGTCAACAGAGTAATATTAGGAAACTTTACGTTAAATGAGCAACTTTTGCACAACTTTTTTTTTATTTCGACTGTAAACATCATGTTGACAGTTGTAAATAATTCACAAATAACTACACACTTCTTCGAACAATCTCCTCCGATGCATGAAAGAACTCATGTTGTCAATCCACACTCAAACACAGATCCTCGGTAAATGAGTTTATATATCGGAGGCATTGTGATAGCAAGCTGGACGGCAGCTTGTTTACTTTGGACTCCTTATCGCTGGGAGGGGGAAACCGCTTTATCTGTCGGTCGGGATTCCTACCATTGTTTTGTTTGTTTACTAGCTTCTCCCCGCGGCTTCGAGCTTTAGACAAGTATTAGTACAGGATCCCTGTATACAACTAACTTTACCGAGCTGGTTAATGGATGAGAAGTATTTTATATCAAATTAAATATGTTGATAAATATATTGCAAATGGGTTGGTTAAAAAGTTTCAGTCCGAAATATGGATAATTACCAATTTGAATTTTTTTTAAAAACATTTCACAGGTTTGGTGAATAGACAAGTTCCATACTAATCGAAAGTATGAAGCCCATAGAATATGCAAACCATGCCCTAAAAGTCTACTTTTATTAATGCAAATTTAAGATTTATATCGTTTTCTCATGGATGCCATTGTCAGAACTAGACCAAACACGGGAAGCACCAGCTTTCAAATAAAAAAGAATCATCCATATCGGTTCACCCAGTCAAAAGTTCTGAGGTAACAAACATTCAACAAAACTATATACCAATCGAATTGAAAATTTCCTCCTTTATTGAAGTCGGTTAAAACATAACCGAACAAGAAGGGATCAATAGTGCTCCTTGAATTGTATTGCGTTGATATTATTATTACAGACGCAGACAGTTGTATGATCAGTTGTAAGATACACAAGTACTCACACTGTTCTGTCTCGGCCACCGGTCGTCGTTCTTGCCGAGGTCGAGCGAGTCCCCCCGCACCGCGCCCCCGCTGTCCGTGGAGCCAGACCCGCTCAGAGACACCCCCCGCGAGCTGTCTGCTCACACACACACACACACAATATAACAAACTAACACGAGCCTCCCTCTTCTATCAACACATTTGTCTTTGTATGAAGGTATTTGCTATAATCACCACCCTTGGCAGGCAGATAGCAATAAGATGTTATTAACAAGGTAGATGCTGCTGCCGAATCCCCGGGTGACATAAGGTGACCCTATTCTAAAGCCTAGAACACATTTTAATATTTAGTAGAAAATAAATTCTTAGAAAACTTTTTAGATGTTACTGAATCGATTTCCAATTTCAAAAAGCATAGACACGCTGATTGGCCCCAGTGAGATTGAAGTGCACGCTGATTGGCCCGTTCAAATTTGCGCCATGTCATCACTGGTCGAAACCAAAGTGTATAAGACATATTAGTTTACTGTGTAATGTATTGAATGAAAGTGTTTACTTTCTTTGGGCGTCTTGTAAGTGATTGATCTGTGATTTATGGTATGCTATAGTGTTGGTAATAATAAATATCATTGTATATCGCGACTCACCACTCTTGACGCTTGCTGTGTGGTCCTCCTTATCCTCTGAGGGCACCCTGGCGGGGGACTGAACCGAGGACGCGTTGTGATGGTTGGGGCTCGACACCGGCGGCTTCACTTCTACAGCACAGACAAAAGTACAAAACGATATCACAAATAACATCGTCCATATTCAGGTATCGTCGGAACGTCGGATTTTAAACGCTGTTCAATGTTCATTGCTGGTTCCTCATGGAGAATGGTATGACACTTCAATCGTGTAATACGATAAACCGCCAGGCATTAGTCTTCTATACTCCATTTTGTAGCATAAGAAATAAGACAATTTAGGGGGTTTATGATTTAAATTTCTACTATTATCATCCGCTACCCTTATCATATTTAAAAATTAAAATTGACTTATAAAAGTACTTCATAAGCAGTGATACACCCATGGATCGTCTTAGTAGGTCTAGTGAACCTCCTCGGTGCTCCTGGTTGCCTAGTACACTACATATTTTTAACCTTGGGTGTACAGCGGTAGAAAAATTCAAAGAAACAAGGCAACCGAGAGAAACACATGAACAAATTACTAACCCTATACAAATAATCATGTCATTTTGACTCTCCATTGCGACGTAAAGACAAAAAACTCCAATACTGCCATTGTAAATAATAATTAACTAAAATTCGTTAAATTTTTCTTATAAAGTTTCAAATTTTTATGGGAACCAACCCCCTTAACGGGTTTTCCCTCAGAATGCTTATCATACAATATCTCTTTTGCCATAATATTATAAAATAGAATACCTCACTTAGATAAGTAATTACCTAAAAATACGGCATCGGATTATAGTGTCGCGAAATGAATATTATTAACGTACAACTTCATTGTCAGCTACAATAGCCGTAACACAGCGAATGGTCCTTATATGGCGCTTTGAACAATAGTCAAAAATAGTGCGTAAAAATGAAAATGGTGATTATCTATGAAGTTCTATGTTAATGATACTCATTTCGCGACATTACAAACCAATGTCCTATTCTTAGAATTAACTGTTACACAAAGAACGTTATCCTATTTATATAAAAATGCGGTCAAGTTTACTTATAATTACATCTATGCATAAATAATTTGATTTATTGTTAACTTACCAGGGAAGTGGAACTGCTGCTTGCTTGGCGTGGGGTGATGGTGGTGCGAGTGGAGGTGGTGCGGGGTGGCGGGCGCGACGAGCGCCGGCGACGACGGCGTCGAGCTGTTGCACGATGATGTGTTCGATGATGAGTCGGGACCGCCCTGGGCCAAAAACATCACAAAAACGTCACTGTCATCCATTACTATTATCAGCCTGTACTTTCCTACTGATGATCAAAGGCTTCCATCAAAGCACAGGCCGGAGGACACTTCATATAAATGTCGTGATATCGGTTCGTATACCCATACATCGAACATCGTGTATACAAAATACACTATGTTTTTCGCGCTTTCGTTTCGTTATCGCGTATATTACCGGTCCGTAAGCGGGTCACTTTCTTGCGGGGAGAGATGAGGTATTGCGGATCGGTGGGAGGTGGTGAACGTATTGTAATTATGTAATTAGTATTCATGGTAATTAATTGTGTTTTGATCTTCTTTCCTAGTTATTTTATGTGACTCCTAAACATAAGAAATTAAATAATGACATTACATGAGGATTTGTCGGATGTACCGGGGCGCGCGTTTTATTTACAGGATATGACACGCTCGGGAATGTGCAGGGGAGGACCTAGCCAATGCAGCAGTTAAGTCACTATGACCCAGCTATGCACTATTGTACCTTAATGTTATTAAATAATGTAACTTATACTTCTCATCAGAAAAATGTGTGAATAATATGAGGTTTTCAAATCCTAATATTAATGTTCTAAATTCAAATTAAATTTTCATAGGTTTTTCTGATAATCCTTACGAAACAAACTTGCAAGGTGTTTCGATTTTTCTGATGAGAAGGACATATATGTAATCCCTCTGTTCCATTGCGGTACCCGTAATATATGTTTGTTTTAGTTTTTATTATAGCCAAAAAATTAAAAAGCAGTGGAGGAAGAAAATGTGATACGTAATAAATGGTTATGATAACTCACCGAGTATGTGTGCGGGGCTGGGGGCGCGTGGTGCCGCCGCCTCGTCAGCGAGGAGAGTATGCCGCCGGCGCGGTTGGGCACCGGCGATGCACAGCCGTAATAACCACCGCCTGGGTACAACATCAAATCAAATCAATTTATTTGTCCTACATAGGTATTACAGATATTATATGAAACAACGGTCGCTATGTTGAGCCTTGCGGCGTACAAATATTCACATAATTATATGACAAAAATAATATTAAATTAAATGCAAATTAAATAATACAGAAATACATACTCGCACATACAGAAATGACACACCAGATTACCATATAACTTGTCCCCTAATGCTTCATGCATGTTTGCAACGCGACTTCTTCGACATTCTTACATCTACGACTGCTGCTTTTTGAGACGGGCTACAGAAAAGTAATAACAAAATTGTGGTTGCTAAAGATAAAGATCTCTTACGAGTAGTTCTTAAGGCCATCCACCTCCATCAAATTTTCATACTACATTTCTGTTGCCATAATCTTTTAAAATATTTTTAACCACCGCCATGGCCAGTAGACATTAAGCTTATTTTAAAAAATCATACATCTTATGTTCTTACATTATGTTAACTACCACATTGTGTTATAGTACGTATAAAAGCTATAATTTTATTTATCATACCGAATTTCTCCTTGAACGCAACCACGAACTCTGGCGGCAGTCCGCACGACGGAGGAACTTTGCTCTCGCAATCCCTGCCGGACATACAAAAAATAATTAAGTACTTCATTCATGACGATAAGTTATGCTTGTGTGTTTTTTACAAAACATTTTATAGAACATTACATACAAATACATAGTTAGACCATTTTAAATTTGGACGTTGCCTTTTGGCATATCGCAAAGGTTTGTATTTTCGTAGGGAGGTAGAAAAGTTTTGAAATACAAAGTTTCGACATAATCCCTTCGAACATGATTATCCTTCTCATAACGTTTTTACAACAATTCGATTCCATGTAAAAACCAGTTTAAATCTTCGTGTTCTCATAAAACTCGGCAACGGCCGCTTGAACCTCTTCATTGGGTTCTCGTCAATGACTCCCTACAGTACTCGCAAACTAAGTTTGTCCCTCGGAAGTTAGCTGCAAAAGGCTGCGAAGTATCAATTGTTATCTTACAAATGGGAGGCAAGGCAAGTTAGCGGGTGGAAAGAAATGTCCTAGTGTTGTATGTCATCTAGGGATAGTTATTATCGAAAATAATACACACATATTCCGAAAAGGCGCGAAGTTCCGAAGAGCTAACTTCAGAGGGGCAAACATAGCGTGTGAGTACTGTAACAACCTTAAATTGGCGTGCCCATATAATTACATAGTAGAAAACGATGGCGCATTGGTCCCATAAAGTGCGAAACACTATTTGATTTCGGTAGGCGCTTTCGCCTGGTTTGACCAAAATTTAATAACTGCTCGATTACATTTTTATATATTCAAATATTTACTTGTTTCAATCATAGTAGTAGTTTAATTCTACCGAATGGGAAGGCAATGGAACCAACCAAGTACATTTTATCGCTTGTTTTGACGATTCTTGACGAGAAAGGTCAGCCTTGGTTTCAACATAATTCGAAAGAATCCATATGCCAAATGTACTCGACATGATAAACTCTTCGGATCGCGTCGAAACCCTCGCAATTTTGCGTAATCGATACTATAACACCGTCCATGACACTTTTTGCACTATATCACACCATTATAACATAACAGTAATATCACGCCATTATAAAAAAAAACATAACAGTATCATTAACGAATTACGAAAAATTGCAATCAACCACCATTATTCAAGTTCGCGCCAAGAAGCCTTTCAATCATATGTAGTTTTGTATTTTGACACTTACGAATTTGTTGGCATTTGTAAAAAAACTAAAAGATTGCCAGGTATAAAAAATACAACTGTCTTATCGAAGCGCTATATCTATGTCAGGCCGAGAATTTTTCTACCTCCCTGTGTGTGTCACACCTGTGTGTCCACGTTCCCACCGCTGGGTGTCTCTTACCTGTGACACTTGAATTTGCACTCCTTGCACTTGAGCCCGGATCCGAACAGTATCTGCTTCTCGCAGTAGTCGCATGTAGCGATCATGTTGAACGTCTTGGTGAAGCGGTGCGCTATGTCGTGGGCCATGCAGCGGCCGACGGTGGGCGTGCGGGGCGAGCGCGGAGCGCCCCCCGTAGCGTTGCCCTGAGGGGGGAGCGAAGAATATACTGACCTTTTAAAGCGCTTTTATTAGCTTGGTATGGAATCTTTGAACGTGATTTTCACCCTCTTCAACACGTCTTATTAATTTGCAACGTACTTATCAAGGACCAAGGATATTGCAATAGTTTCAATAGTTTGTCCCAGTATCCTAACGAGGATCTTTAGGATTAACGATATTTAGGATTCCGTAACTCAAAAGGAAAAAGAAATCTCAGGTATTAAGTTGGAATTAATATCGAATAACGTTTGCTATTTCTGCTGTAAAAAAATCAATCATCCTTAGCTTAGCATTTATATAATAGATTTTTAATTTTACAAATTTCTGTCGTATAAAAATAATAAAACCGGTCAAGTGCGTGTCGGACTCGCGCACGTACAGAACATGAGTAATTAAAATGCTAAAATCATAAATGAATTTTATTTATATTAAATTGTAATAGTCTGAATCAGGTTTTTTCAGGCAGAAAAAATTAACAATGTCTGTCATGAAAGATTTCCTTGATGATGGACTGATTGACATACCAATGCCCAGTTCAAACCACTTGAATTAATTGTTGATATGTAGAGTGGAAATGTTTTAAGATCTATAAAGCCGATTAAAATAATTTTATAGGAACATTTCAGCTATAATAACTCTTTTATTATGTATGTATGTATGGGCCATAGTCTACGCACGCCTGTTCAAGACATGCAAGTTTCACGATGTTTTCCTTCACCGTTAAGCAATCGGATAATGTACTTGAATTGAAAAACAACTCATAGGTACACGGCTGGATTCGAACCCGGTACCCTCAGTTTGAGAGTCCGCGCCTTATCCACTACGCCACCGACGCTTTTACTATTGTTATATGTATACTAGTACATATCTGTGGTTATATACTTACATTGATATATTTTATCGGAATCATAAGTTTCCGATATTTAGACGCTTGAAAAACGATCCATGGTAAGATTCCAAAAAATGCATCAATATGAGTATAATGGATTTATTGTTTATGAATAAATAAAACTAGACTCACCACATTATTGTAGTAGTGCACATTGTTTATTGGTCGATGGTGGGGGGTGGTGTCTACGTCATCGTGCGGGGGCGGCGGGGAGGCTGGGGGCGTGCCCTCCGCCACGCCCGCCACCGACGACTGGCTGTGGTCGCTGTCGGCGTCGGGGCGCGCCAGCTGGGACTCATGCGAGCGTGACTTGGTGAGGGGGGACGCGGGCGCCGGCAGGTGGCCAGGCTTCTTCTGTGCGCTGCTCAGTGGCGACGTCGATGCCTTTACTACTGGCACTGGGTTGTTATGAAAAGGGGGAAGCGAATCAGTAAGTACTGTCAGAAGCAAACACAAGTTGCATGTGCCTCGTTTTCGGTTAGACAAACTTTTTTCGTCCCTTTAACTATGGGATACCAAATAACAGCGGACTTCTGAGGGTTTTTCTTCTTCTAATGTCATGGATATACATTTGGCCTCTGACCGAAGCCTAATCTAATGCTGGCTACCTTTCATACTGAAACACAACACTGCTGTTTGGCGGCAGGCTTAGATAACATGCTAGATATCCAGGCGGACACAAAAAATATCCTGCCACCAACCAAAGTTATTTGCTTGATATCCTTAGTACAGTTTCATCTCTGCAACCTAGTTGTATTATGTAGTCACCTCTCCTGGCCTGCGGGGACGGCACCATGTCACCACCGGCGTCGTGGGGCACCGAGCCGCGCGGCAGGCGGCCGCGGGAGCGAGGCGAGCCGCGCGCATGACGCTCCCACGAGTCCCAGTACAGCTGCATCTCTGCACTGGCCTCGCCACGACCCAGCGCGTCTGTTGCGACCAAATTATACAGATTTGTAGCTTGATTCCATGCGCAGAAGCTTTTTTCGGGTCTTTTAAGCGGGAGATTTGCGAGAAATCTCATTTCGAGAGTGTTGATTGCCTGGGTAGACCCCTTCTTATCCCACACCTTGCCCTGATGCGTGAAATAGGTAAAGTTTTTTTAAAACTCTGTGAACAGTCACTTAGCTATAATCAGATGTCGAATCTTTGCGAATAAGATCCGGCCATTGCCCAGATCTCTTTTCTGCATCAAATAAATTTATTATTTCTTAGGCTATTTACATCGCCAGTCATATCCAATAGGCTGACGGCGTGGGGGAAATAGATAAAATTACGTGGAGGGTAACATCACTCGAAGAACCGATAACCAGTGGGGAGTAAAGGTTCTCGAGTGGCGAGTCCCTACTAGATGGACCAACGACCTGGTTAGAGTCGCAGGGAGTCACTGGATGCAGGTGGCTCGGGACCGGTCGATGTGGCGTACCATAAGGAAGGCCTATGTCCAGCAGTGGACGTTTCCCGGCTGATAATGATGATGACGTGGAGGGAACTGCAGATGGAGCTCTTCAACCATTGCGAGGGCCATCACAGCGCGCAGGTCGTTATCCGAGTCTTCAACATCACACTTATACAATCTAGTATAGACCTGCATAAGTCCTCAGTCGTTGCATGGCTCGACACAGCCGGCGGACCTCTTCGTCCCTCGCACCGGCCATCACAGCGCGCAGCTCGTGATCCGAGCGCTCGCACAGACACTCCAGAGTCTTTACACGGGAACATATTGCCTGAAATATAAATTGAAGAGTGATTTAATAGAATCTGTGTTCATGGTATTGCTCTAAATATTGCTACTATGAATTGAGAACACAAAGTTGCATTTCAAAATGTGTGAAAGATAATTTCAACATTGTGTCCTAGTCAATAAAACATAAATTAGGTATGAATTAACAACTATCATGCGGCCACCGCAAGATATTTTTCGTCTCGTCTGACCGCAGCCTTATTCCTGAATTTCAAAGCAAATGAAAATGTATTCTAAGAGTTAATTTAAAATTTTCAGTCCTAAACTAGTGGTTATTTTAAGTTGTGTCTTGAAATTCTTGGTGAGTGTCAACTGATATGCATTTAGTAATTTAAAATCATCCCTTTGTTTTTCAATGTTATTTACATATTATGTTCCACGTGGCCTTGATGGCCTGATGATGTGACGATATGGCCACCACTTGTGACAGTTTTGTGTCATTTCTTATGTTAAGCCACATAACAAGAAACAGTTCACTTTCACTTCCATTGATTTTACGATAACAATAACTTTATAACCACCTCTATGGCCTCCGGACAGAGCCCCACTACCCGCAGCCACTGCGCGAGACATGGCACGTCTCCCAACTCTCTCTGGAGCTCCTCTCCAAAGCGGGCCTTTATCACCAGTTGACGGGAGAAGTGCTTTACCAACTTGCCCTGTGAAGAAGTTACAACATTTGTAGATTAATACTTTTTCCTTTGGGTGTGATAAAATATAAGTAACAAAAAGGTACCCTACCGTCCCCTTGAAAAAATACCCTTCAAAGTTTCATATTTCTCATCCTTTTACTCACTGTTTTTTTGTGTGTAAAATATAAGTTTGAGACGAAATAACAAAACACTGGTCCATTATTTTTTCATGTTCTCCATATAATCAAACCAGTAATTAAAAGTATCAAATTGCTTTACCCAAACTTGCAGAAATTACGAGGGTTTGGTCACTTTTTAGTACATTGGAAGACAATCTCTCCAAATAGGTTGAGTTTGAGCAGGTAAAAAAATGTGGGTCCATATTATAGACTACTTCTAACATATATAAAAATAAATCAAATTGGAGCCAGACAGTGAACAGTGACATCCAGGAGACAAAAACAGGACATTTTTCCAGTGCATTTTATTTTAAGCTGATTACAGCAAGAGATCATTGATAGCTGATTCATGATGGATATCATTGAAAGAGGCTCACAGGAATATGATTTTCTATTAAACAAACCATACAAACAATGATAAAATGAAAACAAAGGTTTGTCAATCACTACAGATATTTTCCGAATTTTTGGTGTTCATCAGTTGGGAAAACATGTGAAATGAGTTTTTCATGAAAGAATCAGAACTATTTGAAATGAGGGCTTGGAATCCAAAGACTGTTACATTATTCTGTTAAAACAATCCTGTTGGATTGGAAAGCAACAGGAAAATCTATTCATTCTTCCTTAATATTCCAGGAATTTAAGCAATGTTATTTTGCATAACAATGGGTTTAATTATTACTTAATAGGCAATCATGTATGATATTAAATCAATACCATTTACAACTGTACACAATACCCTGATGCATTAGTGGGCTATTTATAAAACAACATGACTCATTAAAGTGTATTTATTGTTCCTTTGATTACTGAATTGATTTATTATTAGCAGCTCGGTTAATAATAGTAATCTGATTTATAGTCAGATCAACTAGTTTATGTTCATGTTGAATTCTAAATAGGTGAAAGATTTCATTGCTAGTTATAAGAAAGATAAACTTTTTTATATAATTATCATCGAGTATGGGGTTTGTTCTACTGTGACCCATAGCGTATAATTTTGTTGTGTGTGTTGATATATATATATATATGTAATAAAAAGTAGTGAATCATACCACATTTTATATTTGATCATTTATGCAATTATCAAATGGAAGACATAATACAATGGCTGGACTCTTAAACAATTTTTGCACTTTCAATGAATTTTCAAATAAATCTGTTTTTGTATCTCCTCTAAAATGGAAGTTGACAGTGTTATTGGACACATATCTTAATAAAATGATTCTCTCAATCAATAGGAGTTAACAAATTATTCCAAATTTTCATTAATGCTTGGAATGCAAATTATACCTCTTCATGGCCAGACTGTACAAGCTACTTCTACGCAGATTCCTATCATCCTTGGCCAGACAAATACTCAATATGAAGTAAGATTGTTATCTATTGCAATCTTAACAATAACAGAAAATATTACTTTCATCTTAATATTTACAATCAGCAGAAGTTATCATTAGAAGCAAATATCATCTTGGAATTTCACAAACTTGATGCCTGTACCCTGATGTAAATCATTATTTTGATTATATTACATAACAAGACCCTACTGAATGCTTAATCTTTTAAGTCACTGCAAGACACAAAATTCATAATTATGCCTCACAATAATATAAATATAGCTTTTCTAATCTTACCAACAGCAAAACAGGTCACTTCTATGTTAATACAAATCATTGAATTCTCCACTTTCTCTTAAAGCAAGCCGTTTTTCTCATTATCATGATTTTTTGCACTTTCTAAGTACAAATACATATTCCAATGGACCTAAAACCTTTTATATAATTTGAATGTAAAAAAAAATGATTGCTCTTCCTAATCGAAATTTTTGTAAAAAAAATTATATCGTTTCAATAAAAAACATAGGTTAAAACTTTCTTTTAATAGAAAAATGTACTATCAGCTTATCATTGATTATTTAAACACTGAAAAAAACTTGTGATTTGCCTGATAAACTATAACCAAAGATTGTATAATGCAATGATAAAAAGTTTTGCATTTGAACATTGCTTTTATGTATTAACCTCTATCCTGTTGTATGCTACTCCATAGGAAAGTAGGTAATCTGTAGGGGAAAGCATGCCAATAGTTTAAAGGTCAAATATTTTTCTATACAGAAATTGATCAGACGCAGTTTCAAGGTTACGACGATTGTACGTTACGAATACTTTCTACGGCAATGAACTATTCACCCAGGCCTTGAGGTATCCTTGAGTCTCGGGGACACAATTTACATTCAAGGGCATGTTGCCCTAACTCGATAATGTTGAATAGGGGTGTATGGACCGCTTACCTCCAGGGTCCGGATCTCTTGCTGCGTCAGCTCCGCGCTCGTCGAGCATTGCGTCCTCAAACCTTCAAGTCTATCAGCCGAAACGTCCACCATCGACTGGATAGTCTGTATCATCTGAATTGCATCGTGAGCTCTCTTAATTTCGTACCCGCTCTCCGCTTCCATTACAATTATCACAGCACTTTACACAATCCACTAAACACTACACATATGTAAAAAACACTTTATTCATTTTATAAAAATGAATTTACAAAACATTGCAGGTGTTGTATTGCCGATAAAGCGGCCATATCTGAAGAAAATCTATATTTTAGTCTATGGTGTCGACTATAATCACAAAGTGCTAAGTGACCGACCACTCACCACCTTTTGACATTTTTCATTCGATTCTATCACACGGACAACAAAAAAGTCTTTTTTAAACTGAACTCTAAAAAGAGTTCAGTTGCATTTAAAATCTTATCAATCACACTAATTCAGTGTGCAAACCATGGTTCATGGCTATTTCGCTTTAGACTGTGGCTTTAGGCACGAAATCATATCCACACCATCGACCACGCGAACTCGAATATTACGAATGACAAGTTTTATCTAAAACTACCTGTTATGTATTATCATATAAGTAGACTCAATGTAATACTCCATCTTGGTGTTGTCTGGGTCATGCCTGTACTTTACCTGTCTTTCAGTCTTTTTTGCTAAGATTACGATGAGAATGAGCTCTCATTCTCAATCTCTTCAAAAACCTCGGCCATTTAATTATCAGATTATTCTGACACCTGGGCACCTGGACATATATATTAAACTCCTAGTGAGTATTATATTCTTTGATATCAAATAAGAAAAATTGTAATGAAAAATGCTACTCCTCTGTAGTTATTTTTAAGATGGCTTTCATAATTTTCATTATAACTTTATTATCTAGTTGTGTGTATGTATGTATTTAAAGGTACTCTTCAATGGGTAAGCCCCTCGAAGCTCATTTAGTTTGATTTATCAGATCAACAAATTACAAGTAGTACCGTAGTACTCTTAGTGGTAAGGGTCCGATGATGGAGACAGGGATATATATAGTGCAAAATCATGGTTTTCGTTTTTAAACTATATTTATTTTAAACAGTAAATAGGGCCAACCACTTTTGATGCCTCACTAAAGTAAGTATTATGCAGCATAATACTTACTTTAGTAATAATGTAGCATAATTTATGCTACATTATAAATCTACTAAAATGACAGAACAAGTTGTAAAACATAAATTTTGCTACACTTTTGCTGCAGCAGCCAAAGCTTCTTTTCCTATTCCAACGGGCTTTTCACCATGTGGTAGCATAGTGCCTTGTGCCCAATAATGGCATTTTATTAGAGAAACATCACGCTTGGCGGCTTCCTCTCTTCCTACCTTGAGCGACTTGCGTAAAATTTTTGCAGCAATGTTAGAATAATTCACATAGTTCAACCCAGCCATTCTCCATGTACTCATCTTGGGAAACTTGACCAAGTAATACCGTAACAGAATAATTCAATATAAAGTTTTGTGAGCAGAAGCTATTGTTGAAATTTTATTATTCAGTTCAAAGATTTCGATTGACATGCGAGTTTGACACGAATCACAGATTAATATATGTACCTACACAGAAATATTAAATTCTCATTTGACACAAAAATCATTTTTCATTTCGCAGTTTTTCTAACGGACTGTACTTAAAATTGTCTATAGAAAAGGTGTAGACAGATCGGCTTTTGCTTTTGTCAAAATCGAAGGAAGGATCGGTCCATAGGAATGTTTGTGAATGGAAGGATTTATTTTGTTTTCTTCAGTTGGTACTCCAAGTTGACATTACCAAAAAAAATTAAACAATTTTAGTCTATGACTTTCATCGATGAGGAAAGGACGTTTGTTGTGAGATTTGTTTCCTATTAATTTCGCCTTCCGTCGTTTAATTAATTCTGTGTAATGTAACTATTTAGCTAGGAAAATAAATCTTTTTTACTTTATGCTTAGATAGTGTACCTGTAGTATTTTGAGTAGGTGTTGTAAATGTAGTAAAAATGTTTATCGAGCGAATATTGTTCCCTGTGTTCTGCCTCGGTATTAAAGGTAAATAACTTTTTTTGGTTGAAAATTAAATTAGAATTGTACTTAAGACTAATAATTTGTAATGCTTTATTGTAGTTATTCCCTCGGTTTTGTCGGAAGAGGTTGAAATCCGCGAGATAGCGACAGACCGAGGCAATAATGTAACTATTCCCTGTGGAGCAGTGAAATTGGCGTCTCCAAACGTGCAATGGGTACATAGGGGCAATAGGACGCATCATGAAGTCCTGGTAAGTGAATAAATTTATCAACTTTTTTCTCCATACTTTTTTTAATTTTATTTTTTCATTTAAAAGTTTTAAATAAATATTGCAATTTAAATTTAAAATCATTTACTAGGGTTCTGTACCTCAAAATGAAAAAGGAACCCTTATGGGATGACTTTGCTGTCTGTCTGTCTGTCTGTCTGTTTGTCAAGACCTTTTTTCTCAGTAACACTGGGAGACAACACAAGAAAGTATATAAACATGGGAACATATTGTAAAGAGATAATGCAGTTGCAAATAAGAAATACATGTTACACATTATACAATATTATACAATACAAATTACTCGAACGATTGCTACGTCATCCAAATTTTAATCACCGTATTGTTGCAGATTAAATCGGACCACATATATTTGTATTTTTTACTTAGTTTATATGGAAATATGTAACGTTTTTTTGTAGATAAATTGTTAACATCTTTAATTACTTTCTTGCTTTTGATTAACTCATACTTTCTGTCAGTAATGCATTTGTTATTGACTCATGGACGACAGCCATGGAGGAGGTTTATATTCAGTACACATAATGATTATGATTATTTGTCTATTCAATTTATTTAAGTGAACAAAACAACTAACAACACAATAAAAAGTAGAATTTCCTTGAAAATAAAGCTTTAAACTCCTCAACCAATCATTAGAGACATTTCTGAAACTTTTCTTGTTTTAAATTTATCTTTTTCTATTGGCTAATTCCCCATTATCTTAGCACAAATGAAATATGGACTTATACCTTCTTTGTTTAATATTACATTTTGAAATAACAAACTCATATTGTTATTTAAAATATGTTTGCTGAAACCTTGGCTACTAGTTTACTTTGTAACACTTGCTTAAACATGTTAATTCCAAAGGAGTAAAATTTGATCTGTCTTATAATCATGTGACATGACTAAGGACATGAAAATATTTCAATTTATTTATTTTTTATGTTTCGTAATGGGTTCATGTGCACTGAGCCTTTAACATACCTGATAGCAAGCGATGAAAAGGCTGTTGGATGTAAAACATTCTCGCCCAGAAGCATCTTTCTTACTGGAACACAACAGTGCTATTAACAATGCTTTTTTGCGGCAGACTTGGTTACATGGTAGTAGCTAGCCAGGCAAACATAGCCCTGCCGCCGACCAAACTGATTGCAGATAGGTGTACCTCCACTGGATATTGAACTTGGGACTTTTTATATATAGAAGATAGATTGACCCGTGACGATGTTACGCGTTAAGTATATAACCACAGATCGCTATATATGTACTAGTATATAACAATAGTAAAAGCGTCGGTGGCGCAGTGGATAAGGCGCGGACTCTCAATCTGAGGGTACCGGGTTCGAATCCAGCCGTGTACCTATGAGTTGTTTTTCAATTCAAGTACATTATCCGATTGCTTAACGGTGAAGGAAAACATCGTGAGGAGACCTGCATGTCTTGAACAGGCATGTGAAGTCCGCCGATCCGCACTGGGCCCGCGTGGTGGACGATGGCCCATACACTCTCTGTAGGAGAGTAGGCCTGAGCCCCTGCAGTGGGGACTTATATAGGCTGTTGATGATGATGATGATGTTACGCGTTGGTCTAGAAGGTGACTATTTACTCTTCATTTGAAGATTCCGAAGTTGTAGTTTTTGGTTAACACGGAAAGGTAGTGATTCCATATATTCGTATTCGTTATCGGGGCAGGTTTCCGCAACTCGACGTCAGATGCGCCTATTTTGCGTGATCATTCCATATATTTTATCTGTACGCATGATAAATGTAGAAGCGAAACCATTGTTGCGAGCTGCAGGAATATCCACAGTATACGGGTGAAGGTCTGACGTTCTTCTGTTTGACCGGTAGTTGAATGGCGAAGGCGAGTTCTACAAAAATAACTCCTGCGCACACTGTCCAAAATGTATCATGTAAAATACCGAAAGTCACCGTTCGAGGCTTTGGAACTACGCCTTAAATAGCGTATCGTTGCCTATCAGTCTCATAGCTCGACGCTCCACAGAGTCCAAAGCTGCTAGTTGATAGCCAGCTGAACCATCCCAAAGATGGCAGAGGCAGATGGCAGAGGCCATGCATAATCGAACTTAAAACCATTGCCTTATTTTACTAACAAACAAAAAAACGATATACAGTGCTTCAATTCTTTTAATGTCGCTCGACAATCTTTGTATTTCCGAATGGACCCAAGTTGACCCGACTATATGCATCCATGTCTAATAGTTGACCCGACTATATGCATCCATGTCTAATAGTTGACCCCCCGACTATATGCATCCATGTCTAATAGTTAACCCCCCGACTATATGCATCCATGTCTAATAGTTGACCCCCCGACTAAATGCATACATGTCTAATAGTTGACCCGACTATATGCATCCATGTCTAATAGTTGACCCCCCGACTATATGCATCCATGACTAATAGTTGACCCGACTATATGCATCCATGTCTAATAGTTGACCCCCAGACTATATGCATCCATGTCTAATAGTTGACCCGACTATATGCATCCATGTCTAATAGTTGACCCCCAGACTATATGCATCCATGTCTAATAGTTGACCCGACTATATGCATCCATGTCTAATAGTTATTAGATTTGTCATCTACAATCATTTGAATTCAGAAATACGTACTTTATGAAACACGATGATTATCGAAAGACATTAAGAAAATAGAAGCAGGTGAATGAAGCAGCACAATATAGGTGCTGTTATAAAAATTTCAGTTCATTGGACAGGTTAAACCAAAGTAGAGGATTTTTTTTACTGTCACACACAGTTCATTAAAACAATTGTTTTACACATATTATAATGTGCTTCTTATGTATTTGATACTTTGTATTGTATATACATATGTTTGGTGTTCCGTTTGTTCAATGCTGTAGGCGGGAGAGGAACAGTTGTGCAAATCTGTCGACGTCATTTGTTCATAAAAGCGGTTGTCTTATGTACACAGCTTTAGTGTGGCTAATTTTATTTTATTTGTAAACTGTTTGGTATGCCTCGCGAGGCCTATGTTCAACAGTGGACGTTTCACGGCCCTTGTCGATGTTCTTCGTATCTGTATTGAGGATACGATTACGAATTCGAAATTCGCAAATATTTTACGCTTTCGGGTAAGATATGGAGTTCTACTTCTACAATAAAATATTCTGATTCATGCCCCGGGAATAGAACCCACAACGTCCACCGTTCCAACAGTCTAGCTCACAGAACAGGAAGAATTAATTATTGTAAAAGCTTTTTTTCTGTCAAAGCGTCTCCTCGACTGATTCATTTGACGATTATCCCATCTCTAAGCATCCTTCAGTGTCAACGTCCATTATAAATTGCTCCCTAAATACGAAACTAAACTCAGAAACTCTCGTCCGGAGTCCACACGAGACATCTGCTCCATAAATAACGATTGTCCGAATTAAGACATTGGCCAATTTGTTTTACGGGCGTTGAGCGTCCCGCGAGCCGATCGTGTCGCTAGATTCAGTTATTTTAGTGGAATTGGAGTTTCCAGATAAGGGAATTGCTTGCTCTTATGTGACCTAGGAAATTGCTGTCCTTAATTGTCAACATCTGCTTGAGTGTGTGCGATAGGTTTTATTAAGCGTAGGTCTCAGTACAAGAGTGGAAATAACTATTACTATCTGCATTGTCCACTGTTAGAAATGGGCCTCCCTCATAGGTTGCTGTTGAACAGGCTTACCCTCAGGGATTTTCAATAGTCACTATGATTGGCGGCCGGATTTGTGATATCAATTTCGTGTCTGATGCAGGTAGATTTTTTAAAAATCAACGGAACTGCATTTTTGATTCTTTACTAAAGCCTACTCTACACGTTCAGAAAAAAATTAGCTGCCCAAAACGGGTGCAATTTCCCACTGTCTGGACTAAGGTCTAATGCACCATTGTCTGCTTATTTGCCAAATAGCAACTAGTACAGGTCTAACCCATAATTAAATCATTGTGTTTCTTTACGGAACGTCAAACGACGTATAACTTCAGCCGGGCGTCGTTTGACGTTCCGTAAAGAAACAGACTCAGTTATGCTTTATACCTGTAGTAATTCGCCTTGGTTGGTTACTTAGCGCTACCTGGACTACAAAAAAGGTAGAAGTAGATATAAATCAGCAATTTATACCTATTAGATTTTTAAATAAAGATGATCTGATTTCGTATTAAGTAGATTTCGGTCTCCTTTTTCTTTTATAAACCTTTTCTCTCTTCAATATCAGCGCAAACATTGAGGTGGGACCTTCATTAATGCCGTCCAAATTGCAAAGGACCCGAATCGTAATTTTTCATCGGTCCAATGCAAATGTAACAATTTGAATAAGCGACAGCGATCCGTCCGCGAGCGTCCGCCGTGTACACAGTGTTTGCGAATTTCATTGAGCTTCATTTAATATGATTTGAGAATCAAACTGGAAAAGAATGTATCTGGAAAAGGCAGTTAAAGGTTGGCAAGTAACCGTCGCCTCACCAAACAATTGTTACAACTACGCAGACGTCAACTGCGTCTGATTGTAGGAACAATTACAGGACATGGACTCTACAACAAGCACCTGTTCACTCTAGGTATCACTGACAGCCCTGTAGAGCATGCATGGAGGCCGAGGAGACAGCTGCGGACTGATGGACTACAGAGGAGTAGCAACACTACGTGCTAAATATCTCGGAACGCCGAGGTCGCTCCCAGAGGACTTCAACAACACAAATAATCTGTTGGGCTTTCTGCTGGAGCTGGGGTAGCATGAGTAAGGCACACCACCCCATCACGCAAAATAGGCGCATCTGACGTCGAGTTACGGAAACCTGCCAGATAACGAATACGAAAGTCAGTTAAAGCTGTTTGATTTAGGCAACAACGTCAATAAAACCTCAATCAACACGACATTGTCACGCAGGAATATCGATATTGAAGAAATGACAAAATAGCGTGCAAAATCTAGTAGAACGGCTAAAGATAATTTTATTAGTCAAACGATTGGATTGTGAGACTGACGAAGTTTGAACATGCGTTGAATCTTGTTCAAACCACTTTATTTCTTTAATAACAGCTGTGTAAATAATCGAGCACAAACATTCATGTATTATGCGACGGTTAGCCAATAATAGATATTTACAGATAGTGCCTCTGCCGAAATATTTCATTCTCGCTTCAGCGCCTACCGCCACCACCTTCAACTCGGATCCTTCATCTGTTACACCATCCATCGCCGTTTTGCGACAATCATCTCCGCACGGCATTCATTGTTCACACGCAACGTAGGTAATTCTGTTGATACAGCCGAGCGTAGACGCCGATGCGACACTTGTTCATGCCCAAATGGATTCCGGCTGAGTCCAGATTGAACGGGCTTTGTGCGATGGCAATAAAGTGTTGGAAATGAAATGCGAATCATCAATCATTGGTTGAAGAGAGTCGCTTGAGTGGCTTTGTCTTGTACGATGCCATTACTCCAGTTATTTTAGGGGTAACGCTTCTTGCTATATCCTTGCCCTAATTTGATTCGACTAAATATTCTCTTGTAAGGATGTATCTTGAATTTTATCGATGGTGTTTGACGAAATTTAACGAAACATTTTTAAATTAAATTTTTGATTTATCCAAGATTAAATTGTATACATTTATGGTTCACCAGTTCCCAAACATATTCCTCGTCGAAAATTTTAAATTAAATGGGTGAGTGACTTATTCAAATCAAAGAAAGTTAATCAAATATCGACCATAGTAAAAGATGTCTAAAAATAGGTAAAGTAGCGCCGCGCCCCCTTTTGTGCACCCCAACCAACGCTTAAAAACATGTATAATGTAGTAAGTGAAAATAAGGACGTTTGATGGAAAGTTTAAAGAACACAGAAGAAAAAGATTAAGATAATCTGTTTATTCATTACAAGTCGAAATCTATGCGGAACAACAGGAAAAGAGCAATACATTTTTAAAAAACTACGCAATAATCATACGATTATTCAATTATATGCAGAAAATGTCTAACATCAGCTGATACTGTTCAAACTACTGCTGCTTTAAACCGCATCTAAATAGATCTATCCCCATCCGTTCGAGAGCCACGATGCCACAGACAGACAGACATTGGCGTCAAACTTATTGCACCCCTCTTTTTGCATCGAGGGCTAAAACATATTTTAGCATAAACAAATGAAGTCCTGATCTCATGATAAAGTAGGTACTATATTTACCAAGTGATTTTAAAATAATTTAACCTTATGTCAAAACATCACAACAACTTATGATATATTGATAAAATTGTACACTGTGACCTGATTTAGCTGGTTGAGCAACAAAATTGGATGAGCGGTCAGCGGCCCAGCGCTCGACGGTCACTTTAATTAAGCTACATTAAGCCAATGGGGGTTTGGGGCGTCCTAAACAGCGCAAGTACATTATTTCCGTTAAACCGTGTAATAAATGTTTAAAATTTAAAAATGGAACATTTCACAATTTGTTTACGAAAACGAGGCGTCGCAGTTCACTGTTCTCCATAGATCCGCGATACATTACCTCCTCCGCGAGAAAGTGTCCGGCACAGGGGCCGGTGGCATCGCGCGCGCGTTCTCATTCACGATACGCGTGTACAGCTGTTTCTGAGTGAGCGCTTCTATTCCACGGCCTCATTGTCACGCTGTTTGGTGAGATGAAGTCCATGAAGTGATGCGAACCCATTAAAAAAATGGAAGTTTATATGTCCTCTGAAACAATTATCAAGCTTGACAGGCGGGTTGGTGGACAATGGTCTTCTTCATGAGGATTAATTCTGAAGCCACAGTCTGAAATTGTCCGAAGTTCTACGTCAGGGTCACCCTGATGATTATTTTTAGATTGTATATCTTAGAGCTAATCAGGATGATTATAGAGTAAGCTGGGAACGACTCAGAACAATCATATTCGAAGACAATTTGCGAGCGAAATTAAATTTAACTCGAAACTGATCTGGTTGTAACTGGCCACATGCAATTTTGTTACTTATGTCTCGCGACTTAGTCCTCGGTCTTCGTGGACATCAGAATGTCACGGGAATACTTTAACGCGATAATGCATAGGATAATGAATTAAGCTCCGCTACGCACGAGGTAGAAATCGGTGTACCTAATGGTAGAAATGTTGCTGTCTTGTTTTTCCATTCGGCAGGTTACGTGTCCCAAAGTAGGATAGCCTTACATACGCAAGTTTATGCTAAATTAGATTTTAAATACATATAAATTCTCGAAGAAGAGTTATTTGAAAAGTGGCATGGAAAATACCTACTCTCCGTGACATATTGCTATTGATATTTACGTGATATATATATACGTGATATTTTTCGTCAAGATTAGTTCAGCTTCATTTGTGTAATAAATCATCTAATGATCGAAATTAAACTTTCAAAACGCCAAATCAGAACAATACATTCTTAGAAAAAGCGGTAATCTGTAAACCATAGACAATTTAATCTTTGTTTGGAGGCGGCTTCTGATACGCGGGCAGAAAGCTCTGACTGCGTCACTTCCGGCGGAAGATAAGCTCACAAAGTTATCCCACCTAATCTGGCAAACTTCAAAGAAAGCCCGTAAATACCTAATCAAATCAAAACCACTTAAAGCATAGATAATTATAAATGTATATAAAAGAGAGAACTTATTTTCCTCGCTATGAACAAAACGCCTTATGTAAATTGTACAGTATCAATAACACACACATAAGTTGTGCACACCGACAGGCTATCGACAACATATTTTATGCAAAAGTTTTTATTATTATTACAAAATAGATCAGACGCTTGACCTCAATCGGTGATGTTACGCGTTTGTCCACAAGGTGCCCAAATACATTTAACATTTTTACTGATAGGCCGGGCAAGCAATTTTTTTATCCTAAACTTGTTACCAATTATGGTAATAAGTCGCACAGATAAGTCAATCGAGTGTCACTTCCCGCGCCCTTGCAAGAAATTTGACGTACCATTGACTTTCAAGATCAAATATTTTTTATGAAAATATTGAAATCTCGCTGAAGGTGCCTATTTACAAAGCAAACACCGACCGAAACACCCATGATTAAAAAAATGCACTGTCAAAGAGAAGTGCCTAAATACCGGTCATATTATCTTTATTTTGCTGAAAATATGGTGAAAACAGAAGTTGCATAAATTAAATTCTAAATAGGTACGCATATTTTAACAAAAGAGCCATGAAAAATCCAGTAATCATAATGAAATACTAATTAAAATGGTAACAAAATAATAATAAAATTAAAAAATAAAAATATATTCGTCAAACACAAAGACATTTAACATTAATAGTAATAGACCGGACAAAGATCAAAAAAAGTTTGATCCTAAACTTATTACCAATTGGTAATAAGTTACTCAATCTAGTGTCACACCACGTCACGCGGCCGTTCAAGACATTTGACATACCATTGACTTTTGAGATCAAAATGTTTATATGAAACGTTTCCCAATGCCCACTCTATAACCTATTACTATATTTAAATCTCTCTGGTCAAACAGAAAAACGGCAGACCTCTACCTGTATACTGTGGATATTCCTACAGCACACACATTTATCATGCCTCAAACTGTAGTGTAGTAGCTATCCTATCCTACTTAATATTATAAGTGTGAAAGTTTAGATGTTTGGATGTTTGGATGTTTAGATGTTTATATGTTTATATGTTTATATGTTTGGATGTTTGTGACGCTTTCACGGAAAAACTACTGAATGGATTTGAATGAAACTTTACAATAATATAGCTTATACATCACAATAACATATAGGCTATAATTTATAAAGCCATATTGTGTAAATTGTACAAAATCACACTTATAATATTAGTGGGATTACATGGGCAATTTCGGCATAACAAAAACGCGTTGCCTAGCAACCGACCATAGAATATGTAATTCGTATATACAAACTTTCGCGTTTATAATATTAGTGTGACGACTTTTTGAATGTACTACGTCAGATATTGAAATTTCTTTTGTTTCTTTAAACTATTAGCCTACGTAACAGAATAAACACTATTTTGTACCTTATGCTGGAAATGGAGATAGATGCCTTCTATGCCTATCGAACAAGTAGAATAAATCCTGAAGTACACGCGGACAAAGTCGCGGGCGGAAGCTAGTAGTAAATATTATGCACCTTCTAGAACAACTTATAAGCATGACATCGTAGCTGCATCGTCACTTAACCTCAAGTTATATTTTTGCCAAAAGTCGATCTATTTTGTACAAAAAAATATATGCCTCAAATTCTGGACCCTACCATTGGTGTTTTGAACTGCGCTAAAATTGCTTTCAAATGATGTTTTTTTTTCCATCTGATACCGTAAATAAATGTGCTGATTGATTTTTATGTGTTCTGCGTAGTGGCGCTCAAGTCTGATGGCAGACCAGCGATACTCTTCTTCTCTTACTATTATTCTCATACAAATCTTTAACAATTTCCTCTCTTAACTGTTCAATCTATTCCGTGATTGTCATCCTCCATAGCATAACCAATCATTATGTAAACCCCATGCCCTTGAATTGCATTATATACTAGAACTGTGCAGGTACTAGTTAGTACCTATTTATACAATAACAACGGGTATTCATTCCTAGGACATTCGATTATTCTTCATCAGAATACAATAGAGGCAATGGTAGGGGAATCGTGGGTGAAGCAAACAATAACTTCCGTTCAGTATCGTCTTTCGTTTAGATAGATACGACACAAAATAAAGGATAAGGGGCAAGGTGTATAGGTTGTATAACTCCAATAGTCTGAAGAGAAACTTACGTAAACAACCAAAAGATAAAAACAAGAAACATATTCAATCTACTTTTTTACTTACAATCCTTCAAAACCAGCCTAAATACGTATTGCCTTGAACAGATTATTCCTTAGCAGCCTTTTCTTCTTTCCTTGCTGATCTCCTCTGATTTCCTTTTCTTCCTGATCCACTATATTTTGTCTTATATATGTAGCACTACTACTTACCCCTTGTTAATTATATGATTATTCTGTCCCAAAGTTGCCTGGAAGAGATCGCCCTTAGCGGTAAGGTCGCCATTGTACCTTTTATGTTCTACTACAACTATTCTATTCTTATCGCCTCTTTCCATCAGGTGAGATTAACATCAAGTGCAAACCTACATCAAGCGAATTCGTAATGTTCATTTTTTAACAGGACAGGACATAAGACAATCGAGGGCCATTATGTTATTTTTCTCTCGGTCAGACGCAAGGTCGAATGTGTTATCCAGTTGTAACACTCGCCTCTAAGCAGGACGTGCTACAACTACATATATAGTTACATCTATTGGTGCACTGACCTGACCTGAAAGGGGTTCGATTTCTGGATAGTGTCCTATAAAGCTAAGCGCATATTGTGTAGGCACCGGTTGTGTAATCAGTTTCATTCGACTGGGTCTCTCGGTCCTGTCCTGATTGCTGACTTTGATTTTATTAAAAATAAGAATAATAATGGTCAACTTCGCCAGTGGAAGTTTACAGCTCGTTCTCAGTGGTGAAATGTTAGTAATCTAGAGGAAAATAGCGTTCATTTTCACATTGCCCCTTTTATTAGCGTTTGTGGCGGCCGGTTGCCGTCGCTGTTTTATTAATAAAGTTATCTGCATGTTCCAGAACTGCCAATAATATTGAAAGTCGTTCCACAGCCTTGGAGGCTACATTCCGCCCCTCTCAATTTTCGTTCATGAATATATTTTTTTCTTAAATAAAGATTATTAATTCTTTTGCCTGAATTAAATTGCAATCTCTTTCTACGTATTTTAGCTTTGTGAAGGTTTATATAAAAGCTTTCAGATCGGAAGGTTTGATTGACTGAGTCTGTTCCTGAGGTATAGCTGCGGTACGGGAGAGGTGTCAAGTGGCGCGTCGCGTGACGCTCGACTGAAGTTATGCGTCGTTTGACGTTTCGTAAATACTACCCTCCCGTACCGCTCCCATACCTCAGGAACAGACTCAGTTATGCGTTAGACCTGTAATTACAACGACAGCAAAATAAACTAAAACTTAAACATAGTATACATCTAAGAGAAAACATTTTTTAAATATGTAATACTGTATTTTGGGACCCACAGGGCACAGATAAACCCCGTTGATTATTTTGCGCACAACGAATAAATAAAAATATATAAAAAACCTAATGTCCCATTAAAATTGAACCGAGACAGCCAATTATTTTCCTACCATCAGTCTCGTGACAGTTCCAGCTAATGCCACACATACAGCCTATTGTGTTGTCACAATGTGGGTCCATTAGAGCGAGACCGCTGCTTTCAGCGAGCATTGCGGCCTTTCAGAGCCGGCGCGTTCTGTTACTGTCGCACCGCACACGCGTCTATTGTTTATTAAACGTGGGGTGTCGCCTGGTTCGCTGTATGAGTAATCATCGGCTAATCATCGTAGACTAGCTTTGAACCGTGGCTTTGTCCGCTTAGAATCACAGACCCACGAGATGGATAGTGTTCATTATGTCCAACACAAACAATTCCATAAAGAAGTGTGAAGAGGACGAGACATGCGCTCTGATTGGCTCCAAGAGGTGAAGTGAACTCGGATTGGCCTGTTCTAAATCTCGCCGTGTTATAAGTGGTCGGGAGCAAAGAGTATAAGACAACTAGGTCGGTGTTGTTTGAAGATGTTCGCCTTGCGTAATGTAATAGTAATATGTATGTTATTTACTACTTTAGCAACATGTATTTAAAGTATTATTTTGCTAGTCATTTAAATTATTTATTTAAATGTTTCTTTATTTCTTTATGCGTCTCGTGTTTCGGTGGTCTATGATCATCAATTTCCGTCTGATAATAATGCGTTGTTATAACCTCTAGAGTTTAAAACGTCGAGATTACCCAACTGGAAACTGTTATGGTTTTTCGCCCTCATTTCGACCGTATGGAAGCCGGCGAAACCCGGGTTTTTATTTGGTCACGTATTTCCCTTAGGACAGAAATTGTCGTGGATAATGACCTAATTCTTGTTCCCCGGTTGGTGCTGTAGGATAACCTTTTTGGAATGTACGTTTTGTGTGATTCCTCTTCTTTATTCCTTTAATAACTTCGAAATAGCTGGATGGATAAATTTCAGTAAATCAGATTTATCAGAGTATACTTTAGCTAGCGACTTTATAACTTATATGACGGTTTAAATAATCTTAAATATAACCTTTTTCTTCCGTTATTTTCCACCTCCTCGCCCCTAAAGATTATTAATATTTAAAAAAATCTAAAAAAGTCATTATGCCACGTGACAGCGAACACGAAGAACGCAGCGCAAGAAAGTGTCACGCCACGCAAAACATCATTGTTGTTGACCACAGACTAATATATGTACCTGTTGACGTTTTCATACAACAGAGCAAGTTATTTCGCAGACTGTGATGACATTCAAGACGCCATGACACTATTCAGCGTTTTCGAACGAAATAAAAAGTATTTTTTTTAAATACAAAATACAGACTTTAAATATTGCTTTTTCTTTAAAATATAGGTTTTTTGGGATAAAATAGATATTAAAGTATATATTTAACCAAGTTTTCTAGTCAACTAGCCTATTCTCTCATGCTACGCACTCTCTCGTTCAATATAAACGAATACTCAACTACTTGACTAAAAGATTGATGTATTCAGGTAATAAAATGTTGCAGCCAGCGCCTAATTAACTAGAGGCTTCTGGATAAGCACGCTATCCATCCAACGGCTTAACGGGAGTGGAAACACATTGTTCATATTTATATACCGTAATTACTAATTTAATTGTGTAATATTTAAAACTAATTTAATTTAAATGTAATTCTCGCATGTCTTGATCGAAAAATCATTATTATCATTGCCGAGGCACATGTAGACTGCTTCTACAGCACGATGCGCAAGAGTGCGTCCTCCAGCGCGCGCAGGGCGCGGGGCGCGGGGCGGGGCAGCAGTCTGCTCGCTGTGGTCGCGCACCGCACCGACGGACCGATGCTGCGACACTGGCTGTCATTACATGCACCTGTGGCACAGGAGCATGTCTCACGATATATTTAATTACTAACATAGCACCAAGTTTACTAACACTATGGATGTATGTCTGATTTAAATAAATAATAATAATTACAAATACAAGCTTTTCACAAAGATACAATCAATCGGACAGTTCTCTGACGAGGATCCACCGAGCTCCCGTCAGTTCCATCAAAACAATCAATATTTCAATTACACCAAACGACCCTCCCCTCAAACTAATCGACCTTGTGGTAATGAGACGAACTGGGGTTGAAAAAGGGGTGTCCAATTACGAGAACGATGCCCATTATGGCGGTGGAAAGAATTCGGGGCCCGAGTAATGTGGCTCTGGATAAGAAGTTCATCGCCGACGTAATTAGTAAATGTCATGTAAGGGCATGCAAGTATTACTGAGTTGCGATGTTGTATCACAAAAAACCGGCCAAGTGCGTGTCGGGCCACGACGTAGGGCTCCGTAGTTGCCCGTCACGATTTTTTTTCGACAATTACTCGTTAAGTCGTATAGCGTAATTAGCTGTTTTCCTTTCGTCATCGAGTCATCGATGATCGTCCTCACAAACCGAGTTGTCAGAGTTGTTGATCCGCCACAGTCCTCTGATATATCTCATGTAGCTACTACCTGTCGTAGATAGTAACCGGTAACAACGGATTAACGTGACTAACGAAGCACGGAATCATCTTACTTTTCAGACAATCAAGTTTACTCCATTTGGAATCGAACCCGGGGCCTGCCGCGTGTGTCGTTAGAATCCAACGCTCAGATAATGTTTTTTTACGTTTTTTTACGAGAAAGACGGAATACTTTTTAAATCATCGTATTATTAGCTGAAATAGTCAAAATAAATTGGTTCGGAGATTATACACGGGGCGGCGGCGGGGATATTAATTTAAAAGTTTAATATAGCTGTGTGGCATGGTCGCGCGGAAAATAAGGTAGTAAAATACCGGATTACATTCGCGATAAATCTGGGATGTAATTGTACTAAGGACTAATTTGAATTCACTATTAACTAGATGCTTTGGACTCGGTGGAGTGCCGACCTATAAGACTAATAGGCAACGATACGCTACTTAAGGCGAAGTTCCAAAGCCTCGAACATAGGCGTCAGATTGCCTGCTTTTCGGTATTTTACAGGATATATTTTGCAGGGTGTGTTCCCTTATTTTACGGAACTCTAAAAAAGAATATTTAAAAGACTTATCCGACTGATTGATTGAGAAATAAACGGATGGCTCCAACAGCTTGTTTTAGAAACTTGAACATCGATGTTGTGTGGTGTGGAATACCACTAAGTCAGGATTATTGACGAGTATATTACTTTTGAGCGTACAATGTTTATACCGTTGAATGATATATATCAATATTCAACTAAGTGTTTATATTCTAACAAACAATATATCCAAGTGGCAGTGATTCAGCGCTTTCCGTCCGTACCTTACCTTGATTTACGACGGTTTCTGGTTTTCACGAACTTTCCTGTTTCCCGCAACTATACAGCGCCATTACGAGAAGCTGTTTTGACATTTTTGAATTTGATTGATGTTGAAGATTGGAAATAATTTTGTAACTAAAAGATACATTTGGGGAAAATTGAAAACTGTTGTCTTTAATAAAATTAACCACGATAGGAATGATTTTATATAGCTTCCTAAATATATTCAAATATAAAGTATGAAGTTGGGAAAACCACCATGTTAACTAAGTCTGCCCTCAAAGAGCTGTTCTAATAGCACTGTTGTTTTGCGATATGAAATGCAGCAGTGCCAGCGCCTCGTGAGCTTGAGGCTTATGGATCAGGTGGAGGCCAAGTGAAAACCAATTGATTATTTATTCATTTTTTAAAACCGGTCAAGTAGATAGATACAAGTAGTATCTTTATTCGGTGACACAATTATATACTACTTACTTACTTATGTAAAATAACTAAAATAAAGTTAAACATTAAAAAAACTAAAAGTAGATACAGTGGGTTATAAGTCGACGGAAAAGGCGGCGACTCAGCATGTGCTGCAGGAGTTTGGATACTCCTGCAGCACATGCTGAGTCGCCATCACCAGGCGACAACAAATTATTGTGTGTAGTGTATAATGTCTTTGTGTACCTTACAGAAGTGTATCAGAGTATGTAATAAATAACTATTGTCTATAATATGTAGAGAAAACACCAACTCGGTAACATGTATAATAATGAATATTACTCAAACTAAGCCAGATATGGGAAGATTTAGACATCAGGTTTCATTTTTCTGGGCATCATGTAAATACTGCCTGTACTTCATTTTAAAATAGTTCTTAGTTTTCAGATTACATAGTCGAGTCGGTCTCGCACAACAAGGATTCCTAATCATTAAAGAAACATACATTACCTTGAAATAAAATATATAATCTAAATATTGCTTATTATTCGTCATTTAAAACACCCACGGGATGACATGAGGTGGTCTTATTCTAAAGCAGACTACACGCACAACAAAGAATATTGACGAAGCTAAATCCTCTCTGAAATTCTAAACGCGACAATTTCCAACGCTTTTCATATATAAATCTTTAGCGGGCGTTCCATTCAAAAAACGTTCTCTCGTGACTCAACTGTGCTCGCTAAACCTCCCAGTCATTGCGTATAGAAACGCGATAGTATAAATGAGTCACCTACATCATATGCTATGTTATATATGTGTATAATGGGGGTGCATAGCATTACGTGCCGTGGACGGGGTTTGGGGTGTGTCGGATGTCGCGACGCCCTTACTCAATCTGACTCTATTCTATTTCTTTGTAGGTTTTCGTGTGGTACAAAATGAGCTGTACCATTTTTGACTATCGCTCGTTTCAAAACGGGAAATTAGAACTAGTTTCAATCGCTGTCGTGTGTGAATGCGGTTTTATCGTCATCATCAACAACCTATGTCCCCACTGCAGGGCCTACTCTCCTACAGAGAGTGTATAGGACACAGTCCACCACGCGGGCCAAGTGCGGATTGGTAGACTTCACACATACCTTTGAATCTCTTCTCAGGAGTGTGCAGGTTCCTCACGAAACCGAAAATCCAACGGTAATGAGTATCATTCGTACATAAATTCCAAACAGCAAATTGGTACGAGCCAGAATCGAACCCAGGCCTTGATTGTTCAAGGACTGACGCTTTACACAACTGAGCTACCATGGCAACCGTATAAGCTTGGTATAAGCACACGAATTATAATCGCACTTTTTTTGCAGTTTTTTTATCATACAAAATATTAAATAATCTTTCAAAAACCTACATATATAAACATATATACAGTACTCGGAGGCTCACCTTTGAAGTATAGATAACCGCTGTCTCAATTTAAATCGCTTTTACTAATACAAACTATTGCACCCAATTCAAATTCCTTTCCTGTCAGAAAATATTTCCATCGCATCCCATCAAATATTGCACCGCCTGTTGTAATAGTCTCAATGCTATTTTGCTAACTATTGCTCGTTAATTTTGTCAGGCGCATTCTTTACGGCATTTTTCAGAGCATATCAGCTTACCTACTATTTATTACTTTCAGTATGTTTATTATTCATATTCCGTACGGAACCCTCAGTGCGCGAGTCTGGCTCGCACTTTTTTTTACTAAACGCGTTTTCGTACCCTTATGCCTTGCGCCGTTGTCGACGTCGTAAACATATATTTATCTGTGCAGCGTTAACTTCCAGCTGTAAACTGTTTACGGCTAACTTTCAGTTTCGGTTCGGATTGTGCGAGCAGACAGTCTACCTCTCAGCGAGTCTGAACTTTGTCTGGCTGGATGACGTCATCAGACGACTGGGGTTCACTGTGCATTTTTAAAGGGAATTGTTAGCGCCCCGGTCTAGCTGATAGACAAAATATCAGCGACCAGATCAAATAATTAAAAAAATACAGTATTCAGATAATTAGGAAAATTTACATACAATAACTTTGCGAAAGTCGTCCTTCCGAAGCATTGGAATCCATTCGAACTACAGAGTTAAGCGACCCAGCCGTTTTAGGAACTTCTAGGACCTCATGCTCCAATACCTTTCCTAATCCTTTCGAAGGGCTCGATGTGTGACTCTCGGGTATTGCTTTGAAAGTCAGTGTTGTCAATTAGTGGCGATACGCCTCACCGCGATGTATCGCTTCTAGTCTAAGCAACTCAAATAACATAATTTTAGTGACCCAATATTTTGTAAAATATCCCCGTTTGAGCTTAAGGGCGTTTTATCAAATTCACATTACAAAAATGATCGGCAGTCGATCCTTTTTATAATGTAAAGCGGAGGTTCCTAGACTTTTTTCTAATAGACAACTTTCCGGTGGGCTACATTTCTACTATAATCCCAAAACTCGACCAAAAAATGTGAAGATTACATCTAACTATGGAAATTTCTATGGAAATTCTCACTTATTTAATTTAGGAAGATCCACATTCGAAGTGGTAAACATAAAAAGAAAAATAGTATATAACATTTTAGTTCTTCACTATCGAAAGCAGATAAATTTTTATGTACCCTCGTTTACGAATTACGAATTTTATTTTATATTTTATAATTTACGTAAACCCTCATCGAATCTCCCGTGGACCCGTGCGGGTCTACCCGGACCACTTTGGGAACCACTGATGTAAAGTATCTAGAGTGCGGACAAATCTGCCAAAGTTGTAAATTTACCCTTAGATAGAAATGCTAAAGTTACGTTAAAACCACTAAAGCACGTAGTCAAGTTTATGTTGAACTCGAATTAGCGTAGTTAGAAACTTTCTAGATAACTTTAAGTCACTCGAAGTTAATGGAGCCGTGTGGTTTTACAATGCGACCCGTGTAGTTGAAGGCGGCTGGATAATTCCGGGAAACTGGCAACACTTACTGTTATCACGGATCCTACACTAACGTGGTGATCTATGAAAGAGATACATGTCCAGCAGTGGACTCATCCAGTTGGCAGAGAAATCACACTGAATATAAATGTATGTGTGTTGGCGCCATATGGCGAATCTTTAAAAAATTATGCAACATTTAGTAAAATTTGTAAAACTTCTGAAGGCGATTCTGTAATTGGTCGAAGCCTTTTTTTTAGAGTTACAAGCCGAAATGAATGGTCCCTCAGAGCATTACATAGAAACTGATATATCTACTGTCTAGTCAAGTTTTAATTTTACTCTCACACTGATTTACTAGTATTTAGTAAAACGTGTTTGTATACCTAACAGTAATATCGCTTCTTACCGACATAATAAGCACACTAAAAGTTTTATTTAAATATTACGTAAGAAATGATACTCAAAATATATTTCATTAAAGTCCTGGCTTGTTGAGCAATATTTTTCTATGTATATCATAAGTAAATATACTCCGAGTGAATATTAAGAAGACAGGGACAGGTCCGCCGCCAGAACCTAATTTATTATTGGGGGGGTTTATAGAATATTTTGTTATAGAATTTCGAGACATCAAATGTAATTTGTGTAATTAAAATGTATTGCTTAAATCCAATATGTTAGTCTTTCTTTGATAGTTTGGATTTTGACATTGGGATTACTATTTGTCATCAATAAAATTAATATAGCTCGCGGAAAAGTACGACGTTTAAAATGATACGATTCGAAAATAATACAATTAGTTTAAGAGATAAGAGGCATCGGATGTACATGGCCTGCTTACATAATCCTCGTTTTGGCTTCAGGACTCACTTATAAATAGCAAATAGACTTCTACGCGTGGTGATTTTGGCGAATCCCTACATGGACAGTTTAAACGGGGAATTGAGGAGGCTCATGTTTTGGAGCAGTTGATGCTGAAATCTGGAATACCCTGTCAGCTTACGTGTCAGATTGTTGAAATAAAATTTGAACTAAAGCAACAAAACAGTATTTGTGTAACGTTACTTTCAAATCCGAAGTCCGGCTTTAGCTAGACCCAAGCCTGCATGCGGCTCTTGACTAACGTACGTAATAAATTCCTTTATTATAATATCTCCACGGAAACCGCCCTGAATCTTGCTCCACGGACTTGAGGCTTACTCGTAATGACACTTGAGGTTTTTTGTACTTCTCTAGCAGATGTACTCACGACTCTTACTGAGAGGTATTACGAGTATAGAGGTATACTAAGTAGACTCAGTAATTGTGCCAATAAGTCAGCACTGCAGAGCGGTGTGGTCTCGGCTTTAGAAAACGACACCATAGCTCACTTATGTATATAAAATATATACTTACAAAAGTACATAACTTGCTTATGGTAAACCTGTAGGATTATGAAGACGACCATGACGCTTCACAGCTCCGTGTTGTCTCGGCGTGAGAATAGAACTGGGTGAAGTTGATCAAAGGAAATGTCCAGGGGAAGAACTCTCCTATTTTAGTTACCAGCTGAATGCGAGTCTCTCACAGTCTTACAGTAAAATAAATCTTGCTTAAATGCTAAATGACATCATATATTTAAAAATATCGGGAAATGGGCAGGCTCAACTATGCGAATTCGTCGTAAATTTTATGAGGGAGGCCCATGTCCATCAGTGGACATTTGTTCTGCGGCATGAGATGAACTGAGCGTATGTAATCACCCAGTGTGTTTATTGCTTAAATTTAGGCAGTCACAGTTTAAATTGGATGTTTTATGGTCGGATTACGACAAACAACTGTAGCTAGGGTAGATGGGCGACTGTTAAAGAGTTTGGGTTAATGAATTGACCTCTGATTGTTTTTGTATTTGTTGTTCGTGTTAGTACTCCGGTAAACTGATCTTTTCTGCAGCGATTGGTCAGACTGAACACATCACAAGCACTGTCAATTTCTAGAATATTTGGCAAAAGACGGTAAGTCAAGTTCAGGACCAGTCAAATATTTAGTCTATTTAGCAATGGCTGGAAAGTGAACTTCTGAACCAAACACTTTCTAGTCTATTTGGCAATATCAGGAAAGCCCACGTATGCTAATGCTTTCTTCCGAGATAAATAATAATAAAATAAAAATAGTATGTGTACCTACTATTCAGTGTACATATGTATGTATAAATTATTTATTTTAAGTTTCTTTTTGTCTTAACACTATTTCGTTCTCTCTATTTCGCTTTCTTCTAGTTCATTAAAAATCTCTATATTTATTCACTATATAATGTAAAATGTAATATCATTATTTTAAAGAATGACGTTAGATTATGTAGACACCCATAGGTGGAAACTTGTAATTAGGAATAGTTTTAAGTTAGTTTGTAATTTCTATTTTTGTTATTAGCCTGTAAGTTTTATTTAGTTTATTTATCAAAAGCCAGTAAGTTCACTTCTGAACCAGACTGTGTAAGTGAATTGTTAACCTCGATTAGGTCCTCAGCGAACAATTCAGAAAACGAACCCAGTCATACTGTCCCGATTTGACTCAAGGTCGGGATTTTAATCAAGTTTCACGAATGGTGGCAGGTTTACAGATTATTTTATTACGACAGGCGCGCGCTGCCTTTTCATGTACCAATGTAAATTTTACTGCGGAATGCTAGTTGCCTTTATGAAAATCTGTCTTAATTAAACTATCATCATAAACAGCAAAAGTCTGGGTACAAAAATATGCTATTTTTCTCCGTTTGAACACTTCTGTGAAATTTTACAAAATTGGGTTTCAAATTATTGGTAACAAACACCGCTAATTTTGGCGGCAATACATATTATATATCTAAAGTTCTAAAATTAAGTTTAAAATGCGGATTGCATTGCTTCAACGAAAAAAAATATCGATGAAGACGGATCAATTACAGCGTAACAAACATGCACCTATGTATATCGTTTGTAATACTGCATTGTTGCATCATTATAAACATGAGCCTCTCCTCACAGTCCACCACGAAGACTAGAGGATTTGTCGATCATAACACGGCATTGCTGACACAAAGGTAGACGGTGTACGTCCCCTAGATTTCTTAGTCTTTTACCACACTTTCCTTTTGTCGTGGAAGATACATTTTAAAGATACCCGTCTCTTTAGAAGAAAGAAAGAAAGAAAGAAAGAAAAAATTTATTTGCCAAGTACATAGTTTTTTACACGGTGTTTAGATAGTAATTTTTATTTTGTTCGATGTACTAAACCTGTCCACAGGTGTGCAAATATTATGAACATATTATATAATAAGGAATTTAATTGTTAAAAAAATTTATTTACATCGCATGTCAATTAGTAAAATGTTAATAATTTTGTCACTAAATAATTCACAACTCATCTTATTTATTTATGTCACACTATAATTACAGGTATATTTAAAATGATTAATGCTTATGATTTAAATATTCAGGAAAACTATAAAAGCAGTTTCCAAGAAGCCAATCCGTAATTTTTTTCTTAAAATCCATGCCGTTTTCTAATTGTAAAACCCTTGGGAGATGATTGTAAGCAATGATGCATGTGTTAAATACATTTTTCTTATAGATGTACGTGTGACATGTTGGTTGGTGCAACCGATTTATATACTGAAGCCTAAGTTGTCTTGTATTAGTTTCATTTAATTTGTTAAAGTACTCTGGGTGATACTTTACAAAGAGGCATAAGTCCCTTATATACATACAGGGTAAAGGAAGTATGGAGTGCTTCTTAAATATTGGTTTGCAACTGTCCAGGTAATATGCCATATCTATTGCTCGGACGCATTTTTTTTGAGCAATAAAAGCTCTGTCTATGTCTACAGAGTTTCCCCATATAATAAGCCCGTAACTTAGTACCGAAGATACGTAACCATGATAAGCCGTAAGAGCTGCATCTTTTGAAACTGTTTGTCGTAGTCTCCACAGAGCATATACAAATCTATCAATTTTTTTACAGACTAGATCAATGTGCATTTTCCAGTTTAGATGGCTATCAATTAGAATTCCCAAAAAATTTATGTTGTTGACTTCTTCTATTTTAATTTCATTATGTAGGATGTCAATTGGTAGTGGTTTAGTCTGGTAAGATAAAAATTGCATAACTTTAGTTTTAGCTGCGTTTAAGTTGAGGTTATTATTTTTAAGCCATGTCGTAACATCCAGTAACGCTTCATTCGCCGTATTATTAAATGAATCCTTATCATCACATTTTACCGTAAGAGTAGTATCATCAGCAAACAATAAGCAGTTATGTTTAGTGGCGTTTGGAAGGTCGTTGATGTAGATTAAGAATAGTATGGGACCAAGGATGCTCCCTTGTGGAACTCCAGTATTATTTATTAATAGATCTGAAAAATGCTGTTTCTTGACCAATGTGCGTTTAGAACCACTTATAGAATTTATCACGGTATATTGTTTTCTGCAACTTAGATAGTTTTCTATCCAATGATTTGCATTGCCTCTAACGCCGTATAATTCTAGTTTATATAATAGTTTAGAATGATCTACAAAGTCAAAAGCAAAGAAAAGCTGGGCGACGTGGAATCTCCACCCACTAGAAATTCCTTGGTAAAAATAAAGAAGCTCTGGTAATTACAGCAGAACGCACTAGTGCTCTGCTTCAGTTGTTGTGTGTGTGTCAGTACCTTGCAATTGTGGCAAGGCCCTTGACTAAATAAATTTCTATGAACGCCTGCTAGACTCACAATGCGGTCGTTAAAGTCCACTGTTGCCCAAGTCGGTTGTTTATGTCGATGCCGTGAGGAGCTGTGGTATCGATCGACTCAAGCACAAGGCCATGCGGCACCGGGCCGGGCCGGGCCGGGCCGGGCCGGGCCAGACACATAAATCAACCTGAGCGGTGGACGCACCATTGCTTTGTTTTGGTTTACTTCTGGATTAAGAGGAGTTTCCTACCCATAATGACAGCTAGCGCATTACATCGAAGTCGATCATTATTCTGGAGACGATCTGGAAACGAATATCGGTGTCTGTAGTTAGTCAGAAAAACATCAGTAAATGTATACAAAGATACACGGCCTAAAGGGTTTTTGTCGCGATCAAAAAAGGTCAAATGTTTCTACAAAAACCTGACAAACAGACAATGCGATTAGCTTCTTGGATAAGACTGCAAGTTAATCCCAGTCCAAAAGCATAGATTGTAAATTCCATTCTTATCTAGATGATACTTGTTGGCCCAAGCTCGTAAAGATTTTCATCAGCCTCCATGCATCCACAATATTGTCCATTGAACCCATGGTATATTAGCAATCAGCAACCTTTGTATAATGGTAATACTTAATGGCTGCATTTTTTGTCAACCTCTGTTTTCCGCCGCTCTCTTCGCAGAACGTTGTTCAAAATGTCTGTCTGTTTGTTACAGTTGGACGGTAGCCTGTTCCTGCATCAGATCGGAGTGGAAGACGCTGGCCTGTACGAGTGCGGAGTGGAGAACGAGACGTCCTACATCGACAGGGTCAACCTTACAGTCAGAAGTGAGTCTAGTTCTAGACGGTATTTGTTTGAGATAGATTACGCTTGACCACAATCTCACCTGATGTTAAGGGAAGTGCTAGTTGAAGACGGTCCGCGCTTGCCTACAAGTTGCATAAGCGCTCTGGACTTGAAGACATCCTGGACTCGGTGAACGCAGAAGCCGGCGAGCAACTACAATCGTTCACAGTCCGCGTAATAAAGGATGAAGGGAAACGTTTCGTGTGAAATGAAACAAGTGTACATGAAGTCGATACAAAGAACGTTAATTAACACGAGGTGTTTTCAATAATCTTTCACACTGTCAACTAGAATTCGTAGGACGTTACATTTCGGGCAACTGCGTTTCAGGGAAGTAAAGTTCGTAAAAAGTATTCCAGTAAAAAAGAGCGTGTAAACAACACCTTAGACAATAGACAATCACCTGCAACACCGTCTTCGATCGACGAGGCGAGGGGAGGCCTCGGCGATAAATACGGGCGGCACGTGCCCTGCAGACGATATGGCACGCGCGGAACAACTGCTATTCGGGGGTCTGGATCACTGAGGTCAAGGTCACTCGGATACTGATCCAGGGACACCGAGCTATTTACAAACCCGTTCCATACTATTCTTTTAGACAATACAGTAAAGTCGGCAGAAATCGTTCATGTTCACAAAGTTGGTAAGACCTGTTTGAGCTCTGTCTGACCAATAGTGTTGATTAGTATCGGATTGTTGTTTCTAATTTCCACATTTGAAATCTTGACCTACCCCAAACTGTTCCGTTCATGTCCAAATATTATCGATGTGTCATTTTTATGGGTTACCATAGGCTAAAAACGGGACCCTATTCCTAAGACTCCGCTGTCTGTCTTCTATCTGTCCGTCTGTCACCAGGCTCATGAACCGTGATAGCTAAAAAGTTGAAATTTTCACAAATGATGTATTTTTATTTCCGCTATTAAAAAAATACTAAAATAACACAATAAAATAAATATTTAAGGGGGCTCCCATACAGCAGACATGATTTTTTTGCCGTTTTTATAAACGGTGGAACGGAAACCTTTTGTTCTTTGTAAGAATACTTTAGTCTTTTCGTTGCAAGAAAATAAATATTACAGGAAACGGGCGTCAGATCATGGGAAGCTCGTACGCAATGGCTATTTTGACGTTTCTTGCGATCGGCAGTGGACTTTTTCAATTGTAAATTAATGTACCTATCGCGCAAAAGAATTCCCGCGAAAATGTGTCAACGGGAAGTGGGTGAATTTTATTTAAATTGTATTTATCACACCTCTTGGAATAGCGTTTTCAAAACAAAATAACCATCAAAATCGGTTCATAATTGGCTAAGTTGTGGAATAACACATTCATCCTTTAATTTCCTACCCTAAAACTTTTTTATGAACTTTTTATTTATTCCATTAGATATATCAACTGGAGAATATTTTCTTAAAATTCAGATGTGACCTTTGAGATATAGCCACGTAGACAGATGAGTCGCAGACATGAGTTACAATATACAGAAAATCACATCCAGTGGAATTGAGAAACGGCTCCTTTTTAAAAGTTGAAAGCGAAACCCCGTGTCTGGTCTCCTTACTCGAGCTGTACCACAGTTACAAGCAAGCGAATCAGGCTCAATGCCAAAACTTCGCCGCCGCACAATTTATGAACCCTTTAGGTGAAAATAACTGTGCCTGAGTAAATATGCGAGATTACGTTACTGTTTTATCACGAAAAGGAATTCCTGGCTGCGTAATAACTTTGTTACGCAGAATATTGTTTTACTACACCGTGAAGATATACACCCTCGATTTTATTTATATTTCCCTCCAATCTAAAAAGACTTCAGCTTGCTTCTAAGCTTGGACAGTTCAGTAACTTCTGTAACTACTGGTGTCGATACGTATTCAATTTTAGCCTCCACCTGTGCGTCTACCATGAGTTTACGCAGGCGGTAACGTATATCGAATACTATCGGAAATGCTGCTCAGTCGAGATGCGAGTGACAAGGACAGAGCGATAGCTAACGATACATGTTATCGCCAGCGTAAACTCATGGTAGATGCACTGTTGACAACTTTCTTAGACAACTTTTGTTTTTCGCAACCGACTCTCGTTAGCCTAAAAATGAATTCACATTTAAAAAGCGGTGGTACAAATAATTTTCCAAACAAAATTATGATATTTTTTGTCGTCAGTCCACACTTTGATTCATTCCCTCGAACAAATACAGTGAGTTCTGTCGTATTCATTTTGTATTCATTTGTATTCCTTGCAATCTTTAACCAATAATACATTTAAAGTTTAGATAAGAGTTTTAACAGGAAAATCGTTCGTAAATGCAGCTATTTTGTATCGAACACGTTGAGGCATAATCCAGTTCCACACCGATGGTGAATAGATGAATTGCTCTATTAGGAGTTACCATGAATTTAGATTAAGTAGGACTATATGGGACTAATAAATTATTCAACGGATTATCTGAATGTAAAAAATATATCGATTGTGACCGCCTCCGTGGTCTAATGGCTAAATGTTGAACTAACTATCCGGTAGTCCGATTCCCAGGCATCTATCGGTACTCAAATTAGTTGGTGGTAGGGCATTGAAAATGAAATTAAAATGAAAAATGCTACCTACTGGCTATGTTATCATGTTGCCTAAGCCTGCCGCCAAAAAGCAGTTTAATAGCACTGTTGTGTTACGGTATGAAAGGTAGAGGCAGCAGGTGAGATGACATAAGCATATATTTATTCATATACTTCTACCGGGAGTGGATGAAGCGCAGCACTGATGTACAGTGAAGCCTTGATTCCCGACGGACATTTATACGCATACTATACATATAAAATATCACGAATCATGGGAAAATATATAAAAATGAGTATGTATACATATTTAGTAGTAGGTATATAGATGAAGGCCAAGGCAAATCAAATGACCAACTTTTTATTATAGATAGAAATTCAACGTTGTATGAACATATTTTTCGCATTACGCCACTCCATAATACTGCCTGCTGCTGTCAAATTGTGATCCAATTCATCTCAAGCCAAAAAAAGGTTGAAGCTCTTTGAAGGAAGAAGGTCTTTGTGATTAAATGGTCAAGCTAGGTTGCGTAATGTTTCTAGTTGTCCCACGATATAGAAAACAAAATTTAACAGAAATCCTGTTGTACCAGTGAATGGCAGTCACCCTACCGACCAATACCCCGTACCTGAAGTGGATCGTTGAACAAGGTCGTGTAATGGCTCTTATTATTCATCGACCACTGCACGGTGACCCCTGTCGTTATATACATATACAGCGATTAGAGTGCTGTTCGAGTGGCTTCGACTGTAAGACCCCTCCCGGGTAAATACCTTTTCCAGCTTGCTCCATTCATCGTGCTACCAGATTTAGGTTAGACATTTTCCAGAAGTCAACATTAAAACCTAGATAATTTTTAACTTAGCCATTCTTGAGTCGCAAATTAAACGGCATACTACAGGTCTGGCGCTCAACTGAGTCGGTTCCTGAGGTATGGTAGCGGCACGGGGGTGTGTGTTTTCGGAACGTCAAACGATGTCATCATCATCATCATCATCATCACCCCACTGGAGGGGCTCAGGCCTACTCTCCTACAGAGAGTGTATGGGCCATAGTCCACCACGCGGGCCCAGTGCGGATTGGCGGACTTCACATGCCTGTTCAAGACATGCAGGTTTCCTCACGATGTTTTCCTTTACCGTTAAGCAATCGGATAATGTACTTGAATTGAAAAACAACTCATAGGTACACGGCTGGATTCGAACCCGGTACCCTCAGATTGACAGTCCGCGCCTTATCCACTGCGCCACCGGCGCTTATTAAGCGCTAGACCTGTAGATGTCATTTCAAAACCTAAACACCATTGATTTCCGGAGCAGAATTTTTAAAATACAAAAATTCATGACAGATTGGTGTGTCTATGTAAATGTAGTGTATTCGGGAAGATAGTAATAAAACACCGTGTGCGTTAACTGAGCGTATAATCCGAACTGACGCATTGCAAACAATAATTGTCCGACCACCTACATCATATAAATATACATTTATTATTAGAAACTACCCTACATCACAGTAACTTAAGAGGCTATGTTGGTAAGACCACGTGGCCGCGTTCAAGGTTGCATTGTTTTGTAGCTGTCCCTATCTGAGCCCTATCCTACCCGAGCGCGTACGGTGAGACAGCATACACTACGCGAAGTTATCCACCCGTTATTTGGATGTTTCGTAGTCCAGTGATCATTTGAAGGATACAGTATATTATGTAGCCATTTTTTCAATACAGTATATTAATAAAATTTCAGAGGTCGGTGGTTTTTCCAAATTGTTCTAAATTGATTCATACTCTTGTAAAACAGGTTCAAAGTTGGAGCTTTTTACTACCGTAAAATACAATTCTTTGACGACCTGTAACTCTGGAAGTATATATTTAAACGAAAATCTGACTCACCACCGACACAGATATTTGTTTCTAGATTGTGTCTTGAAAATTTCATAGATTTTCATAGCTTAATACTCAAAATATGACTGGACTACGTTTGTATGGGCGCTTTGACAACAGCATACCCCCTTAAAGCCACAGCTACGTAGGATCATCACCATCATCAACAGCCTCTATATGTCCCCACTGCAGGGCAGGGCCTACTCTCCTACAGAGGGTGTATGGGTCATAGTGCACCACGCGGGACCAGTGCCGATTGATAGACTTGGAATTTCTTCTCAGGAGTGTACAGGTTTCCTCACGATGTTTTCCTTCACTGATAAGCCAATGGTAATGATTTGTATCATCCGTACATAAATTCCAAATAACAAATTGTAACTCATTGGTACGAGCCAGGATCGAACCCAGACCTCGATTGTTCAAAGACTGACGCCATACCCAACTGAGCTACCACAGCTTCCACGTAGGATACTAAAGTAAAAGTACTATGGAACTCTAAAACCCAGTGTACACTGAATTCTAAACCCTAAGCTACATGCAACACAACCTGAAACAGTTTTAGTAAAGGCGCCGGCACCCTGTTTGCACACCTCAGTACAATTACGCAGGCTTTTGACACAAATGAGAACCTTATTTACTTAATTCACAAACAATCTAGCCCGCCTCTCTGGATCGAGTGAATTATCCAACGATTTATATTCAAATTTGGAATTTAACAACATTGGTGCGCGTGTGCGTACGCGACGAACTTTTTGTGTCGTTATGATGTGACTAATTTTAGTTGGACTAAATATGCAATTATTAAAATTATTGCTCAATGATATATTTGACAATAATCTACGAGGTTTTTTATCCGCCTCCGTGGCCTAAGGGCTAAATGTTAGACTCACAATCCAGAGGTCCTGGGTTCGATTCTGACTGGGGGTACTTATCGGTATGCAGATTGATTGGTGGTGGACATTGACTATGTCCGCCTGGCTATAGCTG